>OZ019971.1:257500-945790 GCA_963970395.1 Ephialtes manifestator
CGAATCAATCACTACGATTATCAACTCGCGCTCGTTGAAATATTTCTTCAACCGTTTGTTTAAATAACTACAATCAAAGTGTTGAAAAGACTTTTCAATTTTCATGTTCAATTATGGCAGACAGAAAAAAAAATTACGTTCAGTTGGTCGTATTTTTTTTCCATGCTCGTATGATTTCTCTTTACGATGTCTTGTGTTCTTCCCGGCATCAAGTTATCAATAAAATGATTCTATAATATTTCGGAAAATATTATCTTAATCTTTGCTGTTTTCCACAGCCTTTGACGCAGGTATTTTGCAAAACTTGATTACAATATTGCAATTTCGTAAAGAAATATTGAAAACATTTCCGCAATATTACTGTAATATTCGGGGCAATGTCGGTAGCTATAGTTAACAGCCTTCTTGGAAGTGCCGAGTGAGCACACAACGAAAACGCAGAAAAATTGAGAGGCACGGAGTGCGCCACGAGCGAGTTACTCCCCACACCCCACCCTCCTCACCCCCTCACCAGAAACCCCGTGTTTACTGTCTTTTCGCGCAGAGCACCGAAGCCCCCAATAATTATGATTTTATTTTTATGGACACAAATTATACAGGCAGACTAGCTATGTCATTACCTGGCATTTTAATTCAATGCTATAGACATAATGGCAACCCGACGTGGAGCAAAGTGCGCGCCTTGTACTGTGCTCTGAACGTTTACCTGGCCTAGAGTGGTAGTTTACTACTCTCTCTTCTTTTTGTTCCATCGACGTTTAGAGTACGACTCTGTGGTACTCGTACCATGTACTTGGGCTTGTACAGTGGCTCTTGTTACATCGTCGCTGCTTATCATTCATACTCTTATTTCCTCACCTTCGGATACCTGCGACGAAGAGTGTAGAACGACATGTGCGCTCGACAGATCGCCTTTGTGCAGTGCACCTTACAACTAATATTTGTTCGGCATTGTAGCATTGTTTGTAGCGCGTTCTAGCACTGTGCAAATGATGCGCGGCGCTTGCATGTTTTTGGATAACTCGAGGCTGCATGTAATTGGAGGTCGTCCAAGATTATGTAATTATTAATCTGTTGCATTGGACGAGACAAGCCCTTGTTGGAAAAGTTGCATTGCAAGAACAAACAGGCGGATTTATTTTGTGAAATCGATTTTTCGCCGATCTTGGAATATTCGGAGAATCTCGAAGCTCTCCAAATATTGAAAATAGAATATCAGAAGAAGTGGAGGTTTTGGATTGGATTTCAATATCCAAACTACATTTTAAACACAGTAGACACACAAGAAATTTCACTTCCAATCAATCACAAGCTTTGTTTAGAATATAATAATATCAAGAACAATGGGATAACTCTGAGATTACGCAACTCCGTTGAACATTTATGAAAGTACCTGTTCCATTTTTTCGGTATCCATTCCCTTGGAGTAATTAGCACTAATGTCGGATACAACGGTCACCGATCAGCCGCAAGAGGATAATCATTCTTGAAATGTTTCACGCGGCCGCGCGAACGCAGAGGCCGAGCGAATCGTCACGAGAATCTGAAACGTGAACGCGAATCTCGTCGCCGAGCGTTTGCCGGGTATTGCGCCGGGGCGAACAGACGCGATGCGAGATCACGCGTTGATGAATGCCCCCATTACACGAACACCGCTAGTTACTTCTCCGAGATAAACTGCGATCATTACTCACTTTCTGGCGTGACCTTATTTCCTTTGCGGTCCGTTCTCGCACTCTCCCTCTACTCCCTATCCGTTCTACTCAACTCTGTAGCCTCGCTTTTTCGCTCTCACGTCTTTCGCGTGCGCTTTCCTATATCTTACTCTGTTCTTTCAGTGAGCTAATGCGAATTAATAACAGAACTGTTGTATCCTTTCAGGGGAATTGATTTATCTTAGTGACAGTGCGAATTTGTCTTATTGCAAAAGCCACAATTGTCTTGTAAAAGCTCCACTACTTGAAAAATATCTTACTCAACACTTTTATGAATGGCAGACTAAAACGCATCGTTTTCCTCCTACTTTATGTGTCATGCGCGTCTAAAAAAAATTAACGATTCCTCGAAGGGCCATCAATTATAGACCGTTTTTCTGTGATAAAAAGTCCAGACACCCTCGCAACAAATGAATCTTACAACTGTCTTGATGGAGCACTAGTTATTAATGTTGTCAAAAGGTCATGATTTTGTGATCATTCAACAAAAATAGATGATAATAACTCTTCTAAGAAAATTAAGATAGCATTTCTCACCAGCATTGGGAAACTAACGAATAACTAACGGCGAAACGAAATTTTTCTTCTAATGTCTTATCGATAAAGATTTCTTAGTACCGGAAGTCGGTTTATCCTTTAACGTAAAAGATTTTCCTACCGGATATGTGCTAGGCTAATCTAAATATTCAATAGCATTTCCATATGTTAAATGAAATATAAAAGCCCCATATAAAATGTATTGAACGACTGTAATTTTATCTCCGGTCCTTCTTTTCCAATCTGCACGGAAAAAAAGATTAGTTGCGATAACCAAGAAATGAGTTGACACAACCAATCGATTATTCTCTTTATCTTACAACTCAAATGGTAATACCAACGATTCGAATGGTAATACCGACGATTCGAATGATAATACCGACAATTCGAATGGTAGTCCCAACTATTCGAGTGATTATTTAACCTAACTAATCTCGCGAGAACTAATCGTGAATAGTTGAGGTTACTATTCGATATGGTTAGGCAACTAATTTTTTAGACATCGTGTACAGCAAATCGAAAAGGTAGTTGCCACAACCAAACATTTCTTTCCGTGAGGGGGAGTCTCAAAATAAAGTTAACCGCACATGTGGTATCTGAAGGATTCAAGGTCGGATGAGCAGTTACGATGTGCAACCGTACCGTGGTCAATGCATGTACAAAGGTGCGAGTCGATTGTACGATACAGTAGCTATACAACAATGTTAGCCAAGCAGTTGTATCACACAGCTCGCAGGGCGACTACTATGTTGTTCGGTTCATTACAAACGTGACCAGCGACATAAATACATAGTGCATTCACTGAATGTGCATAGGGTAACAGACGGTAGCTAGTGTACAACGCAACTAAATAACTACGAGTACTGCTGCAATAACGTATCGCGTTGCTCCATGCTGACTGCGTTCTCTACAAGAGGAGGTAGCACCGACAGATAACCATTGTGTCCGCGGTGCAGAGAGTAATGCCCTATTGTGGATCGGTTACATTGATATATCGCCACAAACCTATACCTCTTCGTTGTCGTGTTTTCATCGCCGTCAACAGCGAGGAACGATGCTTAGTTTACGTTCCGCTAGTGACCGGTAGCAATGACAACAAGTTGTTGCCTTCCTCGTTCGTATTATATCACACGTACGTTGTTTGACGCAATTTTACATTCTCCAAGATGTTACATCTTTTTTCACTAAAATGTCTTTATTTCACTCAGTGTGTAAAAACGTGGTTTCCGCACGCTTCGCGTGCGTCAAACCTCATTTACACACCTTGTGAAATAAAATTTTGTACGATACTCATGCGAAAAACGTTTTCTGAACTCGTGTGATTGCAACACTCGCCTTCGGCTCGTGCTGCAAACTCACACTCGTCAGAAAAAGTTTTTTTCGCTCTCGTATCGTAATGTACTATTCCACGGTTGAGAGATAAAAAAATGCCCCGACTTTTGTTAATAAAACAGTGTATTTTCAGTGTCTTAACTTTTTTGGGGTTACGATCAAGAGAAACCTTTTGAAAAAATTGTTTTAAAACACTCCGATAGCTACTCGAACATAATTCAGTTGCCGATTATATTATTTATTGTTGTCATACAATTTTCTAGGTGTAGAAAATAAAACAGGTTCGGATAATGAAAACGCTTTTCCGTGCACACGCATCTATCCAAATGCGTAAATACACACTACCGCTCTATATTAGCATTTTCACAGCGGGAGAGGATCGCTCCTCGGGCTTCTCGAAGAGCCGCCGCTTCTCCTTTAGTCGCTGTGGAGTAAATCAAACCGCCATTACCAGCTGCTTAGCATACGACCCGAAGTCTGCGCTCCCGGGTACATATTATATAGTGACCTCAGGGCTACCTCTCCTTTTTTTTATATGTCTCACCCTACTTTTCTCGTACGCATATACTATAGATCGGTGTGTGTGCGTGAGTGTGTGTGTGCGAGTGTGTTTGTGTACCCGAGTTCATTCGTGTATGTGCGAGAGCTGAGCGTTTTCTACAGTCGCGCTGACTGGGCGGCGAGAGGGTGTCAGCAACCAAAAATAATATCGCCATGAATACAAGAGTGAGCGCCATTACCGGTAATTGTGATCTATAGCAGCCATATGTCACAACGATGACGTATAAAGGGCGTTCTCGCGCTTCGGCACAGCGCGACGGCGTGCAAACTCGTATCGCGTAAATTCATGTCCCTAAAGCTCGTTCCTCGCGCGGACTCTTTGAATCTCACCCTGCCCGCCTGCCACACGCCATCGCTCGTCACACCCCCCACACCTTAAGCCCCTTTCACGCTCTGCCTTTTTCCGTACTTTCTCATCCTCGCCGGCTACCTGTCACCTCATTCTCAGCAGCGTTGAAACCTTTATGCGTATAAACATCTTATATTTGCTAAAGCAAAGGTTGGCTAAAGCAAAGGTTGCGGTGTTTCTCTGAATTTTCTCCAGATTGTAGTCTCTTTCGCCTGCTCACTCATATCGATAGATTAATCACAAATATATTCCAAATTATTTATCCGTGAAATCTGCATGAGACACATTCATGGGACGTTCATCATGCTGAATATAGCGAGTTCTACTATCCAAATAGCAACTTGTACCATAATTTTGTTGATAGTTACATTATTTATTATTACGGTAACAATAACAACATTGTTGTTCTCTCGAGGAAACATGCGTATAATATAATCCACCATACATTTATCTAGTTTCGTAGGTAGCAAAACGTCAATCATTTATGTTTAAAACTTACGTATATAAAATATATTTTCCTATATATTTCTTCCTTTGTGCAGCACAGCGAAATGGTACAGTATAATAAGTCTCTGGTGTAATAGTCGTAAGGGTTGAACTATGGTAGACGATATGATATATCGCTCCCGCACCCTCTAGCACGTTGGGTACCAAATTCACTGGATAGGGCGCGCGTTACGCTTGTTTCTTCATGCTCGTTCCCGCTGGCTCGTTCTCCCCGCATAAAATCATCGTTGCTAAGTGATGGACGACCGTGGTAAAAGGGCGACGAAACGTATTGGCTCACGCTTATAATTTCAGACGTCATGACAGCTCTCGTAGCACTATTCTATTATTAATAGTATTTTGTCAAGAATCATCTACTCGTAATGAATGTATTTTTGATGGTTTCCACTGGATTAGTCATTGACAGAAAGAATTTTTAACTGTCAAGTGGACCTTTTTTCCGACCGGTTTATATTGGGAAATAACATGTAGCTTTTTTTTAACTACTTTATCCCAGTCGTCATAACCTATTATTTTATTTTAAAAAACAATTTATCATTAATATAAATCGATATTCATAAGTGGATAAACATTTTTTGTAATGATATCCGTTGAAATAATTAAAACTCTTACAAATGAAGAATGCAAAGTCTTGACCGACTGGGATAACGCGGCCATTTTTGCTTGGTGTTGATTCCCAATACTCACGGCAAGTATTTATGGAAAACTGGGAAATGTGCACGGTAGTACGCGGTAGTATGTAGTTTCTCTTGAATGCTTACCACAAGCGTAACGATAACTTTAAGTTATTCACGGTTTTCGCTTATTGTTAGGTACTCCTTATTGTTTCCACTTTTAGACTTTTAGACTTGAGGCATTTTTAAATTTTACTCTCTTTGCAGCTTTTGAAATCATGATTTTTGGAGCAATGCATACGGGGCTTTGTGGACTAAAAATATTTGGCAATATGTCGAGAACCACAACAATTATAGCATCGTCTTCGATTTAGATTTCTGTACAATGCACTGGGAACGAAGCCACCCCAGGTGTATTCTTCCGTGTCGACGATTCCAGTCGATTTCATGTTATTTCTCATAATTTCGTATGAAGCGGCTCGATGATTTAACTGGGGAATGCCCCCTCTGGTGGTGCGAGCTCGTTGGATCGCACCATCATTCACTACGTACCATACAAGGGTGGTATAGAACACGATTCAATCGGGGCAGCAAAATGCGAGGGCACGGGAATGACTGATTGTATCTTCGATGCTGAGAGCAGTCTTGACGATTTATCAACGACATCGGCAGCCCTCTCTCTCGGCCCACATGGCAGTAGTCGATATTATCAACACTATGCATGTTTCTTTCAGATTGATTTGACTAGAACATAACAATACATCTCGTCCATTCCACGTGGGTTAGTCTAGGATCGGAAGCTAGGCTGTACTTTTGTTAGTGTGTACGGTATGTATATGAAAATTTCTCACGTCGCATACAGCCGCATTGCAAATCGCTCTGTTATTATCGAACTTTTCTCCGAAACTTTTGACTGATTCTTGTTTCGCTAAATTCGGGCATTTCTGATGGTTTATCGAGCTACTTCGATCTTGTTCCGACAGTTTCTACCCACGTCTTGTTTAAATTCTCGAGTGCCGTCACAGCACAGTGTATCCGGTGTACATGTTTGTGTGCATCGAGAATCTCAGATACCGATCGCCTAGAGCAATACATGTCGTCGGACTATTTCTACCGTGATTGTATCGTGTATGTTTTCCGTGTACATGAGTGGTTCTCGAGAATCTCGGATGACAGACGCTTCGCGTATTAGACTTACGATTGATTTATTTGTGTACGGCATTTTATACAGCATTTAGATAATAAAAAAAAAAAGTTTTTTTTTCGCTATAAGTTTCGTAAATTACGAGATATTAGGCTGACATTTTTCACACAAATCATTAAATCATGATTGTCTTAAATTTGGTGAGATCTATATATTGATTCTAATTTTATTCCAATTCCAAATTTTTTTAACCATCTGGAATTACTTCAACTTGCATAAATTCTATAATATCTGGCGGAAGTTTTTGACTGAGCGATTTAAATCAATTATTTTTATGTCATTGTGCTATTTACTTAAATTTTTCTCGTGAATATGTATCATTGTGTCTTCAGTGTCGGCTCTCAAGGGATGTTGTCTAGAGCTTTATTTCAAATGAATGACAATAATTATAATAATAATATATGTATGTGTACGAAACATTAATCAAGACTCTTCTCCGACCCCGTCGCCTTGCTTTCTACCTCTCGACCTCTTTGACGCGAAATATAAATGGTATTTCGAGAGTCATAAATCTTCCAGGAATATCACACCGTCTGCTTTACATGGGCTTATGGAATACACTATGTAATCATGTTCGTATATACAGAACTATATATTCTTTGCATATGTTGTAAATATCTACTTAATAAATTTGACTCGGAGTAATTAAAGAAAATCGAAGTGAATACACCGCTCTCAACTCAATACATTTTTCTCCCCATTACTTTCCACCTTCTACGAAGCCTATAGAGAAATGAACGTTATAAAGCCTGGGTCGATATATATACATATATAAAAAGTTTTACAACTGCAGTATTTTTTCTGCAGTGTTCAATTGCTATGTCAATTCTAACTAGCCTACTGTTGAATTATCTGGACGTTAAGCATGTACGATGATCCGCCACCTCATCCGGTCTATAGTTGCCTTCTGATGGTGCTGACACATCGCTGTCGCACCTTCTCGACGTGCTGGCTGCAGGCAGTCCTCTTGGCACGTTCACGATGGCCTACAATGATGGCAGGGCCTCCGTGTTGAGGTGCATCATACATAATATGTACTATTATACCACAGTACGGTGTAGTGTATGCCTGGAATAATGCACGGGGAGTAACAATGACGTGCGGTGATGTATGTGGGTTAAGGGTCGAGCAGCTGTTAGCCCCTCGACAACTGGTTCTCCTCACACTCCCGTGGTCGCACGCAATGTCACAATGACGTGTGAGCACTTGTGACAGGATCGTGTAGACACTACACTACAAACTCTCTCTCCTCTCTCTCTCGATATATATATATATATATATATATATATATATATATATATATATATATATATATATATGAGCATGTCTCTCTTTCTGTCTCAATATATATATATATATATGTGCATGTGTTTCTCTCTCTCTCTCCCTCTTTAGGTCCGAATACTCGCACTTGTGTTACCAGCGGTTGGCTGCACGCAAGGGTGGTGATGGTTTTGTCGGTAGTAATGGTGCGACTCTTGCCGCACCTCGTGTACAATGTTAACCGCATGGGTATTTCCGAAATAGCTATTTAAGAAGGTAATTTCAAATGATAACACATCATCTTTTAATTGTTCTAAAATAATTGTTAATGTTTTATTCGGCTTTCGAAAATCCATTTAATAAACTGTCTTGAGTATTTCGGTGTAATGTGTACAAATCTGTACTTTGTAAATCCCCAACAGTCTTCAGAGTGTGTTCAGAGTGCGTAACATGTGTCGTACCTGCTTCTCTATACATAGGGGATTCAGGTGCTAGTAGTGGTGTGTCGGTGGTGGTGGTGGTGGTCCTGCTGCTATGTAGGCTCGTATTCGCCGGAGCCGGCTATTGAGTCTGAATCACGTGACGTCGCGTCAGATCGCATTACGCTCTCGACACTGATCGCAGATTAGCCCGCCGATTGCATTCAAATCACGCACAAAGAGCTCAACCGGAGAGCTGCTCCAACAATTTTGGATCTCCGTGTAACTAAGGGCACGGACGTGCACAGGAACAACGTGTTGAAGAGAAATAGAATTTATCGTCTTATCTGACAGCCCCATCTGACGGACTTTTAACGACCTTTCTTTGGTCGAAAATATAAACACTCTGATTACGGGAGTAGTGATGTCATGAATAACGAAACAAAACGCGACAAAAAAATCAAGAGGAGTGACAAGAGAACGACATTTCACTGATCGTCTAACTCAAACCACGACGAGAGAGCGCCAAGAATGTCGAAAATATCGACTTATCGATAAGGTAAATATATCGTAACGGTGCAGTCTTTGATTTCGGACCTTCTATTAATAGCTGTATTTCCGTCTAACTTGGACACACGCTTTCCTCCAAATTGGAACCGATCGAATACGTTTCATCGTGTCAAATGAATCTGTCGGGAAAATCTTAGCCTACGAAATATTTTTTTAGCTTCAATGAAATTATATATTCAAGTTAATATTATCGTTTCTTTTCGCATATGAAAACGAGTTAAGACGTCATTATTCTAGTGTGAATCTTCGTACACTGTCCCATGGGCCTCCTGGAATATCTAACGACTTTTTGGTGAGGTGCGGCAGTCGACAACAGTTTTTGCTAATGCCTCTCTCGTGTCCTATAGAAACCTCAACGTGGGCTTATTTTTTTGCACCGCTCAGATTAAAAGCGTTGATCCCACTTAACTCGCACCTTCTGAATCGTTAATTCAGATCGTTAAGCTTTGGTCATTAAGAAGAAGCAGTAAAGGCAGACCTCAACTCCGCCTTCTGCATCTACTCTACGTTTCAGTTATATCTGTTTTTTTATTCCTTAATTCAGAATCGAAGGACTTTCAAGCACTACTTCGTGTCAAAAAGAGTAAAAATAAAATATACATAATGTATAGATGTAGAAACCGGGGCTCCTTCTTTTCAAAATATTTTTCTAACATGATATTCAATTAGGTTTAGAACGTAAAGGAAAATACTGTAAAAATATCTGGATGGATGCGTGCATGTGTGTGTGAATGTTGCGCTTACCTGTGACAATAAAAATCCCTATCCCTTAAATACATGCGAAATGCCTACACATCGTTGGACAACTTTTGAAACAATAATATGACGAAACGTAAACATTTTCGGTCAAAAACAGACCATTAAATCATGCGAAATTGAACGCACACGTACATACACACACACAGACACACAAGCCCTCTGCACCACCCTTGACTTCGTCGTATCTCGATTGATCCAACTTATCCTTGACTCGGAAAACCCCGGTCTGCACTGTATATTGGGAGGAATCCGAAAGATAAACGACACTCAATAATAAGCGGGGCATCGTTAAGCTGTTGATAGCGGGGTGATTATTTCTCCCTGGATGTTTTGCTCGAGCCTGTCTCATCGTAGCCACATCCTCGTCGTCTCGCCTCGAGTGCTTCACCTTCTTCCCGACCTGCTGTTCCGTGTGCGACGAAGGCGTGGCCGGCAACTGTGTTAACGACTCTCGTCGCACGGTGGAACATCAGGGCCCAGTGTCTTTCGTCCTTGTCGTTATTGAATAACCTCAAGAGTAAGAAAGAGATGAACTCAATGGAGAGGATGAACGTAGCCCTCCGGCAAGGATGGGCTCTCGCCGACTAAGAACAAGAGTCAGAATAGAGGAGATAATAATGACGTAAATTTCTAGCGCCTGGTCTCATCCCAGACGTCATCTCAACACTGACAAATGGACCATGTGGGTGGAGCGACGCTAAAGTATGGAAAGCAATCCAGCTGAGATCGTAGACCATTTCACCTCACTATTTTTTATTTTATTGATACGTTGCAAATATTTCGCACGGGGCCAGAAAAAAACTCGAATTTTTATATAATGTATATCGCACAAGTTTTTTTTACACACTCTGCTTTAGTGGATTCGGGATGCCACTCATTAAATGTACTTGTCTCGATTTTTCACGTATTCTGTATTTTGGGAGAATTATAGATGACTCGGAATTGTCGATTATATGATTTTACTGCGAAATTTCTATGAAGCTTCAGTTTCTGCTGATGTTTAAACGTAGATGCAAACTTGCGCCTTGTCCGTTGTTTCTTCATTTAATTTTTCTTCTTCCCGAATAACTTTTTATTCGTAAGCCACGATCGATCAATATACTTCCACATAGAGGCAAATTTGTTAAAAGTAAAAAAAAAACAACGAAACTTGAGGTAGCAATATGCAACTTTCTACTTTTTCGTTCGTCTTCGATCTACTATTCTACTTTTGAAGTGACAATCGATCATTCGAAGCCTCTTAACCAAGTCTGATTTTCTATAAACACGATGTTACGCGATAAGATTGCAGTTAAGTAAGAAGTAATTCATTTTGTTCGACGTTCGTGTCACGCTTAGAATATCTTAAGTGACAGGCATCGCAAAGTAGAGCCTGCTGCCGCTGCGCGTGTCTCAACATACCGGCGATATAACGAAGATGTCAAACTATTTTCTATATTCTCTATTCCTAACCGTCATCGATTATATCGTATTTTCTATTTCATGCCACGTCATGGCGGATATTGCGTAATACTTTAGCGCGGTACTTTACATAGAGGTTGGAAAATCATCTCTTCTTTATCTTACTCCTTGATGTCAACAAATTCGATGAACAAGAGGGGAAAAAAACTCGAAGACGATCGAGAAGTCGAGGTTTGTCGGGGAATAAGCACAACGTCATTCGTCACGGTGAGAAGAAAGTGAAAAATGATTGCAAAGCTTCGATCTTGAAGACGCGTCAGGTCCGGAATATAGGAACATGCGTATAGCTATATAGGATAATGTATAGTATAATACTTAGGGGGGATATACACAGAGTGAAGGACGAGGAAGAGGTGAAGGAGCTCGAGGATGAGGATCGAGGTGTAGGTAGACAGCCGAGGTATAGGGGGATGATAGAGTGGCCTATGCGTTCGTCCGGTAAATAGCGTGATTGATCGATATTATATTCATAACAGCCAACGACTTGTCATCAATCATGAGAGGCCGGGGCGCGGGCATACCTGCGTGCTATGCTCTGCTTCTACTGCCAAGCCGTCGAGCTACCACCGCCATGACGCTTCCCTCGGTAATATACCTACCGTACCTCGGTGTGCAATACATTATGCCTCCGGTTCGCGTGTTATACACTGGGTGCTCAAGAAGCACGTGTCTGTATAAAACCGACAGAATTTCACGGATCTCAACGCATCTGCGAGAAAATTACGAGGGACCTTTGGAATTCAACCCCGGACAATATGATAAATGAATCGTATCATTTTCGTCTTTTTTTAAACTCATATTTGTGTAATTATTACAGAAAACTCGGTTAAAGGTCAAGCGTTAATGTCGATAGAAATATCAAATTTACCAAGCTTCTTTAATTCAGTCGAGATGTTCGAATTGTTGCGTTACCCACTCGCAAAATAAAATATGGTGACCAATCTTACCATTCCCAGCGGATGAAAAATGACATCTGTATGCGAAATATATATGCGGTATTACAGGCCAATTTGATAAATATTTTACCCTAATCCATTCCAATCTTTACCATTATTTTTTGTGTCATTGTACCTATCCAAAAAAAAAAAACTCCGAACCTTTTTGAAAATTTTTTAAAATGATTTTATCTAATTTATCTCTTATGATGATTTTAATTATACAACTTCGTCTACCGAATCGGATTTTTAGGTATTCCGGTGCAAGGGACTCTGGGAAAACTAGGATGGAGCCCAAGATGGATAATGGGATCGCATGAAATCCCATTTTCGATCGTGGACGTCTACCCAGACTCCATCCTGGATTCATAATTTTTATGCGGGAATCTACTCCAGCTGCCCCTTAATGTGGCCAAAACTGGTACGTCTACTCGATTTGTGAAAGGTACGGAAACATGTGTACGTGGGCGTTCAAAGGCTCTAATGCATAGAATACTATACAATACCTAGAAGACGAATGATACTGCAGAAACGGGGTGAAATTTGTATCCGTTCGGAAATCGAATCTTTGGGGACGAAGACTATCCCTCGTCTATCTCTCATACGATTTGTATAATGAAAATCCCATTTTCACTACGACACGCGTATTATAGAATAATGCGTCGTAACTTGGTAAAGTACCACAAGCTCTTTGCCCGCTGCCAGGGTCTTCGACGTTGATTTATTCGTCACCTTACACGCTCGACGTTTGCCATTTACACGCCACCGTACATCCATCGCAGGAAGAACGTTGCCTCTTCTTCTTCTTCTTCTTCTTCTTCTTCTTCTTTCACACCAGTCTAACAAACAAGATATATGGAGTTTTCCCAACTTCACCCGAACGCGGGGATACTTTCGCGCGCAGATGTACCATTAATTCTCAAACGCTCAGCAGACGTAAGATTCTCTTCGGCGACTGTATAGCCGTCGGTCTAATATCATCACAATTGGCTCTTTTACAGCACATCGCTGATTTAGGTGCGTTCGTTTTTCTTTCATGTAATACATAGGATTCCTGGTTCTCCGGTGAGGGTATCCATACAAAGTTAGCATACTTTCAATAAATGATAATGACAAATGAAGTGTGGGGAAATCCAGCTCAGTTTGATCACATTATTTTTTGTTTTATTGATACTTTGTAAATATTTTCGCATGGATATTTTTTCCGATTTTTTAAACAACTTTTTCATAGGATTTATAATGAGGAAGTAATGCGCAGTACCTCAAATCTCATCCCGTGAAGAAAAATATTAGGGTTGCCCTAAGATAACTTAGGGCCCTATCGGGCTTTAATGTGGACACCATAAAAGGGAGTTCCATATCACTCCCAATTAGGGACCTACTAAGGAAACTGTAGGGTTTCATGCCGATATTTAATAGGGCTATACTAGGGCAATTAATTAAGAGCCCAGTCAGGCTTAATCATAGCACCAAGTAAATGAATCAATAATAATTTCGCCACGTAAGGGCCTCATAAGGCAATTCCAGGTTGCCACGGCGAAGTTTAATAAGGACTTGATAGGGTAATCACTTAAGGGCCCAGTCAGGCTTAATCATAGCATCAAATAAACAAATCAATAATAATTTTGCCACCTAAGGGTCTCATACGGCAATTCTAGGTTTCCATGGTGAAGTTTAATAAGGCCTTGATAAGTTAATTACTTAATGGCCCAGTCAGGCTTAACCATGGCATAAAGTAAACAAATCAATAATAAATTTGCCAGATGAGGATCTTATATGGCAATCCGAGGTTTCCATGGCAAAATTGGTGGACACCTATTCAACTAATGACCGTCAAAGTCAGCCAGGTGGTCACCCATTATAATAGTGGCCGTCAGGTCAGTCAGACAGTCACATACCTAGATACAAACGAACTATTTCACGCAAACGATAAAACGAGCAATTTTGGGGAATATAATTATAGATGACAACAACGATACAATGTACCCTATTCGATATAACCAATTTCTGTAAAAAAATAACCGAATGTGGTTTTATCTTTACACATCAGACGCAGCCATGTAAATCTATCAAGTTCTGACTATATTACATTAATTTTATTTCATATTTTATATTACAGTCATTCAAATAGACAAAAAAATTGCATGTTCATATGATTTGAATGGCCAAGAGAGCTAAGGCGCAGCGCAACTACACCATCCGGAGGGTTCTGGGTTCGATTCCCGTCAATGTAAAAAAAAAATGTAATATGTTTTTTCAGTGATTAATATGTACCATCGGGTAGAGAAAGATGAAATATCTAATTAAAAGTGCAGCATTACTCAACTAAATAATAACAAATATATATTTTTAAATGAAATTTCTTTATTATTTTAGTAAGGACTTAATAGGGCAACCTTAAAAGGTCCTCATTATTTTGCCTTTAAAGGCCCCGAAGAAAAAAGCGTGACCATCATTTGCGAAACCCTATGAGGCTTCCACATAAGGCCCCTAAGAGAATTCGGGAATATTAATCGGGGCCTTGGAAGAACCCTGATAAGATTTCTTCACGGGATGCTCTGCACTGAGAAAAAAATATAGTTGAATGGACTAATTTAGCGTACACCCTCGTTCAAATGAATTTTTCGTTAGAACAACTAAATGTTTACTTTCTTCAATAATCGTTAGATTCAGTTGTGTAAAATTTATTTGCGGTAACCAATATATTTGTTATACCAACAAAAAATTCATTTAAACGAGGGTGTACGCTAAATTAGTTCATTCAACTATATTTTTTTATCAGTGTGTTATAATGGCACGAGTTTCTGTGTATTAGACGAACGGCTGTAATATGGCCTCCGGTAAACCGTGACTATTCGACGACAGGCCTACATATATTTATCTCTGACGAGAGAGCGGACGAGCCAGGATTTGCGAGAAAAAAAAAAGTTTCATTAAACCGGCAGACATGGACAGATGACAGGGTTACGAAGTAATGGGAGATTTGCACGAGGCAGAACCGCCGGTTCCAGTTTCGCTTGGGGAGGATAACTGGATTTCAATTGGGGCTGCTGGCTGCCTAGAGTTCCGATATTCGATGACGATCTACCATGGTAAGCCAGCATGTACGTATGTCTTTTATACAATATGTGGTCCTGTACAGTGAGTCCCTCCACTCTATTGCTGTTTACCGCTCGTGCAGAAATTTTGCAATAATAATGAGTAATTTGGATGAATTATTCTTTTTCAATGAAACCGAATATTTTTTTAGACTCAATAATCCTTGATCATTTAATCATGAAAATATTGAAAATATATTTTCATTGAATGAATGCCCAAACTACACGGAAAAAAGGCTTGGTTGGATCAACCAAGTGCCTTGGTTATATATGCGCCAGACAATTAATTGGTTAGACCAACCAAGAAATTGGTAGCCTAACAAATAACTTGGTTGGTCTAACCAATTAATTGTGTGGCGCATATATAACCAAGGCACTTGGTTGCTCCAACCAAGCCTTTTTTCCGTGTATAATTTCCGCGCAGGTACCTGAGATTTGATTATTATATAACCTACAAAAAAGGATGCACCGGAAACGCTCATAAGTAGCAGTAAAGTCTGGCTAATTATTAGATATGCCGGGAGGTTCGGGAATATAAAGTGGCCGAACTAACAGAGAATGCCGCGTATGCTCTTTCCGACGTTAGGTGCTCGGGGGACAATGGGAAAACACAGTGCGTCTACATGGTAGGAATCCTGCGGGGCATCTCTTACTGCCACTCGAACAGTAGTGGTGTATCCCCTCAGGTAACGTGATCTCGTGCAATGGCGGTAACCTAAATAAACAGGCTAGAATAAATAAAAGCTATTTGAAACGTCAGCCCGGTGCTTGCCTAGCTGTCATGGGGAATGAGTAGCAACATCGGTGTATTTCTTTTGATCTCTATCTCTCTCCGATCTTTTTACTCTATCTTACTCAGTCGACACTCCACTTCATCGGAGAGCACACACGGAATGGATATTGAATCGGCTGTTTTTAGCCAGCGACCGCCCACGCCAGAAGGCATTATCCTGCCATAGGCATATTGAAATAATGTTTTGATCGCTGCCGTTCATTCCTGAGCTGGTTGAAACAACAGCCGCAGCGCCAGCCCCCAGGACTTTTTTTTATATACATCGGGCAACTCTCCGCTTCTCGCTATTTTTTTTTTTTTTTACAAATATTAGTTTAAAAAACATTCGACAATATTTAATTTATCTTCTCTGCAGTCTCTCCTATTCGTTGAATATATCGCGACGTTGCTATAATATATAAATATGGGTCTATCAGTACTTTGCAAGTAATCAACGATTATATGTTATTGCTACGAGGTAATAAAATGTTTTTCATGAAAACAAAGCGTCCTCTGCGAAAAAAATAAAAACATCGAATAATGGTAATTGCAAGTATATTCTCTTGCAATGACTATATTATAGCAATTAATGTTATCCTGATTTCCAAAAAGTCACAATTTGTCAAGCTGTAAAAATCATTCGCTTTCGTAATGGTGAAAAAAATTGGCGCATCAGATTTCGATTTAACGAGCGAGATATATTTTGGAAATGCCTGACCCACTATCAGTCAAGAGCGTCAATTACAACACAGAGTGTAAAGACGAGTTGACGTTAAGAGAATCTGACTGATTCACGAGAGAACGAGGAAGAAACGTGTTGTCGAAGAGAAAGAGGGGCTCATTCCTCGCGGAAGACGCCCGAGATGACTGCGTGCTTGACAAGGGGGCGAGTGAACGAAATTGAACAGTCGACGTCTGTCCGTCCGCAAGGATCCGATGAGGAGGGCCTTTACCGCTCGCTCACGGCACAGTCTGTCCGTTCTTCTGTCTGGCTGTCTGTCAGCATGACACCGTGCGACGCCTTCTTTATTATACATTCAATTATTAGGTGCTGCACGTGACAAGCGCTATTGCATATTTATATCTGCGGGCGCGCTCGCGCAGACCCGACACTCAGCGGTATAAGGGAGTTCTTCCTGACAGGCCATCACGAGCATACGTTAAAATTCTTAATAAACCAAGCTTCTATAGGTGTGTACGTCTACATACGTGAGGCTCTGCGTGCTACGGGTTCTCTTGCTTCTCTTACACCGCTATTATACACGTATATCGGTCATTTTCTCTCTGTTTGCCTTCTTTTTTCTTGTTAACCTCCCAGATATTCATCATAATTAACCAGATTTTATTGTTACTCGACAGGACATTCTATGAATTTTTATAGATTTCTTCTCTCAAAAGTTCGAGAGTTGCATTTTATTTTCATACTGTTTATATCTTGAGAGCGAAAAATGACGCAAGAAAAATACAAGCTAATTTATTTTATAAACAAAGTATAATTACATTGCTTACTTTTTCCAATCTTTAAAATAGAAGCAGCCATCATTCCGATTTGATCGTTAAAATGCATTAACTCAAAATTTCATTCAAACGTGTATTGGAAGAATTTTAATTTTTTTTTCTTCTCTGCTGTGTTTCAAACGATAAACAGAGTTAAAAAAAAATATTACTACCAACTTTAGAAGACGTTGGTAAAAAAATCTAAAGAAAATGCACAACATGTAGTCTCAAGTAGAAGTAAAATCCGTTTAAATATGAGAAATTTCTGAGCAGTTGAGTAAAAAAGTGGTTTTATTGAGGACGAATGCCTCATATAGCCGCGCGAGCTTGTATTATGTATCGGTATGGGCAGCAGGAGCGAGGGTTGACGGTGCAGGAGGATGCGGCAAATTCAATAGTCTCCCTGCTCGGCCCGCTACGAGAAAACCATCGGCCTTTATAAACCTGTTCATTACGATAATGTCGCGAATTTGCATGACGCCGTAACCGCGATGGTGCGCGGAAGCATCAGCGGCGTAATCGAGCCGGCCAGGGGCACAAGACGGATGTCGTGTTTCGTCCGTCAGTAGTAGTTATGCACGCCACTCTGCTCTCTGGCACTCACTGACTGCTGCCACTGCTACGTTCCCGTATATTACCGAGAAACGTTTCTCCCGAGGAGAGCACTATAGTAAATTCCTATCCGGTATTATACCCTCGATTCATATACTCTTCATCGTCAAGATAGGCGGTAGAGTAGAGTGAGCGGCAAACGCCTCGCGTTCTATATACTTATCCGTCATAAACACTTGGAAACGTGGCAAACAGAACTATTATTAATTATAGCTCGGGAGTTGCGGTGAGCGACGTGAAACGATTTAAGAGTATGTTTTGAAATTACATCTCTCCTCTGCGATTATATTTCACTGTGTCGCGCGTGTGTATTACATATCTCGGGTCGCGCGGCTTGATAGCGATAGCATCTTTATAACAAACGAGTGTACGTTTAGTCCCGTTCAGTGTCTCTGCACATTTTCTTAACTTATATTTACCTGTCGTTTTTTCGCCGTTATATTTAATTTAAATATCAGTCATATATTTATACATCGATATTTATTTATATACAAGACAGGCTCCGATCCCATGCGTAGCTCGCGCGTCAAGCCCACGCTAGTTTAAATACTTTTCTTAGGTTTCTCACTAGATTGTAAAAAAAAAAAAAAATACCTCGCTGCGCCGTTGCACTTAACCGTGAAAAAGTTTACTACAGCAACGCTTGCTGCACTCAGAGAAAATAATGGTATTAGTAACTATAAAGTGACAACTATTCATTTTCCATTCATACGACCAATTTATTAATAGTTGCCACAACTATAGAATAGTTACTATAACTACCAAATAGTTACCATAACTATTTTCCTAATTAATGTAACTATGAAAATAGTTGCATGGACTAAAAATTAGTAGTTGTCACTTTATAGTTGACTGTAACTACTACGATTTCTCTGAGTGTGTAAAATGAATTTCTATGATGACCGTTGTTGTGGCACACCTACAATATGCCGTTTTCGGCACGCTTTGCAAGCACGGAATGCGAAATATTCGGCGAATGAATTTTAGAAAAACTTTTGTCCCACAAGATTAATAGGTTGTTTCTTCTTTTTATAATTAGAAAAGTCGACTGTACTGTCATTTCATAATGTATCGAACATGGTTGTCACCTCAAAGTGGCAATCATGACCAAATAGACCACAGAAGAGAACATCATTTTTTCCACATCCATCGCTCAACTAGAGTCATGGATCTGGTAACGTCTTCGAAATGAATCGTTACGATCCTAGTACGAACACTCTGTAAACCAAACGTCGAGAACTTATTGCTTACATAATTTTTATGGTCTTGTTTATTTGACACGGTATAATTCAAGCATTATGGTAATATACCTGTTTTGTAGCTTAAAGAAAATGGATAGATGGCGATAGCTTATATCTCGCGTTCTACATTCTTCATATTGTAAGTCCCCGAACGCAGGAAGCATATACCAGTCAGCGAGTGTCGAGTTTCCCTTTCCATCTTCCATGACTCTTTATCTTGCTCCGCTATAGAATATACACATAGTCCGCTATCTCCTGTGTATTCTGATGTGCTATGGTGCATATTCTAGTATAGCTCGCTCGCTCGCCTACCTACTTCGTCGCTGGCTGTGGTGCTGCTTCGTGGGCTCTCTCAGCTCCGCATCGTTATGGGCACGACGTTGACGGACGGCTCTCTTACGAACGGGTGACGGGAAACACAAATTGTGGGCGCAGCTGCGCCGATAGCAATCAAGAAACACGGTAGGTAGCGGCGTGGAGTGGCCGTATAATTATTCTACTCGTTGAATGCGTCTACCATGTCTAGATACTACCACCACCACCACCACCGGTATACCCGACAGTTAGGTATTTGGACGAGCTCCTTATAACTGATCGATCTGGAGACAACGAGATAGAAGAATAGCCTTGTCACGACATCAAAATCGACAACCTATATTCTCAGTGCAGGGTGAGAATACAAATGTGACGACCTGGCATGGAGAATTGCAGAAATCTTTGATATCCAACTTGACCAAATTATAAGTTGGTCAAGGAACGCAATGTTTTCCTTTCAAGATTAAGTATGCGATTATATGTACAATTTTATCTCAAGTATGAACCCAAGTTGAAAGTTGGGACTTGGAAATTCGATCCGTAGTAGGAATATCGATCGACACTTCTATGTGTGCAAATATGTGCGCAAAACTTTCAGTAAATGTGCTTGTCTCAATTTTTGCATTGTGCTGTTTGGGGGATGTAGTTATCCTGAGATGTTGTATATAGTAAACGATGTTGTACTTGGAGGCATCTTGACGTCTGCACCCGGATAGCTTCCGGCAGGGACACAGAAGAGAGTAGAGTGTCGGGTGTCGGGTGTCGAGGTCCGATGTCCGATTTCCGGGTAAGAGAGAGAAGAGTGAGAGGGCGTCGCGACAGCTATAGCGCCGCGCTGTTGCGCGTGCCACCTGTGTCGTATGCCGGCGGTATGAAAAGGACGAGGTTTGATGGAAGGCTAAATGGCGTCGGGCACCAGCGATGTCGGGAAACGGTACAGTGGCTAGCGAAGGCGGTATGCGGTAGGCAACCAGACGGGCGAGGAACAAGCGTTCCGCTCGCCGCTTTGAGTGACGGCGCAACGACAAGTTGACATGTTTGTACCGAAGCCGCACAATGGACGTATAAGAGCATTAACGAATACGTACTACTGTATATACGAAGGGCTCGAGTATATAGTAGTAAAACGTATGCGTCCCCCGAACGACTCGTCGTCGGCGTCGCGTCGCCTCGTCTCTCTGTAGCCAACATCAGTCGCGCTCAACAGCCAAGTGAAGTTGAATACTTCGAGAACAGGTGCTTACGGAACTTGTCACCTCTCATTTCACAGAGAGTCATTTCCATTTTCATGTCCACCATATTCCAATACCATTGTGTTAAAGACGAATATTGAAAAAATTATCAACTTTTTACGATGTTTTACTTTCTTTTCCAATTTTTTTCCCGAAATTTCGCTTATACAGCTCATTCTTTTCATTGCACGATGGATGAAAACTAAGAGAACAAAGTATCTGTAAAGCTGTGAATAAGTATATTTATAGATTCTAACGAACACAGTAAGAACGCTGAAATAACGCGCAAGGAGGTTTAGTACATGGCCAGAGATAATTCCTTGCCAAACGTCAGGCGATCCATGAAAAGGAGATAATCTCATTAGAAGCTCTTCCGAAAATGTGCCTGAACGTAAGTCGATCCGGCTCGACAAACTCGACAAGACGTAGCTACGAACGTTGACTGGTAAAACAGGATTTGCATCGCTACGCATCAATTCAACTTGAAGTTGTGCGACGTGACAACTCTCACTCAGCACGACACGACACTTTGTTAACTTCCTGCGAAGAAACTTCGTCATTTACTTGCGACATGGGAGCTTCGATGAGCTACGATATGGACTTTACTCGATTGTGAAATATTATCCGTACACACTACATAACCATTTCAGATGCGGTAGTTGATTTTGCAGTAAACTTATACACGAACTACTTTTTCTGCGTGCATACAACATCATTTTGTAAAACGACATTTTGGACCATTCATTTTCCCAGAGGTCAGTGAAAAAATGCGATCTCTCTTTCAAAAACAAGCCAGGTTCGATAAAAAAACAAAAAAAACCTGTGAAATCGAAAAGCAAATTGTCAAACGAATGGGAGGCTTGCCTGATCGACGATCGACGACGAAGTTGCCGATAGAAATACCCGAAACAAAAAAAAAACGATACACAATGTTAATCCACACGGATATTCATCGTGGGCATAAAGTTTGGTAGGTGACGCAGAGAGCTCGGCGTGTCGAAAGAGGAAAGAGCGAGAGCGAGAGCGAGAAACCGCGTGCTGCCGCTTCGCTTCTGGCTCGAAAATTTATGGGCCGCGAGTATACGCGCGCGTCGTTGGCCTCGTCGACTCCACGCGATAACATGAGCTTCGGTATCGCTTCGGCAAAAGTAATGTTCCTGTTTACAGTTATCGTCGGCTTGTCTACGAGATACGGATTGAGTTACCGGGACTGCGTAAAAGGGATTCTCGCGGTGACCCTCCGGAGCGGACATACGAACTGCGTTTATTCCAGTTGGTCCTACGCACGCATACACATAGAAATGCCGCACCCAAGACTAACATGTACTGTATTATATTATACCGATGAAAATGAGAAATATTTTCGACGCTAAAAACACTGAAATTTGCATTCACGCGATCGATTTAACGATCGCACAATGCGCGGAGGATGCAGTGAAAATTGGAGATTTAAAAAGATTCTATCTCTACGAAGTTGGAATAATTTGTAGAGAAATACAGAGAAAACCGAACGTCAATATTCTTCAACGCAAATATATTTTACACTGAAAATAAATATTATGCATGTCTTGCTACAAGGACTAACATGTTTTATATCTAAAATCCATTGCTGTTTTCAAAATTTTCGCAGGAAAAACAAAATTTACTTTCTTATTCTAAAAATTATTTTTCTTTCATACGAAGCTTCCTTTATAAGAAAACAAAAGTGGCTCGTCTTATCTAATTCCATCGGACAGAGAAAAACGGAGTTGAAAGTTCTAAGCTCCATGACCATTTTTGATCCGCGACTTCGGGTATATATAACCACGGACAAGTATACACAGCGAATTCGGCCCGACAGCGTTGAAATTGATGGACTTCGGTAAGAATATTTTGCGCGGAATGCGCGATGTCTGTTTATGCGCTTTGCGGCGATGGGAAGATGAAACGAATGAGCCGTGTATCCCGTGCACGATGCTGTCGTCTCGCACAGCCTCTCTTTCCCTCTCTCTCTCCCTCTTCGTCTCAAACGCCATGAGCTCGCGGTACGCGTATAATTTATAACGGTACATTTCACAATAAGACCCGAACGAAATTACCACCCAGTGGCAGAGTAAAGGATGCTCAGTCATAACATCTGATGAAGCGAAACATTAACGAGGCGATATATCAGCGCCGCCGCTTTCGCGCGCGCGCGCGCGCGCGTAATTCTGAGGCTACAGTTGGTGCTGATGCTGATGCTGCTGTGTCGGGCTCTCTCTCTCTCTCTCTCTCTCTGATGGTCCTGCTACGAGATGGCTTCTACAGGGTGTAGGTGGCAGCGTGGAAATCGCCCAAAGGAACGTCGAAAGTCCCGCGACAAGACATGTGAAATGTGAAAGAAGTAATCCATCGTACATGTCTCGTGAGACTTACGCAACTCATCTTCTTGTGTAGCATCAAATGCCAACAAGCTTAAGTCGATCTGTAAGCTGTTTTTAGACTTGTGCAAAATTAAGAGTCACTTTTACAATTATTCATTCCTGTACTGTGTACTATTATTCATACATTTTATTGCGACGTTAAGTTTCTGTATTCGGTATTCGGTGAGTTATACCTTCTCCGCCATTACTCATGTGCGAATCTCAAGCGGGCCATAGCTTGGCGATGTACCGTTGTCGACACTGTCGGTACAGGCGATCTGAACTGAGAAAGTACGAAACGAAATCGGACTTCACTGTCCTCTATAAGGTTTCTGTAGGAGCACCAAAAGTCGTACCACTTTTGCCTTATGGCCTTCACAGAGGCAATCGAAAAAAAAAGGCAGATGAAGTATGGTGGCTCGAAATTTCAAAAAAATATTTTAACTTACACCCAGAAAAAAGATTTGGTAATATTAACTAAGATTATCTATTCAACATTTAATTATTTCAATGAAAGAAAATTTACTTTCCCTCCAACAAATTTGTATTTCATTCAATTTTTCAGTTTTTTAATTTCGAACATATTTATTTATTTGAATCAACTTTCACTGTGCAGCGGATACTAAATAATATTTTATTTATTGCTACGAAATACTTTTTTAATCTGGAAAAAAGATCTAGTTAAAACGACCAAATACATGGATTAGATATTTTTTAATAAAATCAATTAGAACTATCTTATAATCCAATATATATTTATTTCCTTTCATTATTGGAGTTTATTATTATCAACATGCAACATGTATTGATTTGTTTTAATTCTTGTCGTATATTTATATTAAAATTATATAATCTTTAAATCGGCAGCACTGGACGCGCGGTCGGTGTGTGACTCGACGGTCCCCAGAGTTAAGCAACAAATTTGCGGTTGGAACTTGGATGGGTGACCGCTTACCCGCGCACTGGTTTGCGCGCCAACTGCTGAGCGGGAGGCAGTTTCTGTGCCTCTAAGGGATAGTGAGGAATATCCCAAAATTTTTTTTTTTTATCTACATTTATATAACTGTCGATCCAAATAAATATTTCTTAGATTTGAATATACTTACTATTCAATAAGTATATTAATAACAAATAAAAAAATGTATTTGTGATGAATGGAAGTCTACTAGTAGGTCGGCGGCCAATAAGATCTTTTTTTTTGGGTGTGGACATAAAAAAACATATGATACAAAAAAAAAACTGAAAAAATATAATACAAATGTAAGTCCAATTATTCTTATTCCGGTCTATGTAAACTTTACATACTTTGGGCCATTGCGTATTGTATATTTATTCTACAGGTATTATTAGCGCATCGGACTATACGCCAAAATCACTTGCCATCATTTTGAGGCAACAAAATGTGCCTGCAAATCGCTCCGCTGTGAAGCACTCGAAAAGGTAGGTATAATATTATTCCGGAGAGGCGGAGTTTCATCGAAATGGTCGAGGTGAAAGAAAAAAAAAGAATATACTGTACTAACAGGAAAACGGCCGTTAAAAGTTGGTGCGCGTGCGAATCGGTGACAATGCGGGCCTAAGAGGTGCGTGAGTATGTGCGATAGCGAGCGATTGGTACGGGCGATGACACGTGTATACTCCTATGCGCATACATATCGCCGGGACTCAGGTCTCTCGTTTCTTGCTGCTCGTTCAGATAGTCAAACGATGCGTATCGCTAACGTGAAAGAGCAGACCGGAGCGTTGAACCGATATATAGATATATAATGTGTATTTTATATGAAAACAGCATAGCAGTATCTATATGTCTATTCCAGAGAGAATTCCGTGGCGACGGTATACATGGCCAAAGAATGGTGCAAAACACGATCTCCGCGACTCCGTCGCCGTTTAGATAATAACGCGCATTTTATCTCCCTCATAAAACCTAATTTACGACCGCATCTGTGTCTATGGGCGTACTATAGCCCACCGGAATGGCCGAGGAGGATTGGGGAGCAACGGTATACTAGATACATATCCTACTGCTATAAGCGGTCGCGGGGGGTTTAGTAAATGCCAACGCAAGAGGAAGAGTCAAACCGAATGAAGACTCCATCAACAAGGTCCACGAGGGGCTAACTTATGCTATAATGCTTGCATTATCTCCTTTATTTTATGAAGAATTAACATCTGAACAGCTCAAAATATTTATAACATCCTTTTAATAAATAACGAAGACGTTCATAATTTCAATGCAATGTTAGCGGAAATTTAGCTTGAACTTATTGAGAAAATACGTTCTAACACAGAATACATATATCGCGAAATGTTGAAAAAACAATTCCTTTTCGTCTTTCAACAACAATAATAATGGTGAACCATTTGTCTCATTAGTCAGTTCAATCTGAGACAACGGAAACAAGAAAATAAATAAATGCTCTACCCGAACTATTTCGTAGTACAAATCCACTGTTCTCCCTGTTCATTCGTTCAAGAAGCGTTCGACCGAACCTGAAAAGCCAATATTGCAAACTCCATCTGAAGTAAACGAAATAACTTTTTCACACACTCGGTGAATTCATGGATTCGTGTCAAATACAAAAGTATAGTTCACTGTTTCAGCTATAACTGTATTTTCTTTTCCTTTCATCTTGAAACGTCCTTATTTCCTGCTTCCGTCTCGTACCGACGGAAAGAATGGAGACGTGCCGGATGGGTTTTGGTGCCGAGGGGTTGTACCGAGGTGCTATGCCAGAGCATAGCTATATAGTATAGATACATTCTCGTTGCTACCGGTGTCACGTTTTCCTCGCAAGAACTGCCAATTACGCGGTGTTCAAGCGAGGAGAAACGAATTTCATCACCGGACACGTAGCTGCTGCACTTCAGTGGACCGTGGCGCTAATGGAACCGGTGCGAAACCTAGTAGGACCACGATGCATGCGACCGAAGCTGCTGTCGAAGGTCCTTTGCTCCATACGCGCACATATGTCAAATAAGGAGAGCTAAAGCACATACAGCAAAACATCTCAATAGTCATCGAAGTTGTGTAACCAAGTAACCCCTTCATAGTCCAATTTCAATTACTAATATATAAGGAGCCACTATACAGATCAGCAGGCTCATGTTTCTGGCTAATCCACGCCATCACAAATCTATCTCTACCCGAGCTGTTCTATACTGCTATTTGCAGAACATCCTTAATTTAGCATGCACGGAAAAAAAGGCTTGGTTGGAATTACTATTTTTTATTGGTTAGGCCTACATTTGTTGTGATAACCAATGTTTTCATTGACGGAACCTCGACCGGTTGGTTTCGTCGACAATTCCGAATTAGTTAGAATTGTGGTACGTGTGACCAACGCGATTAGTCAGGGTAACCAAGAAAATGCTACCAATTCCATAGGTTGCTGGCTCTAATTCTAGTGGTAAGCGCTACTAACGAATTCTTTGGCGCTACCAAAAATTTTGTTCGCGCACAAACAGGTGCCAAAACGCGAGCCGCCATCTTTTACACACGCGATTTCATCGGCTGCTCTCGCGATTCTTCTTGCTCTACGTGTTCAAAGAGAAAACGTGAAGTGTTGAGGTTTGAGGTTCGACGATTGCATTGAAAGAACGTCCA
Organism: Ephialtes manifestator; assembly: GCA_963970395.1. NCBI lineage: Eukaryota > Metazoa > Arthropoda > Insecta > Hymenoptera > Ichneumonidae > Ephialtes > Ephialtes manifestator. The sequence continues at coordinate 284,482 of OZ019971.1, forward strand.
CACTTACGTGGACGCCGGCCGGCAAAGAATGTTCTATAGTTGTCTGATAACATTTATCAGTCGACGATGGAAAAATCTAAGTCAGGCAGAAAATATCTTGGCCTGATTCAAAATCTGGCTCAGTTTTTCCCTTCGTCGACTGAAAAACCAAGTCAACTGGAAAATATTTTGGCTTGGTCAAAATAAATGTCACTCAACAAAGAAAAGAAATGTCCTGGACTGACAACATTTTTCAGTAGATGAATGAAAAATCTAAGTTTGCCAGAAAATATCTTTGCCTGAAAAAAAATTTCCTTAAATGACAAAATTTATTGGGTGACAAAGGAAAAAAACAGTGCCTGAAAATATCTTGGCTCAATTCAAAATCTGGCTGACTTAATTTTTTTCTTCGTCGTCTGATAAATTTTGTCAGTTAAAGAAATTTTTTTTCTTTATCGAGTGACATTTAAGCTGACCGAGCCAAAATATTTTCTATCTGGCTTGGTTTATCAGTCGACGAATTAAAAAACTAAGCCAGATTTCCAATCAGGCCAAGATATTTTCTGGCAATTTTAGATTTTTCATTCATCGACTGAAAAATTTTGTCAGTCAAGGAAATTGTTTTTTTTGGTCGAGTAACATTTATTTTCACTGAGCCAAAATATTTTCCAGTTGGCTTCGTTTCTCAGTCGACGAAGGGAAAAACTAAGCCAGATTTTGAATCGGGCCAAGATATTTTCTGCCTAACTTAGATTTTTCCTTCGTAGACTGATAAATGTTGTCAGACAAATAAATTTTTTTCTTCATTGACTAAAAGTTTGTTCAACAGTGTCAAAATATTTTCTTCCTCATTAAGTCAGTTATGTCACCTGGAAAACACTTTTTTATTTATTTATTTATTTATTTATTTCTCAGTGGACCCGACGGTCACAATGACAGAGAAATCCTTTGCTTGTTTCCTCAAATAGATATATAATATAAAAAATAGAATATAATAATTCTCTTAATGATATTTCGCCCTGAAAGCCATGAACTTATTTTTCATGCTACAATTTGATTGCTGTGACTTCTTTATGCACTATGCCACAATCTTACCTAGATTTACCACATTGTCTATCGTTTGTATATAAGTTTCAAATTATATTTCCTACCGATTTACTGCATGTCAATATTTATTTTCAGTGAAAGAAAGAATGTGATTGATGGATCCATTACAATGAATGCCCGGACCTGTGTCGTAACAATGTTTCCATTTAAAATCTGCAACATTTTTATAATACTAATTGCTTCAACAACTTGTAACATAATATTTGGCCTTTTCAATCATTGAGTTCATCCGTAACTGTAACAATCTTTTTACTTGGAATCCGCTGTTTCTTTACACATATCCCAAACGACCATTCTTTGAAATAACTATTAATTGAAATAAATGAATAAAAATTATTCATTAGAAGATATAGCCAAGATGGCTGAAACGTCGAGTGGTATCTTTTCTCTTGTCGTTGAACAAGACCTGGTTTACAAGTGTTGTGTAATAAAAAAGAGACATGCGAGTTATGCATGCATGGAATGTGCCAGTGTTTTTAATAAAAGCTGTGCCGAAAGGGACTATAAAGACCGCATAATACAGAAAGGACTAGTGAACTGTTGCAGCGGAGACATAACCTCAACGTGCACCAAAATAAACTGCAGAAACAAAGTAAGCAAACTAGAGCAGAGGATTAAAAAGCTCGAGGATGACCTGAAGGTAAGAATGTACGAAGACGAACTCCTTAAGACTGAAAACGAATCGTTGAAAAAGAAAGTCAAATCCCTCGGAAACAGTCTGGACGAAAGCTGTAATGATGAGAGGTTAGAAATCTCAAGTTATAATAGCCTAACAGCAGAAAATCCACTTGCAAAGCAAGAAATCGAACTGCTCAATAAACTATTAGAAGAAATGACTGAGAAAAACAAACTCCTGTACGCACTGCGAGATGAGATGGCGGATAAAAACGCATTGTTACAAGACAAAATAGTCGCGTTAGAAATGCACGGGAGGTTATACTCAGAAACGGCACGAATAACCAACGGATCCTACGCCGAAATAGCTAGCAAAGGCATTGGAATCGAAAACAACAACAGCAACAGGGTCTCAGACGGCACGGAGAAATCGATTCGAAACGATAACGCAACCACGATTATTGTGAAACCTAAAGCGAAACAGAGCTCGGACGACGCGAAGAAAGGGTTGCAATAAAAAGTCAAAATCAGCACACTAGGCATCGGAATAAAGCGGGTAGTACCGCTGCGAGATGGTGCTGTCAAGGTAGTTGGCGACAAAAAGAAAAGCGCGGAAATCCTAATAAAAGAAGTAAACAAAACATTGGGCAAAAACTTTGAAATAACGACTGAGAAATTAACTATCCCGAAAATAAAAATCACAGGGTTATCAAAAAAAAAAGGAGTCTCGAACAAATAGAGCAAGCACTAGCTAAACACAACGAGCTCCATGAAGAGGACACCTTAAAAGTGACACACATCCAGGAAATCACGAAGACAAATGGAAAGAGCTACAATACCTGCGCAGAGCTAACCCCAATGATTTTTCAACGACTCATAAATGCTGGGAGGATAGGTTGGCTAAGCTACCCTGTATATGAGGACCTAAATCTAAAAAGATGTTATAACTGCTGCGGATACGGCGACATAGCAAAATACTGTAGAAACACAAGAGCGTGCATGTACTGCTCGAAAGACCACGATTCTAGAAACTGTGATGAAAAAGAAGTTTCGAATTGCGTAAATTGCGTGAACGCCAATTCTGAAACCATAGTTAAGCGCTCGGAAAACCACTTTGCAAACAGCAGAGACAATTGCGAAACCTATCTGTGGCAAAAGAACTTGCTAAAAGAAAAAATCGACTATGGCAGACTGTGATGATTTCCTCGCCCAAGAAGAAATAACTACACATAGTTGCACTGTCAAGAGAGCAAAAGAATTTGTAAATTCATCGAGGCTCAATATAATCCATCTGAACATAAGAAGTATCAATAAAAATGTTGACGCCTTTACACGGAAAAAAGATTAGTTGCCATAACCAAGAAATGAGTTGACACAACCAATCGATTATTCTATTTCCCTTACAACTCAAATGGTAATACCAACGATTCGAATGGTAGTCCCAACGATTGGATTAGTTAACCTAACTAATCTCGCGAGAACTAATCGTGAATAGTTGAGGGTACTATTCGATATGGTTGAGGCAACTAATTTTTTAGACATTGTGTACAGCAAATCGAAAACGTAGTTGCCACAACCAAACATTTCTTTTCGTGTACAATGCTATTGGAAGAACACAAATACCAATACGATGTCATCGCACACTCCGAAACATGGAAAATAGACTATTTACAATATTATCGTCTAGAAAACTCTGAAATATACTACAATGAGAGTACAGAAAACCAAAATGACGGACTTGTTATGTACGTAAAATCCGAATTACAGCACAATGTTAAAACAAGCAGCATTGGTAATATAAAAGCTATGACCGTACAACTAAATTTGAGCGAAGGCAATACTTGTAAAATCACCGCGTTGTATAAACTACATGCTGAGAATACACAAAAGTTTATAGAAAATCTCGATACCTTCCTAGCACAAGACCATGATCACATCCTGATAGGGGACTTTAATATTGATATTTTGAGTGACGATCCGACGAGTGAAGAATACCTCGACTGTCTGTATATGGACAAGGATTTATCTCAGTCATAAACATTCCTACGAGAGTAACAGAGAACTCACGCAGCTGCCTAGATCACATATTCATAAAAACAAACACAATATGTGACAAAATCACACCTTTGGTAATAGAAACAAAAATCACGGCCCACTATCCGGTCGTTATGACTCTTGATTTGAATAAAATGAACCAAGGAAATATGAATACACAAACGAATCAAATAAACTTCCACACGCTAGTGAAGAATATTAAAAAAAGAGAAATGGAACCTTGTTTACAACACCGAAGATGAGAATGAATGTACGATGCACTTTATAAAGACGTTGCAAGGATACATTGAAATAGCGAAATTTGCTACGCCTAACAAGAAACAAGTCTGCAGGAAACCATGGGTAACGCGCCACATACTCTCGCTAGTAAGCATAAGAGACGATCTGCAGGCAGAAATAGCGCGGAAACCTAAAATCGTTGGCCTCCGCCAAGTCTTTACTACTTTTAGAAATAAAGTGCATGCCGTCATCAGACGAACAAAGGAAAAGTATTACAAATCTGGTATTGAACGTAATGCAGATAACCCCAAAAAACTGTGGCACTGCTGGTCGACTCAACCAAGTGAGTTGGTCGACCCAACCAAGTGAGTTGGGTGACCCAACCAAGTGAGCTGGTAGACCCAACCAGGTGAGTTGATAGACCCGACCAAGAGAGTTGGGTAACAGAATAACATTGTTTATAGTTAGCCGCACTACTAACTTGGTTGCTCGAACGAACATCTATCTAACCAATTGCTATTGGTTTGTGTGACGAGAAAGTCGTTTGGAGCATATATAACAATAGCAATTGGTAGGAATAACCATTTTTCTGTGCATGTCAACCAAGTCGTTTTTTCCGTGTGGTGAAATTTTACACAGAGGGACTTGGACATGGTTAAATTCAATGCGTGAAAAACACGATACGATATCGATCGGAATGGGTTAAAACAGTATGTCAAACTTTGTTGCGGTAAAGCTTGACACGACATCGTTCGATAAGAGCAAGCTCAACGTGACAAATTTCGACACAGTAAAATTCGTCATGATAATAATTGCTAGAGACAGTTTTTGCGTGACTGCCGAGAATAGTTTGAGACGGATTAATTGTCGGTAGACGTTCATTGTGTTGAGATTGACTGTTTACAATTTTGCACTGTTCTCTGTCTCTTGCCGTGTTCAGGTACTGGATACCAAATTGGGCGAAAGTCATGGAATCATCTACCATTGGAATAAACTAGTTTTCACTAATGGGCAGCGACATGATAGAAAAAAAAAACAAAAAAAAGATTATTGAGAGGTAAATTGACATTGGAGGTGGTGGAGACTTAAGCGGTCGGAGCTATCGAGGTGATCCACTGTATCACACATGCTCGCACGATCGCGCAGGTCCATATAGTAACGAGGGGGAAGATCTTGGCATAAGGCGAGACATACATCACGTCCTGGGTTTATGGTCCGATATGTTCCTAGGAATTGGCACCCGGGCCGAGCTTCCCTGCAAACGTGCGCGCGCGCGCCTGTTTCTCGCTCGCTTCGAATGAGCGAGAGGAGCACTAGCGTGCACAGCAGATAGGGGACACACGAGGCAGCGCTACGATCCTCGTTCACGACTCGCCAAGAGATACGAGGCGTTATGGCTCTTCCTGGCTCGTAACCCGCGGTCATAAAGCCACCGCTCGGTAAAATATTGCCGGGGCCGTCGGTCTCCAGCCCTCTAGCCCCCTTTGTCCACCTCCGCCCTCTCACTGTACGCGCAGTCTAACCCCCGGATTGCCTACGCCCATATCCGTCGCTCTATCTTAACGCCATTACAACAATCTATTAATGGTTCGTAAACGATAAATCAGGAAGCGTGAGTCGTTGCTTCAGCGAGAATAGAAAAACCAAAATCGGCTTCTCAATCTAACAACCGCAACACGGAACTTGCACGCAATTTCGTTCACCGTTAAATATAATGTAGTGTTAATACCCTCGAAATGAGAAAAAAAATTTAACGCTAAATCCTGACAAGCCTTTCGCATTATTCTGCTAATGGGTGTGAGGCTTTTTCGAAACGGTAAAATTGATCGCAGCCTCTAATGAAATACGGGTACAATCTAATAATTTGCGTAATTACGCAAAAATTATGCAATATTGAGAACTATACTAATGACCATAATTCCATGTAAAAAAAGTACACACATTACATGGAATCGCTCTTACTTTTATTGCCTCCAAAATTATGCTATTTCCGTCTTTGTTGAAACAAAGAAAACAAATACGATCAAAGGTGACAGATTCATGTACACTTTTAGCGTTAAAAGCCAGCTACATAATGCCTGGTATAAAATAAATAAGGCGAATAACACTTATTCGATTTACCACGACGTTTGAAGCGGGACGATTACCAAAGCGACACTAAAACGACTTTTCCTGCGAATGCGGCCAAATGCCAAATTCTTATAATAAATTACTCGGATGACGCACGAGAGTTCAAAGAAAATATCATCACGTTACCGTTGTCAAGACAGCAACACTAAGACTCGAAATTGATTGCCAAATGAAAGACGAAATATTTGAAACTTCACTAGCTTGGTTGTCTTCGACGTAACTCCGGAATCCTTCTCTATCTCTGTTAGAGAATCTTCCGCAAACTTTCATGTGAAGAAACATGATTCGACTATACTGTTAACGTTTTTTTAGATAATATTATTGCACATGTGCGTGAAGAACTTTTATAGAAATCGCTTATCGAATTATAAATGAGTCGTTGAATATTAAACTACCGGTATATTGAAAGTGAAAGTATTAACTAATATTTTTTAAATAAAATTAAGATATTTGTACCTAAAAAAGATTTTTTAAATAATTTCATGTTTTAACCTGTATTAGTTAAATGGATGGAAAATATACACTTGAACGAAAATCGAAAAATTAATTAACTCATATTAATTAGAAAACAAAAATTTGAGTCTATTATCAGGCAGATCTTCACTTTGTGTCATAGTAAATATTTCTATCTGCAACTGGTAGATTTTACAAATTCTGATTCTAACCACGAACTTTACAATTTGGGTAAATGCTTGATGTGACTAAAACCGGTGTGTCTACCCTATTGAAAATACGCCAGTAGCACCTTTTTAAAGACAAATTAAACAATTGTTCGAGGTACTAAGTTACTATCTTTCCCCAGCAATTTATTACCACGACTATAAATTCAATCTTCGCCGCATGTATATTATAGACGTGTCATGTGCAGCTGGGGATGATGAACGAAGCAAAGATATCTGTTATAGGGGAGAGTCTAGTCGATCCTGTCGGATTAATACCAACAAAGTCGATTGTCGGTTCGTGGGACGGCGAGCAACAGCCTCAACGTGAAGTCTGACAATCCGTGAAGGGTCATCGGTATAATAGTAGCACTATATAGTGGTGAGCTGCATGTGCACCGGTATACTTATAATGCCTGTCTACCAACCTCCATATATATATATATATATATATATATACACATATATCTCCTCGCCGCGCCCCTATACTTAACGACTCGGATGCACGTTTACGGCTGTTATTATCTCATGATTCATGGCGAGTATTCATAAATTTCAGACGAGATGCTCGGGCCTCTCCGTGGAACGCGAGATCGAACACACGGACGGTCCTCTACAATACCACCATATATATATATACACAAAAATGTATATTCTTATGTGTGTATATATATATATATATATATATATATATACGTACCGTATTACTGTATAATTCTTAAGTGTATAGAATATAGTATATGCTCTGCCGGCTCGTATCGATTAACGTCGCTCTTCGCGACGGGATTTACAGCCGTCGACTAAATTATTTAAAGTCTTCATTTGTTGTGAGCTTGGGCAAAGTACGAGTGGTATGCCACGACTCTGGGAAGGCGATGAGAAGAATGAGAAGGATGTCGAGCTGGCCGGTGTGCGAGAAACAGAGAAGCAAAAATGATGAGAGATCCGATCCTTCTATCTGCACATGTTAACGTTATATTGTCGTTTCGATGTCCATCTGCATGTGTGTTTAAACGTGTTACTCTTTCGCCACTGGCCTTACATCCTTCGAGGTCGCCGTGATGCTTCGCGATTTTACACAATAAATTTAGATAAGGCAAAGGAGATATGGTATATGAGGTATTAATAAATTTATACTTGGTTACAATCACTTTTTTTCACTTACTTTTTAACATTTTTTAAAATCACAAATTTATAAGACTTGATAATTTTAAAAAGTACAGATACATATAATGTTATTTGGTATTAAATTTGACCGAAATCAAAAGTGCGCTTTGGATTTTATGGAGTTTTGAAAATTTCTAAAAATGTACGCTATTGCATTAACTTTTATAAAAATAAACGAGAGCAAAAATAGTGTAAAAAAAAATTTCATTTCAGAAAATGCAATTATTTCAATATTACTTTTTTTTAATTTTGGTTTTTTTTACGTAAATACACATTCTTTTTCTAAATTACACGGAAATAATTTCAATGTCAAGTTTCGCTAAGTGCTGAATTGAAAAATAAAATAATATCGGGCTTCAAAATCTGAAAAAAAAGGTGAAGCAGTCTCAGAATACCAAGTTTGGGCAAATGGATCTAAAGTTTATAACACAAACACATTTTTTGCTCTGCTTTCATCTTTGGGGCATCTTAGTACCTTTAATGATCAAAATAAAAATATTATTTGCAAGTCAGAATTCAGATCTTAGTAATTATTTTACAAATAAATATTTTTTTTGGCAATGGACCGACTCTACACCTCCCAACTCTGCACAAAGACAATTATACACTACCATATTCTGAAGTTACAATCCGATCGGAGCCCACAAGATCATCCCGAGCGTGTGTCGATATTTTAAAAGAATTACCCAAATAGACTTTTTCACGTGATTAATAGTCACGCAAACAAGACGAAGCATTGGTAAAATAGATTGTCCAATGCTGGTCACGCGGTACAATTTGAGCGTCGAAGCCCCAGGTTCGTGTGTTCCTCGAAAATCTGCAGAACCTGTCCTTTCGCTTTCCTATAAACTGTTGACCGTCTGCAAAATAACAATCGTACTCGAGTCCATGAGAAAACGTGCCTTTGATTTATTCCAGATACGACGACATTTTTATGAAGATTAATTCCATTGGCGAATTTCGAGGATAGACAGAGAGTTGGCGATCCATTGAGAAGTGACTGACCATGCACGCAGAAGCTGAAACGAAGAGACGATGGCTGCAAATCGTGGACGTGGCCAATCGTGGCTGAATACGAATACGAACTATACATACAACATTCTGCGGTTGTACAGCGAGGAGCAACCGGTTTCTCGAGTCAAGATGGCCGCCAACGTGAAAGTGGAAGGGCAACGAAGAAGTAGAGAAAGAAGCGGCGAGGAAGAAAAAGACAAAGAAGAGAGTCAGGAGTCAAGTAGTCGAGTGAGCGAGCGAGGCTGCGGGCCAGTGGACTGGCAGGCAGGCAGACAGGGTGGGCACGAAGCGATCATAACTCAGGTGGTCGTGGACAAGCAGCTCTTGTTCCGTGCATTCGAAACACGAGGAACACACACGTTCAGCCAAGTTGTGCATCGCCCAAGCAGCGCTTGGACCCCGGCGTGCCGCGTTCATGGACGCGAAACACGCCGACGACGTTTTCCCCCCTTCTCCGACATCTCGTGTCTTTCTCTTCCGAATCACAACTCCGTTAACCAGAGACTATAGCTATGTTGTTATGAAAATTTTGTCTGTGTTTGAAAAAAATAGAACCTTCATTTTAGCTTCCTTATTATTTTTAACTATATCTACAAATCTACCTCTATGAGGAAGATGTTCAGCAATTTCGGCTTCCACGTAGAGGAATCTTTGTAAAAAGTTGAATATAACGAGAAAGCTAGATTCTACTTTGCATCCTTGATTAAGAGGAGGGAGACAGGTAAAAAAAAATTGAATTTGAAAAGTCAATATCATCCAAATTCTCTTGCATATAAAAATGGTCAGTGAACTATGTTGTTGGTATTCGATGAAAGGATTTTTTACTGTTGTCTGACTTAAATATGCCCTTCAGTATTAACTTAAGCAAAGATCTTAGGTTTTCCACTCTGCGCGTGATTCAGACCAAACTGCTGGGCAGATTGGGCTAGTAGGCGTCTCATTGGCTTCTTTACAAAAAGATACACTGTCTAAGCGGAACAAAATATTTTTTTTTTATCCTCAAAGCAAAGTTAATCACTGATTTAGAAAATAGCATAAAATTTATGTATTATAAATTATGTCACTTAAAACCTATTACCTTTTATTAACATTTGCTCCGCTTAGTCGGGGTATCATTTCATGAAGAACAAAATGAGACGTCAACCATTCCAATCTATCTAGCAGTTTGGTCTGAATTACGCGCAGAATAGGTTAAAAACCAAGTTTGGGCAAATGGATCTAAAGTTTATAACACAAAAACATTTTTTGCTCTGCTTTCATCTTTGGGGCATCTTAGTACCTTTAAGGGGGGGGGGGGGGGAGTCAGGTCAAAAATTTAAAAAAATCGATTATTTTTTTTTTCTGTAAAAAATTTCATTTCCATGTAATCTATCTACTAGTAAAGTTATAAGCCGGAATTCGCAAAAATGGCTAAGTTTCTATGGTACCATTCATATTTAATTTTCTCAAAAGTCGTAAAAATTACCAGAATATTATATTTGAAGTTTTAATTATTTTATTTATTTATTTTTGTTATATGCAGACATTATGGCCGATTTTTTGTTCACATAAAATAATTAAGGGTGTTAAAGAAAAAAAAAATCAAATATTTTTTTTTTTTTTTTTTCATCGGCAGTTTCGTTTAGTTAAGTATACCCTCTGAACCTGCAAAATCTTAGACCTGAATGCGAAAAAATGGCCGATTTCTGCAATATACCTGTTTTTTAATAATTTTTTTCTATATAATAAAAAGTTTATTACGTATTTGTAAATAAATTTTTATTTGTTTACCATTTTTTAAATCAGTTAGCGAAACGCGATACAAATGACGCGATGAGAGTGTGATGTCTTCAACGCAATACATAACACTTACATTATATTCGAATTCGCGCGAATAATGGGCCATGCGCTGTGATATCTTAACACGTATCGCATGCGCAGCGTGTTACTGCCTCGAGAAGTTACTTCTGCTACATGCGAGACGCATAACCTCGAATTGACGTTTTTATTTTTCGTTCATATTATGTTATTAGTTTGATTCCGTTGGCCATTTACGGTTTTTTTTCAATCAATAGTGTTTAAAACAGAATCAACAATCATCAGAAGTGATCAGATATGTAAATTTGTTATGAAGTGGTGATTTAATGTTTGTGCAGCCCATTTGTGAATGTGTCAACACTGGATAAATTTTCAGTGATGTTGTCAATAAAAGTGATCATCCCCATATTATTCACAGGTTTTTTTCAAATTATGCATTCATTTACTTATTTATTTGTAAAAAAAAAACATTTATTAATAACATTATTAATAATATTCTGTAATCTGACTTGCAAATAATATTTTTATTTTGTTCATTAAAGGTACTAAGGTGCCCCAAAGGTGAAAACAGCATAAACATTTTTATTTGAGTGGTAAGCTTTAGATGCCATTTGCCGAAACTTGGTTTTAAACCTATTCTGCGCGTGATTCAGACCAAACTGCTAGGCAGATTGGGCTGGTTGACGTCTCATTTTCTTCTTCATGAAAAGATACACCGGCTAAATGGAGCAAAAGTTAATAAAAGGTAATATTTTTCAAGTGACATAATTATTACTAAATAAATTTTATGCTATTTTCTAAATCAGTTATTAATTTTGCTTTCAGAATGAAAAAAAAATATTTTGCTCCATTTAGCCGGTGTATCTTTTTATGAAGAAGAAAATGAGACATCAACTAGCCCAATCTGCCTAGCAGTTTGGTCTGAATCACGCGCAGAGTGGAAAACCTAAGACCTTTGCTTAAGATAATATAGAAAGGCATACGCAAGTCAGATGGCAGTAAAAAATCCTTTCATCGAGTACCAACAATATAGTTCATTGATCATTTTTATATGCAAGAGAATTTGGATGATATTGAATTTACAAATTTAATTATTTTGACCTGACTCCCTCCCCTTAAGAGATTTGCTGTAAAAAAAAAGATTAATTCCTATTACACCAATATTTTTGATAAAATGTTAAAACAGGCATGTGGAGACCAATTTTAATAGGCACTCCTGTGCGTTTTTCAAAACGTGAGTGCCTAAAAACTTTAATTAGAGGTTATGCCGCTCGAGTGTAGCAGAAGTCAATTCCCCCGGCAGTAACGCGCTGCGCATGCGATATACATCAAACTATCATAGCGCATACCCCGTTATTCGCGCGAATTCAAATATGATGTAAATGTTACTTGTTGAATTGGAGACATCACACGGTCATTGCATCGTTTATATCGCGTTTCACTAATTGTTAAAAAAAATGGTAAACAGATAACATTTTATTTATAAATACGTAATTAATTTTGTTATCTATAGAAAAAAATCATAAAAAACTGGCATATTGCAGAAATCGGCAATTTTTTGGCTTTATGTCTAAAATTTTGAAGTTTCAGAGGTCACACTTAACTAAACAAAGCTGCAGAAAGAGAAAGAAAAGAAAATCATTAAAGAAAAAAAATCAACCCCTTTAATTATTTTGTGGTAACAAAAAATTAGCCTTAATGTCCACGCTGCTCCACTTGTGTGCCAAGTCCAGCTCGATCGGTTGAACCGTTCTTCAGTTATATGACAATGAAAACTTAAAGCCCTACACGCGCGCGCGCATAAATTTTTCACTTTCGGTGCGATAATGGGTGTTTCACGCACATGCATAAAATCTCATTTTCACACCTTGTAAGTATGTAAAATTCTGTACAATACTCGTTGGAAATTTTTTTCCGCACTCGTATTGTAATGTACTAATTGTTATCTCCTAAGCCCAACGATAAATTAAAACAAACGCGAGTGAGCGAGCCTTTACAATTTGCTATTTCATATATATTTATATATATATATATATATATATACATATGCTATATACATTTTATGTAAAGGCGCGCGTGGCCCATGTTAGCTGTCATCGTTTTGCTGTCAGCCCTATTCAACTGAACAATAGGGTTCGTGTTATCCATATTCAAACTCGCATCGCTGCCATATTCGTGTATAGCGCATGAGAGTTAATCCGTTAATCTCTCGTTGCTCCACCCTCGCTCTCCCTCCAGCTTGCGTATGTATACGCGATTGCTTGAGTGAGTAAGATTTATCTTTCATTAGTACGTCGTTTGCATTGAATGAGTGCGAACCGAGGTAACGGGCGCGTGAGTTCGGCTGGTTAATTATTTGTTCTCTCCCACATGAACTTTCCGACTTAAATCTTCAGGGCCATGTTACTGTAATTTTTTAATGTATATTTCATATACATATCCAAACTGGTAAACCATTTATGCAAATATTGTAATACTAAATTTCTCGTTGAGAAACCAAACGTATTATACGCCCATCTATGACGGTGGTATTTACCCTTTCGACTGACAGCGAAGGGATGAACACCGCTTAGCATATTGGAAGATAAAAATGCAACGGCCAATATGGCCTGGAATGCCCCATATACGTGTAATTGCGTTCATGATATATTCCTATCTAGTCGCCAGTCCGAGTCGATCGTCCGACCACGCGCTACACTGTTCGTAATACGTGACGTTTTAACAAGCAACATATATAATCTGCCATATTATGCATGTGCTGCATTTCGATACTAACACGGAATTTGTCTATGTATATATAATATGTATATGCATACTTGATACATAGTATACATCTATATATAAATCGCGAAGTGGTACGGTTAAAAGGTGTAAAAGTTACTTGGCCACTGCCTTCGGCATCGAGGCGTGGTCGTCGTTTGGCACACCAATTACCAAGATAGAGTTATAAGATTCGTTTTGAGCATGCACGCGCTCGCGCACTTTAATTTATTAGCCCCATTCGCGTCACTTTACTTATGAACGTGGTTAGTCGACTGCTTTTTTAACCCATTAAGAGCACTTATATCCAAAGGCGCAGACTGAATTCACCGATATATGATCTTGATTTTTTTTTTCGATATCTGAGTCTTTCTTACGAATGGCTGTAATGTCTCGAATGAATTTCCTATGGAATATGTCCTTCCAAGGTAGCTAAATACGGTAGCTTAAAGGGCAAAAAATATTAAAAATGGCAAAAACCCACTATTTATTTTGTTAATGATAAACGATGTGGATGAATCACTGAACGATCAGGTTTTCCGCAAAACTCCTTATATATTCGTGTTCAGGACGGCATAATCTGTCGAATGCAACATAATTAGTGCGACGACCTCGAACTGCATGTAGAATCCCCTGTGGTGTTTAAACTAGAGACAAATAAAATGAATATAGGGTATATATATTCGCCTAAATTTATCCAAGTAAAAAACGATTTCAGTATCGTGGCACCGTGACACCATAAGCCCACCACGCAACGGCTTGCTTTGCCGGAATTAATGGAGCGACGTGGTTCCGCATTAAGCTATCTTACGATGACACAGCGTTCTGTGTTATCGTGATGTAACAGTATAGTGCGATTAGTGGTAGTTAATAATATGCCATGGTGTACGCTAGTTGCATTACAATGTCGGCATGGTGTAAATTTAGATTAGACTACGAAGGTGCCGTAATTGGTCCATCTGATGTACTGGACGTCTAATATATGCGCATCAACCTGTTACTAATTTTGCAGGACGTCTCAGACATTAGTGTCAGTAGATAGCTCGAAATTCTCACCAAATTAAACCGTCGATTAGTAAGGTACGTCTTTAATACTTTTCACATCTAATCCCGAGCTGTAAACGCTCAGCTGAAAATTAATGTATACTGTTATCAAGACAAATACTATGGCGAAGCGACTGAAGAAAAAATGCGGAAAAAAACGAAGGTAAGTCTGTCGGCTCGGCTTTGGATAAACTACCCTCGTCACTCGGTCAGGTATAATAAAATGATATCTGCACTATGGCGGTGTCTGTATACTCGTATATATATCGCCTTTCTGGCTGTGGAGTCCTTAGTCGTGACGGGGGCCTGTACTCATGCGGGGCACAAAGTTGCCGTCTGTTGCTTTGCGCCCACAGCTCTGCCGTGATAAATAACGCGACCGGCGGCGGTCCCGACACATTGCATGCTGGTCCGTGCCGCGCGCTTCTTTCCGCGGTATGCAGTCAGAGGGAGACACCGTACGTTTCATACCACGCCACCAAAGAGAGCAGAACTCTGTGTGTCGCTGCTTCTTTGCAGCCCGAATACGTAACACTGTCATAAAATCCAGGTTGCTTGGACTACGTTATCCTCACGTCGCTTCCAAGTCGTATAGCGCATACATTGCAGTCTCTGGGTAAGACAGGACAACACCGTTATTTTCTCGACCTATCTTTATTTTCTGAATTCACGCTACTCGAGTCCTGAAACACTAAACATAATTTCTACGTCTTGCCGGTATGTTTTCTTCCTTCGACAAGAGTCCACTGTCGAACTGTGAATTATATTCCTATGGAACGGCGACAAAAATCGCTATACTTATAACAAGTCGGTTGTAATATACTGTGTAGCTGGGAATATGTATAGCAGCTCTATGACGCATAGATGTAATATACTGCGAATGAAAGAGCAAGAGGCTGCAGGTGTTCCGCGAAAATATGGAGAGCTCTAAGTCGGTACACAGGCGACTATAATTCACCCGCCATCTCGCTTCAGGCCCTGAGCTTTCATGTATATGAGTTATTCTACACCAATTCAGCCTCCCGATTTTTCAATCTTTCCAAAAAAAGTTGTAATTTTGCGGTATTGTAATACTGTATTCCCTCGGAAAAGGTACTAAAATTCAAGAGTCTATGGCGTTCCGTTTACGAGATAAACCGTTTGATGCTTATATTTCATTTGATTTGGCGATATCGCGATAATCCCACAGCGTATTGTTTTCCATATTTCTTTAATCGCGTCAAATATGATTATAGGTCTTTTATCTTTTAATCTAAGTTTTTCAAGTACAAACCTTCCTCTATTGAATGGTTTTTTTTTCTCTCTTTCCAGATCCATTATATAGTCACGATATATAATAGAGTTCAGATTTTCCAGGAATTTAAATTTCTCTATATTATTTCTTAGCGATTGAATTTTTGGCAAACTTCAGTTTTGTTACTTTCTTTAAAACCGAGATTCAAAGTAAGACCTTGCACGTTGCTTCCTCAATATTTTGTACGTTTTAAATATCTTCACCTACGAGGAAGCCTGAATCGATTAACGTAGTTACTCATAGAAGTAGCTTTGCAAATAATGAAAAATAATGAGGAAACAATCTACGAGGTTCTACTTTGTATCTTTCTACTGCAATGCATTATTTTTTTTAATGCACATTTTGTTATTATTTGAAAGTGGCAAAGGCTTAAAGAAGCGTGGCTCTCTGTGCCCCACTCGTCCACAGCTAGTTCGTATGCCATAATCACCGGTGCCTCGGGCATCGGTAAGATAGTGGAACGATTTTGAAATAACCAACCACAGAAACGTGCATATTACATCTAGCTGCAGGTACGTGCCTTGCTGAAGAAACGTGTACAGCAAAGGGTCGAAAAACGAGGGAGAAGAAAGCCGTGGAGATCCATTACCGGACAATGCTTGGGTGATTAGTCCAAGGCAGGTACGGAATACTTCTCCCTGCGGGGTAGTCACTTACTACGCCCGCGGTTGAAACACACGCGCACGCTCGTGCTCATACACATACATATACATACGCACCAACGCGCACACACATGAACCAACGGGTGAACAGAGCAGATACAGCGACAGAGACGGACAAATAAAAAGAGAAGAAAACAAAGGAGAAGTCCGTCTTAAGGTGGCAAAAATAGACACGGAGAACGGACAAGGATAAACGCAACGACGGAGATAGAAAAAGGATGGAGAAGGAGCCAAAGGCAGAAACACAGGAAGGTCCGAGAGCGGACAAAGACAGAGGCGGACAAGGATTCACAGAAGGAGGGCAAGACAGAGACAGGGAAGAAGGTGAAGAAAGCAGCACAGGAAAGACAGAGAAGGAGAAGAAGAAGACAGACACAGAAGGATACATAAAAGCAGAAGAGAGAAGTGAGCACGGCAAAAGAGTGAGACGGAAGTAAGGCAAGTGAGAGACAAAGAAGAAAGCAAAGAACGCAAGGAGAGAGATGGAGAGAGAGAGAGAGAGAGGGAGAGAAGGAGACGGGGAACGAAGCAACGAAGTTACCA
The DNA here is from genome assembly GCA_963970395.1 of Ephialtes manifestator. NCBI lineage: Eukaryota > Metazoa > Arthropoda > Insecta > Hymenoptera > Ichneumonidae > Ephialtes > Ephialtes manifestator. The sequence goes on from OZ019971.1 coordinate 301,527, forward strand.
ACAAAGCAAAGACGTATATAGGGACAGTCGGTGAATGCGCTTATAGCCTGTCCGTTCGAATATTATATACTGTCGTGTCACTCTCCTGTGTCAAGGCTTCTGTCGCCCGCTGTCAGGATAAAGCTTTAACACCACCAGTAGCAACGGCAGTGACAGGCTTACACCGTAGTTCATATTAGCTATACTTATATTCCTCCTTGTAGAATTTGAGAACGGACAGCAGTGGACAAATAGACATCATCCACCAAAGTGCCATCACTCAAAATACTATTATCCATTGTATGATTATGCTTTATAGTTTTCTACTAGTCATATAACCGCACAATGCCCTTTGCAGTAAAAGAAATTGGGCCGGAGATCAAGAGGAATCAGCGATGTAGAATGACCATCAGCGCCAGAAGAGATGCTTGGTAAGACTGGTTGGAGAAGATTATCAGCGGTGCGAAGTACTCTCACCGTTGCATTGAGAGTTTCTTTTATGTTGTTATTGTACACAATCGGTGAAGTCTTTGGTACGTAGAGCCTCGCGGGAAAACGCGTGTATCTATACCCTGGTGTCAAGACTACTGGCTCTTTGTGCTTAATATGTACACCATAGAAACGTGTTTTTCGACAATGGCCTTATGGCAAACGCTTGAGGGAGCAATTTGACCTACAAATAATCTACAAATTGAATTTCCATTTGCTCTCTCGCCTCCGGACAGACTTTACTCGCGTGATGGGCGTTCTTCGCTTCTCGTAGTACAATGGAACAACATCCGATCCTTTGTAAGATATATTGAAGGCGAACCAAGAGCAGACAGATGATCTTTATCTTTACTACATAGATCAACGATCTCTGGCTGTGTCTTCGTCGGGGAAACTGGCCTTACGGAAGACATTTTTTTTTCCGTCGATGGAAGTGCAAGATAGGCCGACACTTTATGCGTTCAGACTAAAATATTTGGGACATGCTAGTAATTTCAGCTCAGTTCGAATAGAACTGAGAAAAAATTGAGTCTGGATGACCATTTTGACATGAAATGCCCTTTATGCATTGGCCCCCAAGACCAGGTTATTTCCAAGTCCCTAATAATAGTTTAAACATTTTTCTTAAGGCAGACCGAAAGAGAGGGGGTGACACGTGAGACGCACAGGGCTTTGGCCCCTCCCTCCCCCTAGTCTATAATAATAATGAATTTACAACAAAAGTATTTGTGAATAAAATGAAGAAGCTCCTATGTTGTAACGGGTATCTTATTACATCGCATCAAATAGAACAGAGTACATCGTTTGTTTAATCCGTTTGACAAGCGGAAATTAAGCTCTCGGTGAGAACCGCAAAATGTTTCTGGCAAAGTGTTCTCGGAACTCGTGCACTCGAATGCTCCGATTTATCGTTCGACGGCAACACCACTACGCCACTATGTACACCTATATATATATATATATATATATATATATGTGTGTGTGTGTGTGTGTGTGTGTATGTAGCCGTTAGATATAACGCGAAGGAAACTACCGAGTTCTTCCTGAGAAGGGCCATCAATCTTTGCTCGGAACAGGCGAGGTCAGGAATGTTCGTGCTGGGTCGATCGTCGGTGGGCGCACTGTGGAGGAACAGCGCTTTACTCTATATCACCTCGGATAATCCCGAGCTAGACCCCTCGCGCGATCAGCCCCGACAAAGAGCCCCGACATCGGGGAATTACGTTATAAGCTTGGCCGGACGATCCGACGAGAGCGGAGGGAAGTCCGTATATTCTTTCGGACGTGTTTATACCTACGACTGGTCACTAGTCATAAAGTACACGAGGAGGAGGAACCGACGTTAGCGTGCTGTCCGTTGTGGCGCTCTCAGACTCGGGAGTGTCGCGTTACATCTTCCTATATTCTACGTGGCCCTAGCCCGACTTTCGAACCTTCCTCAAACCGCTCACGACAGTTCTGGAAGCTAAGGCATTACCCACACTTTTATTTTACATATTCCACGGTGTTTTAGCCACTCAAATTTTCAAAGTTAAGGAACAACGGAGAAAAGGATGCGAACCTTGTTTTGAATAAATTTGAAAAACTAAATTTTAAGCGTAATTTTAGTCATCAAGAAATAATGAAAAATTGACAGATTTTTCAAAGTGCTAGACATATATTTTTTCAATATATTTTTGGAATAAAATTCTGGCTTGTCGAGGCGCAGAGAATATGACTGGCTCAAGCTCGTACTCTATACTCCATTGGGAGTTTATTTCGAAAGATAACATTATAATGCATCGGTAGTAAGCATTGTATGCAGGAAGGCGCGGCGGACAATTCCTCCTGCATTATGTATCCCATGCGCTTTGCTTGCGCTGCCACACGTGGGCCTTCTTCAGCTTTATTTCTGTCTTTAAGTCTTTATATATATCCGTTTTTGTCTCTCTCTATCTCGTCTGTTCGTGTGTCTTTTAATCCTAAGTAACCATCTATAAGCACACTTCGTGGGGCCGTAGGTTCGATGATCGCATATATATGGCCCTCTTCAATGCCTCGTTCACTACTCTCAGGCCTCTTTCAGCAGTTTCTTAACAGTCATGCCTCTAGGTACTGCCGTTTGTCTCATTCTTGACTGTGTAATAACTTTTGGTATACCACAAACTCTGTGTAATGCTAAGTGAAAGAAATGGGCATATCTGTTATTTTCAGTATGATATAGCATTGTACATCAGCAGCAGTCGCTGTGTTGATCTTTGCCGATACGAATGAGGAATTTTCCGTGAGCTTAGTATATTTTGCGTTGTTTTTGTAAAATTTATTGTTTTTCATGTCACGTCTATGATGTTATCCCTTGAAAACTTTGGTCATACACAACATTTATTGATACATATTTTTTGTTGTGATCCGGAGTTATCTAAAATTATCATCACATTACTGAAATGTAGGTACGGCGTCAAAATCTACTCTACATAATAATAAAGTGCAAGTCTCAGGAACTTCACTAGACACTCACGCGAGCACTTGCACAAAGACATTCAGGAACACATATAACGTACGTGTATGATGAGTGGGCAAGCGCGCGAGCCATAACAACCTAGTAAATGTAGCTTGCAATATAGTATAGATTTAATGACCGTATGAATCAACAGACGCGTCAGCGTCGCGACGCCAAATAATATATAAATATCTTCAATGTCATATAACTTGTTTTTCATGTGGTAAAAGTGAATTCCAATTTCAAATCCAACCGTAAGTTATATCTCTTATGGATAACGATCGCTCAATAAACAGATATTAAGAATGATATATCTCTTGATGTGAAAAAGATTTCGATGTTGCTACCGCTACCGTGTACGATACGAGAATCCAGATTCTACGCCAAAGTTCCGGTAAACATGCAAGAGATCATATTTTTTAGAAAGTTACAAGTTACGACGACTGGGATAGAGTAGTTACAGATTATCCACCAGATGTCATGATGAGTTTTATGATTTCCCAATGATCATTCATTCCTATGCATATTTTCGCAAAAATTTCTTTTTTTTTTTAATATTCATGTTGAAAAGTCGAGTTGTAAATATGATTATCATCGCGGTAGACGTTAGTGTCTAAAAAACAGATTACACAGTAGTACAAGTTGTTTTTATTAGCTTTGTGCAGGAGCTAGTTGATATTAAATCCCGGAAGTACGTGGTTGGACAGAGAGAAGCCGACACTCGAGCCCGGCATGACGAATGTGATGGGGCGTGAAACCATTTTCTGGAACGTCGGCGACGAAGTGCGCGTGTCGAGTGTCGAGGGAATTTTCTTTTCCACTAGGGCTCGGTATACTTATACCGAGAGAGTGGGGTAAATCTGGTAGCAGACAGCCACACATAACAGAGGCTATCTCGTTCTACCGGTGGACATCTTCCGCCAGCTGGCTTTCGTCACTCACGCGCGGCACCTTTGATCTTCCTCGTGTGTCTACCGAATGCCGCGCATTTACGCTCTCGCGGTCCGCTCAACTTAATTTCAACTCTCTCATCTTCTATGTCTCTCTTTATCGCTCTTTCTTCTTGTGTGTATAGTACCGCTAAAAAGCGACCTGTCCGCCTGATATCACACGGCGGTTGTGTTGCTGCTCAACGTACGTTACCAGCCGGTTACTTCGCTGCCATCTTACACGCGCACTCGACTATATACATCGCCGGTGCCATTTTAGTTGACTCTGCACTTTATTGCCCGTGCAGGCAATAACGCGAAAACACATTTTGTGTGTCGTGAAAAAAGGTGAGATAGAGAGAATTCGACCATGCTTTGATACACCCGAAAATAATAAATAATAAAGTTTTCTTGAAATTGCGTATGTTAAATCTAGCAAGTAAAAGGAGAATATAAAGACAAGGATGCACCCTAGAACCTTACATATTGCTTCTTTACTAGTTTTCACTTTTTACAAAGTTACTTTTATCAAAAAATATTTTCAATGATTATTGCTTCCTCATAGAAGAAGCTCAGTAGAAAGTAAAAAAAAATGAGGAAGCTTTGTACGAGGTTCTATTTTGCAACCTTTTTCTGGGTGTACTGTATTTCAGTCACATTTCCTGTTTCAAATACAACATCTACTTTATCGACAATTTATAACACGTGGTCGCCCATGGTGACAGCGTGGTGCCATCACGACGAAACGGCAGCTGAAACGTTTGCTCATGACAGCTGAAATCGAGACTAAACACAGAACGCTAATATACTCTCCAAGGAGCGACCCAATGTGCACTACGAGTGTTATTAATTGGGGTCAAATTTATGACAGCCACTTAAAGTTATAACAGGCCGGTCTCGACGGACCGATTTCTGGTTTTCTGCTGAAGCTTCCCAGATTATGTCTAGGTGATATATATATATTCCTTGTAGATTCTTTAGGACTCGAGGGCTTCCAGATGACAAGCGTTTAAAATATAGGACTGAACGAACCAAGTGCATTCACATATCGCGGTAAGTCAGTAAAAAGTAATTTGTAAAACGAAGGAACATCGAAGGAAGATATTATACTTCTGAAAGAGAGAGCCTGGTTTTAAGACATTAAAATACCGTGTCTTTTGGGATTTTCTTAAAGAAAATATTATGTTTATGTAAACATATGTTTTTCGATAAATAAGCCCCTATGGAAAGCAGTTGTTCATCGGTACAATATTTACGTGAAATATGAAGTCTTTAATTTATGTCTGAAGTAAAAAAAATGTTCAAAATGTTGAAGAAATGGTGGAATTTGAAAAAAAAAAATCATGTTTCATACCACATGTGTGATGCTAAAGTAAAAATCTACGTTTATGTATGATCACTTATTTAACAATCAGAAGTCAAAATAATTTAAAATGTCAACATATTCCATTGCTGGATACAGAAGCTCGTTGAACCTTGTACCATAAATTCGTAGATCTAAATATTGCAATGAAATGTATCAGATAGTACACGGACGAATGGATGTATGTAAATTAATCGAATATCTTGAAGTGTTGCTCGTGCTGTTACCGTTTATACAAAGTCATTCATCCGGTGGTCAGAGAGCGCTGTACTCCGGGATATTATATGGTAAACCCGTTGCGGGAATGTTTATAGAGCCGGCTCACGCATGTCTTATATATATAAGAATACACTGCTTGGAAGCTGCCATCTGGATGGCGTGGGATGTTGATGGTACAGTTGCTTGTTCGGATCTACTTCTGGTAGTTACCTCAGCATTATTAGCTCTCATTGAAGATCTATATTAGACCGGTTCGGAAAAGTACCATACTTTTTTTTCCGATTATTCACTAAGATTCAAGTACTTTCATTCAAAAGAGAAATTAACGCGAAAGGAGCGGTATGTAAAAAAGTATTGACTCCCTCTCGGAGATAAGAGTTCGTAAAAACCAGATTTAATTTTTTTTTTTTTTTTTAATTTGTTACATACAGGTATCGTATAATCATTTTATATATGCCGAGTCGTACACTGTAAAAAAATCTTTCTTAAAATTAATATACTTGTATTGGAAGTACCATATGCATAAACTATGCATTAAATTTCATAAACCTTTATACTGAATTTTCATATGAACGGTATTGGAAAAAAATGTAGCTTTCGATAACAATACGGCACAATTGTTTCTGGTGTTTCCATCGCTGTAAGATATTTTTCGATGAATATGTTTGAAAATTCATAGACATTACTTTTGATATTTAATGACCTTGTACATTAAATTTCATACACATTTATGTTGAATTTTCATATGAATATCTGAAAATTCAAATACATACATATGTGTTGGAAATTTAAAATGAACATAAAAACTATTTTAAAAAATATAAATATTATGTCATCAGAAATAGTTGGGAATTGGTTTTCGCCACAGAAAATTTTTCGTCTACACTACAGTTTGAACCTACGACCTACCTACCTAAGTATCTAACAACGCACGCACGCTACCAACTACGCTATCAACGACTTAGGAATTTTGGATATCTAAATGACATAAGAGTTGTACAACTATTATTCTCTCAAGCATACTCATAATTGACATAACAAAATATTCAATTGATTGCAATTAGAGCGCAAAGTGAGTTGGAAATATTTTCAAGTGAACATAATTTCTGGATGAACGGAATCTTTTTGAAAATCTCGAGTAACTTGTTTTTTTCGTTATTGGAAAATGTGTATTAAATTTTAAATCAGTCACTAAGATTCCAAAAATTCATGTTGATTTTCATGTACTAATTTAGTAATGATTGATTTAGTAACTATGTGTTGTAATTTTATATCCCCGGTTTGGTAAAATCCATACACGCATACTAAATTTACTATGCAACTATATTAATGTTTATTTCCTATAGCGAGTTTTGTAAATTTCTCGCACTTTTGTGTAGCAAAAACGAAAACATTTTTCATAAAGTAATATACCCATATAGACAAAATTGCAAATACTTTACTTGGTATTTTTCAATACCAGTAACTGTAATTTGAGTAACTTTGATCTTACATTTAATGGAACAATGTATATTAAATTTCAAATCGGGTACAAAGATTCCGAAAATTCTTATTGATCTTCATATACTAATTTAGTAAATGATGATTTAATAATCATGTGTTGTAATTTCCAATCACCGGATTATCAAAATTCATATATCTGGATTAAATTTACTATGCAAGCATATCAATTCCGATTTCCTATATCAATATTTACAAAATTTATACACGTTAGTATCGGAAAAATGCGAAAATTTTTTACAGTGAAGTTTCGATCCTTGGAGCAGAAAAGCTAGCGCGATTTCTAGTAAGCTAAAAGGAGAATACACGAAAAAAAAAGTTTGGTTGTGGCAACTAGGTTTTCGATTTGCTGTACACAATGTCTAAAAAATTAGTTGCCTCAACCATATCGAATAGTAACCTCAACTATTCACGAGTAGTCCTCGATTGGATTAGTTAGGTTAACTAATCCAATCGTTGGGACTACCATTCGAATCGTCGGTATTATCATTCGAATCGTTGGTATTACCATTTGAGTTGCTAGGGAAATAGAATAATCGATTGGTTGTGTCAACTCATTTCTTGGTTATGGCAACTAATCTTTTTTTTCCGTGTACGGTGTATTAAAATTACATACATTTTATGGCATGTTTCGGATAATGAAAGTTCGGATAATCTGTAGTCTAACGTTACAATATCCTTGTTATATAACTGTTATATTGCTGAGTAAGAAAGTGTAATATAGCAACAACGAAACCGATTATTTGCGTTTACTGAGAGCATGGTATTATAAAGGGCTAGAAATCCCACAGGCCAGGGTTTCAAATATTTTCGAATAGACGTTCGCCCCAATGAACAAGTCTATCGTCTCGTACTGGATGAGAATTCACGCGCGGAAAGTGACAAAGAGCAAAAGAGCCAGAAGAAACCGTAGCACCTTTATCTCTTCACGAGATCGCCTGTGCGAAACCTTCAGCTTTCTCATCTGCGACACTTTCTTAGTCGTGCTTGAGCGTTGGCCAAAGGAGTAAGAAAGATGGTATAACCGGGATAGCGAGAACAAAAACGAAGGTTCGTACGTTTTTTTAGCGTGCAACGCTGGTCGACGCTGCGGGAGTCCAGGGAGAACAGCGTGAGCCGGAGGCCACTTCTCTCGCTGGAGACAGGATCGCCTTTGCGAGGTGACGTAATCCGGTACTTAGCGTCGACCTCGTCGCGCCATCGTTTCACCCCACTGTCAGCCTGCCCGCGGGTAGCCGTCTAGCTGCACGACTGCTTTTGCCGCTGGTCCTCTCAAAACTGCCCACTCTGTATGTTCTCTTTCAATAGCTTAGTTTCTATTATTTTCGTACGTAGCCGAGGTTTTGTCCCGTTGCGCATTGTGTATTGGCTCAAATTCACTGGTTTTCGACTCGCCTCGGATAACATTTACGCTCGATCCTGCGGATAAATAGATGGCTTACAGAGCCTCACAGATTCTTGAGAATCCATTCGTTGCTTTCCTTCGGAGACTCAGACCACGAAAATGAAAAGATATACCTGGCATAAAAAATGGAATTGACATTAGTTAGAAAGTCTTGCTCTGAGAAAGTGTCAAACTAAAAAATTAAATAATCACGGAGTATCTAAAAAGGATTATTAGAATTGGATTGTTGCACCAGTGCGTTATTTCTTCCTAGTATGCGGATATAAAATTATTGAAAAAAAAAAAATTCTATAGCGTGCACATCGACATAGTTCGTGAACGTGAACGAATCATCCCGTAAATGACATGACAATGCATGCTGATTCGATAGTTATTAGTGCTATAAAAGATGGAGACGTAGCGTCTTTTTTGCAAAGTTAGTGATTTATTGCTCGTGACACGACGAAGGTCTGAAAGTGATACAATAAATAATAATTAAAGGCGGTTTTATTCCAAGCCTCGACACGTCTGCAGCCCTACCGATTGAACCCGGGGTGCGCGTCGGACTGTGGCCCTCATCATCAACGCCAGCTGTGAAATAAAAAAAAAGAAAGTGTACTATAGGATATGCTATAAAAGCGTCGTAGTGGTGAGCCCTTTGCGGAAAAGAAAGATTGGTATCGCTCTCTCACGACGGTTAAATTTTGAGTAACGAGCTCGCGCGAGGTACCTATGATCGTTTGGCGAGATTGCTGTCCTCGTGTTCCTGTAAGTAACGTGAGCTCGAAAATAGTTTTCGCATGGTGCTGCAGGACACAATCCAGCACACACACACAAGCAAAAACACCCGCACTGTATGAATAATTTTCTGTCCATTCGACCACTTTTATGCTGACAATATTGGCCATTAGTCATAATTTATGTTACTATATTTTATACCAGACGGAAATATGTTTTTCACGCACACATCAAGAGACGCAAGTAAATTTATCTTCCTACCATACCGACCGCGCTGACGAGATGCTCCAAAAATGTCTTACTCGAGTTTCACTTTTTGACGACTTTTTTTTAGGATAATGCGGAATACCTTTTAAATTATAATGTGTTCAAGCTATTTTTAGTTACTATAAGATAGTTTCGATAAAAATATGTCATTTAATATGAAAGCGAATACTCTTGCTACAGTCGTTTCTTCACAATGGTTATTTGAACTTTAAAACTTTCCTGAAATATTTTGCTTTTTTTATGGACGTCGCTCCCCCCCCCCCCCCCCCCCCCTCCCGTCGCTACATGACACGTACACATGTCCCATACCCTCACATATACATACTAACCCGCGCAAAAAAAAAGTATTACAAAAGTATTAAATGAAATTTTCAAGTATTAAGTATTAAAAAAGTATTAAATTAAATTTTCAAGTATTAAATACTAAAAAAGTATTAAACTAAATTTTCAAGTATTAAGTATCAAAAAAGTATTAAATAATCTGTTGGACTTAGAAAAATTACTTCTTTCTTGGACTTTCAAACATTTCGTGTTTCTTGGACTTTTAAAAATTACGTCTTTCTTGGACCTAGAAATATTACTTGTTTTTTGTACTTAGAAGAATTACCTATTTTATGGCCTTGATCACTTTATATAGTGTTATTTGCGGATCAGAGAATTACGGTGTACCACGCGTTATATATATATATTTTTCAATTTTTTTCTTGATTGTATCATACAATGCAAACATGAATACATTAATTAATTGAATGAATACGTTAATGAATATTTGTAGCAGTCCAACCTAACGCTTCTCGAGGGAAAAAAACGTCACAGTGTCGGTGACCATGATGACAACGGGGTACCGGAATGAGATTGGGTAGGAGATTCTGGCGGCGAGATTTCTCGCTTATTCTTCGATTTTACCATTGCACGCAAAGAGCCAATCATCAGGTTCACCGTTCTATTCAAGTCATGTGGAGTTAGCGCCTTACATTTGACGGCCTGATTTTTGGATACAAAACCTAGGACGAAAAAATATAAATGTTATTTGATTGACGTCGATATGCGATACTTCTACCTTTATGAGGAAGTATATCAATCGATTTAGCCTTTCTTACGAAGGAAGCTTTATGAAAAACGAAAAATAATAAGGAAGCAATGTGCTCAAGAGAATTGCAAGAATTTGATCATCTTAGAGTGTTACCGGACAGTTGTTTAAATATTTAAAATTTCACAATGATGGAATGCGTCAATCGATTTAAATTTAATTAAATAAAAATAAATCAGAACTGATTCAGTCGAGTAGTACACTAGTTATGATAGAATGAATTTTATGCCCTTCATTACACAAATACACATACGCAGACATACATGAACACTGAGAAAAAAAATGTAGACATTAACTAAATCGGTGTTTGCCCTCGTTCAAACGAATTTCTCGTTTAGGACAACCAAATGTTTAGTTTCTTCAATAATTATTCGATTTCGGATTCATTAGATTTTCGCAAAGTTAGTCATAACGTCAATTTAAAAAAAAAATCAACATTCCATAAAATGTGTACCACTTTTCCGATTCGACCCAAACTCTAGGGACGAAAATGAAGGAATTGCTAACTGCGCATGCGCAAACAGATTGTTTCAACATTGCCATGAAACTAGCCACTTTCGTCCCGCAAAACTGCCATAAACTGCCATGAAAAGCACCGCTGTTCATGCACGTTTTGCAAAAAATCATTTCTCTCAGTCTGCGATGTTTGTCCTCTATTCCAATTTCGAGGTAGCATCGAGGTCGCGGGAAATTCACAATATTTTTTGTCGACGGTATATAATTTCGAGAAGGTGATAATTTTTCTTAGTTTATCGAAGAACCAAATTTGGCTTGAGGACTTACCACTCTCCTTTAAAATTCTTGCCTCGTAATATTTTCATTTCCATAAAATTTGCACTACGTTGCCCTTAGAGATGGACGAAAAAACTATATCGTCTTTCAAACGGTCAAACGGTCGTTGTCTTATCTTCAATCCAAAATATCAGCACATAATAATTTTCTTCCATTTCTCCTTTTCGTTGATTCATTATCTGAAATTAAGTAAGTAATTCATACATCGAACGAATTTAGCTACGATATAAAATCCTACATGCGTAATATTCTAGTTCTTATTGACTAAACCGTATTGTATACCGTAATATTCTAGTTCTTATTGAATAAACCGTATTGTATTGCTTCGCCGTAAGGGAAACGTTGTTTTCGTAAAAAAAAATTTTTTCCAGATTTTCATCTCAGGGTGCTCAAAAGGCTCTAAAACGTGTAGAAAAATGATTTGTACGAAATGGGTGTATGTCTGTATGTGTGTGTGTATGTTCGGATTATTGTTACCACGATAGCGTAGGCAATTTTTAAGATATCGTTCTGGAACCATTACCATATAATAGACCATACTCTTAAGAGTATGGTAATAGTAAAATATTAGTAATAGACATAGATAGTAATAGACCATACTCTTAAGAGTATGGTCTATTACTACTCTTACCATACTCTTAGGAGTATGGTATACCGAGTATGAACCATTATTATACCATACTCTTAAGAGTATGGTCTATTTGCCGAGTTCTTTCTCACAGTGGTCGTTTTGCAGGCGCTCATTGAACAAAAGTTGAGTAATTAGGTGGATTAAAATCTCATAGAAGTCCAGCTACAGCATATTTGCACACTCAATCAAACTTTATCTATGTTACATCACTCGCTCGTCGCGCAATATACGTATATCAAAGATATTAATCGTTCTGTACCAGTCGTAACGAATTTTCCGGTTCATTTATTATAATAATAACGACAGTTGCAGCGGCACTACAAGCGATACAGCCTCGAATGCCACGACATATATTAAAAATAATATAATATAATAGTAACTGCTATATTCTGTGGCTAATTAAATGCAGACCTCGTAGATTCGAGCGATAATGATGTAGCTACAGTCGAAATCATTTATAGTGGGCGGAACGCCTCGTGTATACAGTGTCACCTATAAATATATAATCACTGTCCAAAGCTACAAATATTATTTTCCGTTAGCGAACATAGTCGCCCATAATTTTATTAACATTACGTATAATTTCGCGTCATGAGCGAATTAGGAGGCGTGAACCCTCATCGTGCTCGACGCAAAGTATACCAGCAGGAGCGGGTATAATTGATACCAAAGATACAGCCTCTGACCGATATTCTCATTTCTAAATGCATGTGTCTGTTGAACGTGAAAATTATCGCGACGATCTCGTGGTGCGACGTGGCGCGGTGTAATGTGCGCAACAGCGCAGAGTCGTTAAGCCCACGTTAATCCCTCGACTAGAGTTGTTGCTTCGCGCCCCGCGCGTATATATTTCTATATGGTGCATTTCAGGCCAAATCGACGAGGTGATCCTCGAAATTTTAATTCCTTTTTTTCCTGTTGGCATGTTGTTCGAAAAATACGCTACCAGTCTTCAGATATTTATTATTCTAATTTCCTTGGTTACCAATACCAAAAGTTTTCATTACTTCACGATTACGTCGATGACTTTTTTTTTCTATTTTTATTTTTGGCCTTGTTTGTATGGAAAATATTTTGTTCGCGTTTTTCCTATACAAACATGTATGAATTTTGTAAAACTTGGTATAGGGAATCGGAATTAATATGTTTGCATAATAAATTTAATACAGATATATGAATTTTGATAATCTGGTGATTGGAAATTACAACACATGATTATTAAATTATCATTTACTAAATTAGTATATGAAAATCAAAATTTAATATACATTGTTCCATTAAATATAAGATCAAAGTTACTCAAATTACAGTTACTGGTATTGAAAAATAACAAGTAAAGTATTTGCAATTTTGTCTGTATATTACTATATTCTGTATATTTCTTTATGAAAAATGTTTGCGTTTTTGCTACACAAAAGTGTGAGAAATTTACAAAACTCGCTATAGGACATAAACATTAATATAGTTGCATAGTAAATTTAGTACGCATGTATGGATTTTACCAAACCGGTGATATAAAATTACAACACATGGTTACTAAATCAATCATTACTAAATTAGTACATGAAAATCAACATGAATTTTTGGAATTTTAGTGACTGATTTAAAATTTAATACACATTTTCCAATAACGAAAAAAACCCGCATTAAATCGCTAACACTTACCACTTAGCATCGACTTCTGATAAGTTACTCGAGATTTTCAAAAAGATTCCGTTCATCCAGAAATTATGTTCACTTGAAAATATTTCCTACTCACTTTACGCTCTGATTGCAATCAATTGAATATTTTGTTATGTCAATTATGAGTATGCTTGAGAAAATAATAGTTGTACAACTCTTATGTCATTTAGATATCGAAAATTACTAAGTCGTTGATAGCGTAGTCGGTAGCGTACGTGCGTTTTTAGATACTTAGGTAGGTCGTAGGTTCAAACCCCAGTGCAAGCGAAAAATTTTCTGTGGCGAAAACCAATTCCCAACAGTTTCTCATGACATAATTCATGTAACAAAATAATGTCCGACTAATATTTATATTTTTGTAAATTGTTTTTATGTTCATTTTAAATTTCCAATACATATGTATTTGAATTTTCAGATACCGCTCATATGAAAATTCAACATAAATGTTTATGAAATTTAATATACAAGGTCATTAAATATGAAAAGTAATGTCTATGAATTTTCAAACATATTCATCGAAAAATATCTTGCAGCGATGGAAAAACCAGAAACAATTGTGCCGTACTGTTATCGAAAGCTACATTTTTTCCAATACCGTTCATATGAAAATTCAATATAAATGTTTATGAAATTTAATGCACAGTTTATGCATATGGTACTTCCAATACGAGTATATTAATTTTAAGAACAATTTTTTTTACAGTGTATCATTAAGATCATAGAAAATTCAAGTCTTGGTATGAATTTGGCTTAAATTCAATATTAATCATCCGGTATTAATCCGGTTCTTCATACTTCATTCTAGAGGTAACTATGCAAACATTGGAGAATAATGAAAAAGCAATGGTCAATGGTTTCTAACTTGGATAATTTTTTACAACATGCTATCGGTGTGACTTAGAAGAGCCCATATACGTGTACCCATAACTGCAGCATGCACAGAGGCGCTCGTTGCTGGTTTACCTACGTACGACCGCAACTAGAAAGTTTCACCAGGATTACGATGAGGCTGAGAGGGAGGGCACATAGTGTCAGCCGTAATTGTTCCTGGGGACCAATAATTAACGGCCGTAAAACCGATTAGATATGAGGAGGAGAGAATATCGTATCAGCTGGCAGAACGAGGAAGTATCGTGGCATTATCCACAACTCGTGTTTATAAGCCTTCGGTGTATTACTCACTTATTTATTCCTCGTGCATTAGGCACAAAACTTTCTACTCTTGTATATATCCAGTCAACGGCAACCCACTCGATGTATGGATAAATTAACACCGACGATCCACGCTGTACCGTGTATGGAATAATGATTAAAGACTCGAGTGAGTAACTTAACAAGAGATGTCTATTGATAATCGTTTTCTCCCATAGATTATTGTTTGAAAAGCTATAATGCATTCGATTATATTATTTACACCGTTACATGTGCGATATATCATTGGAGTTTCTTCCTGATGTACATATTATTATTTTTTTTCATTATATGCTTTGACCCCCTTTTAGAGAATTAAGAGAATTGGTTAATTATTGTATAGTCATTACGGTGTTCCCAAAATGGATGATTTTTCAATTTGCTATCGTAATTTTATATAAATTTTAGGTAGAAGAATATGCAGGAAAAATATTTTTTGTGCTCTATCCCTCGCAATGTGCAACGTTCTCCTTTCTTTTTTCATCCTGATGATTGTTTTGACACTGTTGTGGCTGCTGTTGACTCGTAGATAACAATCCACTACTGCCATTCGGATAGAAAAAAATGAGAAATTCTCGATCGTTCCGCAGCTGCAGCGAGAGAATGAAGTTAGTGTGACAGAGGAAGTATTTGAGCCTACGCATCGAGCGAGCGTGCAAATAAATAAGGTTATCTTGGCACGCGTTTATCACTCGCTATGTGAGTAGGAGTATGAGTGCGATCCTCGTAAATCTGCCAGACTGCGATGTTAGCCAGCAACGCTTGCACCGCTCAGAAGGATACGCGAGTATCGAGTTTGAGTAGAAACGAGGACCTAAATCAAGCTCATCTCCCTATATTATAAAAAAGACTTGTCGTCGCCACCGCCGCTGCCGCCGCCGCCGCCACTGTATAACAAATCAAGAGGTCCTTCCTGGCCCGAATTCTTGCAGTAAGTCACTAGTAGCTTCGCGCCAATTTTCTTTTTGAGTACTTGAGTTTGTGACGCTACCGCGTGTCTTGATCGCAATAAAATCTTACTAAGGGTTTGTAGTACACTCAGAGAAATCGTAATAGTACAGTCAACTATAAAGTGATAACTATTCATTTTTATTACATGCAAATATTTTTATAGTTACGATAACTACGAAAATAGTTAAGGTAACTATATGCTAGTTATAGTAACTATTTGATAGCGGATGTCAACTATAAAAAAATCAGTGTACAACTGACGTTGCAGATAGTAGGTAATATTAATCTTGTTACACCGAGAAAAAAGATTTCATTGACGCCAAAGAAATGGGTGGATTGCTTTTTTTTTTCATTGATTTGAACGAAATATTTCTTTGATTTCAATGAAATAGTGCATTTAAATCTCAAAGAGAACATTTCATTGCCTGTAAAGAGACATTTACTTAATGAGCGTATAATAAAGAAACAGTTTCATTGTTTTAAAGAGACGTTTTCATTGATTCAAACAGACTGTCTCTCTCGCACCTAACTTTTTTGTTTTCCGGTTCTCCCGAACGAACGGCTTCGAGTTTCGAGGAGCTAAAAGCTTAGCCTCTTTCTGCCGTACTTCCGCACATTCTCTCAAAATTTGAGCTTTATCTGCCGAGTACTTTAGGAAAAAAAAGGTTTCGAAATTTTTAGCTGTCAATGAAAAAGGTTCATTGGTTTAAAGATATGTTTCTTTGATTCGATGTCACTACTTTTCATTGAGTTTGAAATCATTGAAAGAAAAGATAGTATTGAAACTCATGTATTTCATTTGATTGGCACAGATTTCCGTGAATCAATGAAACTTTTTCTCTCGGTGTACAGTTGAAAAAAAAAACAACAACAACATTATCTTATATAGTTGGAAATAATGTTCAGTTTTAGGTGATAATCTACTATTACGTTATATCGTTTTTAAGTACCCAATTTTCTACAGTATTATGCACAAAGACTTGCGTGGTAGTTACGTCAGGTAGACAGCGTGTCTACCTCACGTAACGATAAACGCACATCCAACTCGTTTGTGCTGTACGCAAACCTTTCAGCGACTATTTTTGTTAGGGGGTTTCCTATGCCACTGCGTATGCTCACCGCGATGTGATGTGCCCGCGAGCGAAGTTGAGACTGCGATGCTCAACGCACGGATGTATACGATCCAGTAAATACTTTTTACAGCCGGTTAAATCAGCGCAAGATGAAAGGCACGGAACAGCATATACCGTATACCATACGTGTAGAACATTGCTAGAGCAGTGTATTAATGCTCAGCGTCCCTCACCCATGTTAGACACATGCTGCGTACTCCGTTTGCGGCCTTTGATCCACTAGACTCGGCGACTGAAACTTCTTGGTCAAAGTAATCCGGAAGTAAATTACTTTAAATATGGGAGGATAGATGCGACATACAAAGAAGCGGCCGAAGAGAAACATAATCGGGCATTGCGAGGTTTCGTCGGTTCCGGATCGGCAACTGATATTAATAAGCTACACGGAAAAAAAGATTAGTTGCCCTAACCAAGAAATGAGTTGACACAACCAACCGATTATTCTATTTATCTTACAACTCAAATGGTAATACCGACGATTCGAATGGTAATACCGACGAATCGAATGATAATACCGACGATTCGAGTGCACTCTAAAAACTAAGCGTGTTGCAAGTGCGTTGTTTCCTATCTTTTACATTATGACGAGTTTTTACACACTTACAAGCGTGTTCCTTTCAGATATCATTTATCATGTAAATGCTAACACGCTTGAAAGTGTGTAAAAACGCGTCACAATGTAAAAGATAGGAAACAACACACTTGCAACACGCTTGGTTTTTAGAGTGTGGTAGTCCCAACGATTGGATTTAGTTAACCTAACTTAATCTCGCGAGAACTAATCGTCAATAATTGAAGTTACTATTCGATATGGTTGAGGCAACTAATTTTTTAGACATCGTGTACAGCAAATCGAAGACGTAGTTGCCACAACCAAATATTTCTTTCCGTCTATGACAGATCATGCGCGCCTCCTCGTGTTAGTCCGATTTGGACCGATATTTTGGTATCGATGCATTCCGTCGTATCTAATAAAAATATATAATAAAATTCAACGGTTTTCATTCATTACTTTTTTATTGCAAAACTTCTGTAGGGTTTTTTGGAAAAACATGTTTTAGAGATCTATCGCATTTATTTTCTCGAAACGCATAAAGACCTAGACAAGATATACGAGTAAAACTCCGCTGCTCTTGGAAGGAATATACAGCGATTTCAAGCTCAAGTATACAAATGTGTCGATCCAACGATATTTCTTTCCTTTCACGCAGCCATGTCCCTTGGGCTCGACGGCGCGCGTGACACGAAACCCACAGCCGCAAACATAGAGCTCAATAAATACGCTAGTGTCTTAGTATATATCGGTCACACCTTAAGTATGGCTGAGCAAATGTATTGCTATCGTCTTTACGAATCGGTGGATCAAAGCTAAAATTAACATGGATTAATTTATGTGCCGATATTCACGGAGTGTGTGTCTTGTATATTACGACAATCAAGAGTTATAGGACCGGTTACGGCCATTCGTGCTACCTGAGCCCACTTAATATATTAATGAAGCTGTTTAACTAAATTAGTGGGTAATACATCGGAATAAATTTAGAGTCTGTGGTAGCTTTATGGGTATCGCTGCAGTGAGAAAAAAAGTATGGTCATTTTTATTAATATGCAAATATTATCTGAAGATTGTATGCATGATTTTATAGCCACGACAACAATAAATAATAACATGGGCAATTACTTGTACAGCAGATCTGACAACATTTTAAATATACGATTATATATTTTTCTTAATATATGCTGCTTAATGTGGTCATGTCACCTTCGTCAATGACCTTCTACGTGTAAGGTTGTTGACGAATAATATTTCGTCGGATTGATCATTATAGATTTTTAAGTGTCACTTCTCCCAGCAATAATTAAAATATTTTGAAAACTTTAATTTCAAATGGCTTGATCATAGTAGAAATAGGTTAAGTTTCTGGCTCCGTTATACTCGAAGCCCTTTTTTTATTTATTTTTATTTATTAATACAGAGAGACGTTAGGAAATATAGCGTTATGACTAAGCCTTCGCAATTACCGTTGACATCACATCTGTGTGATCGAGGAAATTATTGCAACCGTAGGTTCTGGACCACCCGCAACGTAACAAGTCAGCTAATTACTGGATCGAGAAATCCGCAGTGTACAGATTGCAGCGTGAAAGGTCGCATTGGGGTAGACGAGAAGCAGCTAACGCTCGTTTTCGCGGCCAATGATGTTAAATCACCGTTATTTAACAACTGTACGGCTGCGAAGTGACAGTAATCTTACATTAGTGTTAGTGGGTGAGCAGAGTTCCGGTCGGCAAGCGCTTGCATGTTAGTATATAGATAGTGCGTTTGTTCTGGAATATAATGTAAAGTCTGGCTGGCAGCGTTGAGCTGTGGCTGCTGTTGCTGGAACCGGCAACCCGTCAATTAGCACCACTGTCAGCGTCCAGCAAGCGTTGTACCGCTGTTGCTCCTTTTTCTTTTGCCGTTATCGTGAAGAATTATGGTAGGTTGGAGGCAGCCAGTAGGTAGGTATACCTGTCAGAACCGTGCAACGTTCGCGTTCGCCCGTAAACGCGTGAGTGGTCCGCCTCGGCGTCAGCTCTCTGTTTCATTCGTTTTTCCTCCAGCGCCGTCTCTCGATTAGCGCTCGATTAGGCCTGTCATGCCCAGTCGTTAAGTAGATACAAGCTCGAGTGAGGCTATGAATTATATGAGAGAGATAGTTTTTTATGACGCGATATCACAAGTGGTCCTTGGGACGCCATATTTTGAGCCGTCTATTCGTAGATATGGCTTTGCCTTACAACGAAACTAAACTTAAAGGCCGTATTTTCTCTTTCCGAATAGTGTTTCTTATTTTCGATGAACAAGCAATGTTTCACTATGGTGGGATTAATTCGTCGACCAATTACGACGATCTATCGTCATAAGCGATCTTCGGATCAATATCGTTGCCATCGATAATCGATCCAATACCGAAAACCAACAACAGGCAAAATTCATGGCGATATTCATATTTTAAATACCGAACATCGACCACGCAAAAAACCAAAAGTTCTGTGAGAAATTAAAATGTGACACTATACATTTTCAATATTTATCAAATATTTTTATCTGCCGAAGCTGTTGCGTTCGTTTGTCGACAGTTCGATATGTTGAATATAGCCGGATGATCATAAAATACAACAGACTTTTGGCCCTGGCAGAGAACGGCGTTATCACTATAGATTGAACGAGTTTCGCGATGTACAATTCATACGGATTGAATGAAGCGTGTACCTACTGTCTGTGTATGGAATAGTTGCAATGTCCGGAAAATTCATAGTTATTATAGTCAGCCAGTTTGGCAAACCTCGCGGTCGAACGTGTATATATGCACACGCGGATGAGAGAACGGACGAAATCAATAGGCGAATAATCGCTCGTCGAAACAGATTATTAATACTCGATAGGACCTGCGCATTCCCTCGTTCTCCATCGTATGTACGGCCATCAATTTTATTTTGCCCGTAATGGAGTCACGCGTTTTACATGGACAATATTTTGTGCATTCGACCACATATCGATATTGCATGCAAGCTTTTCATAGTACAAATTTATACACGTACATGCCGAATTCACTGTCAATTTTGCCACTTTTTCCCCTAAATCTCACTATCTAAGTCATACAATTTGCCAGATTTTACTGCTATTTTATACTATTTACTGCCATGATGTGTGTAGATCATTTTTCCTGAAAATTCGAGACTTGCAATTTTTTATTTTTTTTATACAGGATACCAAATCATATGATACCAAATAGACTGATATAAGTATGCAGCATCACAGGATGTACGGAAAATGTTTTGAAGGTAAAAAAGTTGTTTAACAAATCGAAAATAACGATATAAATAAATATTAAATTGTACTGCTTAAGTTCTTGACACATCGTTTTTGTTGTTGTATATATTTGTTCCAAGATGTGGAATGTTTGAAGATAATGGATAACTTAATTTTTTAAGCAAAAAATCGAGCTGATTATGAGAATGAATAAAAAGGTTGCAGAAAAAATAGCTGTACTGACGGAGAATGCCGCATATATGCCATTGAGCATATCCGTTCGCACAGTTCGCGCGAGAGCTCGCGACACCACTCAATTACCCGCGGTACTGTAATTACGAAATCGAGTAATCGACGCCGCGAATTAATGGTACTAAATAACTGTATTTCACTGTGGCCCCACACGATCCGCATCGATCGCGCGAGAATATTCGCAGGACTACGAAGTAACGAATCTCGTTATGTGTAATTTAACTGACCATTACTTGGAAAATAAAAAAAATTGCTGACTCTTAACGGTACGTGATACCACGTTGTAATGTTGCAGGAGACCTTCGAGACCGCAAGGTCTCTCGATTGCCATGATGCCAGTTCTGCTGATACGTGCGAATTCATTTTGTACATATTACAGTCGTTATTCGCGTTGCTTATACCTCTACTTTCAGATTCCATTAGCATGGTTGAACTTTACTTTTCCTCGTATCGTATAAGAGGAGAAGCACGATATTTTTATCATTCCACTTAATAAAAAACTTTTAAAAATCGTTCTTCTGAAAAGTTTTGCCAAACCACAATGAACCGTTGTGATTTTCAAGACTGGATAATTTTCGAAAATTAGTGAAAACTTGTCCCATAATTTATTTATAATGTTTACTTGAATTACTCTATACTCAGATAACAAAATACTCGTTGTACTTTTTTAAAAAGAGTCGCTATTAGCGTATTCATAAACACGTTACATTCGTCACCCATCGTAACAACGCCGTCGTTCTGTAACGAATGATTATTTTTAAAACGACTCCACCATTTGTTCTGAATCATTAAATTACGCATAAGTTTATTTGCAATTGGGTATAATGGAGAAAGAATGATTTATCACCGGCAATGGAATGTCCTCAAAGATTAACTACTTGTCTGTAGTATAGAAAGAGCTATGGCCGTGCCAAGCTCAGTTAGCTTGAATCAATTATACGGAATTTCATCTCTTTCTGTGGAAAGGGTTCGGTATAGCGGAGTGGCCATCGACTGTACATGCCAAGGTGTACGTATTCTATGAGCTGGAGCTTTCAGTGCTCCTAGATAGTTTGGTATATACTATACGGTATTCGCGATAATTTAATCAACACTAATTGGATTTCTCCTCGTTGACTAGCCGCGCGGCGTGGATAATTGCCGAAGTAATTGGTGGTAACTGGTGGTGCGGCTGTTGGGAAGCTCGCAGACGGGAGCAAAAGGAGAAAGAGAGACTATTTTTACTTATTACTTCCTGACTGGAAGGCATACCGCGAGTGGGTATTGCTAGTGGCTGCTGCCATTGCCGCCTCGACCGCGCGGCATATGACATCTGAATAGTTCGCGTCACGTTTTCAATTTTCCACTCTCACCAGTGTGGATATAGCCATAACGCAGTCGATGTTAACGCAACGTAGCGTCATAACGGCCCTGTCTTTACTTGTTGTATGAGCTGACAGCCTGTCGCGACGGGGACGTTCCCCTTAGATAAATTAAAATATCGATCGGACGACGTCAATTATAAGTTTAACGATGCTAATATCGTGGGCACCACTAACTGCCACTGATGCTGCCCGACTACGTGTCAACGAGTCAACGTGGGCTGCATTAGTAATGTGCATGCCCGACGGGAAGCTGTCCCGACAGGGACTAGTAACTTCGGTCCCTCTTGCCCGCAGGACATTCAGTAGGACTTCCACATGACTACTGCTCGCTATACAACCTCGTGACAGTCGATATTTCGTTATATCAAAAATTCTATCGCAATCCCATTATATTTAGGACTCGTTCCATCGTAATACAGTTGCATCGGCTTCAAAATCTTTTCATCAATCATCTTATCGAGAATCCATACATTTAGTTACGATAAATCAATTTGATATTTAATAAAATCTACGTATCATACTTTGTCAGTGCAGCAGCTTTTTCGCCGTAAGTCTCTCTCATTGTTTCCTCACAGAAAAAGCTTTTTTCATAAAAACTTTTTTGTCCGTATTTTCATTCTGCAATTTACTGAAAAGCTATTATTTTTTCTGCAATATGAGTAAATACTTATAAAGAATTTTTTTCTTTTATTTTGGCAATCCTCTGATACACGATTTTTTTCGGTTTTTCGGAATAGTATTTTCTTTGAAAAAGTCTACTGTTGCTATGTATAAAGGAAATATGGATATTTGCAAGCCACTTCTATTTTCGAGGTGGTTCGATCATCGTTATTCGGAGAAATATTTTGACCAATGATAACGGAAAAGAAAATGGCATACACAATACTGAAAATGAAGCTTGACGCATAATCGGACTCCCTCAGCGAATTTCGTGACTTTAGCATAATTATCTGTCACAGCAACAAACCATCGATCTCCCTCTAAAAAAGCTCTGTGGAACACTGAGATTCTCGTTTATACGTGCATAGTGTGAGTTAATGGACTGCCATGTGCCTTGTAGAAACGTCGATAACATGCATCGCCACGGCCGCACCATCATGGTTTTTTTTTCTCCCAAGTTTGCCGGGATATTCTGACACGACAACCGCGATATCACCCTGTCGATGCCAAGGGCTTCCGTGGATTCCTGGTATGTGTGTATTTTTGTATTATGCTCTATATCGACACCCTCGAAAGCTTCGCAGAAGTACGTTAGCGCAAGTTGAGCATTGCCCGAGCTGTCGTCCTTTTAGCTGCCGAACACGAGTGTAGTAGAAAAAAAAAAACGTCTTCATTATTACCCCATGTTCGTTTTTCCTATACACTTGAACCTACAACATCGGCGTGCTTTTGAAAAATGACTAAAACTCTATTGCTATTTTTAATTTATTCATAGGGGAGACGGATTTTTAAAAATTTCAAGCCACTAATAAAAAAGGCAATACTAAAAGACAAAAGCCCATGAATAGGGCTATTCGATTTATCCATTATTCGTACCTTGGTTTATCTTTTTCGCTATCTCTAAATTATAATTTAGTTCCAGACATTGAATGAACGAATTAAAAAAAAAAATCGACATTTGGCCGCTAAGTAGTTAATTGACGGGACGTATCACGGAAGCGAAATGCGATCGTGATTGCAATCAACGTCACTACTCGTCGTACCCTCAGCGACCTCATCCTAATTCTACCAAAAGTGACCTTTGACTCAAGACAATTCCAGAATGGGACCTCTTATCATTATAATCTGATTGCAGAGTGAATAAGCACGTATGTTCCGTATGTATCTTTAAACATAGCACGCTCTAAACATAGGCTTGCGGTCATGAGAATGTATTTGATTTTAAACTGCACGAAAAAAAATATTAGTTGCCATAACCAAGAAATGAGTTGACATAACCAACAAATGAGTTGCCATAACCAAGAAATGAGTTGACAAAACCAATCGATTATTCTATTTCCCTAGCAACTCAAATGGTAATACCGGCGATTCGAATGGTAGTCCCAACTATTCGAGTGGTAGTCCCAACGATTGGATTAGTTAACCTAACTAATCCAATCGAGAACTAAACATGAATAGTTGAGGTTACTATTCGATATGGTTGAGGCAACTAATTTTTTAGACATTAGTCTATTATTGACATTGTCTACAGCAAATTGAAAACGTAGTTGCCACAACCAAACTTTTTTTTCCGTGCAACTATTCGACTGGTTGTCCCAACGATTGGATTAGTTAACCTAACTAATCTCGCGAGAACTAATCGTGAATAGTTGAGGTTACTATTCGATATGGTTGAGACAAATAATTTTTTAGACATTGTGTACAGCAAATCGAAAACGTAGTTGCCACAACCAAACATTTCTTTCCGTGTGTGGCTTAGCGCGATCTGAATGGCAGTATCGATGAAATTGTAGTAAAAAAATATGGTGGTGATTGTAATGGAAAAACCGTGGAGGAATAGAAAATGAAGTGATATAAATTATTTTGTGGTTTATAAAATATATTTTTGAGTTTGTTTTGTCCTCGTTGTGTTTGGTAATAATCGAAGTGGCGCGTAACCGTGAGAGGTGAACTTTCTCAATCGAATAATCGTGCGTTCTCGTGGTCCTAGACCCAATATACATTTATCGAAAGAACTCCAGGAATGGTCAGGCTTAACGAGAAGAATCAAGTAGAACGCGTACTTTTTCCGTTTGGCATTGTACAGCGCGTTCCGCTGCCTCGTTAACGCTTAAATTTATGACTAGCGCGGTTCGCACATCGAGCGTGTAGATTAGAGAGCTACGCGATATGTTGTACCTTTACGTATATGTCTATGTACACAGGTGACTAATCGTGTCTCTCGGGGTGTTGAAATATACCTGTCTCCGCGGTATTTGATTTACCGATTCGATGATAGCACGACTTATTCACTTTGGAAAGCCTGTCTGGCCACGAGAACGTTTTATCGCGCTAGTTTGTTTTCTATCCATATGTATACCGTCTTCCATGTCCGTTCGGAATACTCAATTGCCTAATTGAAAATTGTCTTTACAAGCGTGCAGCATGCTCCATTTTAAAAATGAAGAATGACCAGGGTTGAATATCAACAAAAACTAAGGGAAAATATTGGAATAGATGTGTCATTAAATACTAATCGATGAGAACATTTATTTCATATACATTTTTTAAGCTCATTTATCGAAAGCTATGTTTTGTTTTACGTGTCGTGGCTTTGAGACTAAACCGGTGAACAGACTTTAGTGTTACGAATTACATAAAAAATTCGGATCCCTTGAAATTTAGAGGATATAGGTAACTATAGCTACGTTTGGTTAATTTTGATAGCACACCGTATATGAAACATATCGTTTATCTTCTTTGACGATTCAACTGAATGAAGTCAGGTTTCCGAGTAACATCGCTGACCTCATAATTATTTACCACTGACAATAGATTTTCATGACGGAAGGACGGAGATACAATTTATGCCCATTAGAGATTTTTTGATGCACAATTTATTCGGTATAAAGATTGTCAGTATAAACATTGTTTAGTAAAGAGATTTTCGGTCCAATTTTTTTTTTTAAATGTTCAAATCCAATTCTTTTAAATATAAGAAAATGCTTAGAGTATGGCGACAACTGTTACTTCCACTGTGGATTAAGCTGATCGAAAGGACAGTGCCGAAAAGATCATTAGATAGTATTAGATCCTTTAGCTTGAGGGCAAATCTGCGACACGATTTTTTCGGCTTTCTTGGTGTAAGCTGCGAGTAGAAGTAGCGTCAGAGAAAAGCCAAGTTGCCGCCGGCATCAAAGTCGAGAATAGAGGGCACCTATATATACATATATATATACATATACTGAGCGGAGAGGATAGGTGGAAGTTCGATTCAGGTCGAAGGGGAAGGATTAATGGCACAGGCCGGGGACACCCGTAGCTCATAAATCGTGGCGGCGCGGGCCAGGAATTACCTCTGGCAACTTGCGAAATATGACGGTCTCATAAATCCAAGCCGTATGGGCTCTGCGCACCTTCACCTACTATATACATACAACCGCAAGCTGGTTGCTCGGCTCTACGAACGGGCGCGAATCTCGCAGTCACGCGTTGCGATTTCACCTCGCACTCATGCTATATAGCATAATATACACGTACATACGCTTCGCCACGTTTACCGTAGGACGCGTACTCTGTATATTGTACGGACCAGCCATATATAATTGGGTTTGTGCGCGGAAAGCTTAATGCAATGTCAGGTAGGCTGTCCAAATCATATCAACAAGTATAAGACTATGAAATGACTATGGTTTCGTTACTGCTTCGAAAACGATACATGCTGGACCTTGCCCATCGTTTCCTTATTATTTTCATCCGTCCTCATCGCAGCCTCCTCCATGAAAAAGTACGTTGGTGATGGAAAGTGTCTGAAAGAAACGTATCCGGAGATACTTGCAAGGCGACACTCACTAAAACTATAGTCTGTATTTTTTAGTATTTTTGCAAATGCAAGTTTTCTTTGGATCCAATAATTTCTGATGAAATCTATTAAAAACATTTAAGGGGAGGGAGTCAGGTAAAAATAATTAAATTTGTAAATTCAATATCATCCCAATTCTCTTGCATATAAAAATCACTAATGAACTATATTGTTGGACTCGATGAAAGGATTTTTTACTGCCATCTGACTTGCGTATGCCTTTCAATATTATCTTAAACAAAATTCTTAGGTTTTTCATTCTGCGCGTGATTCAGACCAAACTGCTAGGCAAATTGAGCTGCTTGACGTCTCATTTTCTTCTTCATAAAAAGATACACCGGCTAAATGGAGCAAACTATTTTTTTTTCATTCTGACAGCGAAGTTAATCACTGATTTAGAAAATAGCATAAAATTTATTTAGTAATAATTATGTCACTTAAAAAATATTACCTTTTATTAACATTTGTTCCATTTAGCCGGTGTATCTTTTCATGAAGAAGAAAATGAGATGTCAAGCAGCCCAATCTGTCTAGCAGTTTGGTCTGAATCACGCGCAGAATAGGTTTAAAACCAAGTTTCGGCAAATGGCATCTAAAGTTTACCACTCAAATAAAAATGTTTGCGCTGTACCTTTAATGAACAAAATAAAAATATTATTTGCAAGTCAGTTTACAGAATATTATTAATAATGTTATTAACAAATGTTTTTTTTTTACAAATAAATAAGTAAATGAATGCATAATTTGAAAAAAAAAACCTGTAAATAATTGACAACATCACTGAAAATTTATCCGGTATTGACACATTTACAAATGTGCTGCACAAACATTAAATCATCACTTCATAACAAATAATACATATCTGATCACTTCTGATAATTGTTGATTCTGTTTTAAACACTATTGATTGAAAAAAAACCGTAAATGGCCAACGGAACCAAACTAATAGCATAATATGAACGAAAAATAAAAACGTCAATTCGAGGTTATGCGTCTCGAGGGTAGCAGAAGTAACGTTTCGCGGCAGTAACTCGCTGCGCATGCGATACGCGCTAAGATATCACAGCGCATGTCCCATTATTCGCGCGAATTCGAATATAATGTAAGTGTTACGTGTTGTGTTGGAGACATCACACTGTCATCGCGTCATTTATATCGCGTTTCACTAACTGGTTTAAAAAATGGTAAACAAATAAAAATTTATTTACAAATACGTAATAAACTTTTTATTATATAGAAAAAAATCATAAAAAAGGAGGTATATTGCAAAAATCGGCCATTTTTTCGGCATCATGTCTAAGATTTTGCAGGTTCAGAGATACCTAACTAAACGAAACTGCCGGAGAGAAAAAAAAATTGATTTTTTTTTTCGACACCCTTAATTATTTTATGTGAACAAATAGTCGGCCATAATGTCTGCATATAACAACAATAAATAAATAAAATAATTAAAAATTCAAATATAATATTCTGGTAATTTTTACGACTTTTGAGAAAATTAAATATCAATGGTACTGTAGAAACTTGGCCATTTTTGCGAAATCCGGCTTATAACTTTACTAATAGATAGGTTACATAGAAATGAATGTTTTCACAGAAAAAAAATCGATTTTTTTTTAATTTTTGACCTGACTCCCCCCCCCCCCCCCCCCCCCCCCCCGACCTTAATGCAAGTGAAGTCAAATTCATAAGAAACAGGAATAGAGACGTGAGAACAACCAAATTCTGTTGCATACTATTTTTTTTTGTTGCAAATATTATTTGAAAGTTGATACGAGACAATTAATATCATTATAAAATTGATTGCTATTTTAATTTTCACTCGTGTTATTCGAGCAGGAAGCGATCTCGTTTCTTAAACGATATTCCGAGAGTCACATGAATAACCACCGATAACAGTGAGCACGTTGCAAGAACTGAAAGGGGCGCCGAGAGAATTTGAAAGAAAGAACACACTGGCATGCTCGATTCCCCATGGGTTAGCTTGGCATTATACTCCCGGTGCTCCGACGTATTCAGAGCTCATTCCGGCCGGGATAGCCGCGTATAACCGTGCCAAGCGAATCTTCCGAATTGGCCAGAACGATATCGCCCGAGCAAAGTACAACTAATGTGGGCGTGCTGAGCTCGGCGCGTTCGCAATACCGGGAAAATATATGCATGCAGTGCAGACAGAACTCCGCGTGCCACTTTAAAAGTGCGCTGGAGGAAAAATATGCGACATGATAACAAGAGGAACATTGTGGCTTGTATTTGAGTATAATACTATAACGCGTCGGGCTCTTATTCCCAATGATACTATATATTTCCTACAAATGTTGCTGGTCGTTCTGTTTTGAGCGAGAATACGACATGGTGGTCATAACGACTCGAAATACACTAGAACGACAGGGACATTGGAGATCTTAACTAATAGGATTCTATAAATCATCCCTGAGCAAGTATGATCATCGATGTTGGCTCACACGTACAGGAAGCTTTGTAAAAAAAATGGGCAATAATGAAACAGCAATGTGCAAATTTCCACTTTGTATCGTTGCTTCAAATAAATTGGAAATAAATTGAAAAGTTAGGTCATGTTGCAAAACATGACCTAACAAATCTCAGCTCGATCGGTTGAACGGTTATTGAGTTATAGGTGATTGAAATTTTGGAGACCCGCACACACACACACACACACACTCACACAGACGCCCGCTCATGCGCATTGTTTTGGCGATGTTTTCGACCATTCTGACTGGCCTGAATTGAAAATCCCGAAAAAATAAAAATTTTATGAAAAGAAAGCTCTCTATGAGGAAGCTAAAACGAGCAGTGGCACAAAGCATTTTGGCCTATCATGGAGGCGTCCACAGTTCGATTCCATTTGAACATCAATACATATTTCCTAAGAGGTTTTTTTCTGCGAGCGTATGGACGGCGCACAAATCGATCCTAGCCGATTCCTTTTTTCATAAAAATCGATGAAAAAAAATTGGTTTCTCTGAAGAGCACAGAAGTCGTTTTTTCATTATTTTTTTCACAAATCAATGCTGGGAGCTTTCCACATTTTTTAAAGAAATCGTATTTGCATGTTCGCAAAACAGATGTCCATAAAATACACCGAATATATTATTCGCATTTTGGAGTTAAAATGGATATGCAAAGAATATCTTAAGCTATATGGGTATAGAAGACGAAATTCATATTTCATATGAAAGTAGACTGTTCGTAAGAGTTGTTAAGTTGGCAAATCGTTCGCCGAAGAAGCAACCCACCATATACCGCAAGCCAATGCAGCAGTTTACAGACTACGCTATTCTCTGGTAATTCCATTAGCAATAACTCCTTGGCTTATTACTGCCGAATGGTACAGAAAAACACAGATCTCGATATCGATTCGAGACACGACCTATAGTAGCTTAGCGTGCGTTCTTGTCGATCCTGGAACTGCGCCACGGGATATTGTAGAACGCGAAAAGCCATTCAAAGTCCTTTCATTGCGTGATGTTCGAATCGGTTAAATGAAAGCACATCATTTTCCAAAAACTCGGCGTCGGCATCGTGGCAAAAATTCAATTATACAAAGATCGAATTGGAACGCATCAGCACGCACGTTGTTATCTCCTCGTCTTTCTGTGAAAAGTACTAAAATCGTAAAGTGGCCGATTCCAGCAATTCCGGAACGCTCGAGGCTAAGGCACATGAAGCCCGTGGTCAAATCATTATGCTGCTCCGCTGCTGGCGTGCCTGCGAGACCCTGCTTTCATTCGCTAAGTGTGTTTACGACTTCCTGTATTGTCGGTGTGTATTATCGCCCAATTATCCGCAACGACTTTGGGCGAATATTTTTCGCCGTGTAACTCTTCAACAATCTTATTTAGTATACAGCTTACCACTTGATTTTGGATATTGCGCATGACGGGACTCGTTGATAATAAAAAAGTCTTTATTCAATCTGTATTTTATTTAAAGCAATAAAACTTATCACTTATGAACATCATAAACTGTCTAACAATGCCGGTAACTTCGACATTCCATGAATCCAGCATAACAATTATTTACTTACAAATTTTATTGATTTTTGAACAAAAAAAAGACAATTAACATTTCAATTTTCTACGTTGCCCTGGTACAAAAGTCGGTTTTAATCGAAATATTGATCGGTATAAGTTGACTGGAAAAAAGAATGTCTGGATTGTCATGGACAATCCATACTATCCAATTATCCCCCGAAACCCACCGAGTATGACGCATTACGAGATTCAGGGAATGGCGTTTTCTTTCCATCCTACAAGTTATCCTAATGTACATCCACATGATTGCGCTAACACTCTGACTCTTTTATCAACTCGTATCATGGTTTTCTTCCGAAGCCGTTTCTGTCTCACAATCCAATAACGTTTCAAGCAGATCCGTAAGAGTAGATGAGAAATGCGTGACATGTTTATAGTCGGAGCCGTTTTATCGGATTTTATGTCGTTTATGTGACATCGAC
This sequence comes from Ephialtes manifestator, assembly GCA_963970395.1. Taxonomy (NCBI): domain Eukaryota; kingdom Metazoa; phylum Arthropoda; class Insecta; order Hymenoptera; family Ichneumonidae; genus Ephialtes; species Ephialtes manifestator. The sequence continues at coordinate 332,735 of OZ019971.1, forward strand.
TAGCCGCTGAAAAAGCTCTTATTAGTTGTCGCCGAGTGTGTTAATTGCTTGCCGATCCTGTTCCAGCTATAGATCTTGCCCCTTCTCGCGGTCGATGTCATACATGTAGTATTCATACGCGAGACAACGACTCGACGGCGCGTCATACAAAAAAGTGGCTGTTTCGCCATCGAACCATAGATATATTATTGCCAGTACTCCAGGCAGTTAAAAATACGACTGGCAAATTAAGTAGTTCTGTAATTTATTGCATTTAACAGCAATAAACATAGTTTCATAACTAATGACATGTAATGTTTATCTATCGAGACAGCAGAAAATATATCTCTAATTTGAGAGAGTAGATAAATTTGCAAATAAAATATTCACTAATACTGGATTATCCAATGTTGTCCTAATTTGAATTAGCACACTGCTCAGGAAAGGAAAAGAGGATTCTGCTGCAGGAACCACCGAGGTAAATTATTTCGAGATCGGCCAATCAGGGTGATCATAATCTAACGTGGGATTTGCACCGAACTCTATGCTATGCTCTCCATTAGTGCTCCTACTTATTGCCTATTCTATACATACTCACACTCACGTACTTATGCATAATCGTTAAGCACGAACATTGCACGCACAGCGGGAGCGAGCGATAAATAACTTAGCAGCAATTACTTAGCCGGCAGATGTGGAGTCACTGTACCACGCGGTCCGTTTCGATGTATGCTCGCGATGACGGACGAGCATTATGCAAGGGATGTACGATCCGAATGACAGGCCAACGTTGATGCTGCTGCAGTGGCTGGTGCCGCAGAAACAACTGCTGCAGTGCTCGATCGTTGTCTCTCTCCCTCTCTCTCTCTCTCTCTCTCTCTGTCTCTGTCTCTATCTGCAGGCGCAATGATCGACCTTCTCACAGTATCCATACGCACATAGATATATTCATTTAACCGCTGACGCCGGCACTTGAAGCTATCATCGTCATCGCCGTATCGTCGTGTCGCTGTGTCTCTGTGTCGCTGTGTCGTCGTGTCGTCGTGTCGTCTTGTCGTCTTGTCATCGTCATCGTCATCGAAATAGAGGCTATTATAAACTATTCTCGCTAAATGCAGATGTCATATTATCGAAACGGCGGCCATAATTCCTCACCGTTCTATAATGGCATTTGACGCAATTCACGTAATTAATGAGCTCGAACTTCTCTGAAAACATGCATTATCGATAAAACAAACTTTTTGAAAGGCTCTTATTTTGACTTTCAGGAAAATGTTACCCCCTCACAAATACCAAAGTCTGAACGACAGACAAGTGCGGCCAGGAAAAAATTCCAGAGTAACTATAGCGCGCAATCCCGTTGGTGTGATGCGAGGTGGTGGTGTTGATTAGACACGGAAAGAGAAGCTGGACAGGAGCTCAACGAAAGAACCGATTCAGAATGGAAGAGATCAACAAGACGAGACCGCAGAAAAAGAGGAAAATAAGATCGATAGGATAGATGCGACAGCAGGCTGGAGAAAAAGGAATGAAGAGCATGAGGATTCTCGAATGGAAAAAAAATCTGTCTGCCAAAGAGAGAAACAGAAGAGAATACAGGTATCGTGGAGACCGACACACACTGCGTTCGCAGCCAAGTTTATAGTAAAGAAACCAGAGGCGAGCGAGTCATGCTGGCCCATTGTTCGACGTAAGATTGGCCACGAGTCGGCAGCTCCGCGGCAGCGGGATGTTTGACGAAGCCGCGCAGTGACGGCATGGCATACGCTGAGTTGCTCTCGGAGTCTTAGAGAGATTGATTGGCGGTGATAGAGAGGCGATCGAAGCGAGCACAGCGCGACCGAAACCGGCACACAGAAGCTCAATAAGGGTAATTAATAGCAAGCGGCTAGCCGCAACGGGCAAAAGGCGAGAGCTCGGCGCATCCGCACGCGGTAAAGCGCCCGTTTCTCGTCTATCTTTCTCGTAAAAGAGGCAGCAGCCAAGACAGCCGGCAACAGAGTCAGCACGATGAAAGATCAGCTTCCCATCTCGTCGGAAGCCTCTTGCGGAACGCGAGAGAACCTTGATGCAGCGGTTAATGCTGTTGGGTCCGTTGATATGCCGCTTGTGTGTCTGTGTGTGTGTGTACCTTGGGTCCCTTATTTCCTTCGTCGTTTATTCGGCCCATCCATCCATCCATTCATCCAGCACAGATCCATGGGTTCCTTTTCTCCGTGCGTCGTCATGCAAAAACAAACAAGAGCACCGCCGCTAGCAGCATCAGCATCTACGGCAGATCACAGAGAAAGCAGAAGATAAGAGGAGGTAGCGGGCGGATTGAGCACTGCGTGCACGTTCCATACGAGCTATGCCTCGGACAACGCATAGCCCGCGGGAGTTTCAATCATTGCCTGCGTCTTCGTCCACGTCATTTATATCTGTCAGACCTGACTCCTCCTATTCCTCGCTCTGTTCTTCCTCGAGAAGCCTCCTTTCTTCCTTCCTACAAACAGCCAGCTGACGTAGAGCATCAACACGCTTTTGCATTCATATATATTTTCATCATGTCGGCTTGCAATTTTCAAGGCTGCATCAGATGGCCTTACGAAGATCCAATGACCTACGACGAACGTTCCTCGCTTTGGAAGCATCGCATACGGAGCTTCATATATGGCTGTTCGTCATTCTTATATGAGTATCAGAGAACAACGTATAGATAACGATCTCATCAACATTGCTGTGTATCTGGTAAGTACATCTTTTTTACTTTTAAGTTCTTTACAGAGGATATTTTTATAACCATGCCGAATAAACTGACATAATGTATTGATTTCATGTTTTATTTTCATGATCTTGTTGTTTCAAGTTTTTCATGTTAAGATCTTCGTATTGGTCCGAAATCTCCACAAAAGTAGTTTAGAAAAAAATGTCTACATGTCACATACATGTAGACATTTTTTACGCTGAAATTTTTTATCTTCTATAACTCGTGCACCATTGAAATGATGGAGCTGAAAAGCGCTGTTTAATTAGTGTCTGCATGCGTGCGTTTGTGTGTGCGTATACACAACAAGATATTTTTTGTAAACAATTTTGTTGTAATTTTGAGTAATCCAGCATGAAAAGTAACGATAACAAAGCCTCCTTTATAACGAAGAAAAATAGCATGGATACTTGAAAATTCACGACGCACTGTAATTACACGTTGCATATGCATCTCATTTGTAGCGCAGAGTTAACTTTTATTTGATTAACGAGCAATTACAGGCAATATAAGAACGCGACAGCGATGAGATTGCTTGCGAAACGCAGATTAATGGCACTCGAGCATGTAATTATATGTAATTTTACGCGCATACATACATCAGAAAATGCTCATTACGTCGATTAGAAAATGACAGAGCTGACAGAGAAAGCCATATGAAAATCTATTAGCGCTAGCGCACCTTCGATGCAATGCTAGTAATAATACCAACAGCAATAATAATCAAATTGTATTCCACGAATGAGAGGAGAGTAATAATGTGGCGACAGGAATCAGCGGCGTCGTCTCGAACGATATGTTCCGCTTCACCAGACAAGATTATTATGTAGTGTATAAATCATCTCGTTGCGCAATCTTTGTCTCCCGAACATAAATCTGCATGAATCGTTTGAACAGAATGATATATAGTCACTGTTTGCATGTACAACGCGTGTGTTGCGCACCGAGTATTTTCTCACATTCAAATAAGATACATGCAATATACTTCGAAAACTTCTTCAAAATATATAAACAATATTTTTGGCAACAAATATATAAATAGATAAGCGTACAATAATACGAAGAAAACAAATAATATCTCGGGTGACTTAATATTTTGACTATAATTAATATCTGAGACACTTCGTATGAAGCGGGCCACCCTTATTTTCAACGTTCGTAGAGTGGGTTCATAATTTTTTTCCAGAGTATTTAGAGTTCCCCGAACACATACGATTTATTTCAGATTTTTTATCCCCATAGTTTTTCCACAATAAAATACGCTTTTTTTTATTTTAATTTTTTTATCCGTTCGCTGCCGACTTAAAACTATCTATGACACAGCAAAAATGTTCCGGGATAAAATTTAGTGTCTCGCGTATACTTTTTGATAAAACTGTTTCCAAATTAACCTAGATAAATTTTCAGGAATTTTTTGGCAAAATAATGCCATATCATTTTTTTTCGTCGTTCAGCAAACAACAGAGCCGTACATTGTGAAGATATCAATTTGCCATCGTGTTGATTTTTTCATCGTTTTTTAACATTATGACGGAAATTCTGTGAAATTTTGAGTAAAATAAAAATGGTCCCTCTCAACGAAAAAAAAAAATGATATGGCATTATTTTGCCAAAAAATACGTGCAAATGTATCTCTGTTAATTTGGAAACATTTTTATCAAAAAGTATATGCGAAACCCTATATTTTATTCCGGACCACTTTTATTGTGTCATACATAGTGTTAAGTCGGCAGCGAAAGGAAAAAAAATAAAAATAAAAAATCGAATTTTGTGCGGGAAAAACTATGGGGATCAAAAATCTGAAATAACTCGTGTGTGTTCGAGGAACTCTAAATACTCTGGAAAAAAATTATGAACACGCTCTACGAACATCGAAAATCAGGGTGGCCCGCTTCATATGGAATGCCTCATCTGTTAAAATCCATAAATCAATTTAAAATCAAGGATGCAAAGTAGAAACTTGCATATTGATTTCTCATTATTTTTCACTTCGTACAAAAGCTGCCGTCGATTTTAGTACGGAAAATGTATTAATTTTTATATTATTTTATTTTTGTTATGCATCGTTTTTGATAATAAACCAAACTCCTAGTATTATTCAATTAACTTTGGTCATGATTACACGGGTGAACAAATATCCAGTTTGATAGCTCGAAATTGGAATGAGTCAATGTATTGACTTTGTTTTGCATTTTGAAAAGAAACGAAAATTTGGAATGATTATGATGACATATTGAATTTAAAACAATTGTAACCGTTTTACTTGTGCGCCAATTTTCATCTCGGTAACCAAATCAAATCTAATTTTTGAATTATAATTGAAATTACCCGAAATAAAACCTATCGACAGAAAGATTCTAAAATATTGCGAACGTCATTCAATCATCATCTCCAACGATATTTGAGAAAGTACAAATTGTAACAACCATGCAAAATTTTTCAATATTCTACCCTGAAATGCTGACAACATTAAATTGCATTATTTCTACGATATTGCGCGATATGTCGTGAGTAACGATTGAACTCTATATTTCGGACATAAATGAATTCGCCACCCTCGGTCCATGTGCATGCACGGTGAGTAAGCCTCCGCAACACACGGCAAAGATTCAAGAACGCGTGAGAAGGGATGTCCGACTCGGTTCCCTCAGGTTCTCCGATGCTCTCGGTACTTTGGAGACCCAGTCGCAGAGTGTATGCGTTCTGTCGGTGAATGGTCCGGCAGTTTCGCTGTACCATTTGTTTCAATCTATGGACAGGGCTAATTACGACAGTGCGCACTAACGCGCGAGAGATAGCTGACGGAGGAAGGGCAGAGAGAGGAGCGCGAGAGAGTCACGTTCTCGGGGCCGATGTTACTGCTGATGGTGCTACACGTCGTCCGGGATGCTCGACTCTTTGCTGATGTTCGCTGGTTCTGCTACTATGGTCAGCCGAGAGCTTCCACCACGTGTTCAGACACAGCGACTCGCCATGACTTGCGGCCGACAGTTCGGTGACGTTACACTGCGGGAGCGACGCTGTCAGACTACATGGAGACAAACGAGCAACCGGCAATCAACCGCTGTTAGCCCGACCGACCTTTTGCGACCACATCTGACCGTTCCTTTTTGCCCGCCGCTTCATCACAATTTATTGTGACGCCGTCACGTTAATAACTCAATTTATTTCACTGTGCTTCGTGCTCACCCTGATGATGCTTGTATTTTTATGATTCAGCTCTAACACGGAGCAGCCAGCACTGAGAGACCGACATCGAGAATCCTGAGACTCTGCAACAGCTGTCTGTGCATGAGGCTGCAATTCTGTAGATGTTTTGATGGTCTTAGAGTCGGGGGGGAAAAAATTAATACGTTGTAGAAAGACCTACCAAAGGTGGATACCGGCAGACAAAAAATTTATCAACTTCTGTGCGAGAGTATTTTCAGATAGTCATTCAATATGAGTACTCCAAAACGTAAATGAAATAAATTAGAAAAGGGATCAACTGTCAAAAGTATTGGCTATAAAAAATGCGGTGCTTAATCAAATACGACAATATAGTCCTTTGCATGCCCTTTTCAGCAAATTCAACACAAATAGGTTTTTATTTGCAATATTCCGGTGTTGGACTTTTACACTACATGTTAAGTACGAGAATTAAAACATTTTCAATCGGTAATGGGCAGAATTAATCGACAAAGCGGGTCACCGATTTTATCACACCAACTACGTGTAGTATAGTAATGATACCAAGAAATGCTTTCGTTTCGAATCATTCGACACACGCACATTAACAAGCAGCAGAATAATTACAAGCAGGTATACAGGTAGGACAGAGTAGACCGTCATCTCGTTTTATCGCATCAAGACCTATTACCGATCACGTACCGCTCGGTCATTCGTGCCGTATATAGACGCGAATGCCGCGATGTTACACCCTTAATTGCCTTTTTTTCTCATCGTGAGTGTGCGAGAGCCGGAATTCTTCGAGACCGCTTCCCGTGCGCTCGCTCGCTGTGGCGTGCTGTCAATTAATGATTGGGTTTTAAATTTCGTGCTTCGCTCTCGGCATGACAGCGTGTACGTGTTCCGCATTAGTGGATGAACGACCGGTAAAAAAGAAAGCCCGAACGCAAGGCTAGTAATAGGGCTCGCACGAACCTGTATGGATTACTATACGTAGTCGACCATCTTGCGCTAACGAAAGTCCTGCATAGAATACTGATTCAAAACCAAAGTCAATCTTGAAAACCCGAGTGACAAGAGCAAGCTATAGCTACAATTGCAATAGGTTTTTGGTCATATATACTTTAGGAATAGAGTTTGTAAAAGATATACGGTGCCTTCGGGATATATCGAGGTATTAGTCCAGTTTAGTAAGATCTCACGTTGCAAAATAGACGGGAAATTAGAATGAAACCCGGAGACTTGGTAGACTAACAGAGATGAATCTACTATCAATATAAGAGTAGGATTTATTCTTTCACGCGTTAAGCAAAGCCTGTCAGGGCGATATAGAATTAACATTCTAAATGTCTTTGTGACTAACTAAAATTTGATGAACCGACAGAAGAGAAGGGACGTGTTAACGCTATATAATTCTACGGAATGAAACGCGATGGCAAAGCGGCGGCGTCGTCCTCGGCGGTGTCGGCGGTCAACGTGTACACATCAAAGACAGTATAGGCATTGAGTCTCCCGTCACGCCTCATCAACGTGTCCGCTTTAGGCCCGGATGTCGCATCACAAGCCGAAAAGCTCTGGCATGGAATGGCAGCGGTGAATGCTGCTGTTACCGTTGTTCCGCTGGAACCCATTTAATTGCGCGAGCGGCATGGACGACGCAAACGCCGGGCGCGTCGGCGTCCAAAGGATCGCGTGTAGAGAGCCACCACCTAGCTGCATCACCGTGAATTCGCTCACGAGAACAAAGGGACGACTGTCGACCAGCACATTTAGCGATGCGGCTTGCTCACGCCAACACAACCCTCTCTTCGGCAAATGGCGAACGGCTCCCTCGCGGCCTTTGATACCTCACTTTGCGGCTTTCCGACGACAACTACGATCACTGTACTCTCCACCGCTTGCGATAGAATTGTGACGCTCCAGCATAGCATACACGAGGACTATTCGACTGAGAGAAATATATTGGTGACATTAGTGCAGTGGTTAGCCCTCTTACTCTCGGGATAATCCGAACCGAAAAAAAGTTATATCACCACATATTTTCTCTCTTGGATACTTCGTGAAACTTTATATGAGGCATTCCATATGAAGCGGGCCACCCTAATTTTCAATGTTCGTAGAATGGGTTCATAATTTTTTTTCCAGAATATTTATCACGGACAAAAATAATCGGTTGGCACAACCAAGAAATCAGTCAGCACAACCATTCGATTATTCTGATTTTCCTACAACTCAGTTTCGTTGTGTCAACCAAAAGGAATTGGTTGCACCAACCAAGTTTCGTTGGTAAATAGCTATTAGTTGCGGCAACTAACCGAATAGTTGACACAACTATTCCAGTAAGAAGGAGCTCAAGTATTCGAATGCGTGTCTCAACCAATCGCGTTATTCATTTTCGAAGTGGAATTTCACTACTAGTTCGGTGAATATCGGAAATTACCGCAAATCGTTCGGCGTACGTCATAATTAAAGCTTTAATCGTACCGTGATTAGGTTATGTACAAACATGATTCGTGCTTTAAACGTCATAATACTAAACAGCTTTAACGTACTATTTTTAGGTTATCTATAAGTACGATTGGCACTTCGAACTGTACAATTACAGCTTTAATAATACTGTTTTTATTCTGTTCAGGTAATTAAAAAAATAAGGGGTTTAAATGTTTTTATTCATTCATTTCCCGTATCTCATTTTTCAGGTAATTAAAAAATAAACAATACGTTTTTACGAAAATATTTTTTAAATTTGTTTATAACCTTACATAAGTGAGCAACTTATAAAATATACCTCACATCGATGAACTGTTGTCCACTGTCTATCCTATGATAAATGGAGACAAATGGGGTGAACAACGAAGCAGGTTCTAGCAATTCCTCGACTTCCGTTTTTACAACTTCCCAGGCGTGGAATTTCTCATCAAACTCTATATTTAAAAACTGAAATCTAAATAATATAAAAAATAACAAAACTGCCATTCAGCGTAAAGTCTGGGAAAAGTCCTTCAAATAGTTAGTGTAAAGTCTGTAAGAACTTATTCAAATAGTTAGCGTAAAGTCACTATGAGAAGTTCTTCAAATAATTAGCGTAAAGTCAGTATGAGAAGTTCTTCAAATAGTTAGCGTAAAGTCTGTAAGGGACTGTTCTTCGAATAGTCAACGTAAAGTCTGTAAGGGGTTCTTTAAATAGTGAGCGTAAAGTCAGTTCTCACAAACTTTACACTGACTATTCGAAGAATCTCTTAGAAACTTTACGCGAACTATTTGAAGAACTTCTCACACTGATTTTATGCTAACTATTTGAACAACTTCTCACAGACTTTGCATTGATTATTTGAAAAACTGGGTGCAGTCGTTGAAACCTGTCATCTACCAAGAGTAAAGGACAGTTTTGCGTACAAAGCAAAAAATTAAAGATATTTTTTCGTTTCGTTACGCAGAACTTCAAAACAAACCATAAATTTTACCTTTAAATTGCGGGACGAGGTGGGCAAAGCCCCATTCGCTCAGCAAATCGTCGATGTCGCCGTCTGCCATAATTTACATCTGTCACCTGTGAATGTGGAAATGTTATAATTAAATGCGGTAAAATAGAAAAAAAAGTAAGGCGACAATGAACAATTGCGACAATAAAGACAATATTATTAATACATCGCATATGATTCTGTACTGCCGCAACCGGTATTACCGACAACCTCCGCAAAAGTGAGGTTATACCGGCTTATGTTTACATTCGATTGTAAATCGAAGACGAAAAACTCATTGGCAATATTTTTAACATTAATAAACGTCCACTTACCTATTAATTATAATGCAGGAAATCGCTATTATCGCTGAATATTTGCTATTATCGCTGAAGAATAATAAACGCTCACTTGTTGCAATAACTCGATTCACGCGTATGTCCGAACAGCCAACGCGATAGTGGCGCTTACCACTCGAAGCGTTTGACTCAACTACTACGAGCCGTTGCGGTGTGGACAAACGATTCGTTGTGACCGTGAATATTCGAATAGTTGCCTCAACCATTCGATTTCTTGACCTTGTTATTCGGTTAGAACGAATCATAAATAGTTACCACAACCATTTGCGCGGTTTTAGCAACAGATGTATTCGTTGCTGCAAGTAATCGCAAAAAACCGATCTATAGCAACGTGAACAATTAGTTGCTACAACCAAACTTTTTGTTTTCGTGTAGAGTTCCCCGAACACATACGAGTTATTTCAGATTTTTGATCCCCATAGTTTTTCCATAATAAAATACGTTTTTTTTACTTTTACTAAAACATTTACGCGCGATGCGCGCGCGTCCTGAACGCGCTTCGGGCTGCTTTTATATAAAGTTCTTAATGGCATTCTCTGCCAATTCAGCTACTTTTTTTCTACCATCTCAGATCTGCCCCATAATTGGTCATATCATAGTATCACTCCAAAGCACTCTATGTGAATTTTTTCAGATTTTATAATTTAATATCTAAAAAAGCGCGGTTTTTTTTCAACTGAACATTTCTCGGTAACTTGAAGTTACTGAAAAAGATGTCTCTACATAAAAGTTGTAGTTTTGTATTAGCTTTTGAATAAAACATTAAAAATAATGTTCTCGTGCTGGTAACGTTGATTTTTCACCTAAAAACGGGGTAATTATTTTTTTAAACTAAAAAACGGTTTTTTACCTGGCTGAGATAATTACAGAGTATTTCTGCATGACTGTCACTATCGCAAAAAATCACCAGAGTGGCACGGATCAAAGTTCTAGGGTTAAAAAAATGGAATAACACTACACCGTACGAAATTAACCTCATTTTACCCATTTGTTGTTATCCTTGTTTTAATTAGATAAATAAACATGTTGTGAATTCGCTTTTTCTATTTCGTTATTATGTTATTTCGTTATTATTAGAGCGTTTCCAAAAGTAAATGTGATAACGTATATTGCTTCCTCATAGAGGAAGCTTTGTTTTCATGAAAAAATTTGTTTTCAAGATTTTCATGTCAAAACGTTTAAAATGATCTGAAACGTCGAGAAAAGTGATTTACAAAAATTGTCCGGATGTATGTATGAGTGTGTGTGTGTGTGTGTGATGAAAGGCCAAAAATTCATATAACTGTAACTTATAAAGTATTCGATCGAATCAGCTAAAATTTTAACATGTACAGTACTGGCTAATCTTCAATTGGTATTAATTTTACAAAAATCGCTTAACGCATTTCATTTTTATAAAAATTTTGAAATTTTTAAAAAAGTACGTATAAGTAAAAGAACGAAAAATACGTAGTACTCTAGCTCGAACGAATTTTTAGCTATCGGGCTGAAACTTTGTATTAAAATTGATCAAAGTGATACGACTTTTAGTATTGAATTTGGGCCAAATCGGTAAAATGGTTCGGTTTTTATGAGATTTTGAATATTTCGAAAAATTTTCGTTTTACTCTAAGTCAGGTAAAATTTCAAGTAATCGACTAAAATATTCTGCACTGAAAAAATAACATTCAGCCCTGCTACGTACCAAATTTGGTGATGATCGGTAAAGCGGTTCGGATTTTATGTGATTTTTAATTTTTTTAAAATTTATTGGTGTCTCTTTGGATTTCGTAAAACGTTAAAAATCATCAACTTCGTCAATAATTTTCATCTTTCGCAAAGCTTCCTCTATGAGGAAGCTTTGCGAAAAAGAATGAGGAGGCAATGTGCAAGGTTTTACTTTCCATTCTTTTTTTTTAATAATTCAACATTCCATAAAATTAAATGTTCATACTGTTGGTCACTAAATTATACATATATAATGGCTGAATGTTGTTTTATTTGCATACAAAATTTGAGCTCACTATCTCAAGTTTTACAAAAGTTACAATAGAGCGAAGTCAATTTTTTGAAAAATTCAAAATTTCATAAAATCTAAACCACTTTAGCGGTTCGAGCCAAATTCAATTCCAAACAACATTGGGTGCACCTGCTCTTATAAACAACTATTAGCAAAACTAAATTTTACGAAAGTTAGAGCGCCCACGCCTCTTGTCCAAAAAATTTAAAACAGCGTAAAATCGAAATTTGTAATTTTTTATGTATTTTTAAGTAAACAAGTAGCAAAGTCACTTGGAAGAGTTTTTAGTATCTGCTTTAGATTGTCCCCATTCGCGCTTCAGATGGGCCGTGTACTATAAACCAGTGGCTTGTTGCATTCTAGTCGTAAGTTCTCTATTTTCATTTTTATAAAATGAAAATAAGAAAAGGAAAAAAAAAAATACTCTATTTTTATTTATTTTTTTCATTTCGCTGCGGATTTATTTAAAACTATTCATGACACAACAAAATTTTTCAGAGACAAAATGTAGGATTTCACATATACTTTTTGATAAAAATGTTTCCAAATTGGCCTAGAAACATTTTGAATCACTTTTTGGCAATACAATGTCATACCATTTTTTTTCGTTGGGAAGGACCATTTTGATTTTGCTCAAAATTTGATAGAATTTCCGTTATTATGTCCACTAACTACACCAAAATTTGCGCGGTGATCAATTCATACCTTCATAATGTTAACATGTGAATTGTGTATAATTCAGCAAATAACCGAGCCGTACATTGTGAAGATATCAATGTGCTATCGTGGTGATTTTATCATCGTTTTTAAACATTATGACGGAAATTCTGCGATATTTTGAATAAAATAAAAATGGTCCCTCTTAACGAAAAAAAAAGATACGTCATTATTTTGCCATAAAATGCTTGAAAATTTATCTAAGTTAATTTGGAAACATTTTTATCAAAAAGTATACGCGAAACCCTAAATTTTATCCCGGAACAATTTTGTTGTGTCATAGATAGTTTTAAATCGGCAGCGAAAGGAAAAAAATAAAAACAAAAAAAGTGTATTTTATTGTGGAAAAACTATGGGGATAAAAAATCTGAAATAAATCTTATGTGTTCGGGGATCTCTAAATACTCTGGAAAAAAAATTGTGAACCCACTCTATGAACATTGAAAATCAGGGTAGCCCGCTTCATATGGAATGCCTCATATATACTTTATACAACAATAAAAATGTACACCATTAATTTGACTTTTGATAAAATACTTCATAATTTAAAGAAAAATAATTTGTGTAATGATCAATCGGGAAGGTGAATAAACGCATGAATCACATTGTGGAATGAACGTGCTCGCAGCCGTTCCACAATCTAGGAATGATAAGGCATCAAATAATTTTTCACTCAGACAAGCAAAGTGCTACTTTGCATTCCTTGCAGCGCCTACGGTTTCCTTCGAAATTATATACAGAGATATGCGCTGACGCAGAACGCCTTTTCACCACTGACACATAGGATTTATGGGAAATTAACAACTGTTCGTATACATTTCCTACCTTTTTAACGTGGTAAAATGTAGTAAAATGCAGTGGTATTGGTGCCCAATACCACTGCATCAACAATTGCGAATTGGTAACCTTTCAACGTTAGATTGTCTAGACTGCCTTGCCTAACATAAATGACGTACAGATTCATGACCACCGTATCGATAAAGTGTCAGTAAATACTTCACCATCGTTGTTTATACTTTTGTTTTTTTTTAACTCTTATTTTTGAGATATATGATTTAATAACAAAATATATTTTCAAAAAAAGTGGAGTAAAAAGATCTGAGAATATTCGAAGATTACTTGTAAGTAAAACTTGGCAAAGTTTGAGTAATATCTAAAAAGGTTCGGATAAAAGGCGTCTTCTTCATGAAGAAACCCTCGTACATCGAATTTATGATAATTAATACAGTATGACAGTTGTTTGATAATAACAACGCAACTTCGGTACCTTGTTGACAAAGGGAAAAAAATGCTATAGCCTGGTATTAAGCTAGTGAGGCTGGCAGTTATATTGCATCAGCGTTATTGTTGTCTTTGTAGTCGACGTATCTTAATAACCCAGCCGAGACGATCGGGTCGGAGAGGACGATTATTCATTACGTCGAGTATTGAAGACGACAAGGCAAGTAAGCAGGTTGCCGATTCGTCGCCCTTTCTCTGCGTCCTGATTATTTTAATATAATGCGAATGTCTCAATGGTACCCATCGAGGCTATTGAACCTGGTAAGTCATGCGCTAATGTACAGCTCTGTGACGTATTCTTCGTGTCTGTGACACTTATTTCATTAGCGTCAAATTGAGTTATGCAAGTTGTAAAAGTCATGTCATACACAAGTGTTGCTGTGCTCATGCGCGTTGACACATAGTGGATCGGAGTGAGTAAAACGGTCCGATGGCCTCTCCTCTGCCCCAAAGTATCAAGAAACAGGGTAACATCCAGAGACGAGTACATTTACCTACGTACCATACTGATCGAACTGACAAGAATCTTCCTATATATCATTTTCACATTTGCATAAACATTTGCGGATATACAATGTCCAATGGGTATACACATGTACTTCATATCATATCATACGTATATAAAATGTATCTGCGGAGGAGACACTCATTTATGTACAACCAAAATACATTAGATATTCTTGAAAGTTTGTGCCCCGCATGTATGCACATATTCTTTGTGTCTCTGATGCGATGAAGGTGATATTGTGTGCATGTACATCATAGATTTGGGCTGAAGTAAACAGTCTCAGAAAAAGTTCTGTTCCAGATTTTATCCGTTACAAGACGCTCAAAAGACTCTTGGTCAGCGCTCCCCGAAACGATTGCCAATAGTCTGAGAAACAGTCTCGTCAAGACTAACGATTTCTACACGAAAAGTCAGACGAGAAGTGTTATTGTGGTGTAATTATATTTGGATAGGTGACCCGAGCCGATTCCATCGAAAACACCCGTGCTTACGAGCCAGTGACAGTTCATGCGCTAGGACATAATATTACAAAACTGGAGATTCTCAGGTAACTTCTCTGATTTGCGTCATCGTATAATGAGTATAACATGACACCGAGTAAGACCAGCAAAGATAAAGCTTATTACGCGTCTACCGCAAAATAAGACTTAACGAAATTCACCCGAGTTAATCTACCGAGTCTCTGTGGTAAAGTGATGCTGGTTCAACAGAGACGGCAAAGCAGTCTGCGGTTATATATAGCGCAGTCTACACTCAGCGAAATCTCAAATCTTCGTCTGTAGTCGACCGAGTATCTACGTAAATGAGCTGCCGAAGACAGAGAGACGGGAACTCTGCGGAGGTTCATTAGTATCGGACGACCGCAATCTGATTCACCCTAATTTCTTGCATTGACTCTGTAAAACGACGAGATTAGAAGAGAAGTAGGAGTGTCTTCCTTCTGTCGACTGAATTCTCCAGCCAGCGTAGGTACACCGTGTTATACCTATCCGTCCTCTATTATACCACCGGATACAAAGGATAATAGTGCATGGTGTCCCAGTCGGGGATAGCGCTGTTAAGATAACTCCCGGGTTAACCCCGTCTTTGAGAGCGAACCATCAACCACATGGAGTAGATACGACTCTGAAGACAACGACGACGATGAGACGCTCACACAGCTTCTCTCGTCTCTTACTTAGGAACTCCTTAACTCCTTATCACTAGTCCGGGGGGGCTATAACCAGCCGAAGTTTCCTCATCAATGTCCCATCCGCACGACGTCGTCGACTTCCTCGGAGAATCGACCGAGCATCTCGTTATACCGTGCCCGAGCGAGCTAAAGGCTTTTGTCGACAACATTTTACTTGGAAATTACAATGGCAATGTTTGCCTTCAACAACAGCACTGGCACAACAGTTTGAAACGGGGACATTTGACAAAATCTTGTTCTGGATTAAATTCATATTAATTCGGAATTAAGATAGGGAGTATGCAAGGGATAGTTTGAAAGTATGAAAAATGTGGAATGTTGAAAAATCGAAATATCTGCATATATTTTATAAAAAATTCCAACTATCAAAGATGAGTTGCCACGACACGAATAAACACACACACATATACATATATACGTATCAACATTTTTTCTAAACCGTTTTTCTCAGAGAGAGAGAGAGAGAGAGAGAGAGAGAGAGAGAGAGAGAGAGAGAGAGAGGGAGGGAGGGAGAGAGAAAGGAAGCTAGTTTGCAGAGGGCGACCAACTTTCAGCTGAGCGAGGCAAAGGGGTTCCACAATTTTTTTGCAACATCGATCAAACCGGCAGACAGGCAAGAGGGCCTGAGTGCATCCGTAACCAACTACGTATTTGTGGGCCTTCTGGGCCACAAACACGCGGATCACTCAAAGTGACCTCGGCTCCGTGTTCACTGCAGGATAAAAGGAGAAACCAACTTTTTCATGGGTCCGGTGACCCTCGTACATCACTCTTCCAAAAGCATTAATTGTCTTTAATAGACGGCCTGCGGAGCCTTCCATCTTATACTAGATTGTGTAGACAGGGCCGTTCCACGACTTTCGACAGAGACACATTGCGTTCCTATAGCCAGCAGTCAGCGAACCAAGCACGAGATCCCTCAGTAATACACACTCACATACACATCAGTGTGCGCGGTGGCTGCTGTTGCTGTGGATCTCCGTTACACCAATCACAATTACTCCGTCGGCTCCTTTGTACTCCAAGAAAGACTTCAGATTGAGAGATAACTCTCGTTCCTTTATGCTTGATCTAATAATTCAACGCTATTACGAGACATAGAAAGAAAGCTAAAGTTTCTGCCGGTTCTCAATTTCTTATCCGGTGTCGGCAATGAAGACTACCAAAAAGTTACATCATTAAGAAAAAGCAGTTGCCAAACGAAGAATTAATTGCCTATTATTAAAGTCCTGAATTAATCTAAGTATATCAATAACGCTCTGAACTCGATAATTACCAGGATAAGTTCAACGTTATATAACAAGCAAATATAGAAATTCGTTTTTTATATACAGATTCAATTAATTTTGCTTTTCCATAAAGGAAACTTTGTTTTCAGGAAAAAATTGTTTGTCGCGATTTTTATGACGGCATACGTAAAATGGTCCAAAACGTTAAGAAAAATAGTTTAGAAAAAATGTCCGCATGTGTATGTGTGCGTGTGTGTGTGTTGTAAAATTAAAACTTATGTATCTTGCATGTCTGAATATTATTTCGCGTTTGTAGAAAATTTGTACTCGCTGCGTCAAGAAGACACACACTATTATAGTGCTGTGGAAGTTATTTATGCCCGGTGTTATAATTCAGCACAAATATTTCAAAGGTTCCGTAATATGAAATCAAATTATTGTTTCTTGGGTTCATGTTTATAGGTTACATCATTTTTTCGTTAGCTTCGCCAACACGAGATCATGGAAATATACGAAAAAGATGAAGTTTGAGCTTGAACCCCGTGCATTAACAAGATGATGGAAGAAAGTCTCTAGTTGCGGACGGATAATACACACGCCGTTAGTTCCATCGATCACTCTGAGAGTCAGGCAAGAGCTAGCAAATAGGGGGTGTCTCTGTGTTAAGTCACGTAAGAGACGACGATGTCTCTTCGATGATGCTGTCTTCAAGAGATTCTGCTTAGGAGTCCTTAGCTCCAGTCTTGGTCCGATGTCGGTAAACGGGCCAAAACTACGTGGTTCGACGTCACCCTCGTGCCAGGTCACCAAGACTGCTGAAATACGATTAAGGAAAAGGGAACGAATATGAGACGAAGGTGAAGAAGGAGGACCGTGGTGTCGGGAAGCGTGCCACGACGGTCTGGATGATGAATTAGCCCGGGTGACCTCTGCTTGTGCGAAATCTCACCTCCTCGCTTCTCCCATGCTACGGGCTGACTGGCGAAGTACTCTCTTTCTCTCTCACTCTCTGTCGCTCTCACTCTCTCTTGGCGAAGCGCCTCGCGTGGCAGAGACGCGTAACAGCTCCCGTGATGTCGGTCTCGAGATGATGGATCGTACTCCCGTCACGGAGCCATTCATCACCTCGATCTATCAGGCACCCCTTCACCTTGCTTCAGAAAGCGAGCATTCGACGGCTATCTACTCTCGCTTCTCGGAGTCAGTGATTAATGTCGATCGCACTGTGCGCGGCGTGGAGAGTCCTGTTATTCGACCTCACCTTGCACCTCTCTCTCTCTCTCTCTCGCTTCTTTCGTTCGATTAGTTTTCGCTCTTACTCGCACGGCCTCCTGGCTCTAACCCCGTTTATTTCTCGCTTTTTCATCTTCGTCATTCCGAGTATAGGGTATCGCTGTGATCGAAAAAGGTGGAGGTCTACTCGATTGCCGATGCGGAAACGATGTGAGTGGCTTGTCCAATAGGCTTGAAGCCTCTACCAGGGAAAAATGAAACGATACTGGCCAGTGTCTAATACCAGCTACTAATTTTACTCTGACTAAGGAAGATATAATGCGATCAGTTGTACTGTATTCCTGCGTTAACTATAATTCTTATTTATGCGTTTCATTATTTCATGGCAATGAAAAACGTAGCGGAATATGAATATATCGATATTTCAGGGTTGAACAATTTGGAGCATCGCATTTTCAACTAAAACGGAGCTCGCAAGTTCTGGTAACAAGTTGGTGGAACGACGGGAATTCAACCTCTGGCCATGGTGAAATATGAAGCTGAAAGGGAACACCCGCCCATGTCAAGAAGGGCTGTGTTGTAGCTGTAAACACGTACAGAGTCAAATATACCGATCACCAGGCCATTTGCGTGCAGGAATAAAGGCGATGGTGACTGTGTGCATCACCCCCAGGGCTGTCCGAAAAAAAACACCGGTTTCCGGTCTGGAAAGCCATCGATTCTGATGCTCTGCAATGTCAGCTCGGGGCTGTACGCCGATGCATGGATTTCGATCTGCCGTTGCTGTTTCTGAGTCTTCTATGTTGTAGCGTATCTACCAGCAGTGCGGATGAATTATAGTTGCTCTTTGCTGTCTCGCGAATTTGGAGGGGGTGATGTATGAATCGACGGGAGACGACACGATAAAGAGAGAATGAGAAACAGAGAACGAAACGAGAGATGCTAGACCAGACGGCGATGTATCCGTGGTGACGCAAACAGTGAGACCGGAACAAGCACAAACTAGAGACAGTAGAAAATCGAGTGCGACGCGCATGACGCGCCCTGTACACAGATGCCGAAGGTGGTGCTGCAATGGCGACCAAGAGGAAGGGAACATCGGTGAAGCAGAGCCCGAAGAGAAAGAGAACGCGCCTGCGAGTGCGAGGGCCCCTTTTGTGTTTTATTACAAACGATATGTCAGAGCACGATGTATGAGCTGCTTTTGTTCGTGGGACTCGTTATTGAGGTGCTACATTGTCTGCCCTGACTAGTCAGACTATACTTCACGACTTGCCACGTTTTCTGATAGACGTCGCAAGTGTCGTTCAGAGATGGCCACTATTGTCGGCACTTAAAATCACAACTTCCACACAGTCGTGTCTTCGTCGTTGAATAACTGTAACGAATTTAACGGACACGAATACCTAAAAAAAAAAATTCTACAAAATAGGAACGCACACCAGATTTGTCAATATTTTGTCGTTCTTAAAGTGGTTTATTTTTCCGCCGTTCCACACCTGAAGCAATAATTTCAAATACAAAAAAAGTCTCATAAAAATGAATGTATACATTTTCCGAACGAGAGATGTCTCGAAAAACTATGGATGATATTTTTCTGACAAATTCTACATACGATAATACTGCTAGTTCAGTAATTCTGTCTCGGACCATTTCATTTTATTTTTTCTAGTTCCTTTAAAGATGTTATATCGAGTTCCATCAGGAGCGTGATGTTTCGAAAAATAAAGTCGATAGTATGAAGTACAGTCGCGAAGTGCGAGGACAACGACTGCGATTCGACTAGGATAAAATTCATGCAGAACCATATACGTGTCGACGTTGATGTAGTTCGTCTTTTCAACGGCATTGTATGCAAATGCGGGAACATGAAGAACGATCGCGCGCGCGAGTCTCGGACAGTCGGTGCCAGGACGGCTGTACCACACTGCCGGAAAGGGGAACAAGCGAGATCTCAGTTATGAAAGTCACGACGCGGCGAAGAACGCGCGGTGACGGTGTCCCGTGGCTCGAAGGGGAAGTGGCTTCGATATAGATATATGTACTATTGCATATCTGCATATATGTGTATGTATTCACCTATATACCATGTATAATGGGCGCTTACGTGGGCACATCGCGACAGCGACGAATGCGAGTGAAATACGAAAACCCGACGTAGCTGTATGTCCGCCCAACGACACGTTACTAATTGAGATTCAGCGACGCGCGTAATGGCTCGAAATAACACAAATTCCAATCTGAAGAATGGCCCAGGGAAATATGGGCAGCTATTCATGCTTGGGGTAAAATCACCCCGCATATTTCACTGGCTGCTGAGCCAACTGAGGCGACGCGACCGACCATGACCACGTTGTATATAGTAGCAGGCGAAAGAGAAAGACGTATACATAGCTGCGGATCCGAGAGTTATACCACAGTGAGTTTCTGCCTTTGTATTCCTGCCTACGAGAGATATCTCTCGGTTGTCGGACTGACTGCTCCGTCAAGTCAACCGCACTCTATGACGAAAAATATGCCCCATAACAAAACTAATATCTTAAATATATGCCAATATGTACTTTGCATCTGAATAAGTTTTGACAATATTTTATATATATTTGTATAGTATATGAATTATACAATATTTACTTTCTGTCAATTTTCTCAGAATTCGTATCTCTCAAACATTGCGAGATCTCACTATCAGACAACTCAAAAAGTTGGTAATTTTTCAAATCATTTTTGGCAAAAAATAATTTAAAAATTGACCTTTTTTAAGCATGTTTTTTTAAATGGGGGATCTCAAGACAAAAAGGAAATGTACGATTAGTAAAAAAAAATGGACTGGCTCAATCATGAAAATTCGATGATGATTATTTGCATTAAGTGTTTAAAAAAAACTTAAAAGAACGGTTTTTTGCAAAGAACCTAAAGAACATGTTTGCAAAGTATCAATAAAACACAAATAGTAAGGTCGAATAATCTACTAACTGAGCTGGAATGCCTTATATATCTGATTGTGAGTGGTGTACATTTTATTTTATATCTAATGTGCGTGACGCGAGATAATGTTTTCAAAATTTTTTTCAATGTACTCGATATCGTATGTATGAAAAGAAATTATATTTATGCCATACCCGTGCGCGAAGAACGATTTCGCGCACGCTCCGCTTCGCGTCGTGTGTGCGAAATCGCACTTCGCACACTGGTAGCATAAAATTTTGTTCGGAATTTGTGCGAGAAACTTTTTCTCAACTCGTGTGATTGCTGCACTCGTCTTCGGCTCGTGCTGCAAACTCACACTCGTTAAAAAAATGTTTCGTCGCACTCGTATCGAAAACTACTATTTTCAATACAGTTGAGATATATAAAAATTGGGAAACATTATCCAAATTGTATATGTGTGTACGGATATAGGATATTTCGATACAAGAGGCAAAAGGAGCGTTTTGCGCACTGGCAGTACGCAGAAGGATCCTTTGGCCTCGGGTATCGAACCATATTTTTCTTTACGAGTGCAATGCAAAATTCGAGTTTGTCCGACGTTTACAGACATGTAAAATGAGCTGCAACTTCAAGCAGTGAGCAAAATCCAGGGAACAGCGTGCAAAATGAGGGAGCCAGTGCGCAAAATGTTTTGCGCACTACTGCGTCAATCGGCCATTTTGCATGTCTGTGAACGATGGACAAACGAGGATTTTGCATGCACGACTAAAGAAAATGTATTTTTTACGTATATTACATATATATTGTTTTCGTGTGGGGATGAAGAAGTACAAGACGACGAATAAGAAACAGAGAGTGAGAGCTTCTTCATTTCCTTCTTCCGTTCCTCGTGTCTTGTTCGTTCGTTTTTCGCGCGCTTCCCCACTCTTCTCTTAGCTCCTTCACGGCATCGCTGCCGTTTATCATTCTCTCTCCGTCCACCGTTTTACTCGCTCCATCTCCGAAGCCTTAGGCACCGTCGGTATATCTCTCTGAGCTCGCGAGAGAACCGAAAGACTCCGGACTGCAGATTTATGCGGCTCGCCTCGCAGCGCTGATATCCAAGAACTGACGACCCGCTATGCTGGTAATGAAAGAAATAAATTTGCTCTGTAGGTGCCCGGGAGATTGGGACTTTGGCTCGCACACCATCACCGCCACCACTACCACTGACATCACCAGCAGCAGTAGCAGCAGCAGCAGCAGCAGCAGCAGCAGCGGCAAAGAAAGCGAATACAGTACCGCTCCCCAGATGTTATAAAGTACGAGCGGGACGAAGCAGAGAATAAAGATGACGCGAGGCAGCAGAGCCTATGCTTTTACTTCTACCTCGGCGGATGTCCCGCAACTCCTCTTTTACGTGTTCCTTACGCGAGACATATATTCCATTACACGCTAACGCCTACGTTAACCTTTAATGCTTATAGCGCTACTGCTGCAATCCCCCTCGTGCTCTCTACGCTTCAAGATGATAAAAGCGAGTTATGAAAGTTAGGTAGACGGGTGGTCGAACGAAGCACGTCGGCGACGACGATATCCACCGTTTCGGTTACAACCAGAAAGATACGAGACAGGGTAATGACAATAAGTAACGCGTTTATTCGTTGGGATCGCAGGTGAGGTTGCGTGGAGTATTATAAGTATATAAGGACGGTATACGTATAAAAAGATAAAACACTCGTGTATATGTAATTCTGCAAACGTGTTTATTAAAGCGGTATGGAAACTCAACGATATATATTTACAATTCGTATTTACATTGTGTATTTGTGTGAGTGTGAATGAGACACGTGTATCGGACGACAATGAGAGAATACATATCGATAAAATATTATCCCACAGTTGGATAGCGTTGAATCTTATCTCTCTTCCGCTTATTTTCATATGTTCAACTGAACTTCCGAACAGAGTTGTTACCATCCCATTACTTCCGAACTCAATCGTGATTTATTTAATAAATAACTTATTATTTTACAATATCTTTCGTTAACTGTATGAAAATGTATAAGTTCTTCATGTGACAAACAATAAGAAGATATTCTCTCGCATGAATTCGTTTAAGAAAGCCATAAAATGCATATAATCGATGATAGGGTTAATAATGGCTGATTATTTTGATTTATAACATTTTCGAAAAAATGTTTTAATCAAATGTTTTCTAAATATACGTATGAATATGGCAAGGCATTCTAAAAAAAACGATCGATGCGGATATATTAATGCGATGAACAAACAAATAAACAGAGTTTGAAAATAACGGAATGGTTGGAACTTTGGTCACGAACTACGCTCTCTTCCTCTTTCTCACTTTCGATGTTCGAAAGCGAATGTATTTTGCGCTCCTCCCGATTTCTCCGTATCTATGCCAAAACGTATTTGCAATGATTAGCATCAGCGACAGAACGAGACGACGTAAATTTGCAAAATATTTGCCATAGTCCGAGCGAATCCTCGAGAATCGAAGATTTATTTGCTCGTACTCTCAAAAGAATAATATAATATCACAGTTGTATCATGGACATGGAGCGCATCTCCCAGCTGTTGCTGGTCCAATCCTTCTCGTCTACCTACGTGAGATTTTCCTTTTTACATAATTTCACTTAATTTACAGTGACTCATGCTGCGTCTACCGAAAACCAATCACTCGACGTACTCGAATCGTACGGAAGATCGGTTACGCAGTTGTTCGTCGATGCTTTTGTGTCGAAAACAACAAGAGGATGTGTAACGGACGAGCAGCGATCGCTCGATAAGTTATATCGAATGGACAATCGCGAAACGATTCAATA
The DNA here is from genome assembly GCA_963970395.1 of Ephialtes manifestator. NCBI lineage: Eukaryota > Metazoa > Arthropoda > Insecta > Hymenoptera > Ichneumonidae > Ephialtes > Ephialtes manifestator. Next base: position 356,363 of record OZ019971.1, read on the forward strand.
ATAGCCGCTCGTAGATCAATCGGATTTTAATAGGCGTATAATTCAGCGTGTACCACCAACTTCTTTTCTCCACCTTTTTATATTTCCCTCCTGCGACGGAGCACTGCCTGCTGCGCAGCATGACACGTTTTCAAGATACACCGTATTCTTTCATTATAATATTGAATTTTTATATATATATATAATATATATATGAATATAAACCACCATATATATATAATTTAGATTCTTTTTAAATAGATCTTACGTTAGCACCCACAGAGGGCTATTTACATAACTGAGAAATAACTCCGTCACGGCTTGATGAAACTTGTGCGGAAAAACGAGAGCTCACTGTTATTTTACAGTTGATTTGAGTAATTTTTCACTGTTTAAGGATGAACCGCGGCACCGATGCGCTGACCGTAAATCGCGTACGGCGAGTAATAAGGTCCAAGCGCGTTAAACGCGCTGTACGGTGAGGCAGAGAGTGAAGCTGGTAGGGGTCCAGTGGGCGGTTTTCCATAGGGATGATATCTGGCGCTGAGCGGGCTTAATGAAGGCGCTGGGTAAGAACCACCGGCCGCCCGATGAAGCGCTGCCGACGGCGAGAGTAGCGGATGCGGATGGGTACTGCCGAGTAGCGCGGCCGACGTCGCGTGATCACTTCCACCGCCGCTCGCGAGACTCGTGTGACTTCTCAGATGTTGGAGGAGCTCCTCGGAGGTATTAAAACGTTTTCCGCAATAGGTTTCACCAGCGATCCAGTTGCAAACGTAGGGTCGTCCGCCGGCGGCGAGGGAAGATGGATAAGAGAGCGACGGAGGTGGCATAGGTCCGAGAGTCGATAAAGCCATAGCGAGTCCGTACTTCTGATGATCGCATTGCGTACATCCACTTGGACAGGAACCGGTACCCATCATCATTTGAGCGTTATGCATACTATATTGGCAGCCGGTGCAGTAAGGGTCTTTGCAAACGGGAACGAGAGCCTCGCCTCCGGTTGGGGTCTTTACACGAGCGTAGCTCAGATAGGGACTTCCAGCGGGAGGGCCTGCCGTCGGATAGCCGAGCAGAGCTGCCGCGGCAGCCGCGTGATGATGCGAAAACGGCGACGCTCCGGCAAAAGGCGGCCTGAACGCTGGATTCTCCGCGAGACCCGGAGGACAGCACAATGGATTTCCAGCACCGAAGGCACCGAAGCCAGAAGTGTGTTTATATGCACCTAGGTCTTTGGGATGTCCACCGCTTGAGAGAATTTCTAGGCCCGATCTTATTATCGGACTAGCACCGCTGTTATTGCGAGGTGAGTCATTGGCTTTCTCGCACTCGTAGGATGATCCCGGAGTTTTGCGCTCACCCGACGGACTGTTGTTGCTAGTCGCGGTGATCATGTTAGAGCCTTGGTGATTGTTCGGCGACGCGGATTTTCGTCCAACTGGTGTACGGCTTTCCGATGATTTTTTATCAATGTTGTTATTATCACTCATTGCACTGATACAGTCCTGGCCACTAACACTGTGAACACTCGCTTTGGATGGAGGTCTGCCGTCGTCGCTCGACGACTTCTTCGACAATACGTTTGTTTCGTATGGCTTAAAACCCAGGGGCTTCGGTTCCGACGGACTCGAATGGCTGCGATCCGTCTTTGCCGCCGGCGGGGACCTCGCGTTCGAGGCTGACATGCTCTTCGATGTCTTTTCCAACGGTGATATCAGTGGTTTTGTCGGTGAATCCGCGCCAATTTGACTGCATGTTTGCACCAACATTGCAAGAGGACTCTTCTTCGCATCCAACTGTAATGAAAAAAATTTAAGTAACGTAAGAAACTAAATATTACAGAGAACAAGATATCGGATGGGAATTTACAGAATAAAATCCATTTATAAAATTATTGACGTTTTACAACAACAAAAAATATAAATCTAAAAAGCTAGCGATCACATTATAAAACTCATATCACGGTGAAACGTGCTGCAATATGATCGTACGTTTCGCTGTATACTCTTCCCAATAGAGATTGTACGTTGAATAAAGTATACTAACCGTTGTTGGAAGCGGAGAAAGATAATCCGGTTGTAAGTACTGATTGTGTCCGGTGGTCAGCATACCGCCTTCCTCAAGCACGACCATTTGGTTCAATCACTATTTATTCCTTAACAATACAGGAGCACAAATATAACACTTTTCCTTTAAACAAATCCACAGTAAGGTGATTTTCACTTTTACAGCGCCACGAGGATTCTCCACTTTGCTCAGTAATATCCTTGCAATATGACGACGACGACGACGTATGGGTAGAGCAGTGAATAAGTAAAACAGCTCTTGCGCACACAGTTGATATCAATGTATCACACTTAGCAGTCGTACGGTTCGAATCTGAGGGACGATGCGCACGGTACGAGATCCGGGCAAATTGTGGCATTCGGCGCGAACGTCGGGGAGGACGCGGAGGCGAAGTGGGGCGACGTATACTGCAGCGACGCCTAGTGAGTTAACCCCACTCCTTTGCTATAGAGAAAGATAGAAAAGCAGTCGTTTTCATCCCCTCCAACATGGCGGTCGGTTCGGACGGGTGGGGCGCCCGTCGAGCTGCAACGATGCGCTCTGCGGCAGAGGTAGCTGGCGGTGGCGGTGGCGGTGGCGGGGCTCGTCCATGTCCGCCGGGGTTAACGCTGTGATGCGCTGGGTCTGACTAGAGAAGAGAGACTCGGGCGGCATTCTAATTCAACACGCCACCCATGATGTTTGCCCGACGATGACAGCTCCCATCCCGGCTTTGATATTTCACCGCTCTTACAGCCCTTCTCCGTCTATGGTTTTCTCTGTCTCGCTCACGCCGCACCCCAGGCGCGATGCGGAACCGTCTGTCCCCTCCCTTGCGGCCTTTTTCCCTTTCTCCATAGAAAGCCCAAGCAGCGGGCGTTGAGCTGTTCACAGAGCGGCGCAGAGAAGCCGACAGTGCCGCCACGCCATCAGCACACACAAACGCGGCAACTCGATATTTTATACCGTGAAACCAGCCTGTCTCTTCACAAGCCGTCCCTGCTTAATAAGCAGCTTTCAAAATAGAAATGTAATGGGTTTGTGACGATGGCAGTAGTGAGATAAAGAGAGACGAGGAGAACGCGAGAGTGAGGGAGACACGGAGTGGGGTTGAACGAGCGCAGTGGGAGAGACGAGATCAAGAGTAGGGGCAACACCGCGGGTGATTGATTGCTCGCCGTACGACTTACCAACTTCCACCACGAGTCACGAATGACAGCCACTTAGCCGCTGTTTGCCTACAATTTCGTGAAAGCGTTTTAATTATCGCCTATTCTTGGGGGCCGTTCCCGGCGTCTCCCTACGGATTCCGCTCAAGTGTAACTGTGTAGGATACGGAATTCGTATATCTTACTACCATATGTCTAAACGTACAGGGCAAAGGTGTCGATAAGACTGCTACCACATTTTACAAATTGAACCTCATATATTATTTCACTGTCATAGGGCAAAAATTATCCTACTAAAAAAATGATATACAATTTTAAACAAGAAATCGGACATACAGAGTATACAATCTATAAACAATCTATATGTACACCCAACTTCACCGTTGATCTTATATAACAATTCTATATAGAGTTTATGCAAACTATATATTATTTTATTATTTGGCAAACTGCTATTAAACTCGACACTACTTGGCGATTCATTAGCGTCTCCCTTTCTTTTTGGCGAATTATCCTCTTCTAGAGCTCGCTGCGAAATTCGATTAGCTTCTTAAAGCGTGTTGACCGCGAGTAGAAGATTGCTTCTTATACCCTCATCTTTACGGGCTGGTAGCATGCACATACATTCGACCGCTTCACATGCCATAAGCTTGAAATCAAATAAAATACTGAAATAGTTAGGGAGTCGCGCCATTATACCAACTCGTAAGATCACCAGATCAGCGACTATATGAGACACTTAAAAAGTTGAGATACGGTGACTTAGAGGGTAACTTTGTTAGAACGTTATGATTGCGCCTAATTATTAGCAGAGTAAAGTTTGCAATGGTGGAGGATACAATATTTCGTATTGACAAAATGCTTTCACTGCGAAAAAGAAAAAAATCGATCGAGATCGTTTCTCCTACCAGTTAATGTTTGAAAAGTAAAAATTGTAAAATAATGTGACAGCAATGTGCAAGGTACTACTTTGCATCGTACATTTCATTAATAAATATCACTTTTCATTAATAAATATGTATGAAACGGGACATTTAAATTGATTGTAAATTTTATTGTTCATAATGCAATATCCGGATAGAGGTAGACATTAATTTCTGTAAAAATTCATTCTTTGTGCCAACTCTACCCCACTTATGTAGCAGATGAGCGCGTTCGCATACTCGTGGCAAACAATAATTAGCTATGGAACGCCGCGCGTTGCTCGCCTCTGGCCGCATGGAGGAATGTCGTCCCCGCAACCAAACAGTAACTGAGAAATGCAAAGGCATGCGCGCCACCCGGCCCCCAGCGCAAGCGTAATTTAGACTGAAACTCGTTACCGTTTCCCCGCAGTCGTTAACAGGCTCGCGGGGTAATATCACGCAGCCGCAACCATGAATAGAACTTGTTTTCAATAAAATGTGAGCACCTCACCCGCTAACTTACTCCCGTTGAATATGAATCGCTTTAAATATTCCGCTTTTATTTTCTTAAGTACCACTATACTCGATATTTACTTTCAGGACAATTCAAAAATAGACGGATACAAAAAAGATATTTATCGGCGACTATAATTACTAAATAGGCAAGTATAATCTCGAATGAATAGGTTTTGTACATAATAGAAGAAGCGACTCTCGTTAGTAGGAAAATAAAAAAGTCTTAAAACACCCACGGTGATGTTAAAGTACTTTAATAAATATATATAAAGTTTGTGCAATTATCTACTTGCCGCAAGTATGTATTTTGATTTTAGAAGTATATTATTCGTTTCTATCCTACGAGCTATGATAAATTGCAATTGTACACTGTTCAAAATATTGAGTGTAAATTTCCATTACGGATTTATTTTTATTTACGCAATTCGTTTATTAATTAGACTAATTTTTCCAGTCAGGCGTTTTTTAATTTTTATCACAAAAACTAGTCTATCTAATTGGATATCCAAGTGACATGTAAAATTCCCACACTTTCTACTAAATCTTATGACAATTAGAAAAATTAATATAAAAATTTGTAATTTTACCGCACTGGCGTATTAAATTCAATACACTAAATAAAATAAAATAGAATAATAAAGTAAACTAGTAAATAAAATTTCCGGTGATGTCGTTTTATAAAATTTTTTAACATACGCTTAATGGTATTTAGATATTTAATATTGGATTTGTTGGAGATTGAAATTGAAATTGATGTAACAGTGCGTTTTCTCAATGCTATTGTTTCGGCAGTTTGAAGGTTTCTTTTCGCTGGGTCTAAATATTTGCAAATTTTGAACGTTTGTAAGTTGTGGATCATCTTACGACATTGAAAGGTGGTTCGAACTGAGCGATTTTTCTCGAAAATCTGTTTCTTAGCTCTGACAGCCCGAGCTATATCTAGGCATCGTACAGTATACATAGAATGGAAATCTTGAGAAATTCTTCGGAAACCTGAACCTAGAACTGGGTGGCGTGTCCGGGTGTGCTCAGCAGGGTCCGTTTGCGAGCGCTAACTACCTTACGCCAAGTCTCCGGCGTTCTGACGCTGACGGATGGGCTTACAGCTAATACGTTGGGCTTTGAAGTTCGCCGCTCGTCCGGTCGCACAACGTTTTCGGGGGAACGACTCTGCGCTTCGTTCTACCATCAGGACACACCTACTACAACAACAGCTACTACGACAAGCACCTCGGACACACTGAAATCCAAACTGACGCAAAAATTCCGACATCAAGCCTATTTCTTGTGGAACACCACCCGATTGTAGATAAATTGTCTCACGAGTATACGCTAAAAATGATTATTTTTTCGACGCTCTGTTGAAAGCTTCGTGGAATTGGGTGTCGTTATCGCACTCTCAGCAAAAACATAGAGTTATAGTCGTTCTGGATTATATAGCCAACGCGTGAAGCTTTCTCCAGTTTTTGTTCTACTTTTTTTTGTCCTCGCGAAATGTGGAAATATCATTTTATTACTTTCGTCAGTTTCTAATTACGGTTGATTTACGATGTCCAACTCAACTGAATTCATTTCTTCGTCGTTAAGCACGTCGAACTATATTGTAAGCAACGCTAATTGTATTGAACGAAAGTTTGTTCTTTGTATTTTTTTAAAACACTCATGAATTGAGACTATTTCGTCCGATGAGGTGCCCTAAATGCTATGTCGCAGCTATAAAGGACCTTGTCAGATTATATGCATACGCCCGTCATAAAATTCACTTTGTGAATGGCGGTACTTGCCCGCAATAAATGAAAGGTGTTATCCTGGCGGAGCTTCAGATATTTTTTCGTATTATTGGTGCCCTCAAGTCGGTGGGATGGAGACTATAGTGGAATTTGTTCTCTTTGTTCGAACTAGCTGTTGTGACAGTGTGATAATTTCTTGGGCCATTGTCCGATGGTATTAGGACACCGGGATCTCCTCCTAGTCATTTGCTGTTATGCGGGGTCTATTGAGAGCCACCGTCCTACGTGGCTGACTGCCGTAAAGACCCAGTGAGCAAAGCACAGTTTCCAGGGGCGTAATCAAGATCCTGGCGGCCTCGAGCTTGAAACAAAATTTAATGAAAATACGATGCGAACAGAAATGAGCATTCATTCAAAAATTTTAACAAAAAAGATTGTTAGTTATTTTTTAAATATTTTTTTTTAATTCATAAAGTTAGGTTTGAGACAACAAATTCATTGAGCCCGTGCAGAAATATTGGCATTCAATTTCAGAATATTTATAGGTAGATAATTAATATAGCTATATTGATTTTTTTAGGGTATTATGAAAGTTTTAAAAGTTTACGAATCCGAATCTAACCGTCAGTAGAATAAGTGTCATTTCGCGAAATATTTCCTATTTTGTAAAAATTTAAAAAAATAATAATCTATCATAATTTTATATACGGATGCGAGAAATTTGCCAATACATTTCTATTACCGATATACAAAGTACAAGCGTAAAAAAATGAAATAATTTATGCTCAGTCTTAAAAACGTTGCCATTTCACACCTGATTTAATGTCATTTTTGCAGACTGTAGAAAATGGAATGATGTCATTTTTGCAGACTGTAGAAAATGGAATGATTGTCATTTTTGCAGACTGTAGAAAATGCAATGATTCTTTGAGCAAATATAATAACATAATAACAAATGTTAGGAAAAATCGTTAAGGGCCGGGGGGCTTACTTTGTTTACGGCGTATAACTCAAGATTTGTCGTCTTCGGAACTTTATTGGAGCCATCGGTTCAAGCCCTGAGAGCTTTTGTATATTCTAAGACAAGTTATTAGGCGCTTGCTTAGTGGCATCATAAAATATGGACGATGATGTCTCAAGTCTGGCACTGATTGAAGCGGAGGTTCGCCTGTTCAGTGAAACGTAATCGGCGAATTTACACTGGGGATTAACGAGAGAAGTTTATCTTTCTGTTCGGGTAGGTACGCTAATAAAAAAGCCGCTTTATCGAAATTACACTTGGCAGATGCACCGGTGTTTAAAGCGCGAGTTTGCCGAGGGGTGCCATAAGCATGAACAAGACCTCGGCCGAGTTTCATAGCGACGAGAAACGGAAATTGCAAAATCCGGCTTTACAGACTATACGACGCGCCGCTGCTAATATCTTTTCCAGAAACTCAAGAGGGTGAGCTTAAGTATTTATCGCCTCTCTCCTGTGAATTATAATACAGTTTTAGCGGAAATCCTGGACTCTAGGACCTGAATAAATATTACTAAATGATTACATACTATGGAACTCTATTTGTATTCGATTTGCCGAAACATCTTTGCAAGCATCTTATTCTTCTACTTATTCTTTAGGACTATCTTCAGCAAATTTCGAAAAATGTTTAATGACAAAGTGACCATGAATAATTTTAGAGAAAAATATAAAAAGTTTAATTGTAGAAAAATTCAGAAACAAATCAGGTTATTGAAAATAAAATCGTTGAAAACTCTAAAGCGAAACGAAGACGGAGAGAACCAAATATATTCATACATTATAAGAGTAATCGTACGGGGTTTCAATACTGTTATATAAAATTCATATAATCTATGGAGAAAATCGCGGTGGCAGAAAAACAGGGTCTCAGTATTCCACGTGACCTTAGTAAATAAATCTCATTTTCAGCTCCGGGTAGCTCGGAGCGAAAATTGTTGATGCAGCTACCGACAGCGAAACGGTAGCAGCATCAACGATTCGTGGTGGGATTTGGTAGTTCGCCGAAGTGGAAAGAAAGAGAGTGAGGCATAATTGCAGGGAAACGGGGTAACGATCTTGACAGGTCTCTAATTCTTGACCTTGCTTGATCTTAACGCCCCTTTCGCACGCCATGCGATTTATACAACACGAAAGTGCCAGGTGAGGTAAACGTCCCAGTCTCGGACTTGAACCAATACATAGCCGAACAAAACAAGTTAATCTATACCTATATATTTTTTCGTGAGCGTGTAAGGACAGGGTGTCCGAACAGTGTTTCAAGTACCAGGACTGCAACGTTTACATTATGTAAGAAAGGCAATGTCGTGCCCACACTCTCTTTCTCTCTCTCTCTCTCTCTCTCACTCTCTCTCACTTCTACCTGTGGCTCTTAGGTATAGAAATCGATAGACCCGTATTACACATTGCTGTACAATAGTTGAGCTGCAGCCGGTGAACAAGGACTCGTTGGCACATAATACAGTTTAACGAAACTAGCAAATAACAATTTTTCTCTTTCGATGACTGTTGTAAGAATATTAGTACACCGAGAGAAAAAGTTTCTATAATTCAACGAAATGTCTTTGAAATCTCGGCTTATGAAACTATTTCTTTGTTAGTTACTTTTTTATGACTCGTGAAAGAGGATAAGATAGTTTTTTTTATTACACTCGTGTTTTAAATCAAATGTACCAGGCGATAAATATAATTTCCGGTAATGTAAATTTGGCACAATTTTAAAGAGTGTAGTCAGCTCGCAATAGTAAAATTTAGTCGGGCGTGGCGGTAAATAGAAAATAAGCAGCTGTAGCGATTGTCAGCTTTTGTCGGTGTGGCTTGCAATACGTTTGCGGTTTGCTTGTACAGTCTATTTAGATTCCGATTAATGCACCATCTGACCGCATGAGCTACAGTTACATTCATCTTTCATGATGTCTCGTTCAAGAACGCAAATGTGCCAATGAACGGTGCAATATTCATCGTATTTGCACGCAGCGTTAAGGCGCTCGGGACGCAGCAGTCTATTTGTGAGCTCGGCCGACAATGGGCGAAGAGAAGTGAAGCGCCTATGAAGGATAAAAGTGTAAAAATGCTGACAAGCGGATAATAGAGGAGGCAGTCAGTCACATTGAGAAATGGCGTGAAACAGCAGCGGGAGAAGCAGGAGCGATGCGGTGAGGAAGGATAAGAGGCACATATATATGGATATATATGTATATATACAAGCGTACATACACATTTACTATATACTATTATACACAGAGACTAGACGACGCTGCTCGGTGAGCCGTGAAAGGAAAAAAGATGGATGAAGGCAAACGCGGTTAGCGTGCGCACGCCGCTGAGAGAAACAGAATTTGCGGCGGGTAATAAATCATACTGGTCTCCTTTTCCGTGTTACCTTCCCATACAACTGCGAGTAGACAGAATAAGAGGGAGAGAGAGAAAACTTTGCACGAAATGGCATGGCGGCGCAGTCTGACGTATGAACTGTATGGTCGCTGCTACTGCTGCTGCTTCTGCTCGCTACACCCTGTAGTTATACTTACTCTATACATCGCTCCTCTATGACATAGACCGGTGACGTAGCTATATCCTCCAATGGAGACAGCGTGACACGCGCATTTTACAACCACTCGTCCGTGCACAATAATTTTTCGTTTTCCTTCACAACTCATCCCTCGATCCGTTGCCAACGTGCTTTAAAACATGGATCGTACGATCGATGGACCCGCTCGGTGAATAGTTCAATAAGAATTGATCGATGACCACGTATTTTTCACATTTCTTTTTTCCTCGGAGAGGAGGCTTTGTTTGCGTAGAAAAAAAAAATTCGAAAATTTTCATGTTATGAGTTTATCATTTTCATGTTCACAGATCCGACTCCCGGTCAGAAAATCCATCTAATTTGTTTTTTTTTCTTCAATATATCGAATTTTGGTCTTCGCTATCAATCTCAGGTCGCATATTCTACACGGAAAAAAAAGATTAGTTGCCATAACCAAGAAATGAGTTGACACAACCAATCGATTATTCTATTTATCTCACAACTCAAATAGTAATACCAACGATTCGAATGGTAATACCGACGATTCGAATGATAATACCGACGATTCGAATGATAATACCGACGATTCGAATGATAATACCGACGATTCGAATGGTAGTCCCAACTATTCGAGTGGTAGTCCCAACAATTGGATTAGTTACCCTAACTTAATCTCGCGAGAACTAATCGTGAATAGTTGAGGTTACTATTCGATATGGTTGAGGCAACTAATTTTTTAGACATCGTGTACGTCAAATCGAAAACGTAATTGCCACAACCAAACATTTCTTTCCATGTATCACAGAAAATACTGGTTACAAGCTTTTTGACCATGATTTTAAAAAAAAATCACTTTTTTCCGGCACTGTTTCCAGAATTCACAGATCCGACTTCCGGTCGGAAAATCGAACCTAAATTTTTTTTCTTCAATATATCGATTTTTGGCATGCACTATAGTTCTCAAGTCGTATATTCTACCACAGAAAATACCGATTTCAAGCCTTTTTACCATGGCTTTAAACAAACAAAAAAAGGATGCAAAGTTAAACCTTGCTTATTGCTTCCTCATTATTTTCAACTGTTCACAAATTCACATATGCCCAGTTTTACAATGCATCCTTGTTTTTGAACTTTGACATTGCCGTACGATGCAATTATCTAGAGAAGGTTGGGTTTCATGTTAAATATGGGCCCCCGGGGAGAAGATTTATGACGTTCCGAAAATCTTTTTCGTCCTTAAATGACGAATGCATTACGCATCGTTTCGACTCCATCACTCTCAGTCTTCTAATGAATCTTTTCGTTCGAGCGATGACTTGAAGTATTTATTACCATTTCGATAGTTTAAAGGCGTTCCAGTAACGACCATACGGCAGTTTATTAAATTTGAAACTGCTTCGACGGCAGAGCCTCGGCAGGTTTCCTTATTAACGTCCGAACGAGGATTAATTGATGCCCTCAATCAGGGAACCAGAGACTTTTAAGAGATGAGGGGCATCGTCCGTCTCGACTTGCCACCGGAACTACTATGACGAGAACTTGGCTAAGACCCGTTAAGTGTGATTGATGCATCTATTGAACGCGGCTCTCTCAGCTTATTGTTCGCCAGGAACGGCGGTGCTAGTAATGTCTATCCCTGTAATAGCGGCGAGCAAATGCGGTTGAACAATGAGGCTAATTACGTATCAAATGTAGTGCAACGTAACCGCGCTTCAATATTCATCACATCGAATTTCGAAAGCCAATATTATATTAAATTCTCTAATGATTACCATACTCTATTCACAAAATATTAATCTTTAGAATACTGTATACATTGACAGTTGGAAATGAGTATTATATTTTCAACCAAGAGAATACGCTTTTCTTGTGTCATAGAATGAGTTTCATTTTTATGAAAAATTTTTTATTTTTTCTTTTCATTTTGAAGAAATAGCACTTTTCGTAAAACGGACGTAATGCGCCACTTTTTTGCTAAGGTTAAGACGACATATAAATTTATAAAGAAAAAAAAAATTGAAAGTTGTAAAAAAATCTTAGACATTCCAGAATTTATTTTAATGATTTGTTTTCATGAAATTTCTTTTTTTTGTAACGAAAAAATTGATTTTTACGAAAAATTATGATTAAAAATAGAAGTCCCTTGACCTTCGGTTCTTCAGTGCATTATATATGTGACTTTAGTTATCCATGACTGTTTGCGTGAAAAGATATAAAAATTTTGGTAAATTACTGCTTAGGAAATAATTTTTAAAAATTTCAATGTCATTGAGACAACGTTGTATCGATAGAATAAAAATGATGCGCGCTGCGTGATCTTTTCATCCAGAAGAGAAAAATTGACGTTACGAGCCGAGACTGTAGAGAGTATCGATCGTCGTGAGATCGACAGATCTTCGCCGCGGGTTAACCGGACGCGCTTTTGTATTTGTCCAATACGAAGTCACGTACACGAATAGATTATCTCTGGATCTGGGGGTATACGGTCGGCGTCTACGCACGTTGAAGGCTGAAAAGCGTATACGAGAGAGCGGCAGGCGCGCGGGCGCAGGCAACTATATTGATTGTGTAGCCGGCTGACAGCGACAGTGACATATGTCACCGAGGCTTCTCGTTATCGCTGATTTAAACATGAGGCGCAGCCCCAGGTCCTTGCCAACCTCACTACTACTATATTCTCCTCAAGTTGTGTGCTTGTGTGCCTCTATACACATGCCCGTCATGCTGCACCAGCGGCTTGGCATTTCTGTGCTGCCTGAGACAACTCCTACTCTGTCGATATTCTTGTTATTATTATTCCACGGCGATGCATTTATTATTAACATTCTAACGACAGCTGGCTGACGTATGTTTCGCCTATCAGCTACCTTTTCTTCGTCGTATGCACGAGGTGTCGGCATTAGATGACGTTTTTCCTAGAGACAAGAAAACTCGACAAGAATGATTGATCTCTTAGCATGAGAGTTACAATGTTTTCACAAGATTAATCAACATGATTAATGTGGCAAAGATACAAAGTCGACATATTCATTTCCGAGAGTATAGTACACCGATCAATTGTTATTCTTCGTATTTCGCCGTCATTTTTCATGATATATGTGTGTCGTTAGAGCCAGTAGCAAACCATTAATGATTTGGAATTTTAAATAATCTATATACATCAATTTCGATAAATAATGTACGGCTTTACGAACAGGCTTTATGCCAACGAACACATAGAATTTTCAGCAACAGATGCCCTCATAATTTAAGCGTCAAGTACACTGAATATTGAATTATTTTATTGAAACTTTGCAGTGCAGACACAAATTCTCGGAAAATCTGACCGCCCGCTCACTTATTAATACGCCAGCCGGTGCATGGCTAAGCGGTCACCCATTCTAGATCTGACGCGAGTCGGGGAACCGCCAAAGCCGTACCCTCGAACTTCAACGTACACGGAAAGAAATGTTTGGTTGTGGCAACTACGTTTTCGATTTGCTGTATACAATGTCTAAAAAATTAGTTGCCTCAACCATATCGAATAGTAACCTCAAGTATTCACGATTAGTTCTCGATTGGATTAGTTAGGTTAACTAATGAGGTTAACTAATAACTAATAATAATAATTAGGTTAACTAATACAATAGGAATAGTTAGGTTAAGTAATCCAATCGTTGGGACTACCATTCGAATCGTCGGTATTACCATTTGAGTTGCTAGGGAAATAGAATAATCGATTGGTTGTGTCAACTCATTTCTTGGTTATGGCAACTAATCTTTTTCTTCCGTGTACTTTACTTAAGATTTCTCTCTATATTATAAAAAATAGTTTGTTGTGCCCTTGCACCTGACATTATGGGTTCAGAAAAATCCGAGCTTCAGAACCCCCTCGATTTTTCTACACAGCAGCGACGAGATACATCAGTGCGAAATGTGTTTGTTGGTGTGCATGTGCGTGTGTTTTTAATTTTTTCCAGACCACGCGTCCGGATTAAAAATCCTAAATCCGGCTTACAACGGAACCGATTGATCCAATTGCCTTTATATTGATAGACAAATTCTTCGCCTCAGTGCTCAAAGGATGTATTTGAGTGAAATTTGTGAAGTGACTGGAAAACAAAATACAGCAGATTGAAGATCTTTTTTTGTTTTGCTGTCTCGTCCCCCTTACACTCAAATGCTCTATGTTAAATGTTGACTATGCGTTTGAATGTCACAGTCCACGTTAGAATCAAAATTCAACTAGTAGCCTGTGCGCGTACTTCGGTGCTGTCCACTGTTCATACAATGCGCGAGTCATTTTTTCTCGTCGGCTGCAAGTCCGAAAAAAATGGTCGAAGGCAGCAGCAGTCGAAAACAAGGAGCAGGTACTGCCAAATTTACCATAGGGCAGTGTGCGAGCCGAACCGAGCGAGCGGTGAGCGCGAGCCGAGCCGCGAACCCCGCATATACCCCCCGGGATCATATTTTACGTTTTAATCTCGCCATTGTTCCAGGTATAACGGAGTTTAGGAGGAAAAATAATGCCTACCACGAAACACGCAAAGCTGTCGGCCATAAAACACCCACGTCGCGGTGGAGGCAGTGGAGGGCGGTGGTGGAGAATCCGGGACGTGGTCCCCGCATAGCCGTGGTCACAGCCCAGCCAGCGAACCGAGCCACCGGCAAGAGCGGCTGCGCACGACTTGCATTTTTATGCGTCCACGCCAGATCCACGTACAGATTTTCTTGAAAACGACAAAATATGTTTTTTCTTCGTCGCAAACAAGTCGTATCCGTGTGCAAGGCCCAGGAAACAACGGATAGTCAGTGGTTGCGAGGTTTGCGGGTCTGTCTGACCATTTGCCTACCTTACGCCTCGGTTTCTTACTTCCAAAGATGTTATCTCACTGGACACAGTGTGGCATCGAATATCGACTTGATGTTGATTCTTTCACCGATTTTTCAGATCTTCGTCGTGTTGGACTCTTCATAATATATATTGACAAAACGATATGGTACATTGGTGGTAATCGTTCACCAAACGAGAATCTTATGCTTTCAGATTTTTAACCACCTGTCAAAGTAAAAGTAATTTTACAAAAATAAAAATAGTAGTTTAATGATAAACAATAGGGTGTGTAAAAAAAGCGTTTTTCAATTCTTCAATAAAAAAAAAATTCATGTTTTGGGGAACAAAAAAAAGTGCTATACTGAGATAAAAAGAAACGCAAGAAAAAGAGATTTTAAATAGGATTAATTTTTTCAAATGTCCGAATGTTATTTCAAATTGATATTTTTTCACTAAATTAGTTCGGCTTCATTGGTAATCAATCAAAGGTTAATCCGTCAAGTATCTAATTTTTCGAAGCACCGGTTCATTTATTATTGATTGATTAATTTATTATTGAGTATAAATAATTCAGCAAAAACATTTTTATGTCGTGTCTGAAAAAAGAAAGAATCCGAGATTAGGAGCTCAAGAGGGACTTGAAAAAAATCGAGCCTGGGAGTCTTTTTGACATGGAATACTCTATATATCCTATAGAGCGTCGAGATATTTTGATAATATAGAGAGATAAGGAAATGATATCCTTGACAGGCGAAAAATAGCAGGACCCGCGGCCAAAACCTGTCACGGTACTTCTTGTATAGCGAAAACGATGCATCTTCGTTCACAATAATGTGTTCTTATACATTGAGTCAAGTTGCGCGATTATTTTTGAATATCAATACCAGAGTCGAGAGAACGAAGATCCCTTTGGAGGGCTCGCAGCCCTATATATTTATCCCCATAGTCCATCAGCGTCTATCAGGAGCCGGAAGGGAGACTGACATTTTATATACTCGTGTGCCCTAATGGTACCTTTACCCTGGCAGTTCTCAGCTCACAGAACCGAAGACCCGGTTATAACCCGAAGAAGGGTCTGTATTAACAGGCTCCTAATTACGAAATTCATTTTCGAAGGACTGCGGCAAACGAGCCCTGTACTTAACTGGCGCCTATGAGTTTGCGATATCGCGTTTAACGAGTAGAAACTTAGAGACCGTTACAGAAGTCTAAAGCCTAAGGAGACTTCCATGGAAGTGTTAGCTACGTCAGTCTAATATTCTATATAGCCGGAGCCAAGGATATATGGGTCATTTCGGGCCAAATCTACACAGGCGTGATGCTCGTGTTTTCCTTCTTTTTAACATCCGACTTCAGCTTCTCCGTCTAATATGTTTACGAAAGCGGCATAAAATTACAAAAATTGCCACATCGATTCTATGATCGACTGTCAATGTTCTTTTTAACAAATAAATTAAGGCAAAGTTTATATTCGTAGAGATGAAAATATTTTACGAAATGGTGCTTTATATATATCGAAATATTCATGCCATAATTACGTTTACACCGCCATAATATTTTCTATATTACGGTGTCTGCTACATACTGTGTCCTTGTTAATAATAATAATTGAAATGTTCTCTATGAGGAAGCGAAATTCGTATGTCACGACCCAGTCGATTTAGTCTGGAATGTCCCATATATATATTCAACTCACAGCAGATGAGGCTTTCTCGATCGGTTATCCACGTCTAATACCCGTCCTCACCCTATTTTTACCGAAATTATTGTAGCGCCCTGCCATTATCGTTACACCCAGAATAGCACGGCATCGTGTAAGTCTCGCACTGTATAGGCTCTACTTTGGCCTCCACCACCGCAGCAACCACGTCGGGTTTCCGTTAATTATTGAGTACGAAACAACCGGACTCACTCGCCAACGCGTAATAACAATGCCCGAGGACCGACTGATGCGTAGCCGCTATTCTATATACTCTCGATTCATGTTATTACAATTGGTGCTTGATGATACGTCTTAATGGGTGGCCTGCGATGTTCCCGAAGTTCCGGGCGGCCTCGTAACTCGCTTCTATGAGTTTTTCTTCCTCGACTACTTCCAAAAGATCTTGAATCATCTTGAGAATTGATCGTTCGACAGAAAGGTGAAATTTTAAGAATAGCCTGACCAACTACAATTTTTAGACCGAAAAAGGTACCTTCTTACAAATGCTAATAATTATCTAGTCCGTACCCTTCATCGTAAAAAACGGCACGGCACATTGAATTGTTGAAACTCTAAGCTTTGGAAGAACAGTCACTTATTTTTCTACCGGACCCTACACAAAAAAAATATTTCATTGATTCCAAGGAAATGGGCGGATTGCATTTTTTTTAAATTTATTTCAAGGAAATATTTTTTCAGCTTTCAATGATAGATATTTAATGATCTCTTTTAATATAAAAAATACTGTTTTCATAATTCCGTTTTTGCTCGGGCGCTTTCGGAGTACCTTTAGTAATATATTTGTCTACGCCATGCATCACAAGACTAATAAATTTCTCTCGCACTAAATTACCACTAGTGGTAACCACATTTATTGGGCTTATGTCGTCACGGTTGCCACGGTTGTCAACGAAGAAGCTGACAGGCAGTATTTCTGCCACCGATTGCTACGCCGCCCTAATATCGGAGTTCTGTTAGTGAGACAACACGTACGTAGATGAAGATCCAATACGGCTTCGCTTGATAGTGTAAATGTCTCACCGACAATCGCTCACCTCATTTAGATGGCGCGATCGGAGATACCCGTCAGGCGTATAGCCCCTGATGTTCGTGGTAGCTGCTGTACGAGGCGAGATTCATCTTGCAGAGTCGCCGCTCGTACACCGACGAGAATTTCGTAAGCGTCGTCGCCTAATCCGGGACGACGTCGCGTCTGTTCGGCTTGGCGAAGGATGCCCCGACATCTCGTCACTCGCCCGTCTGCTCTCAACGCAAGGACCGTCGCTCATCCGACGTGCCACATCGTACGAAGCAACTACGAGCTCGACCACACCACACAGTCTACACAGTTATACGGAGTGCATCGGTATAGAGTAACAGGAGTGTATAAATTGGACTATATTTCGTGGCTTTGGAGGCCCCATATTCGAAGCCTACAGAAGCCACTGCTTGCACATATACTTGCGCATATATGTAGCATTCTCTGTGAATTCAGCCACTTTTTTTTCGACCCTCTCCGATGTGCCCTGTAATTGGTTATAAGAATGTACCACTAAAAGACACTGTATGTGAATTTTTTCAGATTTTTTAAAATAATTTTTTAGAAAATGGCTTTTTTTATTCAAGTGCAAATATCTCAGAATTTTGAAGTTACTGAAAAAAAATGTCAGTACATAAAAGTTGTCGTTTATTGATAGCTTTCGAGCGGAATATTCCAAATAATTGTCACTTTCCTGTGAGTATGATTTTTTTCCGAAAAATGGAGGAATTATTTTTTCATTAAAAAAAGGATATTTTTTTTTACTGAAAAAATTACGGAGTATTGCTACATGACTATTGATATCACAAAAAAATCGCCAGAGTGGCACCGATCGATCTTCTGGTATTAAAAAATGCAGTTGAATTTATTTAGTTTATCAAACAGAATAGCCACCTAAACGATACATATCGATTCGTCATTAAGGCTCTCACACTCGGAGCCTTTATAATCAATGAATAATCGAAGGAAACTTAAGGCTCCGAGCCAATAGTCATACCGTATTTTCGGCTTTAATTTGTATTAAAAACAAAATAATTTTCATAAGTTTAATTTATTTTTAAACCACATCTGATATAAAATTGTTCTATTGTTTCCGCCGTTTAACCATAAGAACAATAATATACCGAAACTGGAAATAAACGAAGAAAAGGGCTCGGTTCACACGCATTGGGTTCAGTTTCAATTCCCGTCAACACCAATGGAATTTTTCTGCGTGTTTTTATTTTCTGCGCTTTCTTCGGTGGTTCGGAATTCACCGTGAAAATCGTAGTTCCAACAATTGGCACGGTTCAATTATGGTTAAGGTTTTCGGGTTCGATTCTCGTTGCTGAATAGCGCAGCTAGAGGAAAACTGACTGGCACGATGTAGCTCCAAATACACGATGTACAACCTACGATTCTACCTGTGCTACAGTCAGCTAATGCTTAGAGTCTCTCCGGCACCGAGTGAGAGAACGAGATGCACGGAACGGAGAAGAATTGCGGTTTGAGGCACCCATAACCCTGAGGGCATTAGTGTACAAAACATACATTTCGGCTATTGTAAATACATTTTGTAAGCCGATTTTACGGAACACAGAAATGGAACGAATCACGACATGGCGCAATACATAATATTTAAGAAGAATCATGTTACCAATTATCGGTACATTTAAGAAAGCAATGAAAATAGTTAATACATTTTTTTTAAAACTAAGTTTTGCAAAATGTTAGTATGTATTTACATTTTTTAATATAAAATTACTTAACCTATTTATAGACCTTCCCCGCACGGAAAAATATATATCGACTTAAGTATTCGAATACATATATAGGTGATAGAATATATACATTATGTACACGTTTATATATGTATATATTATGTATACATATTTAATATATTGGACTTATGTATACGATCTACGAAAACTATCAATATATGTGATATACATAATATATATATATATATATATATGCATATGTATACATGTGTACAATACGATCCGACTGCATATTTTATATATTGACTCGAAACTTTTTCGAAAGATTTGCAATATTGTGTAATAGTGGAAGTATAAGCAGAATGGAAGATTATATACAAAGGATCCAGGAGCTTGTTTAGTGTTAATAATCATCAATTTTCAACTATGGTATAAAAGAACTTTATTTCCCAGTATACGAAGTAAATGGTTATTGATATGTCAATAGTTCGAAATGATTGGAAAGCGCCCAGGCAATCGTTATGTGAAATCTGTTATTCCGCACGATTGTTACTTTTTCTCTTATTTCTGACGCATGTATTGCAGCGAAATCTTAGATCAAATGGTTCAAAGCCGTAATGTACTGCAATTTACGGCCAAACGAACGAATGAGAAACTATTTTTTTCATAATATTTTCCAGTCGTATAAAAATGCAACAATGCATTTACATCAAACACTAAAGATCGATTTTGCATAATAACAATTCCAAAATGTTATTAACAAATTGATGAATAAAACATTGTTGAACAAATCACCCGACAACATAACTTTTTTTTCGAATGAAAATGATTTGTCAATTTTTCCGAATACATATGATGTTTTTTTGTATAGAATTTTTTTTAAATTTCTTCAAATGCGCGAAAAATAACGAATTTTCATTTTCATTCGAAAAAAACGTTAGGTCGTCGGGTGATTTGTTCAACTATTCTAATGCTTGAGAAATGTATGCGAAACTTCGTTAAAGATGTATTGCGAGACTGTACCCCTATAGTACATCCTTAGCGAAGTTTCGAATATATTTCTCAACCATTAAATTTATTCTTTTGCTCGCAGATTTCACACACCACACCTTTAGTACGTTTAATAGGTGTATATAAATATGAAATTGAATGTATGCCACAAAAAAGTATATATGTTATATATATGGTATATATGTGGCATGTATATTATGCATATATTACTGTATATTCAATATATATTTTTCATATATAAAAAGCGGTAATAACGATACATACATACATATAACTAAAATACATATTTTATACATCACATTTTATATACGAAATATATTTAGTAGATATATTTTCGATATATAAATTTCCATGCGGGTTCTGGCTGCAATAGAACAAAAAATATTTTATATATAAATTAATATATGGAAACCATGCTACACTGAGAGAAATTGAGATGGTCCTGGTAACTATTCAGTGATAATTATATTTCATTAGTCCAGGTGACTATTTTCGTAGTTACATTAACAGTGAAGAGAGTTAATGTAACTATGAAAATAGGCTCCTGGACTAATAAAATGTAATTATCACTGAATAGTTACCAGGATCATCTCAATTTCTCTCAGCGTAGCTTCAAATGTAAATATCTCAACTTGCGGACGGCAAATCTAATATTAATTGCTCAGATATTCAAATGATATGTTCAATAATGTGTGAGCCAAGTATTAACAAATTCTTTCATAAGGACATAATTCCATGGAGATACGATGCCTTGCAATGTAAGCGGAAATCACAATTTTTCATATCCCTAGTGAAAATACTCCGATGTTGTTCTTTTCGTTGGCCAACGATGTACCCCAGGCATATACAAATAGTCCGGCTCTTTGCATTTATGTGCGATAACGATGTCACGATGGGCGGCAGCACCGAACCGTCTGTCTGTTTGTCCAATGAACTTTCCATCGAGCTCGGACATCCCGCGTCACCGGCTTATCCCGGCTGTTCGCGGATGGCCACGTCGTCACGACATGTGCCAGGTCTCAACGTCAACTGGCCAGTGGGAAAATAGCAAAACGTGACAAGAAGAGAGATGGAGAATGAGAGAGACGAAGATTGAATTAGGAAATGAGAAAAAAAGCGTAACGCCACTGTCATTGTCACTATCAACATATCGGTAGAGCTCTCTGGCTTGTTTACCAGCTACTTGAAACTGTCCGTCTGTCGTCGTTGCCACCACCACGGAACCTTTGTATGTTTAAACCCCCTTCGCCTTCCTGCTGCCGACAAGAAAAGCCACTCTACTGCGCTTATATATCAGAAGACAAAATATGATCGTTCCCAAAGGGCACTGTATACGGCGCGACGGATACCCGATGTCGTCTAGTTTCCTAGACGTTGGAACGTTACACCAGTATGCAGACTTTGACATTCCGCCTGTAGTTCCACTGACACTAACCAGATACTCTGCTCTTTCATCTCACCCTCCAGAAGAACTAGTGCCGTACGGCTGTATGTTTCTCCTCTTTACATTCCGTTTCTTTCCTCAGAGACTCCCCAACCCTAGAGTGTTTTACCCGCAGCCACTCTTTCCTAATGCACTGTATCGCATTTTCACGACGACACAGGGGAACCGCGTAAAAAGCTGGCCAATAAAGTCGGCTATGATTACCGGATGTCTGTAGCACCAGAAATTCAAAAAATTGCTTCTCCCCATGACTTCAGCCATGAGAAGCGATGATCCTCCAGCCATCGAATTTTGCTTGACTATTTCTTAGATTTTCCGCTTGATAATTTACTATTAGAGGATAAGAAAAAAAAATGATGTACTTGTTTGTTAGTTGAACAACGAGTCACGACATGCAGAAAAATTCCGCGGATTAATCAAGTCGCAAAGGAGAGATCGCTATTTGTAATTGAGACGCAGTGGCGTTTTCAAAGCAGCAAAACATAGCAATCATCGAGAGTAGCGGTGTCAGTGAGTTGGCGCTGAAACACCTTATTTGTGCAAGTTCATCGAGCACTTCGCATCAATTATTGTTGCTATGGTTGTCCAATTACATCCATTACTATTTAATTATTATACGTCGATAGCGGTCGGGTTACAGCCGTGTTATCTGAACCCGGACGATTAGACTGAAAGGCTGAAAGCCAAATTTGCCAGCAACTAGTCATACAGGATAGCACGACAAGGCACCGAGAGAGAGAGATAGAAATAGACCGAGAGAGGCGGTAATTGGCGCGCCACATTGCAAATTATCATGCCGGTAATGATACGTTCCCGCGGCCAACCGGATTATTATTCCACGATAATCTTGGGCCGTTAGCGCAACCGTAATTAGGTCTAAGCGAGGCGAGCGGCGTAGGGAGCAGCGGCAAACTTCGAGGTGCACAGCGTTCGCTCACGTGACGGGTAAACGATTCGTATGGCGTGAGCCTGATAAGACATAGCGCGTCGTGCCGAGCACCAGCAACATAAGCAGTAGCGCAGCACAGCTTTCGTGGAATATGTAGATAGGGAGACATGTGCAGGAGACATATATCTATAGTAAGCACTCTCGTTGACGTGCCGGAAGACACAGCCGGAGAATTAATTATTGAGACTCGTGTACTATATCGTGCTTGATGCTGCACAATAATCTCGATAAGTTACTGCACTCTCAGATTAGAGAAACGGTCACACGATCAAACGATTAAAGCGTCACGGTGATGCGCGGCTAGTCTAACTCCACCGCTCTACAGCAACATAGTTTCTGTTTTATTACATTTATATCATAGTCTGGCTGATTCTCAGCTCGAAACAAAATAATTCATGGACAAGTATATTAAATGCCTACCAATAGCAGTGGACGCACGGTCAGTGTGCATTCTGTTTACATGATCTAATTCTTATGGTTATCCCTAAAACGCAATGTTCGTACTTGCGATGAGATATGCATTGTATATCCATTTTAGGCCCATAATGTGAAAACTTATATTTTGTATATTTTACAAGTCTTTTTTTGCATTCCATGCCCATACTTAAATTCTTTGAATGTCAATGTCGAGTACTGGCAAATTCCAAATATTATTTATGCCTGAAAATTATTGATGAATTAGTTTAAAAGATAATATCGTAAATACTTTTAAATGATATTACTAAACGAAAATTCAGATCAATTGGAGGTACTTGCTTTTCGGAAGTAGACCGCGTACTGGTAATACCAGTGGCCGGTAATACAGGCACTTGCGTTATCGTATGAATGACAATATGAAAAATAAAGGTTAACGTTAAGGAGACCAAGTCACCTAGAAATGTCATGAGAAAAGAAATTCTGTAAATGATACCCGTCTTTAAAAATATCTTACATTTAAACATCATTAGGTACATAACAAGCATTATTATTCTGCAATGTTGTAAAGACATTCAGTGCACAGTAATGATGTGAGGTCAAAAGTAAAATTTTTCACTTGTCATAGCTTTCAGACTAAACTGGTGAACAAATTTTAGAGTTCAATGTCATATTTTATCTGTCCAAGAGTGCATTCTGGATTGAATATAGCGATTTTTCATGCAGTGAAAATTAGATTTACTGTAACCAATTGTTTAGCGAGTTTTTAATAGAGATTTATTTACACATTTAAAATCATAGCTTTGTCATAAAGACCTGAAATAAAAATTCCTATATTCAATCCAGAATGCACTCTTGGACAGATAAAATATGACATTGAACTCTAAAATTTGTTCACCGGTTTGGGCTGAAACCTGACAAGTGAAAAATTTTACTTTTTACCTCACATAATTTTGGTGCACTGTATGTCTTTATAAATTTGCAGAATTATAATGCGCATTATGTATTTAAGGAGAGGGAGTCAGGACAAAAAAATTGAATTTGAAAATTCAATATTATCCAAATTCTCTTGCATATAAAAAATTATTCGCGCGAATTCAAATATGATATAAATGTTACTTGTTGCATTGGAGACATCACACTTGTCATCGCATCATTTATATCGCGTTTCACTAATTGTTTTAAAAAATAGTAAACAGATAAAAATTTATTTAGAAATGCATAGTTAATTTTTTTATCTATAGAAAAAGTAGAACCATTGCACATTGCTTCCTCATTATATTTCGCATTTTACAAAGCAACCTCTAAGAGGAAGTATGGGCTTCGATTTTGGCTTCCTCACAGAGGAAGCTCTGTAAAAAGCAAAATATAATGAGGAAGCAATCTGCAAGGTTCTGCTTTGCATCCTTGTTTTAAATATAAATAAGCGCACACTCTCGCTTTGTAAAAATATAATAAGGACGAACGGTCCAGAAACTCCCTCGAATACTCTATCTTCTCTGTTTTTTGTGTAGAACACGATAGAAATCGGTGGTTTCCGAAATTTCATTGGGAAGCAAGGATATGGCTAGTTTATACGACATAAATCGCTACTTTTCGCAATACAGACTGTACAACATCGCTATGAAAATATGTTATCGTTCAACATTTTTGGGCTCTATCTGACGTATTTTTCTGTTAATCATGAATTTGGTACTCATTTAACTCCCACCTTGATATTTGATATCAAAATTCGCATCGCAGAAAAAAAAATTTAAAAATTAAAAAAATCAAAATCTCATAAAATTTTAACGTTTCAACCGATCTTAACCAAATTTAATAGGGATCACCAGTGTA
Organism: Ephialtes manifestator; assembly: GCA_963970395.1. NCBI lineage: Eukaryota > Metazoa > Arthropoda > Insecta > Hymenoptera > Ichneumonidae > Ephialtes > Ephialtes manifestator. Next base: position 381,164 of record OZ019971.1, read on the forward strand.
TGAAAGCTCATATACATACCAATTTTGAGCTTAATATCTCGAAAATAAAAAGAATTATCGCGTTAACAGACATTTTTGAGAAAATTCAAAACCGCTTAAAAATTTAATGATCATGGGGACTTTTACAAAAATTGGTATGAACGATGAGGATCGACCCCTCTATCTATGGTATAAATTTCAGCTCTATATCTCGAGGCGTTCCCGAGTTATAAAGGTTTACATTTTTTGAGCGTGTAACATTCACACATACACACACACACACATACAGACATTTTTTCTAAATCACTTCTCTCGACGTTTTGGACTATTCTGAGTGTACTGACAGGAAAATCTCGAAAAAAAAAATTTCACCAAAACAAAGCTTCCTCTATGAAGAAGCAAAAAATGATTAAAAAACAGGCATATTGCAGAAATCGGCAATTTTTCGGCTTTATGTCTAAGATTTTGAAGATTCAGAGGTCACATTTAACTAAACAAAGCTGCAGAAAGAGAAAAAAAATTATTAAATTTAAAAAAAAGATTCGACACTTTTAATTATTTCGTGTCAACAAAAAATCGGCCTTAATGTCTGCATATAAAAACAATAAATAAATAAAATAGTTTCAAATTCAAATATAATATTCTGATAATTTTTTACGATTTTTGAGAATATAAAATAGAAATGGTACCGTAGAATTTGACAACTTTTGCGAATTTCGGCTTATAACTTTACTAACACATAGATTACATGTAAATGAAAATTTTGACAAAAAAAATCGATTTTTTTACATTTTTTGACCTGATTCCCCCCCCCCCCCCCCCCTAATAAGGTCTTAATGTAAGATTTTTAAAAAGAAGTGTGTTACTTACACCATTTTTTTCTTATGACGTTTTTTAGGTGACTGGGTGCTCTTAAATGAATAAAGTTTTAATTCTCATCATTCGTTTAAAAAATGTACGCAGAAAACATAACTGTATTTCTATATCGCATATATTACACGATCGTAAAAATCCCTTGTATCGATCAATTTGCAGCGCATGCCAAAATTTCTCTAATTTTTTTCATTTCAATGCACATACAGCGAATTTATCATTTTTTGATTGAAATATTTGTGTTACTTTAAAACTGGGCGAAAATCTTATTTTGCTTGTTTTATTTGGAAACACCCCCATACATACACATACATATTCGTACATTATTTTTGACGTTTCGAACCATTATGCACATTCTGGCACGAAATTCGTAAAAAAAACTCTTCATGAAGATAAAGCTTACTCTGCGAGCAAGTTACATAGGTACGATATATATTTCACGAATATGAATTTCCATGGACGATTTTGACGTGTAGATGTTCCGTTAATGGACATCACAATTAGAAAGTGCCGACATTTCAGACTGCTGTCAGAACAGAGTTTTGACCCGGTCTATATCGCGCGAATGTACCTACGGCTTTCAGCTTTCAGTGGTGTGTAAAATTACATGGTAGTTCAGCGACAGAACCGAATTTCAAGAGAATTCATGACTATCGCACGTGTTTTGAGGGATAAATTTAGCTTATTAGTATAGCTACACGTACAGTTATACAATGTAACCCCCTCGCATATCAAATGACGCTGTACCGTTCTTTGGTAATTTCTTTCTGTATAACAGCCTCGACCACAGTAGAGAGACATTCTCTGTAAGCACTGCTCACAGACCGGCTCTTTGATGATGACAGACGAAGCATGAGAGAGTTGAGCTACACCCGATTGCGAATCCCGAGAAACACGTCTCTCTGCTTGTGTCGAGGCGTAAAAGAGCAACGAGCCGTGCGAGAGCTCGGCAGCTCGGCAGCTCGGCAGCTCGGGGCGACCACGGCGTATATACGAGGCCATCATTTGTATTTGTTTGTTCGACACAAAAGCGGCGGGTGCGAGAGTTCAGAGATGAGAGAGGATCCTTGATGAGTGTGCTTTTTGGCCAGGGGACGTAGCACAGCTATACGCCCACAAGCCCTATTTCTTCCTCGACACACAGCACCTGGCCTTCCGTTACCGACGGCTCGTGATTTATATACTGCTGAAGCGCCTACAGCCTGACCCCGGCGCACTATAGTACCATCACCAGCAGGAGCAGAAAGACTAGGCCCGATTCTACACTGGGATGGATCCCTTCTATGTTATACTATGTTATGCTGTACAAGGCTGTACATGACCGAATTGCATTTTAATTAATACTAAAATATTCTACTCATAAAAATTAATATAGCTACGGAAATTTAATACTTTTGCTCCATCATGGAGGAACATTTGTTTTTATGAAAATATCGTATTTGACATTTTTATGGCCAGATACTCCGAATGGTAGAAAACGTATGTGAGTGTGAGTGCAGGGTGATGGACAAATATACATTTATATTGAAGTATTTATATCTATATACAAGCAAATAAAATATATGTGACATATATAACTTTTTCTCGTTTTAACTATATAAAAATCGTTAATATATTTTGGACAAATATTTTTGGACTGACATATGGGGAATATATGCAAAATCTTTTGCCATACACGTATCTTACATACACTTTTTTCTGAAGGAAAATTTTTTTCTTATATTGAAATTAAAAAATATTAAACAAGTGATAAATTTCAACGAAAATCAGCAATTTTGATCTGATCCTTTCCCCTTAATTTGGTCAAATTTTTCAACTGCCTCGTTGGTGATCATTAAAAAATGTTAAGCGTAGCGTCGTTGATGCGAAGAAGGTACGATGGTAGACGTGTACAGACACAGGGGCAGACAGAGCTATAGTTGTCTCGTCGAAGGCGTCGCTTTTCTTCACATTATAATTATAGCTTTCCGAGCAGCGAGTGCTGCTGGACGTTGAGCGAGCCGTCAGCCGACACCCTCATTTGTCTTCGTGGCGACTGGCACTTCGCTTATAGCATACCGAGTCATGTACGTATCCTTCTTACACCGCATGTAAGACGGAGAGAGAAGAACGTGAGCCCGAGGCACTTACCACGTAGCCAACGGATGTCATTTGCCAGAGTCAACGAGACGTGCGATTCTTATCTTCACCCTTTCCTCCTGGCCTCACCTTTCTTTCACCAACATAGACCATAATTTAGCGCAGAGTCCTGCATGTCCATTCTATTCCTCTTTTCTTATGTTACGCCTGTATGACTCCATACCTCGTTTAGTATGTAACGCCAGCATGACTACTGCTTCACTGCCAGCTATTATGCTATCCGGCACCCTAGTTGCTACGACGATGAGCTCGATCGCAAAAGGCGATTTGCCATTTTACACATACATGTCAGTCTTTATCGTCTTTTGCTTTGTTCTCATGAACGCAAAAAAAAAATGTTCGTGTCAGGATATTCAGAATGCTCGAAAACGTCGGGAAAACGGTTTAAAAGGATATGTGTGCGCGTGCGCATATGTTGCTTTATTTATTTTCATTTTTGGCATACCTTTAGCCAAATTCTTTTAGCATTCTTTCTCATAGAGGTAGGTGTGCAAAAAGTGAAAATAACGAATGAGGAAGCTGTTTGCAAGCTTTTACTTTACATCCTTATTGATGTATTTAGTTACGCATTTCGCTTCCTTGTCCGGACAGTTAAAATTGTCCTAAGCATGCAAATAAGTGGTTTAGAAAACATATGTAGATGAATGTGTGTATGAATTATGCCTTCGTATAATTTTCCCCTAACCTGTCCACAACGGATTTACTCCGCGCTATGTCACGTTTATGCGTAAATTGACTGATCAATAACATAATATAGTATTCAAAGCGCTTCTTGCAGCAGATTTCTTAAGGAGCGTTGCCTCGATGGAATCAGCAGAGGAAAAAGATAATTTCTTATAACTCAGCCGCTAAGAGAAGGGAATGAGTGACACGGAATAACGGCCGGAAGAAATGACAATAATCGTTAAGAAGGACTTTTGAGGATAAGAAAAGGATGGGGATGGGTCTCATCCTCATCTTCTTCACCAAAGAAGACCACTACAATGGAGTTAATTAAACATCTCAATAGCAGACGTCCGCCCAAGGGTGATTAGGCATTCTGTGACGAGGCGTGAATGTACCGGTGGCCATTGTACGCCCGGTGCGCCTTGTCCGCTCTGCCAAGCGACGACGACACGACTACAACGGCTATGAGTCTACTGCTGGAGCTGGTACTATATCCCCTTGCTGCTGTACACACGGCAAAGAAAGAGATAGAAAGTGAGAGTGAGAACTGGCGAGAAACACAACAACAATGGAGGTGATAGCTTGCGGACCCCGTAGGCCGTCGCCTCTTTTGTTCCTGACGTTTTACGGGCTTTCTTCACTGTCGGACGGGCAACTATGAGAGTCGTCGGTGCACCACCACGTCTACCTCACTCCTCTCATCCACACCACAGTAGCACACGACGAAGAAGTAGCAAAACAGCTGCAGCAACAGTTCTAGTGTAAGCAGAACAATACGCTGAAATGTCTCAAATAGAAAGAAGCTTGTCGCAATAGTTTTGACGTCTGTTCATGTCAGTTTATGAACAAAATCCGACAAACCTGACATTATCACCTGTATATCTATTACAAATAATATCGAGAAAGAAGAGAAATTAATTGGGCCGAAATCAGAGATTTTATGGAGTTTTGAAATTTTCTGATAATTAATAAAATTATAGTAAACGGTGAGTCCAAGTTTTGTACGTAAATGGAATGACATTCAGTGATACTTGATATATAATTTAGTGGAGATCGGCAGAAGGCTTTGGATTAAAAAGGAATTAAAATTTTTTGTTATCATTTCTTGCGAAAACTACTCACCATAAATCATAGACTGATGGCTGTGTTAAATAGAAATACGATAATTTACTTAAAATCAATACAGTCCTTTTAGGCTGACATACAAATAAGAAAAATTATTTACGTTGACTAGAATCTTAATCGGACTACTAGATCTTTTTTCTAGGCGAAGTAGACTGTGAGCGTGTTTTGCCTTGTCAATTGGTTCGATACATGTGTCAGATAAGCTTCGAATGAACATACATCGGTCGATGTTTGGAGAATATATAGGTATATTATGTGCATTAAAGTCGTACGCTGCATAATAATTTTCTGAACAACTAGGAGCGGAGTTAGTCGACAGACAGGTGAGAGAGAATACGCGCGGCAATCATAGGTACAACTTTTATGAAATTAATAACCTGTATTCGAGTAGCCGATCCGCGATGCTGTTCTTACGATACCTCCACTCGACGGCCGTCGGACGGTATATATTATAGTGAAGTATGCTGGAATACAGAGTAAGAGTAATTGTCGGTAATTTGCAGCCGTTAAGCGGCAACATATACTTAACGTCAGTGTGTGCCCGCGGCGAATAACTAGGCATGCAGGCCCTTTATTCTCTCTCGTGCCATAAAAAGAGGAACACGGTTTAACACGGCCACAGCCGCTTTTTGTGCAAGCCAATATTGCGTTGACATTTTGTACGAGGCATTATCATCCAGCGCTCGTAACCGTAAATAAAACCATTTGCATTCGCCTACTTTGTATAATACAGCTTTTTTATGCTCGACTAGCGTATACCCGGAGCTTATGCTGCTATCGTCGGTGTACAGTAGAGTCTCGATTTTCTTCCACCTCCATTTAATCCCCTCGATGCGTCTCTCTGCTCAACCACAAATATTATGCAGTGCTTTCAAAGAGTAAAATAGAGTTGCCAGATGATTCCTGGGATCATCTCCGAAATTAATTTCGAAGCCCCTAGAAAAAGTTTCTAGACAACTACCCCGATTAACCCAACCCTTACAACCACAACCCCAGAGTAAGATAAAAGAGTACTCAACATATCTAACAAAACTATTTCAACGTTCTTAACGAATCTTACTGAACACAATTATGACAATGAACATAATTATCATAATTAACATAATTGGCATAATTATCATATTTGCCATCATTAGCATAATTAGTATAATTAGTATACTTTGTATACGATTATAATTTACATATTTAGTCTAATTAACATTAGTTAGCATACTTAACATATTTAATTTCGTCTTTTCTCATATCCCATATCCTTAGTTTTAGATCGACTCTATTACAAAAACAACTTTGTTTATCGCGAAGTCAGAAGCTAAGTCCACTTCTACCGCAATTCCACGTATTCTCTCCAAAACTGAGCTGCATTTATGAAGCCATTTGGAAAAAAATACATAAAAAATTTTTGAATAAGGTGAGGAAAGAGACAGTATCTGGTGAGACTTTTAAATGTAAAAAAAAACCGTTGCAACTCTGGAGTGGAAGAAAATCGGGACTTGACTGTATACCGTACTGTCTCATTCTTCGTTGCAAAGTTTTCAGCCAAGTAGTATCTCCCTATCTCCCACTACCTCATAACACAGAGAAAGACACAGAGAGACCAGCGAGAAGCGTCTAAGTTATCGCTGTATGTTGTCATGGCGTCATATCAATAAGTCAACGTGACTAAAAGTGTTTATCGCTGTCACCGACGATTCCTTCCACACGGTTTCGCATCGACATTTTTCTTTTTTTTTTTTTTTTGTTATCTTCATTACTTACGATGCCATAGTTTTTTGATGGTGTAGGCGTAACTCTTCAACAATTATATCTACGCGTAGTCGACGTGCGAACGTCACAGCGGTTATCTTTTCTTTTTATCGGTGACAGGTTAACTACACATTTGTCTTAATGTCATGTTTATTGATTAATATTTATTCATAAACGAATTACAGAGAATTCACAATGTAAATTGTTGATCGTTATCGAATTGAGCCATCGATATTCCTCAGTATTGATTGCTTCATTTATCTGAGAATTGCAAGAGAGAATATTGAGAGAAAAAAAAGCGTTGAGAACCCACTAATGACGATCCTGTATAAGATGGATGACGCAATCCAAAATGCGTTTACCTCGCTGGATGATCAAACATGAAGACATGCTCTCTGTTGAAGTCCATGAGGCTGGAAAGTCTGGAGGACACCGGCTTGTCTGTAAACAGGATGCTGAACATGCGAGATGATCGGTTCATGCACTGGCTGTTGAACATGCGAGATGATCGGTTGATGCACTGGCTGTTGAATATGCGCAGCGATTGGTTCGTGCGCAGGCTGTTCAACATGCCTGAAGATTGTCTGATGCACTGGCTCTTGAACATGTGCGACGATTGGTTGGTGGACTGGATGTTGAACATGCTTAAAGACCGTCTGATGTACCGGTTGTTGAGCACATTTATTGACAGGCTGATGGACTGGCACCTCATTGTAAGTTGTGTGATGAACGCCGTATTGGGTATGAGCTGGATAATGAACTCCGACCTGTGGCGACTGTAAATTTTGTTAATATATTATGTGCCTTATAATTAACCACATAAAAATTATGAGTCTAAAATGAAATCTGAACAGCCCCGGGATGGAATCCAAATATTAAAGCGATATACTGACATATTGCTTCTTCCTAATTTTTCACATTATATACATGCACTTATGAAGAACTATTTTGCAATAAATGGAGTTTTTACGAAAATTCGAGCGATCACGCCCTGTTTTGGAAAAAAAAAATCAAATAACTCTCATAAGAAGCGTTTAGGCTCGTTCGATGTTTACAGCATCTACGTCCGCCTTGTGTACGGTTCATGCTGAAAACATCGTACTCGCCTCTAAACGCATCACATTTCGCACTTGTATTGAAGTATTCTATTGTTATGAACACACGGGTTCCTCTACGAGAAAGCAAAAAATATTGAAAACGGAAATTCATAACGATATCAAACTTAATGAAAAGTATTTGTCTTGTTATAATAATGCAGTCTTAATTATTTGTGGAGTTAATACTTGGCTTTGAGAATGTTGCTGGCTGAAGCAACGTGGAGTTGCTACTATGTAATTTATATTTTTACCTGAACGTTGGAAGTCGGTGGCGATTTATAGACATTTAACTGAACATGACTTGCGCTTCCTAATTCCCACTTAGTTCCACCCCTGTACGAAGAAGGCACATGATGAGCCTCCTTCAGATGATCGGGTGCTGCGTCACTGTAAACCGACGCCGCAACGACAAGGATAATAGCTAATGCACAATTCTTCATGATGTCTACTTGTGTCCACTTGGGTCGTCAAGCTGATGATACTTCGATACCTCTTTCTGGTAGATCTGTTGCTTCTGCTCCGATTGCTCTCTGCTTATATACGCGACTCCTGAGGAATCTATAGTCTCACCACATTCAGTAAAATACACACGTTTGTTTCGATAATTTATTGAACCGGATAATAGCCTTGACAAAGGTGACCCTATATCAGTTTTGGGTGCGTCTGACCATAGATACAACGAACGCTTACAACGCATAGAAAAATAAGATCCGGCATTGGGTCGTCGACATCTCAGAAGAATGCAGAAAACCGGCTGTGTCGCACGAAATAATCTAAAAAACATTGGAATTGTGACCATGTGTCTGAGAATTTATATCGTGCTTTGGGATCAACCTAGGTTAGGTTTTTATTTTTTCGAAAGTATAATGGTTGAGATGTAGACTTTCATGTTAAATATATAACATTAAAAATTCAATTATGGATGAGAGAATAACATATTTGAATAGTGGTAACAGTTGACGAAAAAGCTTATCCTTGAGTATGGTAATGTAGTTTATAATTACAGATTACGATTGCCATGCGCTCACATAGTACCCACATGGAAATAAAGTATATTTTAAATATATTGAAAAATATATAAAATATATTTTGTTCGAAAAATTGTATGTGTCGAATATATTTTTGAATGTACGTTGAATTATATGCAAAGTATATAAATAAATATATTCGATATCTGTAATAAGTACAGTCGACGTGTACAACGAATATAGTTTCCATGTATTTTTAAATGTAGCTAGAAATATATTCGAAAGTATACTGCTAATTACATTCCAAATATATAACAAATACATTCTACATACATTTTGAATATGAGTTTCATGTCATCGAAGTATACCTGGTATATATCTGAAATATATGTACTTTACATTCCGGAATATATTTTGAATATATGTTCAACTTACTAGAATATATACTCGGAATTCATGTTTCATATACTTCAGAGTACATTTGGAATATATGTTTGATATACTTCGGAGTATACCTAAAATATATGAGGTATTCTTGGCCAAGTCACTAAGCCTTCAACGCTGACCCTTCCCAATTTACTCAATAATTTTTTTTTTGCTCTATGTGTTAAAAAAAACACTCCAAAATTTCTTGAAATTAAAAAAAAAAAATTACGGAGGAAAATATTTCACGCTGTACATTGCCGACTTGCCTTTCTTTTTAGCAAAAAGGATGAAACTGACATTCAATAAATATTTACTCACCGTTTCCAATGTTGTCGCGTATAAAATATTGTTCCAACAGTGCCACGATCAGCCACCCCGAGCGTTGGCGTCACTTCCCCGACTTCTCACCTCCGTGCACATAGCGAATAATAAATATAGTTTTGTATGTTAATATTAAAGCTATTTTACTTTGTATCTTTATATGGGATTTTGGAATAAATATATGCAAGTCATATAATCGGCATTTATTGTGGATATTATTTCTATATCATATCTTGTAGATCTGCCATAATATGTTTTTATTACATTCGGAATCACATGTGTCGTATACAGCGGACATACGACACATGTATTAACTTATGTATTAATTGCATTCCGAGTTACATCTGACGTATACGATGAATATACTACATATATATCTTAAATATACAATGAATACATTCGGAACTACATCTGACGTATACATTATATATACGACACATATATCTAACTTATGTATTGAATGCATTCCGATTTACATCTGACGTATACAAAGAATATACTACATATATATCTTGAATATATAATGAATACATTCGGAACTGCATCTGACGTATACATGGAATATACTCCATATATATCTGAAACATACATTGAATACATTCGGAGCTACATCTGATGCATAGGTCGAATATCCGACATATATATCTGAAATATACATTAAATATATTTTTCGAGTATACTTTCTGTTCGAAAACTTAGGTGTGGCGAATACATTTTGAATATATTTCCTGTACAAGTAGTGTACAGTTCGAATATATTCGAAGTATATATACATATACCAAAAATATATTCGACATATATTTTTTATACATACAAAAATATATTTTTCAATATACTTTATTTCCATGTGGGTATACCAGTGATGTAAATTCCCATTTAAGAAATAAATTTTGCAGTATAGTTCTTTCTATAATTATGATTTCATAATAATAAGCTGGAGCAACTATGAAAAGATGTGTAAACTTTTGAATAGCTAAAAAAAAACGTGTACAGTCCTCCATTACTTTCGTAAAAATAGCAACAATGAAAGACTAGCTGATGTTCCACTTGTGTGCCAATTTCTAGCTCAATCGATCAAACGGTTCTTGAATTATCGGCAATTGAATTTTTCAAGTTGTATACCAACATACATACGTACGGAGATTTTATCTACACAACTTTTTTTGACGTTTTGGACAAATCTGATTGCCCTGATATAAAAATCTCGAAATTCTTGTTTTTCATGAACACAAAGTTTCCTCCAAGAGGAAGTAAGAAGAGTAACAAAACTAAAATTTAACTACACGATGGAAAGTTTTATTATACTTGCTCATAAGATTACGACTATACTTGAATTGTAATGAAATATTGAAAACATTTCTGCTATATTCCGTGCTATGAGGGCAATTAGTGCGGAGTTCAATCAGCGTCTAATAAAATCGGGGAACACAATTTTTCAACATCAATTTTATAGTTGTTGATTATACACGGGTTTCCAACGACAAAATAATAATAACAGGGTTGATCAGTGACGGAAGAATGTCGTAAAAAGTTGGGTGCGCGCTGCTCCGTTGACTTTTGACGATGTGCTAAAATCGAGCTAAACGTCTAGGTAAGTAGAATATTAATGACGGTTATATTTCATAATTATAGCAATATATATAGCTCTCGTAAGGCGTTGGGAGACGGTGAACTGCCGCTCGCCAACTCTCGCTGCTGTGCTACGGTTTTACGAGGCGATTGCCGCTACTGGCGTCGCCGCGGCAATGACGAAACATAAATAACGGATCGTTATACCGAGAATGGTAATTTATTTCGTTCACTTCATTTTATTTTGCAGAGGGAACGCGTCATTAATTTTTTATGGGCTGATCAAGCCATAGGGTCATTATCCCTACGTTGATACACCCTTATATGACGCTACACCAAGAAAACTTGATTATTTAAAAATAATGACGTATCATTATATGAAGAACTTTTAACTCAATCACTTCTCGATCCTACTTAAGGTAGTCGTTCTGCTAGGTGCGACTTAAATCAGGCCCACATTTTCATTTGCGACCCTACAACATTTTTTTTTTTTTAGTCAAAAAGACATAAAATCGAAATCTGTGTATACAATTTGGCAAAAATGGTAACAATCAAAGACATTCTGCTGCTTCACTTGTGTACCAAATTTCCGTTCGATAGCTAAAGCAAGTCTCGAGTTATCGGCGGTAGAATTTTCAAAGTTATACACACACACACACACTCTCTATTCGGAGTATCTTGACAAAAGAATGTAAAAAAAACAGAATTTCATAAAAACAGATCTTCTTCTAAATTCTACAAAATTCGAATCACTTAATAGATTCGGTTAATATTCAATACCGATCGTCCTTGAATATTATTTACTGTGTGAAGAAATATTGAAAACGCGACAGACAAAAATTTGCGGGAGTTAGAGTGTAAAAACCCGTATTTTTTAAACCATTGAAATGTAATAAAATGTAAATAAGTGTTTAAATTGGTGCGTAAATTAGGAAAATGTTATCGAGTCGAGGAGGACCAGACCGACAGTGAGCCACCTGTACGTCAAGCAAGTCGGAGCTTAGGCGCGCTTGCCCGCCGTTCTCCTATCTACGTTATAAATCCGACAGATAATGACGACATGTTTATACTCTCCATTTGTATGCCAGGGGAGGAGGAAAACTGTTCTTCGTCGTGTGTTAGCTGGTCGCTCACCGACACGATGCCTGCCTAGTTGTCTGAGCAAGCTGCTCTTGCTGGCTCGCTGGTTCACCGAGATCTCTCGCACCTCGTTCATTGGCGTATCCAACTCCTAGTTTCGCCATCATCGTGTTCGAAATTTATGTATCCTGCATCGGGGATCATGTATGCATTACACGAAGTGCTTATTCACGCATGGTGAAAGGTACACGTGCATTTACGTATCTAATGCATACCATACGTATCACTGGGGGTTCCATGCTCGACGAGCTCTGGCTCAATCCCTCGGGTAATATCTACTACGCGTTTATAGTCTAGCTGCGTGTACGCCATTGAGGCTTTCTTAAAATAGGGCCATTTAGTACCAAGCGCTCGAGTTCGAGCCGATTATGTATCTGTGACGGACGTATTATCATTACTTACGACTTCCGCGACATGACCGCGCCAATGTTTGAACATCCATCATGTCGTGCAACAATGAGGTAGGCTCCCCACTGACACTGCCCGTTGATATCCCACTCCCTATGCACAGAAACATTAACTTATCATTATCTCAAATATTTTATTATGTATTTATTTTGCTGTGCCTATATATATATATGCGGTATTCCATGCCAACTCGGTAAATGTTTGATCCTGACCTAAAAAGTCTTCCTCCCCAACTTCTACCACTGTTTCTTATGTAATTGTACCCACACACAAAAATACTAAATATTTCTTTCAAATTTTTGGAATGAATGAATTTTTGAAATGATTTTTTGAAAAATTAAATTTATGGTCGCAATTTAAAAATTACAAAAAATCTCAAAAATCCAGCATGGGATAAATAACATGTTGAGCCTGATTGATGCACTGACAATAAACAAGGATGCAACGTAGCATCTTTGTACATTACTTCCTCGTTATTTTTAACTTTTTACAAATCTACCTCTATGAAGAAGTATGTTTTCATCAATTTTGGCTTCCTCGTAGAGTAGAGTTTCTCGATAAGTCAGAAATCATCAGAAATATTGGCCGTAAAACCAAAAAAAATATACCTGTTTTTTCTTTACAACATTCTTTTTTATTTAATAATATCTAAATTATTGAAGGGGATCGGGGTTGGAACATGAAAATTTCAGCATGAATGCCCTCATACGTATAAATATATGTTTGTTTTTTAACTACATTGGGTATGCCGGTTGTTTGCCAGGGTATAAACCTTGCGCTCGTAAATAACAATAATGAGTAATTTCCGTCGTGGTATCTTTTAATCGGGCACTCGGTAAGCCGCGAAGGCGTGACGGAGAGGCGTGTCGTCCTCGTCACTGCAGCAGTGTCTGCGCACGGAGTGCCAAGAAGCACAGTCATTTCACGGTGTACAAGGCATCGCGAGTGAATTGCCTTGCACCATCGACGGTTGTGTAGTGCATTTACTATAAAGAACGAAAATTTTAAATACGGTAGAAAATGACTTTACAAAACTTGAAAAACTCCCGACCGAAAAAAGTATTTTAATTAATAAATAAATTGGGTAAACAAAAGATGGTGAAATAATGATCGTTCACATATTATAGTCGGGAGATGTGCACATCCTTGATGAATTAATCTCCCAACTATAATATGCGAATCAGTCCGATAATGCACGTTCTACGCAAAACGAAAAAATTGTTATTGAATTTTGCAAAAATTATTCCATTACATAAATCCAGTTTCAATAATCATTGAAATAAATTAAACATTCGACAACCGCGGTGTAGTACATAAGACCAGCTCATATTTCAAAACCCTGCAATCAACATATTTATCTTATAATAGTATAAAAGACGGACAAAAAAGTTGAGAAACACGATATTGAAAATGTCAGGGGTCAAACGACAAGCTAAATGTAGATTTTAACGCGTTTGTACGACAAAAAAAGTTAAATGTTTTTGGCGAAAGTTTTTTTTGTACATCCAACTTTTTATGTACGCTCTTCTACAACATAAAGTATTGAGCGCAGTCACGCATAGAGAAGGTATACTTTCAAATATAATAAGGAAATGTTTGGAGAATCGTTTTTGATTGCTTGGACTTGCCAGACTAGTATGGAAATAAGCTATTCAATTATTGAAAACAATTAATTATTTTTTAAATTTGTGATAATGTTCTGACAAGAGACTTGCACCCTCAATAACAAATAAATCTTGATGCCGGTTCAGAAACAGTGTCCTTTCACGATCACAGTTTGAATTTTTTCTTTGAAAATCCATAAAACGCATATGAAGTTTTATGCATATGCAGTATATGAAATTTCTTTGACCAATGTGCAGGAATACTACCTTATTGTTATATCGAAAATAATTTTCAAAATTGTAATATCCACATACATTACACTGAGAGAAAAAAAAGATACTGGTAACTATAAATTTATAGTGAAAAGCAACCTCAGCTATTAAAAAAAAGTTACCTGTACTAATCATTTATAGTCAATACAACAGATAATAATAGTTATCGTAACAAAAAGTATATTGTTTTGAAAATTTAGCGATAAATGCGATGTACTATGCATAGAAAACATAATCACAAGCATAGTATTCTTTGAGAAATTATTTAACAATTTTGAAATTGTCATTGGAACTACAATAATAAAGTTGCACTAACTATAAGAAAATAGCTAGGATTGTATTTCACTATATAATCACTGTTAAAGTAACTAGGGCATTACGTTAAGCCAACTATAGAATTAGTTACAGTAACTATAACGTAGTTAATTTAACCAATGAATCAGTTAAAATAACTATTCAAATTGTTGCATGGACTAAAAATCTACAGTTATGGTTTAATAGTTGCCTAAACTACCGCGATTTCTCTCAGTGTACATTATTTGTAATTTAGTGTATTAATATTTTTACATATTGCCATTTTATTTAAAAATGAATTCATCCTAGTACATTTTACACCAGTGATTGAAATTTGAAAAGTACAATGAAAGGAAACATTTAACAATTTACAAAATAGAGTCCTCACTATTCCACGTAATGTGGAGTCACAATTCTCCCTGCTGACGTTAAACCGTGACACTAATTTATAACCTAAACGCTGAGAATCGACGGGTCACTTCGTGTAACCTTTCATAATGTTTTGCAACTATTATGCCATTGCACAGGGAATAACTAGTTGATACATTATATCGGCAAGGAATATCGACACGACCAATGAGATTTACAACAACAAAAAACTATGAGCATCGATGAAATGACGGCATGAAACCGTCACAGAACACGACGGCATTACTGTCGCTCCTGGCAATTGTTATTAATGACCGTGGAGGTTACCTGGCCAACTTCGTGTCTGTCAAGCTGCAAGTTGTAATGACGGAAATTACAGCGTGTTCGATCGATTACATCAGCGGTCACTCGGCCTATCAATTGATCTATAGCCTTCTGCTTGGACTAAGCACAAATGGTTAGAAAAGTAGCGAGTCGCAACTCTTATGAATTCTCCACACCAGAGATTTTTAACGGATAAGCGATTTATCCAGCAAAATAATGTCGCTGGAAAAGAGATCCCTCGGAAAAAAGTTCTGATAACTATTCAAAATACATCTGGTATCTTCAATTACTTCCTGAAATAAAATTGTTTCGATACTACGATCTTTGAAAATCTGAGACATTTTCGTGCAGCCAAGATTATATTTCTCTTTTTAAATAGTAAAAGAGCATTTTTACTTAAAATCACTAGTGAATAATAATTACAAGTTTAATAGGGTCCTAAATTGAAAAAAAAAACCGGTTATAAAAATCTAAAAATAATTAAGCCGTTTCAGAATACTACCATATCTTGAAGTTATAATTCGATCGGAGACCGTAACTTCGACAAGTGTGTGCGTTATATAAAGAATCACTCATATATTAAGATTTGTATATTTTTTATTAAATCAATAGCTCATATGATCGCTCTACTTAATTTTTTATTTGACTTTTATTTTCGAAAAGTGTTTATTCAGATTTTCAATAAATACGCACAAGCAGTATTAATATTCAGTTCATTATGAAAAATACTAGGTAAATTTAGAAAAAAGTACAGGTCTCGACGGATCATTGAAAGAGCAAATATGTACTCAATCACTCGAAATGGTCAATATTTTTTTCACTCGCATAATGAGCGACATCGCAATATCACGATATTTCGTATATTTATGACTATGCAACCATGTGTATATTTAGTCCCATAGTGTTACACGTTTTAGAAAAATGATTAGGACCTGGGATTACGTTTCAAGTCTCATACTCAGATTTAGCGATACAGCGGTTGCCCACAATTTGAATAAATTTGCGTTAATAAAAAAACGGAATACTCTCTCTCTCTCAATTCGTGTCTTCATAATGCACGATCAGAGTCCATCGCCCGCAGGGTTCCGCATATATAAAGATGATTCCTAAAGTGAAATCTTCAGAAGCCAGTTAACTACGGGAGGTGAAGTCTCAAGAGGACCCGGATTATTATACAAGGACGCACCATAGACAGTCATCATGAAAAGTATCATGGTGTTCGTTCTTCTCATCGTGGCTCTTTTTGCACTAACAATCAACGCGCAAACGACACTTGACCCTAAGAGAACATACGCAATGCGCAAAGATTCGCAATTTCGAAGTGGCAACAAATGGCAACTTGCTGTCAAACCAGCGTCATTCCTTCCAACATACGTGGAGAAAACGGATAATGACATTCAAGTGGATTCGCACTTCAACCATGTGCAGAAGTTCGACAGGTACAATGATATACCTCCTATTACCGAAACTCCTAGCCGAGCATATTTGCCAATTCAAGAGAGCCCGTCAACTGGATATCTTCCCAGCCGTAACTGATCATAATTTATCAAACCATTTATCATCATGAAACATTTATGCGAAATCGTGAAAATCTCTATAAAACTGCATTTGAGTGTGAGTGACATATATTTACAACGAGCAATACGAACAAAACTAATATCCTGCGTATATTTATTTTCGCATAAATAACGTTGTTCGTCGTTATATAATTATGTGGAATATAATCCTTCGCGAAGGTGTATTCAAGAACAGAAAAATATTGTTTTTCAAATTATCGTTGTTCATCAGTTTTCGACGATTTCGCATTGTATAAATATCAATTTTAGGAACCAATAATTTTTAGATGTAACTATCCACACTGTACGCGAGTTTCATACAAATCACAACATTGTCATGCACAGTCGCAAATATTTTTTATGTAAAATAAAAAATCCAATAAATATTGTCCGTCAAGCTTTTCTGTTTATTAATTCAACCTGGTAATTAATGTGGTAATATTCTATTTAATTATTGGGATTAATTCATGGTTATATTTAGAACCGGCGAAAAGAAGGAAATAAATTGAGAACAAATATACAATAAACAATGTGGACTCGGTGTTTTTTTCCTTTTTTTCTTTGTAGGAATAAATACGTATTATTATTTTTTTAAATTTATTTCCATAATAATATGGCCAAAACATCCACCCTATATCGTTTAGTTTATTACCCAACACTTTGTCCACCAGCCTGGAATTTCCATGCAATTACCGAGCCAAAGAGAAACGATCGGCAAATAGCGTGACGCACGAGTTATAAAATCGTTAAATAAGGTGGAGTGCTAGAGAAAAGAGGAGCTGCTATAAATCATGTAGTAGGTAGAACAGACGTTTATCGCTATTGCGTCTTTGACGTGTTGTAGTGGTTTAAAAATATCGAGTGCAATGTGTTCTGACGACACATGACTCACAGACAGCTTCGATGACCCGATGGCGACTTGTGCTTTGCTGACCCACACTCGAGACAGAACCGAGCGAGTCAAGTGAGGGCATTAGGGTCAGGTCGAGGGATTGAACTCTCACTCGTCTTCGGAAATCCACCCATACCGATTTTACAGCCATGCTGTAAAATCCAATTCGACCGGAATGTCCTGCGAACGAATATACCATCGGTATATTTGTCACAAGAGTTTGGGTGTATTTAGTTTTCAGCAAACGACGTGGAAAGCGTTTACTAAATACTAAATTTGTGTCGAACTTTGTTGCGGCGTACCGCGTCAAGTCACCATCCGTTTATCGTTCTTTCATCTTTAAAGCTGCTGGAGACAGACTTATTATTCATAAGCACGTTTCAAGCTATGATTGTATGTTTTCCGCAACTAACCATTGAGGATCATTTATATTGAAGACATTTTTGAGTCAGGTATTTTTCAAACAGTTTTTTTTTCTATTGGGTTTTTCCTGCATTTGCCTTCTTCAGGCTTTTATGTTTCACCCTCTCCCCTTTTCCCATTCCTTCTTAAAGACGTTTCTACAGTGGAGCCGGTATCTAAGCCGGCATAAATTGTAATTGGGGGGGGGGGGGGGGGGGGGAGTCAGGTCAAAAATATTTAAAAATCGATTTTCTTTTTCTGTAAAAATGTTCATTTCCATGTAATCTATGTGTTAGTAAAGTTATAAGCCGAAATTCGCAAAAATGCCCAAGTTCTCCGGTACCATTTATATTTTATTTTCTCAAAAATCGTAAAAAATTATCAAAATATTATATTTAAATTTGAAACTCTTTTATTTATTTATTGTCTTTATATGCGGACATTAAGGCCGATTTTTTGTTGGTACAAAAGAATTAAGGGTGTTGAATTATTTTTTTTTTGTTTAATAATTTTCTTTTTTTTTCTCTTTCTGCAGCTTTGTTTAGTTAAGTGTGACCACTAAACCTTCAAAATCTTAGACATAAAGTCGAAGAATTGCCGATTTCTACAATATGCCGGTTTAAATTTGTTTTTTTTTTCTATAGATAAAAAAATTATTTACGTATTTGTAAATAAATTTTACAAAATTTATGAAAATTAGGGTTCTGAGCCGCGAGCGTCGCGTAACAGAGATCCGTCAACTGGGCGTCAAAATGCTACTGCGTCTCTTGATAGCGTATAACAGGGATTTCTGTGGTCGATACTACACACCAAAAAAACCCTCACGGGTAAAAAATTGAGACAAGTACATTTACGTGAGTGGTATCTAATACCCCCAAAAAGTTGTGAAATAAACTAAAAATATATTCAGCATGTCAAGTACATGTTGTACAACATATATATACATTATATACGTGTATATAAATAGTAGTTTTAATATAAACTAAAAAGAATTTCTCGCATTTAAAGGAAAAATAATCAGTAACAAAGAAAAAATCATAAATTGAGAACAAAAATTAATGAATAAATAAATTTCAACATCTCAAAAAATTATATGGAAGTACTTGGCGAGTTTCTATGCTAATATGACCATTGAATAATGGTGAACCATGTAGGATATTTAGCAAACTTGCCAAGTGCTTCCGTTTAATTTTTTGAGATGTTGAAATTTATTTATTCATTAATTTTTGTTCTCAATTTATGATTTTTTCTTTGTTACTCATTTTTTCAAATATAGGGTTCCTCTTATTCTCCTTCCGCTTACCGAGATGGATTTTATAATATTGACCAAATATCAATTCATAGTTTCAAAATTTATGTCCCACTGCAAGATAATGTGCTGCTACTCGGTCGGTAACATAAACTGTAATGTAAGTTTCTTTTTTGCGGTTGCTTGTTTTTTGTACAACACAATTGTTAATTTTTTTAAACATAACATAGATCGTTAAATCGTATGCGTACCGTTTAGTTATGCTGTGCAGCTAAGCTGCGGTTATCTCAAGAAATTCCAAAAAAGGTTACTGTTGATTGCAATACATTTTTTTTAAGTCGTAAGACTTTTGCAAATTTTAACTAAGAATAGGCTTTTCAAGACTAACAGTTCTCCGTCAGTTATAACCGCAAACCGAAAACTATAGAGACATCGACCTGGACACCAAAAACTAGGGAGTGGTCGACCTGGACATCGGAAATTATGGAGAGATAGACCTAGACACCTGAACTATAAAGAGATCGATGTGTACAGTGTAAATTATGAAGAGTTCAACACTGAAGGCACTGAAAACTATGCAGAGTTCAACTCTGAAGGCACCAAAAACTATGGAGAGATCAACTGCGACATAGAAAACTATGGAGATGACGAGATTGACCTGAACACCAAAAACTATGGAGAGGTCGATCTGGACACCTGAGACCATGGAGAGATCGACCTGGACAACGAAAACTACGAAATCGTCGACCTGGACATCGAAAATTATGGAGGAATCGACCTAGACACCGAAAACTACGGAGACGTCGGCCTGGACAACGAAAACTATGGAGACATCAACCTGGATATGGAAAACTATGGAGAGGTCAACCTGGACATCTGAAACCATGGACAGATCGACCTGGGCAACGAAAACTACGGAGCCGTCGACCTGAACACCGAAAACTATGGAGAAATCGACTTGGACACCTAAATCTATGGAGAGGTCGATCTGGATACCGAAAACTATGGAGAGGTCGACCTGGACATCGAAAACTATGGAGGAATCGACCTAGACACTTAAAACTATGAATGAATCGACCTGGACACTTAAAACTATGGAGAGATCGACCTGGACAACGAAAACTATGGAGAGGTCGACCTGGACATCTGAAACCATGGAGAGATCAACCTGGACACCGAAAACTATGGAGAGGTCGACCTGGACATCGGAAAATGTGGACGAATTGACCTGGAGACCAAAGCTGTGGAGCAATCGTTTATTAACATTAACAATGTATATACTATTGCTTCGCCGTGTATTTCATAAACTAGCTCATCACTGGATGACGTTATGATTTTCTTATAGTGATTAGTAGGTTGCGAAACATAGTGGTTGGCAGGTTGCGAAAGATCGGTGTGCGAAGTCACAGAGTCGACCACTGAAAAAGTGTAATATTTCAGAGTAGTTTTCAAATATAAATGACCATATCACTTAAACGACTGAACGTAGAACGCTCGTTTTGGTCTTAAACGAATTATTTTGGCCTATAGTATCTGATTATATCTGAAAAAGACTTGAAAACGCTATCATTTTATCAATATAACATATTAACCTCGAAAAAAAGTGGCCAAAACAAGTTGGCTCGAGTAAATGATCTGCGGCAGTGTAAATGTACTTGTCTCGAGACGCTGCCGCGTCTCTTGATATTTATTAATCGACTCATGAAAATATTTCAGATTACACGAACCAATAATTAATATAATACTCAGGTTTCTCACGTAACTCTTTAAAATTGCCGGTGTACGTAAGTTACCCCCAAAAAACACAATGTGTAAAAAAATTGAGACAAGAAAATTTACGTGGGTGGTATCAATACCCCGATAAAAAACAGTGTCTCAAAAACTAGAGCCATAAAAAATTTATCGGCACAAAAAGTTGCGAAATAAACTAAAAATATCTGTAGTAAGACAAGTACATGTTGTTCAACATATCTCTCTATATTATGAAAAAATCTCGCCGCCGCCGCCGCCGTGTCAAGAATCGAGGGACTTAGAATAATTCGGGCTCAGGGCTTGGCGGAAGGGGGTGGGGCTAAAGGCTTGGGGCTAGCCCCAGCCTCTGGGTCTAGCCCCACCCCTTTACGCCAAGCCCCGAGCTCGAATTATTCTAAGTCCTTTTCCAAAAACATAGGTCCCCCAAGGCTGCGGGCACGTTGGGGGGAGGGGGAGCACCCTCCGGGGGGCCCTACGGAGGGGCCACCCTTGGGTGGGGGGCGATTGCGAGCGCGCGCAGCGCGCGAGCCACAATAAAATCCTAGTATATATATATATATATATATATATATATATATATATATATATATATATATATATATATATATATAGTACAGTAGACATATATATATGTAGTGCAGTGACAGTATTTTTTTAATAAATATATATATATTTATTTATTAAAAAAAAAATATATATAGGGGGGCTGCCCCCCCCTGCGCGCTTCTCTGTGTTTTCTAGGTTACTTTATTACTCTATTTAAATTCAGAAAAAAAATGTATATTACAAAAGTCACACCACCTCTATTTGTTCCAACAATTTATCTTAATAAAAATTGACTTTTTCCTGGACAATGTTAAGAAGGTGCAGGTTGCGAAAAACATTAATCCACAAATCCAAGTTAAACCGGAATAGACACTAACTTTACAAAATTTATTAAAAAATGAAGCTTGTTACACATATAAATTTACTACACTTTATTAATTAGTTTTTCCTCAGTTCTGATAACCTCTCTTATAAAAAAATCCAGTATTTCATCCGATGACATTGTGAGCTCAGAGTCAATCACGAAGCAACAAATAAAATTCACAGAAATCACCAAATATAAATCATCTTTTTTGCTGTATGGTGTTTGTTGCAGGTTCAAACAAACTATAATACACAAATTTCTGTTAATTACTGAATAACCACTGATTTTTATGAATATATTAAACAATGAAACTTGTTACATGTATAAATTAACAAAACTTGTTACACATAGAAATTGAAAAACACTTCATTATTCCTGTATAAGTTGTGATAATAACTTGTCAAACCAAGCGACTCAGCATCATATCGAATGACTTTGGGAGATTGCGTATGATTGAATTATGCTTGAACAAATAAAAACCACTAAATTTTACCAGATAACATTAGAAGCTTAAGAGTAAATAATCAACCAACAGACATAGAAAGTCACTGAATTTAGTATATAAATAGACAATATATCTAGATGATGTTAAGTGTCATTATGAGGTTGCATTAAAAAACTGGATTACGTAAATCTCAGTTAATGATTGAATAACCACTGATGTTATTAAGTTTATTAAAAAAATAAAACTTGCTATGCATATAAATTGAAGCACACTCTATTATTATTTCTGTCTTAGTTTTGATATTTAATTTCACCAAGAGGCACATTATTTCACTGCATGTCATTGGGAGATTGAGAGTCAATTGCAAAGTAGCAAAAAATAAAAAAACTTTAATAAACCTTATTACACTTTAAAAATTATCACGTATAGGAATAACAAAATCCGTCTTTTATTCATGAATGATAAAATAGTCTCATTAAAAAACGTGTATTTTGCTACATGCCATTATGAGTTTAGGATGGGATAGAATAATTTATTAATGGCTAATCATGAATGTATAAATAAAAAAGAATAACTGAATTTATTAAAACATAAAAACCATCACATAATACAATCACTTTTTTCGATCACTTTTCACATAAATGATGCAATCACTTTTCTATCACTTTTCACATCAAATCAAAACATTCACTGGTGTGTAAGCGTGATGTGAAAGCTCTAAAACTGAGCGAATATATCCACTGAATTATCAAAAAATGTTAAACACTTCATTACTTCTGTTTCTAATTCAATGTTTGGAAATAAACCAACCAATATAAAATAAAATGGGAATATATAGCGGTTCGGATATCGGTTTGTTGGAACCCCGGTCCTGCGACGGATAGGATCCCGGTCCTGCGAAAATTACGTTCACGGTCCTGCGAAAGCTAGGTTCACGGTTCTGCGAAAAACGAATGAATTTTTTAGAATATTTCAGAGAAGTTTCGAGATACAAATCACGATATCACTGCACTGAGGGAAGGTACGAAGGTCGTTTTGGTCTCAAACGAAGTATTTCTAGTTGCAGTATCTGATTATACCTAAAAAAAGCTTCAAAACGCTATCATTTTCTCAATTTAACATATTAACCTCGAAAGAAAGTGGCTAAAACGAGTTGCTTCGTGTAAAAAATACTGCGGCAGCGTTTTGGAGGTCGGTAAGTAGAGAGGTAAATGTACTTGTCTCAAGACGCTGCCGCGTCTCTTGATTTGAAGGGCCAATTACATATGCGGAATGACGAACTTTATTCCCCTTCTCTCATATACACGCTGAAGCGCCCGTGTCTGCTTAACTCTAGGCGCTCTTAAAAAAGTCAGTGGGTAAACTTCCAGTAATTGTGTTGGATTTTAAATTAATTGCAATTACTTCCAGTAATTTGTATTTTGTAATTTTCCATTACAATTTTGCCCAACTCTGCATAAACTTTAGATGCCATTTGCCGAAACTTGGTTTTCAACCTATTCTGCATAAAATAAATTTTATGCTATTTTCTAAATCATTTATTAACTTTCCATCTTTCAGGATGGAGAAAAAATATTTTGCTCCGCTTAGACGGTGTATCTTTTTGTAAAGAAGAAAATGAGACGTCAACTAGCCCAATCTGCCTAGTAGTTTGGTCTGAATCACGCACAGAGTGGAAAACCTAAGATCTTTGCTCAAGTTAATACTGAAAGGCATATGCAAGTCAGACAACAGTAAAAAATCCTGTCATCGAGTACCAACAACGTTGTTCACCGACCATTTTTATATGCAAGAGAATTTGGATGATATTGAATTGTCAAATTCAATTTTTTTGACCTGACTCCTTAAATAAAACTTTCAGTTGAAATTGTATGTATAAGCCATTCTAAAAATCTCACTTAAAATTGATGTAATTTATTGCATTTAAAAAAATACTATGTTTTAGCTTAGGCTTAAATACAATGTGTATTGTGACGTCGTGTGGTGTAATGATTTTTCTCCGTAGACCGCCTAGCAGAAATAAAATTCGTATTCTATGTTTGACGTGCACGAGGGAAACATCGATACGCGGAACAACAGTCTTTTCATATGCGGTGGCTGTATGATATTTGCATGAAAACGAGGGCTTTTGTTCGCCCGCTCGAACAACACACTGAACTCTGCCGCTTCTGCAGCCGCCGCTGTGTCATTGTTGAGCGACGTCCGGTTTCACTTGTATATCTGTAATTAGCAGGTTGAGAGATCTTGGAAGCGCGATAAGATTCACTCATGTAAATCACGCTGAGCCGTACCAATAAAAGCTCACGGCTCGGGCATGCGTGAACGATCACGTATAAAGGTCAGTGAACGTGACGTTCAAGTGCCAGCTGCGCCCTCACGGTAAAGTGATTCTTGTACAAGATAGAAACGGACGTAAGAGCATAATAAACAAATTCTCACCATCGCCATAAGCCTCTGCATAGAAATTATTTCAAACCGTGAGTAATATTTTGGTAATTACGCACTGAGCATGTTCTCTCGTTTTTCTCTTTCAGGAAATGAGGTTACGCATGCGATCATGATAAACATTACGCTAATCGTCGTAAGATCGTGCAGACACGTACATCATTTGTAATGCTAAGAGTACCACTAGGCTCAGGCACGCAAGCAATCAGGACGACAGGTAATCATGGTACACGTTACGAAGACATCCGTCGTTAGGTATTCCAATAGCTTTTCAATGAATCGACGAAAGATATTGGAACCGATACCGATGCTGTTGTGGAAGAGTATTTTATGTTCAACGTATAACAATAAATGATGAAGTAAGTATAGGAAAAAAATGTTTTAACAAATACTGTTTATTATATTAAGTGCAAATGAAGTTCCCGAAAAATAAATGTTAATATATGCATAATATTATAGCGTCAAAACTGTCAACAGCGATTACTACATAGTAATATTATTTTGTGACAAGAGAATTGGAGTTCCTCTATCGTGACCTCTTACCGCTATTGACATAAACTTTATCGCATATCTGTTTTGCCGGCTCAACAAATTGTCGGTCGGTAAATATATTTTCCGATTTACCATCTCGCGAATATCGTCAGTGTCGAGATAAATCTGTGTAGAACTTTGTCGTGTAGAACTTATGTCGTGTCGAACTTTACCGCGTCGTACTTGCGCTGTGTAGAGATTTGTTGTACCGAACTGGTGTTGTATCGAGATTTACCAATTCGATCTAGTGCTGCGTACAGATGTGTCATGCCTAAGTTTTGATGTGCAAATTGCATTTTTACCGCCGTTGTGTTTATCTGTGCACAATGTTCAACCGTGAAGTTTGTCGTCACCCTTGGCACAAGCAGTTCCATCTGGTTTGTCGACTAATTAAATTTTAGATCATCGCGCGCGCTCTCGCTCTCTCTCCATCATGATTTTATTGCTCGAAGCTATCACGTAATTCCACGAAGATTAAAACTGAGACAAGCCAAGAGTGAGTTGTTGCCCTTGTGGCTATAACTGCACGCCTCGTATATCACGTACAACCCTGATTGCGAGTGAGATTACAAGGCATCATCCGATGACGAGACAGTCATAGAATAACATCGTTCGAATAAGCTGTATTGGTGTATTATAATACAGGTATACTCATACTCTTAAGACAAAGCTACTTAAATACTTTACGTTTCAGCTGTTTGCCTTGTTGGTTACATGAATTTTTATACGCGCGATTCTTTACAAAAAGGACACACTTATGGACCTTGTACTCTTCGATTGGATTGAAACTTCAGGATATTGCGGTATTCTGGGACTGCTTAATATTTTCAGATTTTTCGGATTTGTACAGAGACGCGTGTCTGGATCATTCGAATAGAAAGTGCTGTAGGTAACGCTTGTCTAAAATACTTACGGCCTTAATAATTTTGAGGTTATCCCTTCGTAGCTAGCATAAGTTGAAAAAATAACACTATACTACCTTCCACCGAATAATTCGCTTTATCGAGTCCTGTGCATAGTGAATCATTTCTTTTGGCTTGCCTGCACACGTACTCATAACGGAAAACGAAAGAGGCTGTATACCAGGAGCTTCGCTGTGGCAATGGCGGTACGTGTTTGCACGAGTATTATGAAAAAAATAAGAGTCAGCTCTTGGGAGCACGAGCCGGCGGCAAGTAAGCAAGAAAGCAGGGCAGGCGCAACCGTCCCAGCGCAGATTTTTCGTGACAAGATAAGCCACGTCCTGTTTACTCTAGACCGCCTGCCTGTACGAAGATGCTCGTTAAGCCTTTTAGTAGCGTCGTATCGCGCGAGCACCCACAATGCTGTATATCACCGGTGCTCTGCACTCTTCGCTTCTATCTCACTGGCTCTGTTTTACAATGTACAGCGACTTTCGACATGTGCCTTAAAGCAAGCATCTCAGACGCTCCAGTGAAATTATCGTTGGATACTAAATTCTAGTTATTCCAATAGCAAAAAATTAATTTTCTAGATCGATCCGACAATTCGACAATAAAAAGTTAAAAACAATGAGGAAATAATATGCAAGTTTCTACTTTCTTTCCTCAAAAACAAAACCTTCCTAGTTAAAAACATCAATGAATTTCAGCAAGTGTGGTGGCGCTGGTGCAAGATGAAAAGTAAGAGGAGGTTCTCGTAGTGACAGGAGGAAAAGATGTTTCACGTGAACGTTTACGTTCTCATAAGGGAGAAAGCCAGCGAAGAGAGGGAGAGGGAGACGGAGAGAGAGAGAGAGAGAGAGAAACGAAGAAAGAGGAGGCAGGCTCAGCACACATTCTTGTGTCGAGTGAATTATGCTCTCCTCGGACCATAACTTACCAACACCGAGTTAATGCGTGCCCGTGTAATCCAACCTCCCGGTCGGCGCGGAGAGACGGCGAGAGAGAGCGAGAGAGGTCAAAGCGGATAGTGGCGAGTTCGAGGCAGAGGCATACGAGAAAAGGAAAGTAAGGTACACACACCGCGTGCAAGGAGGACGTTAGAGCCAGCCTACCTGCGGTGCCTAATGAGTAGGTGTTTGTTGGACATCCTGACACGTTTTACGACTCACCAGATTACCTCTCGGACGTTCGATAGATAGAGCCGCACGCAGTTCTGGCATCGGCAGCCAAATCACTCTTTTATCGTTTTTTATTTATTTATATTATTTCTCATTCCTTCTCTCTATCTCATCCAGGTATAGTATATTTACTACATAGCTTGCCTATCTCGTACCTGCTAAATATATCTTTCTCACTTCTCTGGCCTATGCTCGGACTTGATCGGCCTACCCGATGCCTGAGCACCAGCAAAGATTGGATACGGGGGCCCCAGCAGCCCTCGCCGCTGGTGAGATTTACGGCGCCGCTCTCTCCTGCACCGTGTGCGCTCGCGCGCGACTACCGTGCGATTTCATCGGGAGTGTAACGATATCGCGCTTATATCGGACCCTCGTTACTCTCTTGTTCGCTGTGCGAGAACCGCCGCCTCCTGTCCGATACGTTCGACAGTCTCGGCTACATACGATGTATATATATATACATGGATCGATGTATTCGTGAGCAGCGAGCACGGGGATTAAAAATTATAGGATTGATACTGATTTAGAGGTGTCGAGAGGCGGGCCACTCTCGTCGCATCGGAGTTGGCGAAAATCCCCCTGATACCTCCGGATGCTGGTCTCTGTCGCTTCGAGTCTTCTATCTCCCTCTATCTAATACCCGGCGACTATTCGTTCACATTGATCTTCGTTTATAGCATTGGCTCTTCGGGGCGAATTATGGCGCGCGTAGCGGCAGTAGCTGCGACTTGTCCCTCGTTTATCTTCTCGACGAAATTCGCTCCACGAGCGTTCTTTCGATGCCGACAACCGTTGGAAAGAGGCGCCAAACTCAACGACGAGAATGACAAACTTCTGACTTGTATGAAATATCTACGTTTTCGAAAATTTTATTGATGATGGATCATTCGTTAAATCCTCACGATATTTTTCTTTTTTTTACCACTTTCATTTTTAGCCATTTTACATCATTCGGTGATACTTGTTTTCGGTGTCTGTTATATAATATATAATCGTTAGTTATATGTTTAAGCTGAGAAGCTCAGACAAATAACTAATTTCCTTGACCATGATTCATCCTAACCATAGCGCACGAAGGAGCAGGATCAAGAGTAAAAGTTAGATCCTACAACGATTCCCCGAAAGAGGGTCGATGCGCATTGCGGCGTGCTGTATAAACTCGGGCGCGATCGACGAGGACCTGGCTATGCTGCCGTCAGTCGCGCTGTTTCGCTTCGCGTCGTATCCACTCGTAAAAGTCGCCCGAGGCGTGGGCATCTATCCTAATTAACAACCATGGGACCAGGTACGGGACCATCTGATAGCACTTCGAGACCCCGAGAGCATCAGTAGAGACGGAAAATGGGAAGAAGCGGGTGAGTATAATCTGCTCGTTACCAACATGAAACCCCTCTGGGTAACACTCTTGGAGACTCGTAGAAGAGCCAGTGATGTTTCTTTTTTTTCGATCTCTTTCTCGCC
Source organism: Ephialtes manifestator (assembly GCA_963970395.1). Lineage (NCBI taxonomy): Eukaryota > Metazoa > Arthropoda > Insecta > Hymenoptera > Ichneumonidae > Ephialtes > Ephialtes manifestator. Next base: position 410,208 of record OZ019971.1, read on the forward strand.
ATTTTCTCTCTTGCTCTTCGTTCACTACCCGGCACTCCGTTCTTCCACGTATTCGGTCAGTTGGTCTGGCCGAGTTCGAAAAGATACGATTGGCGCCTAAGAAAGGAACTGCTCAAAACTAGTGATTTCCACATTTATTATACCAGAAGAGTCTTCAGTTTCCGAGTAAATTCTTGCAGACCACCGATAGGATCCATAAAATTTTATTCGTCTCTATGGCAAATACATTGTAAATAAAGAAATTTGAATCAAGGAAAAAATATCCGTGGACAAAAACGCGAAAAATAGTACAGAAAAAAAAATCGATTAATGCGCTTGGTCGATGGACAATTCTTACCGAGTGTATTTATCCCAATACTTATCCCAAATGTATTTATCTCTTTAATATTCCAAATAGTATCAATATAGTGTAAAATCCAATATGATGAGATTTCAATAAAATTCCAATCGCCATACATCTCAATGTCTGTAAACTGCGTATCGAAACAACAGCAAAACGTATAAAAGCAAGCCACTATGGACATACAGACGGAAGAATACATATATATATATAGTAGAAGTGGAGGACTAGAGTAATCAATGAAAGTTTACCTTCCTAGCCGATACACGACCGGCGGCAAAAGGGGCAGGTCGGGAACTTCTCGCATCCTCAAAGCATCAAACCGTCTGTAGCGCTAATGTAAACCGAACCAGTCGGGAAATAATAGAATGGGAGCTGTATTCTGCGCCTTGCCAACGTTCGCGAGCTGTTGGAGAAAAGACGTGAAGTGGAGTTTGCCGGTGCCGTACCAGACAAAGATAAATAAATTAAGGAAATGCTGCTCGCGCACAAAGGGAAGCAATATCCTCGCACCCCGGTGCCCGTAGACTCGTCGCTTGGTGCTTTTCCAACGCGCTCGGGACTTGTTTCCCTCTCTGTCCCTCGTTTTCTTTCTCTGGCTTTGCTGGTGCTGTACAGGCACTGACTATTACTGTACGACGAGGAACGAGAGCGAATAGAAGCTGCGGTAAACAAGCCGTTTCAATCGCGGTACATAGCATGGCTCTTCGAGCCCACCTTTCACACAGTCGGCAGCGCCGTTTTCCACGCTCTTTCTTTCCTCTTATCCTTTCGTGCATCCCCGCTACGCGCACATATTACGTTCTCGTTGCCGGTGGCGTGGGAGACTTCCGCCGTGACTGTGGAAGCTACCCGAGTTGAAATTTAGACCCTCTTCAAAACCTGAATGTAGCAGTCGCGCGGGGTCAATGGAGGTTCCTCCATTCCTTTGACACTCGTCAAAACCTCCGATAATGGCAGATATTACCCGAATGGAGTAAACGGAGTCTGATGTAGACTGAAATTCTTATGTTTGGACCTCAAATTAGGTTGTATAGAGTGAGATGAGGTTCTTAGACCCTTGTGTAAACCTCCAAAAGTGGCATATTTTACCCATTTGAATTCAACGAAGGGTGTTGGAAGGGTTTAAATTTTAACTCGGGTACCCTCCACTGTCATCCGGGTTTGCTACCAACAGACACCGCTATCAAACTACCTTCCTTTTTCCACCTATACTGCTTTGTACTGTAATGTAGTGGTATGTATCAGTGTTACGTTTTCATTTCTTATCCCCTCCACCCAGTGATTTCCTGTAATGTATGCGGCACTTCCTTTCAACTCAGTCACTGTTTTGCTTCCACATAGAGAAAGCTTTGGTTCCAAGAATTTTTTTTTCGAGATTTTCATGTCAGCTCACTCAGAACGATCCAAAACAAAGATGCAAAGTAGAACCTTGCACATTGCTTCCTCATTATTTTTCACTTTTTACAAAGCTACCTGTATGAGGAAGTATGTTATTCACTTTTGGCTTCCTCATAGAGGAAGCTTTGTAAAAAGTGAAAAATAATGAGGAAGCAATGTGCAAGGTTCTACTTTGCATTCTTGTTTTAATTGGATAAATAAATATGTTGTATATTCGATTTTTCTATTTCGTTATTATTAGAGCGTTTCCGAAAGTAAATGTGATAACGTATATTTTTTAAAATAATTCGACATTCCATAAAATCAAAAATTTCATACCGTCCGTCACTAAATTATACATATATAATGACTGAATATTGTTTCATTTACATAAAAAATTTGAGCTCGCTATCTCAAGTTTTGCAATCGTTACCATATAGCGATAATGTCAATTTTTAAAAAAATTCAAAATTCCATAAAATCTGAACCACTTTACCGATTCGCCAAATTCAATACCAAACAACTTTGAGTGCACCTGCACTTATAACCAATTATTTAGCAAAATAGACTAAATTTTACGAAAGTTAGAGCGCGCACCTCCTCTTTTCAAAACATTCAAAACGGCATAAAATAGCAATTTTCGCACACATTTTGTCAAAAATTACTACAGTTGGAGAGGGTCTGGTACTACACTTGTGTGCCAAATTTGAGCTCGATATACAAAACGGTTCTTGAGTTATCGGCGTTTGAATTTTCGGAGTTGTACGCACACGCACACGCACACGCACACGCACACGCACACGCACACGCACACGCACACGCACACGCACACGCACACGCACACGCACACGCACACGCACACGCACACGCACACGAACACGCACACGCACACGCACACGCACACGCACACGCACACGCACACGCACACGCACACGCACACGCACACACACACACATACATATGGACATTTTTTCTAAACCACGTTTCTTGATATTTTGGATAATTCTAAGCATACTGTCATGAAAATATCAACAAAAAAAATTTTTCATGAAAACAAAGCTTCCTCTATGAGGAACCAAAAATGTGCGTGTGCGTGTGCGAAAATGAAACGGCAGCCCGTTTTTAATTGATACAATTTGATTTTATAACTTCTCAATTTTTTCAGAAAAGCCCATGAATGCTCTAACTTTTGTAAAACTTACGATATTTTGCTAAATAATTCTTCATAAGTGCAGGTTCATTTAATGTTGCTTGGTATTGAATTTGACTGTAATCGGAAAAGTGGTTACGTTTTTATGAAATTTGGAAATTTCCGAAAAAATTACGTTATTGTATTCGTTTTTGTAAAACGTAAAGAAGCGAGCTCAAATTTTGTATGTAAACGAACTATTATTCACTGATGCTAGATTCATAATTAAGTGTTCAAAAACAATTGTTAAAAAATTATAGGAATAGAAGTTAAAAAATAATGAAGAAGAAATATGCAGAATTTGCTTCTATTTAATAAAATTTCAGGGACATTTATTCAGATTCTTCACCCCGAAAATTGAGAAATCAAAATAAATAAAATCTATTATTATTAACGAGAGGTGCTCGTATCTCGACTTGTATGTTACCGCTCAACATGTTGTCTAATCGTCTTTTCATCAGGAGGTATTGTATTTCTATGAATAATGCATCGGAAATGCCATGGTGTTCAATGAAAATTGAGTGAAGAGAGAATATCACGAATACTACTGCGCGCTATGTTCCCCAACGCTACATCGTTAGCGTTATCAATCAATGCTTGACCAGAGTGCTGGTAAATGCCAGAGGGTTACACGTGGTCTCGATATCTCTTCCATGAGGATATAATACAATGGTCGAGATGCACGTGCATTCGCTGTCGCCCAGAGATCATCAAATGACCGATACAAAGTGCACACCACCCGAGACGGCGTGAGAGTATATATATATATATATGTATACCTATAGACCAGAACTGTGGGTGGCAAGATGCTCGATGGACCCGCACTGTCACATTGACGAATGAGCCCAATCGATCACCACTCGTACGAGAGCTTTGGCTCTTTACCGGCACCGCGTGCGGCCACCGCATCAACATGGATACTTCGTTTATATTTCAATACAGACGTTTACAGAACCACACGCGTTGCGGGTTTGTTATCTACATTTAACTCGTCAGTGTTCTGGTAAAAAATCATAAGACTGGTAGTCCACTGAAACCAAAGAATTTCTATCTCTACAATCCTACACAAATTCATTGCTTCCTACGAAAATTTTGTTGGCACTCCGTTATGTGTCAAGTTATTTTCGTGAATGTGTTTTCAGAATAATCACAAGTTAATTAACGAAAACGTGTACTTCTTGGCGCCTTTTCTTCACCCAATTACAATATCCGGAAACTTTTAAAAAAATATATATTTAAAAAAAGATTTTCTATTTTTCGATAGATGTATTCAGATGCATGCACACAAGCGTCATAAAATTTGTATGTAGACGAATCGTTCTGCTGCATACGTATCTTATCTTAAACGTTATACTTTCCCTGTCTTCACTATCTGCAATGCCAACCGTACACTATGTTTTATCTAAATCGCGAAACGAAATCTCGGTTCTCAGTTTTCTTGGTTTTCGTGACTCCCAATATTGCCGGGAACAGCGTCCCTGTGAGTACGAGTTGCCACCGTGACAAAGGGACGGTAGATCCATAAAGCAGAGAAGAATTCGATAAACTTTTCTTGACAGAAGGTCGTGAAGTAGCAGCAGCAGCAACAGCACCAGAAGCGAGGATTACGAGGTTCCGGACGTTATCGCGATGGCGTGTGCGCGAGCGCGGACATACAGTAGATAGGTAGGAGAGTAGTTGAAGCGAGCGGGCAGGCGGCCGAGGGAGTCTGGTGCAAACGCGCCGAGTGATTTACTGGGGTGGCCACTCGTCGACTGACCGAGATAACCCGCCTGTCCGCGGAACAAACCCATTTGTCCAATGTCTTCCGCTATACAACTACCTCTCTCAGTCACACTTTCTCGCCGTTTCCCATATGTGCCTTATGTTCGCAACTAGTACCGTGTCCCTTTGAATAATGGTTCCCTCTTTGTCAGCAGCTAGTGGCGCGACGGTGGCACACGAACTCTACCGCATTGTAAGCTTATTCGGGTAATCTTCGGGTGCATCGTTATGGTACGGCGAGTATACAAGTGCCGAAAAAAAAACATTAGTAATATTCCTCTAATGACGCCATTAAACACTTTGCCTCCAAAAAAACATTACGTGTCATTGAACTTGACACAAGTATATTTATATTAGTGGTATGCTTTATCCTAAAAAAATACAGTGTGTCAAAAACTTGAGCGATACACCATTTATATGATTAATATTCATCATCATTTATATATATATGTATATACAGCGAGCCAGTATATTTATCATTAAACATTTTTTTAATAAGGGTGCAACCATCAAGACACTTACGATTTCAAAGGGCTGTCTTGGGATTCTAGGTTATGTTTATCCGCAAACTCGATGCCAGCGCCGAATTGCGGCTATACTTGAAACTAAATTTAACCTCTACAAGCGATCATACCCACACCACAGATTCACAGAATTCCGAGAGAGTCTCAAGACTTGTATGCAAGACCGTGATTAAAACGGCGAAGGATTTGCAGGTGCGAAATAACCACGCGGGCTTACGCATGCATTTATGCGAATAAAAGAAACGCGTAAGTCAGAAAATACTCGAGAATTCGCGTACACAAGCTCGTACTTCCAGAAAAGAACGTTGGAGTGACGGCAATGCGCCCATCGCGTGTCGTTAATCACTTTTCAGTTGGTGTGGATGCACGCATGCGTGCGATCCCAGTGCACGGTGCATACGTGGTTTGAGTGAGGGATACATTTACGAGCTTGCATGCTCCGCGACATGGGTGTGAACTGGTTTTCTTGTTTCCATTTTAATGACCTGCACGAGTGCTTGACGGTCGTACCATTCTCTTGATCCATGGTAGAGTATCATACTTATATTTTCTATGCATGTTAATGTCACTATAACTATATGAGATGCATCAGCGTATTAGTGATTGCGTGTCTGTGTTAAGTATTCTCGTTTCCTTTCGTACTCGTTATTATACATACTTATACGCGCAATCAATTAATTTCCTGATAGGTGCATGTAAAAATTATTATTGCGCGCGAGGCTGACATCTTGTTTATACTGATGAGACTTGAACGACTCACGAGCAATCGAAGTTGCATTTTTCGTCTGTGACATACAGTTGACTCTCTCATAATTTATGGGCTCGAATAAATTGCTCTCCGTTAAGTTCTATTTTCTCTCAAACCCCACTACCCTAATGATCGAGGATGGGTGGCCAATGGTGGCCAACGGAAATGAGTGGCAGCCAGCAGCACTTGGTGCAGAGTAATGCAGAGTGCGCATGTGCAAGTGCACGGTGAGGTTAGCCGTGAGGGGAAGAATATAAATTAGGAGAAGTCCATAAATTATGGGAGTATAAATTGAGAGAAGTTCTACTGTACTTGCATATGAATGTTGTATCTCCCAGGTCTTTGAGATACTGCGCATCAATGTAAGCGCAAGGAAAGACCGGTTTTTGTATACCGCTACCTGTAGTTTTTAATCGCTATTTCACGAATAAATCATTCCTGTACTCGTGAAGTGGCGTTCAAGAAAAAATGTGTAAATTACTTTTTTACAAAATTCCTGTATTCGTCCTCTTGCGACGAGTGTGAGGTTTGACGCCCCTGCGAATGAAGGACTTCAAACATACGAGTTGCAAACGTCAATTTTGGCCCGTGTTGCATACAATATTTTTTCTTATACATTTTGATCTCAAACGACGAATGTGAAACACACAATGGACGAGAGTGAAGGAATCGCGAACTGCACACGCACCAATCTATCGTTTCAACGCTGCCATGAAACTAGCCACTTTCGTCCCGCAAAACCGCCATGAGAAGCACCGCGGTTCATGTGTGTTATAAAAAATACGTTTGTTAAAAAAATCGGTCCAGCACAAAATCCAGGATGGAGTCTGGGCTGTCAAGGATGAATTCTGGGCAATCCAAGGTGGAGTCTAGGCAGTCCAGGATGGAGGCCAAGATGGATCATCGGATTGGACCAGATCTCCTTCTCCAACTTTCAAATTCTGACTTTGGCTTTCATGATTCGTGGATAGTTTGAAATTTGACAGTTTTCCAAAAAGAACAAAGTCTGAGGATAAGAATACGTTTTGATGATTGAAAAAAAAAAATAGTATTTTGGTAACTGCAAATATATTGGAAAAGGAGGTGCAGGAAGTCTGAAGAGTCAAAAAGTGCCGGGGTAAGGAATGGAGCTTAGGGAAAGAGAGGAGAGTACTAGGCTTGGCACTGTATACACTCTGGCGGCGGACGAAGAATACGTACGAGAGCGTGGTGGGCCGTGGATTTATATCCCGGGCAGCCACTTTGAACCATCAGCGGCTCGTTTGAAGTGCAGCGCGGCCTCGCAGACGTTATAAAGACAAACTATGCCTACGGCACCGTCATTCCCTACCACTTTATGCCATAATTCTTTGGCGATCCAGCAGGAGCGGCGATTATCTCCCTCGCTCTGTGGACACGCTATCTCTTCTCTGCTATATAATACTCAACTCTTCCCGGGTATTCTCGTCCTATCTCGCTTCCTCGTGTTACCATGATGCCAGCTTGTCCATGGCCGCAATGGCGAGATGCTTCGCCGCCTCTTGCGCGCGCGGACCTCTCACTCCCTTTACGGCTAGTGCCTGCGGGTAATAAAGATGGTTCTGTGCGGTTATGTACAGCACACATCTTGTGTGCCGCTGCCGCTAGTGCTCTTCGATGTGTTGCTCACTATCCGTGCTACGGCAACCAGTAGGCGGAGTCGAACTGCCCTCCGTGGGCAGGACTAACGCAAATGACTCTTCCGTGCAAGATGGCGCACCACACGACGCTCGCTTTTGCCCGCGAGGTGCTTTATGTTTAGCATGCGTTCACCGACTCTCTGTATACCATACAACCAACACATACATAAGGAATTCTATGTCAAGTCAAACACTTATTTCCGACCCTCTCGGATGTTTCTTCGTAATCAGCCAGATTTTACGATTGCTTGAAAGAACTAAATACTTCTTTTTTTTCAGAACTTTCCTTCATGCGATGCAGGAAGTACATTTGATTCAAATCATCCGCACTATCATTGGAAATCTTTTACAGTTGCAGTCGCTCGCAAGTTATTCGCATTCGCTATAGTTTGTTTTTAAATTTGATGTCGCGAAGTAACATCCTTTGCGGCTTTCTTTTTTTCAGTCGTCCACGGAAGGGCCGGAGAATAAAAGAGAGAATGAACAAAGAGGGTTGAGACAACCTGAAATAGTTCTTGGAAATCCGTAAAATCTATCAAGCTCCCCTCATGCCGGATTATTCCACGTTTGTTTATGAGTCCTCCAAACCCTGATCCCTCGAAGGCCCCACATATGCAACCCAGACACTCATCGCGAATCGCGTGCTGACAGACACTTTTAAAAACTCACACACTCGCTGTGAGTAAGTGACTATGTGTCGGTTGGTGTCTATAAATGACTACGTGTCTGTCAGTGTCTGCGAATTACTATGTGTCACAGACACATATTCATTTACAGACACAGACATTACCATGATACATTATCATTTAATTAGGTTCCGTGATTACACGTCGATTAATAGTTATTTCCAACGCCCCATTTTTCTATCCTCTTGAGAGTTTCAAAATCCTCAAACTGAAGTACGAGCTTCTAACATAGGAGCTTGTGCGTTTTGCAGTAACTCGTCGTGGTCGCTCTTTGTCCACGGTTTCGCGGCGTGCCGCGGACGTTTCCCCCGCATTCATAAACAGCACTACTTATCTTTCCTCTCACGAAGACTACAGCCCTCAGCTTGACGCAGCAAACACAGACGTAGGCTCCGGCGATATATTGCACTCTTCTCCGTCGCGTTGTCTACCTATTTTTGCCTTCCGGTGGTTGCATTGTGTTACAACATGGTCATCACAAACAAAACTCGTACGAGGAAACGCCAAGTATGTTATAGAGAGTACTGCTCCTTCATAGCGTAGGAACTACCGCAGCACAGTGTGCGATAGACGCAGTTGTGAGACACGAGAGAGGGTAGAAAGGAACCAAGACAGTTTTATAGAGACGAATACGCGTCGTAAAGACGTCAGGACCTCTGGAACTTCTTGCCTTGCTGGTTTCCTCAACTCCACTGGCAGACTGTGCAATCGCGAGCTTCAGGATCTGAGGAGTACCCGAGGATCCACACGTTAGTTTCACCGTGTTACCTTTTACACCCCGTGTGTCTCACTCGTACAAAGCCCACGAGTCTCCTGGTTGCTTCTAGCTCCTCCGTCAGGTGACAGCAGGCTAGGGGTTGAGGCATTGTAGAGGACCCGGGTGATCGCTCTCCAGTCCCTAGTTTCCAACCTGCTAAATCTCCACACCAGTGTACTCTCCGTCGCGATGTTTCTGTCTCCGGATTAAACTTATTGCCATTCGAAGACAGCTTCCATTTCCACTGTTACATATGCTACTCTTGACTTATGGATAAATTCGAAAAGAATTCAATCAGCAACCGACTGATATCGGTGCGTTGAGATGAATCTGATTTTTAAAATTCACACAACAAAAGTTTGCACATTGGTCTCTCATCAGTTTTCATTTGGTTGCATTGGCAAGAGGAAATCGGGATTATCACGGAATTATTACAGCCTCCTCTATGAAAAAGTACATCACTCAATTACGGTTTCCTTATAGAGGAAGCTTCTTGTCTCACGGACAGAAACATGGGGAATGTGCAAGGAATTACTTGTAACTATTTCTTAATTTTCACATATTTTCTATAACTTTGAGGTCAAATTATTTAAAAAGACCTCAAAATTGAGGTCAAGACCTTGAAAATTGTAGAATTCTCAACCCACATAACGATGTTTTGCAACCAAAATAAAGAATAAAATTTTTTGTCCTGCGTTTTAGCCAAAATGGCGTCGAGCCAGCGTTTTAGATAAAAAGAGGTAGGGAATACAAATAGAGTAAATCGGCAGAAAACAGAAGCACTGGGGCCATGTAGAAAGAAGCATCGCTATTTACTGTTAACAACTGCAGGATTCTACAGGAGTTGCGGCACTTTGATATCTTGATGGCAAAGAAGAGAAAGAGAAGTGGAAAGGCAATTCAAAAGAAAGAAAGCGTCGAGAGAAGTGGTGGAAGAGACGATGTCACCGCAGCGGAATACGAAGACAGAACCGACACACGCCTACTTGCTAAGCAACGTGGTGTCTTAAAACATCGCATCAGGGACCCAGCATCATTCTCGCCAGGGACGAACCTACCAGTAAGCTCAGTATAGGGTAATCAAATTCGGAGAATGATGCACTTTTGTAAACATGCTTAGACATTATCTAATCCGCTAAGTGGATATTATTTCTTATTATATTTAACGAATTTGACGAACCCAACAAAACTGAGAACGCTGAATAACGTGAAAAAAAAGTCGTACAAAATATTGTGCACCGTTGAAATTATTGGTTTACTAGAACATTAGCAGTTAAATCTTATGAAATGCACTTCCGAAAATCCGCAATATTATTCAATCACATATTATGTCAGCAAAGGACAGAAAAAAAATTGACCCACAAAAATGAAGTTTCTTCAACGCAGAAACTTAATTTTCTTTCTTCTGTATTAATTAAACTTCACTATATTTCCTCAATGAAAAAACTTCATTTTCGAAATACCTTTTACAAGTAAACAACAATACAGGTATCGTCGATATCCCAGTTAAAATAACTGTTTTTATTCATCGCGGCAAAGGCGGCAATTCTTTTCAAGCCTTGGTCGGCTGAAGTACGCTCCTGAATCCTTTTGCTTAAACTCGTACTCGCGAGGGCGCAGCATCTTTCCGCTTTGCTCGCACGCCGAGCTAACCAAAGACACTACAAAGCATACGAACAATACGAGAGGGAAGACGATTACGACGCAACATGGGCAAAAGTATCTCCATGCGAAAGAGGAGAGTGACTGGCGTCGGCCGCTTTGCCGTGGACCACGGCTGTTCGTCTACGTCCTGCAAGAATTGATGGCAGTCGAGTTACGTGCTCGTCGTCGGCGTCTCCGCGTCGTCTTCGTCCACGTCCGCATCGTCCGTCTTCACTTCTTCCTACCGCACGTCCTCTAGCACGCAACAGAAGCTACACACAAGTTGTTGCCGCAGCAGAACTCACTCTGCCCCGTTGATTCTACATTTATGGAATATCTTGAAATCTCCAAGCTTCGTGTTCCCTGAGTAGACAGTCAGCAATCGAACATTGTCTCGAAATCCTATGTGATGCCCAAACAACCAGTTGCGGGGTCTTTCATCTTGCCAATTCTTTCTTTCTTCTGCTTTCAGCTGAACGACTAAACATATATTACCGAGTGGACTGCATAACGCGTACTAGGGAGCGAGGGATCAGCCGGTCCAAAGTACGTTTATGGGCGACGCTGCTAATGTGATGCGTTGCACTCTCTGATTAAAGCGTCTAATTAATCGGATCAGGGTGGTTTACCCAACTGAAAATTCAGTCATGTTTGATTATGTGCGACAGGGTTTCCGCGGGCGAAGCTACCCAACAGAAGAAAAAAAACTTAAAGTTTCGTTTATCTAAAATCCTTAAAACAAAACAGAAAAAATGGATAGGTAATTGAGTTTTAAAAAAAGCCATGCAATAATAGTATATTTCGATACAACAGGCCAAAGGAGCGTTCTGCGCACTGCTCGCGTGAAGACAGCACGAAGCCTCGGCGAGGCCGAGGCTTCGTACTATCTTCACACGAGCAGTACGCGGAAGGATCCTTTGGCCTTGTGTATCGACCCATATTTTTCTTTACGAGTGCTATGCAAAATCCGAGTTCGTCCGACGTTTACAGAAATGCAAAATGAGCTGCAGTGAGCAAAACCCAGGGAATAGTGTGCAAAATGAGGGAGCCACTGCGCAAAATGTTTTGCGCACTAGTGCGTCAATCGGCCATTTTGCATGTCTGTGAACGGTGGGCAAACGAGGATTTTGCATGCACCAGTAAAGAAAAAGCATAGTTAGACTTATTCATTTGTGAAGTGAGAATCGCCCACGAGAAGAAAGCGCTAGTGCGAGAAGTAAAATCCGGCCGATTCGCGCATGCGCAGTTCTCTTATTGTATCCTTGACTAGAAAGCGCTGCTTACGCCAAATTCTGCAGCCACGAGAAGTAGCACTTCTCACGCATGCGTTAGATAAATTCTGTTATGTTATCCTGAACTGTTCCGGAACATGAAAACTATGGTCATGTACCTGCTTGAACAGATACATTCTAGACATAAAATATAGTTACGCGTTAAGGGGTAATTCATTCATTCATCTTGCGCTTTATACATCGATATACCCTGACCTGTCGCATGGTTATACTCCATACAAAAGCTACTCAACAGTCGCCCGGAATTGCGTACCATTTACAGTTACCACAGGTAGCCGTCATATAGCTTGTAGCGGATATTCAGGGACGTTTCAAAATAACCACTAATTACGTCCGTCATCGGGAAGCCCATACAGCGCGCACTGGTAGCATTTTGCCCTACGGTGCTCGGGATCTTAACTTATGTATATATACATATGTGTGAGTGTGTGTGTGTATGTATATGTGTGCATGAGACTGATGTTGACGATGAGGAGCGATGGCTGGCGCTCATCTCTGTACAGTGCGAGCTCCAACGGAGAGGCAAAACCGGAGTCGCACGATGAGCCATCTCCAGCCTCATCGTTCTCCCTGTCTCTTTGATCGATAGGTAACGGATGAAAGGTTGTTGAAGCCTTGACCCTGGAGCATCAGGTAATGTCGCTTCACCACTTTGACGCCATTCACGGCGCAGTATATGAGGCATTCTCTGTCAATTCAGTTTACTCTCAGTTGCTGAACCTCTCCAGTATTTCTCATCCTTAAGCAGATTGTTACTACTCCCAAACAATATTTCTTGGAAAATTTCTCGTTTTCCGTGTCTCACAAACGCATGAGTTTCAATAATATAGTGCGCAATAAGGGCCGAAAGTTGGCGACTTCGAGGTTTAGAATTTGAGGTTTGCTGACCCAGCGAAGTAAGGGCTTATCATACACAAATAAGTACATTTCTTCTAAACAACTTTTCTCGTCGATTTTGGACCATTGTCGATGTACTGACATGAAAATCTCGAGAAAAAAAATGTTCTCCCGAAAACAAATGTTCTTCCATGAGGAAACAATATTTAGAAAATACTCTACTAAGTATTCTTATTACTACAAAGTAGTAGGAAAATTTGGCTCCATAGGAGAAATATAAGAAAGATTGAGGAATAAAGTAGGCGAACTGACATAGAATGACTCATACACTGTTATAGTATAGTACATGCACACAGTGATGTTGATCTGCTCAGGCTCCACTGAACGCTTGGCTGCTCGCGTCCAGATCAGGCTCAGCTGTCCGTTGAGATAGGAATCTGGCCAAGAGTTAATGACGGCTCGTGATGGACGGGTATCGGCAAAGCAGACCTCGGGAAGTAGCCGGCCGACCGAAGAGATGCCGCGCAATGGGAACACCAAGCTCACAGCTCCCGACTGAGAGAGCACCAGAAGCAACGTGTCACATCAACGGTGCCGCGAGATCTACGACCGCTTCGCGACGGATTCTTTTCGTTTTGGTTAAACCCTTCAATGCCAATCGAGACGGAACAGGCGCCCGCGGCAGTGTCTAACTCTGGCCGAGTGAGAAAGAAATCCGGGAGAGACCTCGCCAAGAGTTCCATAAGGGTTGTTGTCCGAAGGATTACGGCACGTCGCACATCCTATCGGGAAACAGCGCACATACCAAAATCCTTCTTTGAAGCACATAACATAAACCGCTAAATTTGATTTAGAAATATTCAAAGGGAAGTAGCGAAATTCTCGTTCATGAACATACCTAATTCACCACGATGAAGTTGTTCATAACATCAACTAAACAGAGTGATAGTTATTATTACAGTCAATTTTGCCACTTTTGACTTTTTGCTTCCTCATAGCGGAAGCTTTGTTTTCTGAAATTTGTGTCTGATGAAATTATCTGTCTGATAATAGTCTACTTGTGTACCAAATTTCAGCTAGATATCTGCAAAATTGTGGAAGTCGGTACGAAAACAAACTTTAAAAAAAATTGCAAACTGCGCCACCGGAGTGATGTGACTTATTTATCACAGAATAACTGTGCTATATCAATACTAAAAAAGTTTCGTACACGGAAAAAAAGGCTTCGTTGGAACAACCAAGTGCCTTGGTTATATATGCGCCAGACAATTAATTGGTTAGACCAACCAAGTAATTTTTTAGGCTACCAATTTCTTGGTTAGCCTAACCAAGTCACTTGGCTAGCTTACTAAGTGACTTGGTTAGTCCAACCAAGAAACGGGTAGCCTAACAAATTACTTGGTTGTTGGTCTAATCAATTAATCGTCTGGCGCATATATAATCAAGGCACTTGGTTGTTCTATCCAAGCCTTTTTTGCGTGTATAAACAGTGAATGATAATGATAAACATTTGGCTACAGGATTAACAAATTACATTCTGGAGATGCCGGAAATAATTAAGTATATTATGGGACACTCTATAACAACAATAGTTGTCCGACACCTTTAAATGTTTACGATTATCATTCGCTCTTTTTACGAGAATTTTTTAGTTTTTATATAACAGTTTTTCTGGTGTAAATACATCATATTACACAGATAGGGATTGACTGAGATAATTTTATAATTTTATAATTATAATTTTATTTAAGTTTGTTTTTGTTCAAAGGTCCATAATTCTTTAGATATCTAACTTCAATTTGGTTTATAGGTTGAATATTATCAGACAAAGTTTGAGATTTAATTTAGCATTAATTCGCTTAGGGATTGAAATTTTATGGTATTTTGAATTTTTTTTTAATATTTGCTCACCCTCTATTTTTCATTTTCACAGCACATATTTTTCGCAGTTGCAATTATTTCGTACTCCAAAACTACCATAAAACAATGAAAATTACACTCATGTAATGCAAAAAAATTGAAAATATACATGAGAATTCTCACTGAAAAAAATTATTAAAACAAGAAAATTAAAAAATTCTGTCGCGACCTCTACATATTTTTTTATCGCCTCAATGATTTACAAGGATTTATTTTTCATAATAGAGAACAGTTTTGAGGGGTGCCCCGAAAGGAAAAAAAATAATTCGATGAACTATTACTCAGTAACCGTTCGAGCGATATGGCTCAAATTTGGCACGCAAGTGGAGTAGTTGCCCCGCTTTGAATTTTGAAAATATTGAAAAAAGAATCAGCCATTTTGATTGATTATGGTACTTTTAATTTTTTGAAAAAAGGGCGTGGTCGCTCTAACTTTAGTAAAAATTAGACGATTTTGCTAACTAGTTGTTTATAAATAAATATACGTTGAATGTTGTTTGGCATTGCATTTGGGCGAAATCGGTAAAGCGATTCAGATTTTATAGATGTTTGAATTTTTCGAAAAAAATCATTTTTATTATAAATCACGGCAAATTACACCAATTTAACCGAAATGTTTTACAGACGAAAAGGAACATGCAGCTATGCCACGTACCAAATTTGACGATGATCGGTAAAGTGGTTCAAATTTTACGACATTTTGAAATTTACAAAACAAAAACTTTTTTCGCTCTAGCATCAGTAAAAGTTTATACTCAACGGAAATAAGAATGCAAAGTAGAACTTTACACATTGCGTGATATATAATTTTTATTTTTTTAAATTTATAATGACCGCTTGTCCCAAAATAGAATTGCTCATAACTCTCGAATGGCGTGACGAATCGAGATGAAAATTTACACAAAAAAAGGAGGATAAACTCCGTTTTCATTATTTCGATTAAGATAATCCTTGCGCATTAAGCTGAGGTTAAATAAGTTTTCGAAAAATGGGAGGGAATTGCAAACACTTTGCGCCAATATAAACAAGGCTGTAAAGTAGAACTTTGCAAATTGCTTCCTCATTTTTGTTGGATTTTTACAAAGCTTCCTCTATGAGGAAGCCAAAATAGCTTCCTCATAGAGGGGGATTTGTCAAAATCAAGCCAAAATAGCTTCCTCATAGAGGGAGATTTATAAAAATCCAACAATAATGAGGAAGCAATTTGCAAAGTTCTACTTTTTTCCGTTTCTGATTGCAGAAGTCACATTTCCAACTTCCGGTCGGGAAATTGAACCTCAATTTTATTTTCATTAAGATATCGAATTTTGGCCTTCACTATCGTTTTCAAGTCGCATATTTTACCCCAGAAAATACCGGTCACAAGTCTTTTTACCATAATTTAACTGACTTAAAAACGGAAGCAATTTGCACTGTTCTACTTTTTTTCACGTTATGGACCTAAAATGGATATACAATACATATCTCTTGTTAAATGGGTAATGAATACGCCAGTAAGAACTTTTTCTTTCGTTACTTGTAATTTCTCAGAAATTACGAGCAAATATTTTGGATTCTATATGTTGCTACGATATGGCATAGTGGCGCCTATACTGCCGGGAGGAATACTTTCGTCGGATTAACCAGGCCAACTTTTCCTTATTTTCAGGCCCCGAGCGATGGAAGCAGATATTGGTAGATTTATTGCAGGTGCAAAGGAGCGACGGTTATAATAGCGTACTCTATACTTGGTGATAGTGATAGTACGCACGGGGGAAGCGAAGTGTCGTACATTATGTGCGATAACTTGGCGTGAAGCGCGCTGGGTTCTGCGTTAAGCACATAGTTTACGAAGATTATCCCGTGTAGGTGGTTAGTGAATTCTAAACGAGTGTAACCGATACTACAGCGCTCGTATAGATAAGCTCGAGTATAATACGACAGCTAGAATGAAATCACCCCTGGTCTATCGATAACTTAGGGGATACGAATCTTCTGAAGCTTGGAAAACTTTATTATAGATATTGATTTTCCATGATTATATCTCCATCATATCGAGTCACACCGTAATCTAGCTTTTCATAATGGTTTGTCCAGTATTCTTCTTAATTGTTATTATAATTTTCCTCTATATTCCCCTCCCCCTCGATTTAAGACATTAGCCTTAAATTCTGCATGCATAGAATCCGGTATAAATAGCTCGAATCTGAGATTACATATTATTACATACTATTACATATACAAGAACATATCTAAAATATTTTAATGGTGAAATAGCTACAAATACATTTATCAACTCATATGTATAATATGTTTGTAAATGGACTTGTTTCACTTCTCGTACACCATATGTAGTGTTTCTGTGGGGATTGTACGTAACTGACGACTCTCCACGATGGGGAGCACCACGCCTGGTATACGGACTAATGACGAGGCGTTAATTTACTCGCAGAGGTCTCTCAGCCGTGCGAGGGAAATATCTGCAAGCCTCGGTCGTCTCGCCGTCGGCTGCGCTCCGCTGGTCGCTTCGACGTCGAGCGTTATGGGGGCCCATGTATCAGAGTGATGAATGATGTCCCGCGGCAAAGCCGCGGAAAGTACTTGGGGATGGGGCATCTGCACGCGATACGTGAATCAGGTCGATCCTTCAACACTGCTCGACTCACAATAAAAAGCACCCGTTCATTAGTCGGCTGACCTGGACAACATACATACATGCCTTGCTGCTGGATCATTCACCATACGATGCTACTCTCCGATTGCACGCTATATTATAGCTGCGCATCTATGCATCGGTGAGTAATGATAAGACAACATATGGGGCCCAGATTTGCGAGTAAGTTGACGGACCGCGAAACGAACGGAAAAATCGACTTGTTTGTTAAATGTTTGCTCCTACTTTCACTGCGAAAAACTATAAAGTACTGAACTTTTATTTTTGAGTAAAAATTATGAAGATTGAGATAGAACTTAAAAATTTATAGTAATTTGAATTATACAATATTATACCATTTTTGCTCTCGACATATGTGACAAATTGGGCTGAAACTTTAGACATGTATGTAATAATGTGTAAGGATATTTAGTACCAAATTTTGTGAAAAACGACTGAGGCGTTAGAAATTTATACAACATGATTTTATAATTTGCCGCCTGCTGACGTTCGACCAATCAGCGTCGCGAACAGGAAGTAGTCGAAGGAGTACTACCGTCGTCTCTTACTCTCCCGTGGCAGTTCTGACTTCTCACTTTCACGCGCAGGGCTTGTGTTGTTTGTCTTCTGTGCCGCTGCTACCCGTGCCGGCCGGTAGTTAGCGCGTCGACGTTGTTGAAGCTCGATGCGAGCTCCAGTCAGCCCCAAAATGGCTACCCCGGTGTGACAGGTGGAGTGTCGCCGGATATTTTTTAATATCTCAGCAATTAGAATACACAGGAAACTGTACATTAGACTAGAATTATTCTGCGAGCTACCCGCCGTCGTTGTGCGATTCCGTGGCTCTCTCTCTCGTGACTTCTTTGATACAGAAATAGACAGTTTTGGGTGGACTTTGGCGATCTCTCAAAGTATAGCGATGTGGTGACAGTCAGCTGTTTGCCGCTCCCTTAACAGTTGACCGATGTCGACTGATATTTATTTCTATTGTCAGATGAGTATCGAAGATCAAATAATTTCTCCAGTTTCGATTTTCAGTGTGATACAACAGCACCGAGTGAATCCAGTATTCTTTCAAGTGTTGCAGCGTCAGTAGTGGTACTAAAAAATACCCCAATAGCTACGCGCCCCCTATTTTACACCAAACTACCCTTCATCCTTCCCCGTCACACATTTACCTGTTTTTTGCAGGTAAATGTGGGACGGGCAACGTTGCCCGTCGATCACTGATGTGTTTGATTGCCCTAAAATTTGATAATGAACTATATCGATTTGACTATCATGTTCCTCTATTTTTTCATAGGTGTCACTACCAGTACCATAACGGGATCTGGCAAATATTATGTGACTCTACCGGCACCTCACTAAGTTAACCTAACTTCCAATGCATTCACAACTGACTTAGGTAACGACAGAAAATAAAACGGCAGATAGCTGGAAATAAAAAGTGGTAAACAGTAAATAAAAAGAGAGATCATTGATAGCGCAATTAAAATGACAGTTTCCTGAAAAGAAGACAGAAATCAACTGTACCCGTTTCGAGAGAATCCTGACTATAGTTCATAATTATAGATCTATAATCGTTGACTTGTCACTTGACAAGCGAGGGTGATCGAGCGTTTCGTTAACTATAATACGGGGATGAACTTGCGGAGCTTTTCTTAGACACCATATATTAAGATGCTGAAACAAAATTATGTACGATAGCTTTGGAAGAGCCGTTTATCATTTACAGGCTGCCGCAAAACTGAACATCGAGCGTTATACCACGCGTTTATCGTTTTCACCGTGCATATTTCATCTTATTTTCAGGCTTTCAAATTTTGTAAGAATCTGTAATATTTATCTATGAAACTGAAATGTTTGTAGTATTAGCTATTATCTATAATACTAGTTGCGAGCGTACCTGGAACTTTTGAATTTTCCGGTAGGTACTTGCGTTGACGCGTGCAAGGCGCGTGAGAAAGTAGTATCCAGCCGTAGCCGAACAAAGTAAGCGTATCGGGGAAAAGTGGGAGATAGACGGTCGGTAAACTTCGATAATTACGAGAAATTATCATTGTCCATCGTTGCGTGGTAGAGTGAGGTGGCTGCTGGTGCGAGGGCAGTGCGAGTCGTATTTCTGGGAGAACAAGCGTTCCGTGCCAGGATGTCTTACGGTAGACTCCTCCATCTCTTTTTGGGTGTCATCATTTTTGTTTTCCAAAGTATTTTATATTTTTTGATGCTTCACAACGCTCCGTTCCATAAAGAACAATCGGTCCGAGTCCCAACATTTATACACATTGTTTTCCTGGATGATCAAAATATAGCGTACGTAAAAATATAGTGTTGCACATACTTATCCTACGCGAGGTGATTTTAACGTAGATTTCAATAGACAGGTAATGTACTAAGAGATTAGCGTATTGACTGATGATTCTTGTGTAACCTGAACGCCCCAATGGATACGATCAATCAGCCGAGTACAGGAGGGAAGTCATGTGCTCTACGACGGTCTGGCTCGAAAGTGATTTCATAAATCATCGGATGAGCGGCCGGGGGTTCACGCACATATATCCTCAAAAGCCCCAGGGTCTTCGATTCCTCGCCACGCCTCTCGACGTCTCCATACCCTGTCGCGTTCGCGCGGTACGTCTGATTTCCTCTCTCACTTGCCAGTAAATCCAGTTTGTCTTGTCTACGAGGGAATGGTAAAAACAAATTGTGTTCGCTGTCTCTTTCCTTCGGCTCCCTGATCCTTTATCACTCGTGCACATCCTCAACGACGATCTTCCCGGTTTCCTCGGCCATTTCTTCTCGTATATCTTTGTTTGTAAGAAAAATCTCATCGAATCATCCGGTAGTCAAGAGGGTCGAAGAGGCATTGGGGTGGAAGCGTGAAGCCTTTAGAGTGTCATTTCACCCGTAACAGCAATTCATTCGTTACTGAAATGAACTCAACCTGTTTTTATCCAGACGGAGTTAACGAACTGACATCTCCTAAAGATCTTCTATAAAATAAATATGGCTTTGCAATGATTGCGCGATTTTTTATTTTCCTTAAAAAATTAAAAAACGCAATGATAATCAAAAAAGTATTGACATAATTACTTAATAATATCGCTATAAAAAGTGACCACAAAAGTATATAAAAACAACGTACTAGTTGATTTTATGTTTCATTAGCTGAGTTGAGTAAGCGAGTGTTTATTTGATGAGTAGGGTTAGGTTAAAAAGCTTCGTACGAAGCTTTTCTTTGGTGAGGGTCAACGTTAAGGTCCAGACTATAGTTTTTTAATGTGGCACTTAAAAAAAAAAAATTTTTAGTCTGTCTATTAAATATGTCGTAAAAAAATCGGTTAAGGGGATGCTGGAGTAGATTTTTCTATCGACTTAGGTCGGTAACTTTCGCGATTATGACACAGATGGCGCCGACGTAGTGTGTTTACTTTTGGCAAAAGATACTGAATCTCCCGGAATTCAATATGGCCGCACGCGATATGACAACAGACCTTTGCTGTTAGATATAATTGTTTCTGCAAATGAGATATGTAAAATCAGACCGGACGTCAATTCTATGATGATTTCTGAATATTCCAAAACCATCAGAATGTCGACTACATAATAAAATCCATATATAGTGTACTACGTTCGCGTTGCAAAGGCTCAGAGCTTTTCCAAAAGTAAACAGCTACGTCGGCGCCACTTGTGTCCTATTGGGGAAGCTTCATTCACGCTCTTCTTGTAACTTCTGGTAATTCTTGCTCTCTAAATGTACTTTACAAACTACGTGCGCTTTTTTTGAGCTATCGCCAATCCAACCGTCTTAAGGGGAGGGAGTCAGGTAAAAAAATTGAATTTGAAAATTCAATATCATCCAAATTCTCTTGCATATAAAAATGGTCAGTGAACTATGTTGTTGGTACGCGATGAAAGGATTTTTTATTATTGTCTGACTTGCATATGCCTTTCAGTATTAACTTAAGCAAAGATCTTAGGTTTTCCACTCTGCGCGTGATTCAGACCAAACTGCTAGACAGATTGGGCTAGTTGACATCTCATTTTCTTCTTTACAAAAAGATACACCGGCTAAGCAGAGCAAGTTTTTTTTTTCATCCTGAAAGCAAAGTTAATCAATGATTTAGAAAATAGCATAACATTTATTTATTATAAATTATGTCACTTAAAAACTAGTACCTTTTATTAACATTTGCTCCGCTTAACCGGTGTATCTTTTTATGAAAAAGAAAATGAGACGTCAACCAGTCTAATCCGCCTAACGGTTTGGTCTGAATCACGTGCAGAATAGGTTGAAAACCAAGTTTCGGCAAATGGCATCTAAAGTTTATGACTCAAAAAAATGTTTTTGCGCTGCTTTCACCTTTGGGGCATCTTAGTACCATTAATGAACAAAATAAAAATATTATTTGCAAGTCAGATTTCAGAATATTAGTAATTATTTTACAAATAAATGTTTTTTTATTAACAAATAAATAAGTAAATGAATGCATAATCCTCTCTTAAAAAAGACATTGCAATCGAAAGTCGAAATACTGAAGCCGCCTTTCGAGCGTTCCTATTGGACGGCGGCAGTTTCGATATATCACACGCGCGCGTTTCGAATGGCTGTATCCTCTTGCTCGCGAAATCTACTATAAACGAAATCTGTGAACGAAATAAATAAAAAATACGAATGTGAGAGAATAAATAATTTTATTCCTTTCTTATTTGTTGAATAATATTAAATTAAATCCTGTTGCTCGTGAAATCTATGAACGAAATCTGTGATCCTTTTCCTCGCGAAAAAACCTGTAAACGAAATTTAAAAAAAATACGTATGTGAGAGAATAAATTATTTTATTCCTTTCTTATTTGTTGATATTAAACCAAAGCAAAAGGAAAGATAAAATGGAAGGCAGCTGGCCGCCGGCGCCGTGAACACAATATATAATATATATCCTCTTTTTAAAAAGACATGGAACATCGAACTCGAAAGACTGAAGCCGCTTTTCGAGTCTTCCGATTGGTCGGCGACGGCGGTTTCAGAGCCAATTTCAGTCTGTCGAGGGTGCCGCTGCAAAGTCGCCACGTATGGCGCGCATTTTGAACTGTCGCTTTCGCTGTTCTGCCATGGTCACCGTAGAGTCACGTATCGCCAATGACTTTAATGGCTGCCTTTTTCGTAGTTGTGACATTGAATAGAACTATCTCCATACAAACAAAAAGTAATCGATGAATAGATCATTATTTTTACATAGAGGTTTGAAAGGTTCTCTTTTTTTTATCTCTAAACAAAAGCGACGCTGATCTTGGTGATGAATAGAGTTGTAAATCCGTAATTCTTTTGGAAAGAATTTATAATACAATTGACTTTGTGATTATATTTTTGAAAAGAATAAGTTGCAGCGATTATAATATCCTCTCTTAAAAACACAGCACATCGAAAGTAATTATTTTATGGGATGAAATAGGAACGCTGTCCATTAGATATATCAGTTCTGAGGAATGTGTAATAAAACTGCCTTTTTATAGCATCTGAAATTGATGGTGATTGGTAGAGCGGTTTTAAAGAGAATATGTAATGATTATATCAAAAGTATGTCATGAAAGTAGCGTAATTCTGACTACCTGCTATTTTGGGTAGACATATATATTGATTCTTCAGGATCGTTTTAGCTAAAAAAAAACACCAAGCTAAAAAAAGACGCCAAGTCACCAAAGCATAGGACGCGCGGAGGGCGGACGTTGTTGCTAGTATTTTTAAAAACCTGAGAGTAACACTGGGATGATCTCTTTTATTGACAAAATCACTGACAATTTGTCCAGTGTTGAGACATTCAAAAATGTACTGCAAACACATTAAATCACCACTTCAAAAGAAATAATACATATTTGAACATTTCTGATGATTGTTGATTCTGTTTTAAACACTGTTAATAAAAAAACAGCAAATGGCCAATGGAATGAAGCTAATAACAGTAACACGCTGCGCATGCGATACGCATCAAACTATAATTGGCTTCGTGCGTGACCTTCATTCGCAGCCATTTCGGACAGTCAGTTCGAAGCGGCGAAATTGTGCAACAGTTGATAAAAAATTATCACAGTAAAGCATGCTAGCGTACGTTAATTAACGATATTATTTATATTCCTTTAATAAATCGACACTATGAGTGCGCCAAAAGGGAAGGCTTCAATGCCGTCTTGCGTCGTGAATTGTAAAAACACCTCTGTCAATTCACCGGGTGTACATTTCTACAGTTTCCCTACAGGAAAGATCCAAGTTTTCAAGCAGAAAAGGCGCGAGGACTGGATTGCCTCCGTTAAACGAAAAAAAAAGTTTCAGAGTTACTGTACGAACTAAATGTTCTCTAATCAATAAAAAGTTGTAGACTTCAATACTGTTACTAGGATTGAAACTTTACAATACTTACTTCTAATTTCACCTTGTACGGTGTAGTAGTGGAAGTGTCACTGACGTTTGGCGAATAACGCTGCACTTTATTAAGATACGTTTGTCTGAATCTGTTAACTCCTCCACTCGACGCACATGGCATACAGATAACGCCTTTCCTTTTATAATACCTTGTGGATTAAAATCAATTGCATGCGTTATCGCCTTGAATCCCGTTCTGATTATCAATTCCATCTTTCAATGCCGTTTTAATGCTGCTGTCAGTTGTCATAAACATAAACAGCGGCGAAAAGTGCAGACGACACCAGGCAGACGAAAATTTATGTACCCTTTTTACGAAATAAATTGAATAACAAAAAGCTATTACCATAACCAAAATTACAAAAAAATAAATTAAACAACCTATTTTTTATTTATAACAATACTTTTCAGCTGTTCATTTAGTATAATCGGAAAATCTTCTGTAAACTATATTCTACCATAAGAATCAATGCTTTTTTATATCACCTGTTGCCGAGGTGTGCCACAAGCGGCGCTGGCATCTTAATGCACTAAGCCAATAGCGCATGCCTCGTTATTCACACGAATTTAAATATGATGTAAATGTTACTTGTTGCATTGGAGACATCACACTGTCATCGCATCGTTTATATCGCGTTTTACTAATTGTTTAAAAAAATGGTAAATAGATAAAAATTTATTTACAAATACGTAATTAATTTTTTTATCTATAGAAAAAAAATCAT
This sequence comes from Ephialtes manifestator, assembly GCA_963970395.1. NCBI lineage: Eukaryota > Metazoa > Arthropoda > Insecta > Hymenoptera > Ichneumonidae > Ephialtes > Ephialtes manifestator. The sequence continues at coordinate 434,722 of OZ019971.1, forward strand.
TAAAAAACAGGCATATTGCAGAAAACGGCAATTTTTTGGCTTTATGTCTAAGGTTTTGAAGGTTCAGAGATCACACTTAACTAAACAAAGTTGCAGAAAGTGAAAAAAAGAAAATTATTAAATTAAAAAAAAAATTCAACACCCTTAATTATTTTGTGTCAACAAAAAATCGGCCTTAATGCCCGCATATAAGAACAATAAATAAATAAAATAGTTTCAATTTTAAATATAATATTCTGATAATTTTTTACGATTTTTGAGAAAATAAAATATAAATGGTACCGTAGAACTTGGCCATTTTTGCGAATTTCGGCTTATAACTTTACTAACACATAGATTACATGGAAATGAACATTTTTACAGGAAAAAAAAAAATTCGATTTTCTTACATTTTTGACCTGACCTCTCCCCCCCCCCCTTAAAAAATGCGAAGAACCTCATAGAATCGGCGTCCACGCTCTTCTTTTGAATGTGATGTCTAGAAATGTTTATATAGGACGAAATAGGTGGTGTTGACAGTTAGAGCGGCCATATTGTTTTTCGGTAGGTTTACAAAATTGCGATTTTCTTTATTTTTCAAACGTTTTCATCCAAAATTCGAGCGGACGCCGATGCGCCTATGTTGATATTATAATCCTGTGCAATTTGAAACATGCTTGTAATATATTAATAACGTAGTTTGCAAACTACGAAACCGAACCTTTTCACCGACCGAAGTCGGTAAAAAAATCTACTCCAGCATCCCCTTAAGGAAACTAAACCCTGTGAGGAATGAAAAGCTTTATGGTCAGCTTAAATATAGGTGCATGATCGATAACTGGGCATTGAACTCAACAGTACTGTATATTCGACAAAAGGAGGCCACACGTTGTGATGCTGATAATGAGATGTGGTGGTGATGTGGCGTGGACTCGAGCACACGTGTAATCGGGCTTCCATTGATAACCGGTGATTTATCAGTGACAGTTCGCAGACACCGAGCGCCAGGACTGAGAGCTCGGGTGCGGATGGATTATCGTTCTGATTGCAAAGTATGAAATAATTAGTGACAGCAATGGCTACCATCCATCATCAGAGCAGCGATGGCCGCTCGACAGGCGCACATTCATTCATCATACTCACTCGCCCATCGCGAAGCCGTCCGCCGCTCGTTCGTCCGTTCATTCGTTCGTTCGCTCAGTCGCTGCTACCTCGCAGGGGAACTCGACTTGCTGTTCTCTTCCCACATTCCAGCGACGCCTCTGCTCCATTGTTCTCATATCTATCGGACGTGACCGTCCGCTACTGCTAATTACGTTCCTTATCCCTCCACCATAGCTCTCTGTCTCCCGTTTCACTGTTACGGTCGATTACCCTGTGAAGCTATCAAACTTACTAATGACATTAACGTGTCGCGTTATAGAAGCTCACGATTTCTATGCATCATTGGTATTAGCTGGAATTTCCCGAGGGTTCATGGTGGCAAAGATCTTTTTAGATATCTCCCGATACATCATTATAGAAATGGATAACATTGTCGACGACAGAGTAACTAGGTCGGAAATAAATAAATATTTTAAATTGGAAATTAAATGAATTCACAAAAAATGGTTACGATTTGTCAACTATTCTATTCTATTCTATTCTATTTTATTCTATTCTATTCCATGTAAGTAAGCAATATGCAAGGCCCGACCTTGCAACGTAAAGTTTGGCTTTAGAAATAATTCGGGCATATTTCTAAGAATATTTAATTTATTTTATTCTATTCTATTCTATTCCATGTAAGTAAGCAATATGCAAGGCCCGACTTTGCAACGTAAAGTTTGAATGTTTTGAGGCTTTAGAAATAATTCGGGCATATTTCTAAGAATATTTATTTAAAAAAAAATAAAAAAATAATGATCTACCCTTAAGATACACAATACGAATTGCATGCACATCTTGCATGTTTTCTTTTGTATTGATTTCCAATGCTTTATGTTTATCGTTACAAATCGTGTACAATCGTGTATATCGCATATGTATAGATCCGTATAGAAAGACTGCAGATCTGTGGATGACCATTCTTTCAAAAGGCTAGAAGCAAGATTTGAGACTGAGTGGAAAAATGCCCGACTTTGGCCTTTCTCGTGTAAAGCAATTTATAGCTTTATACCTACTACAGCACAGAGCAAGAACGATGTGAATAAGGGAGGTATTGTAGTACCAACCTGGCCGCGGAAATAGTAGAGAAATAGTGGTAGTCACTGCGGTGATAGCCGGATGAGACAAAAGAAGAAAGGGAGCTTGAAAAAGGCAGGGAAAAGAGGAAATATACTTAATAGAGTAAGACTTACTGCGGCACGCCCGTCTCAATTGCGGAACAAATTTATCTCAAGCGCGCGGTCAGCAGCCCCAGCTCTTCGCAACCTCAATCTTGGTTCCGCCGTTTTTTCCCCTTGAACTATTGGCCTGCCCGCAGAGTCGAAAGTTACACGTTGCTCCCTGCCACTGCTTTACTGCTATGTTTCTTCTATTGCGCACGGCTACCTTCGCTATGTCCGCTTGGTTCGCGTGAATTCGGCATTCACCCCGGCGACTAAGCTCTCGAGAAAGAAAAGAGGAAGTCTTTCTCTCATTGTCCCGACTCTCTCGTGCGGTCATCCTTTTTCCGCAACATTGAGGGTACTTTTGCTCCTGTGGTGTACGACAGACCAAGGTTGTAAATTTCAATAGTGCCCAGCGCCAGGACGTGCACTGTACCCTCTGTGCTAACGCCTGTAAATTTTCTCGTTCAATGCTAAATTAGTTTGAGGTAACAACTCCAACGCCATTTCAGCATCCTCGCCACAGGAATTTGGGTTCTGTATACAAAAGATACCAATGGATTTACTCACTGCATTATCCCCCAAAAAATACTACATCTGAAAAACTTGACACTCCTAATATCAATCAACTCCTGAAATATCTTACAATATTCTAAAGCTGATCGATGTGCAAATACATTTCGAAAAAACGGCGAAAATGCGTAATGGTAAAAATCTTTTCCAATCTCAATACCTATATGGAACAACTGGATATTACTTTCTTTCTGTTTGAATAGACATGTTTAGTGAATTTTGAAACCGCTTTAACATATCTTCCATTGGTGTCAGCATTCATATGGTATAATATCTGTGGACTCTTCAATATTTGTTTTCCGTCAATCTCCGATCAACATTCAATTATCCATCTACAGAACAAAATGTTCTTCTGGTTCTCGTCGTCATTTCTTCAATATAGAAAATTAAGTAGCGATTAAATGAGGTGTTTTCGAAAAAGGAGCTGATTCAAATAATTCGAAAGCGGGAGGCATTCACGAGAACCATGGTCTTCTTAATTGACGGGTAGATCAGGGGATCGCGGCAAAGGTACATAAGTCAGTCCGGTCTTAGCGCCTACGTGACTGGAAACATTTGTATCGAGTCTGTACGGATACGGTTTAATCAGGTTGCCCCGTACAGCACCTTGTAGTCTATGCCCATAAGTATTCCTTTGGCTGTCGGCGCTTGCACGCGAACGCGTTGCGCGTATGGTCCTTTATTCCTGAAGCAGAAAGGCCCTCCCGCGGTCGTTACACAACCACACATTTGGCATGCCATCTCGATCTCTTTTGCTCTTCGTTGTCGTCGTGAGCTGTTGCAGTTTCTGTTCAAATAAGAAACATTATCTTTCGTATACGGCATTACTGCTCGCGCGTTATGTGCCGTGTATTCTGCCGTGGTGCAATGAATTTATAGTATACAGTCATTCTACATCAAGCGGAATTATTTTGTCACGACATAATCGTCTAATCAACATATGTTTTTGTTTCTTAAGGGGTTAGGCCACTCTAGAGGGCCACAAAAAGGCTTTTTTTGGGAATTTTTTTTCAGAAAATCTATTAGAGACATCGATTTTTTGAGAAAGGGTATTTATTGTACATACCATTAACTATATATAGTAATTTTTTCATAGTCATTAATTTAAAAATGGCGGCTGTACAGCGTTGTTGCGATGACATCTCTTTTTTTTTGGAATCCACGGCCGGACACACAGCTTCAGTAATTTTTGAATTATGATGAGTTTTTTTAATGGTTTTCACTTATACATAACAGTAGCTAGAGAAGTACGTAGGATTTTTTCGATACAGGCATTTTTGACAAAATTGCGAGCATCTAAAGTGAAAGTTCAAAAATTTGGCTTAAAAATCGTTCGAAAATTGTCAATAACAAAAAAACTATGAAACTTAAAAAAAAAATCCTACGTATTTCTGTAGATAATCTATTTTTGAAGATATATCCAAAATTTCAAATAAATCGGTGGTAAACTTTTTGAGTCATGTTTCCGGCCAACTTGAAAAGAGCAGTTTTGAGTTAAACGCGTTTATCTGCCGTATATCTGCTTTGACCCTTCTCAATACCTTTACCGATGCGCACACAAAAGAGGTTCCCTCCCAGGTAGGTGAGGCCTGACACGAGGTTACATCCCAGTACTGGCCCGAGACTGCGCCAGTACGCGAGGCTCGGCCAGCCTTGGGCCAGTGCTGAGATGGCCCATGGCTGGTGCTGGCCCCATGTAACCACCAGCCGGACTTAACCCCACTGGGGCTGCTAACCGGGCGGCCTCCCATTAAAAATCGAAAATGGGGCATTTACAAATTTTTTCCTGCAATAATCTTTTGGGACAGCATTCTAGAAACCCTAATGAGTCATTTCCAAGGAGAAAAAAAATCGATTTTTCGAAAATTCTAGAGTGGCCTAACCCCTTAAGGGCACCATATCACAAAAAATATAATTTTTTTTTCTTCATTTTTCATTATCATTCTATATTATAAGTAGTATATGATCAGCAAATTATAAAGTGGAAGTCGAAAAAAAGGAAAAAAAAACCAGTTACAAGCACTTGAATGACTCTGTGAAGTAAAATATTTTTCGAATCCACAGCAATTTGGAAAAAGAAAGAAACAAATACACCTAACCCAATTAGTGAAAAAACATTGACATATAAAATATAACAATAATTATTAAATGATAGGCGATTGAATTCTCAAAGCTACATACATAAACACGTACATTCATACGAATATTTTTTTAGACCACTTTTTTCAACGTTTTGGACAATTTTTAAGTATCCTGATATGAAGATCTCGAAATAATTTTTTTTCATAAAAACAAAACTATGAGGAAGCAAAATAAATAATTTCCTATTTCACAGAATTTTATTTTGTAACAACATTTACTACATGAGTATTATAATATTATACAGCTTATGGGAGCACAAAAATATGCGCGCATTCGAAAATGATGAGGTGGCTAGTAGTGCCAAATAGTTGTAAGATCATGGAGTGGAAAATAATTCCGTTTGACGTGGAATGACCCATTCGTAGTATGCCGACACGAGAAACCGATAGTAGTACACGTTCGTCGCTGGCATTCCAAATCACTCCCGATTCCGTTGCTACGAACAGCGCTGTTGGCGAGTGTATAGGTTAGGTTGCTACAGCGGCAACTCATTCGTTCGTTTGCTCGTTTGTGGACGCGTGTGGTGAATGATACATTATTTCCCAAGCGCGAGTGTTTCTTTGCTGCGTAATGGGCGATAAATAACGTAAATTAATGCCTTATTCCAGACATGCCGGTTATTTATGCCCCGGAATAACTCTATCCTGGAGTGTGATTACCGTCAAGCACGCAGAGGCCCCTGCGCGTTTACCCGTTCTCTTGTGCCTCCCGTGAGCACTCCGCTCATGCCTATATCACCAAAGTACAAGTCCTGGCGATTCTACCACCACCAGGAGAGCAGACTTATGTGCAATGGAACCCACCACCTGGCGTTTGCACCATCACCAGCTTAGAGGCGCTCCTGTTCCAGGTCACAAGTTGGTGTATGACGTTAAATGCAAGATGAAGGTCAATCAGACGTATTAAGTTAAGTGCTGCAAGATTAATCGAGCATAATGTAGATTAGACAGTTTAGTCTATCGGATGGCATTAGTGGCAACAGAATAGACATATTTAAAAACACCTCTTCTTAGAAATTGGTTGTCACGATATTATATTTAAAATATAAAAATTCAATATTGCTCATTGTCATCTCGTTATACGTGCTGTTATTGATGGTATGAAAGTCGGTGTGAGCAAGTTCATTAACTTTCAAATTTTTTTATATGACGACTGCGTTTGTAACCATTTATGTCGATATCAGGATCCAGGCGCTCAAAAGCTTTTCAGGCGAACTTGGGTCCTGGCCTAATCTCACAGTATACAAGAACCGGACGCGCATCATCACCAGCGAAACCTCATCCGTCGGAAAATATATTAATCGCTTTTATTCCTTTGAACAAAATGTCACAGCACCAGTTGATAATGGGCGAGAGATAAATCAAGTCGCTAAAAAGATGACAGTGATAAATGTAAACACGTCTGGCAGTGACAGCTTCAAATATACTTACCAAGATAGACTGGACTGGCAGCAGCGTTAGTCGCCCAGCGGTGGCGGTGTCGGCTCATGACTGATGGCGACGTCATGAGATGTGGTGTCCTAATAATTCATGGGGTCGTGGCCCCGTTTTAATGGTTGATTAATGAAACAACAGACTCCTTTCGATTTCTTCGTTTTTTGCCTCTTACTAGTTAGTCGTTAGTCTTTGGGTGTGTTCGTGCGAATTTTCATAATGTTCTATAACATACGAATGGAATGTTTAGATGACTCCGATAATTCTTTGGTCCGAGACACACAGAGAAAATTAATATCATATCGACAGTAAATAATAAGTGACTCACTGCAGCGAAGATTTTAATAACTTATTCCGTCACTCAAATGAGATTTCGAAAATTATGAGTTATGGCATTTTTTTATCTAGTCGATCGTACACGGAAAGATATGTTTGGTTGTGGCAACTACGTTTTCGATTTGCTGTACACAATGTCTATAAAATTAGTTGCCTCAACCATATCGAATAGTAACCTTAACTATTCACGATTAGTTCTCGATTGGATTAGTTAGGTTAACTAATCTAATCGTTGGGACTACCACTCGAATAGTTGAGACTACCATTCGAATCGTCGGTATTATCATTCGAATCGTCGGTATTACCATTCGAATCGTTGGTATTATTACCATTTGAGTTGCTAGGGAAATAGAATAATCGATTGGATGTGTCAACTCATTTCTTGGTTATGGCAACTAATATTTTTTTTCCGTGTAGATTGTGTGATCTTATTAAGTAGCAAGCGTCATGACATCAACTACGACAGGTCTAGAAGGATCTCAGCATTGTACTGCGAGTTACTATTTCATCGTGCTATAAGGAATGTCTGTCATTCAGCTTGGTGCTTTCGTACCTGGCAAATAACGGGATCGATTCGACAATACCATACGAGACCAATATGAACGGTATAAGGTCGATTGCGAGCAATGCCCGCAACGTAGCACACATGCTATCGAATGCTATAAGGGTGAAAATCTCGCGAACGCGCGATTGGTATTTGCAAAAGCTTGTGTATGGACACGAGAAGCACTCGAGCAATAGATATTGACTGCCAAATGGTGTGGATAGACCTCTAAAGCCCTCTCGATCAAGTGGTTCCACATTCTTGCATATCGAATCATTCCGAGAGCTTCAACGCAAATGCACATTCATTGCAATACACGCGTCTGGACTGCGCACGTTCTCAGCCACGCGTTTTCACTCCTATGTTCTATTAGGTATAACGTCGATACATACCGTCATCGCAAAAGCCACACGTTATGCACGAATCAATGTGGCAAGACATTCGGATCGGAAGAACACCACGGGATAACTCACGTGACATTAATCATTCCAATCAGCGGAATACGATATACCTCAAGAAATATTGTAGCCGCAGATTCATCAATTCACGATTCGTCATGACAACTAATATTCCATGGCACGAATGACGTGAGACGTTCGAGCCAACGTCTTGGCCATACTCTTCCAATGATCAGTCTCTTGTGAACAAAACCCAAATGTATAATCGATCAAAATATTAGAAAAAACAATTCTTTTGTAGATAAATTCAGATGTATGCCATGCTCTAATAAAGTCATAATCCAAATTTCGATTAGAAATTGCCAAGATGTACAACATATTTAATTTTTTATTTTCATTATTTTAAATACACGGAAAAAAGATTAGTTGCCATAACCAAGAAATGAGTTGACACAACCAATCGATTATTCTATTTCCCTAGCAACTCAAATGGTAATACCAACGATTCGAATGGTAATACCGACGATTCGAATGATAATACCGACGATTCGAACGGTAGTCCCAACTATTCGAGTGGTAGTCCCAACGATTGGATTAGTTAACCTAACTAATCCAATCGAGAACTCCTCGTGAATAGTTGAGTTACTATTCGATATGGTTGAGGCAACTAATTTTATAGACATTGTGTACGGCAAATCGAAAACGTAGTTGCCACAATCAAACATTTCTTTCCGTGTGTATTAATTAAAAACATTCCTTTCAAGTGAAAATTCGTGATTGCCAAAAATGTTGATACCATTTAAAAATTCACAGTCGAAGATAATAACGAATCAATGTGTCTCGCGAAACGTAAAAAGAAAATGAATCATTTATTTTCTCTACGACCGGATATTAACACAGTTAAATAAATCTACAACTGCAGTAAACGTCCGTTCCGTCTTATCTAGTCTTCAAAATTACTTTATTCTTTTCACATTAATAATTTGTTCTGCATAAAATTCAATCAATGAAGAAGTACTTCAAGTTTGTTGCAGGGATGTATATTACCGACTGCCCTACCGCTGATAGTTTTACCATCGTAGCGTCAACGGCGCAACTATAATAGCTCATCTCAAGGATAACGTCTCCTCTCGGATGCTCGGCAGTTGCGTATATCTTTGCGCGTAAACGTGAAGCGTCCTTTTGCAGCAGCGTTGAATCTCGTCCCTTCATGGCGCAAAGGTATATAGTGTCTCGGTTTGAAACCTCGTAAAGCTGGGAACGACCAATTAAACGAAACGAGGGAGCGAGTGCACGCTGATGCACTCTCTGGCTGGTTGCTGGGGCTTCGAGACGAAGCCGCGGCGAAGCATTACCTACAGGTTATACGACTCATGGAAGTATCCTCAAATTACACAGTTGATACCAATGTGTGCACTTCCCTTGGGCCATGCTGTGTATATTTACGCGCCCTCTGGTAACAACCGGCCTCGCCCTCATATCCAATCCTGGACCTTCACTCAATACTATTCGACCTTGGTATATTCACTCCAGTAAGAGTTTAGTGTATTTTAGGCTGCTCAAAACGAGGCTAGTTAGATGGATTTATTTTCCAAAATTTTTGGCGATTTGGCTATGTAGATTCCATGAAGAAACATACAACCACAACTTGGATGGCCAGGCCACAATAACAACATACGAATCGATTGTGTAATAATTACAAAAAATGTGTGATTATATTATCATGGCCACATCTGGAGCACGTGTTTATTCGATGTATCATCTGTATTATTTTCTGAAACATACAGCTTTATTTGAGATTTTAAGTACATAAAAATTCCAGAAATGTATTTTATGATTAATACGTGTGATACTTAATTCAATTAGTAAACTATATGTTGCAAATGTCTTTGGAACTTACGTAGGGGGTGGAGAAGTTGATGATACTTTAATTATTGATACAATATTTTTGCAATCGAGACAAACTGACGTCATTATGAAAACCCATATGGTTGAATACTGGCAGAGAATTGAGTAGCCTCAAAAAATGTATTAAAGTATTAGCGTTGGCCACAATAATCGGTACAGTGGCTACGAGCGGCACTTCTCTACCCATGTGCCTTCACAAAAAGAAATCGATACTTCTTATGCGAATAGCTGCTCTAACATAAGATAGAGAAACTATGATAGGGGGAAAAGACGATGGAGATGGCGACGTCGAGGGCACCGCGAGGAAGTGATAGCGGGGAAAACAAGCGTAAAAGAGAGCAGCCCCTGGGAGCATGGAATATATTTATAGTCGCACCGGCTATTAAGATAATTTATCGGGGCCATTACCGAACAAACGAGGGCATTAATCTATTCTAGCTTCATAAAGTGAACTTCGCCGCGGCGATTTTGTAGCCAGGCGCCAAACGAGCTCTTCGGAATAAATTGATGGATCTCACTCTATCGCCCCCGCAGCGGCGGCGGCGGCGGCAACGGCGGCAGTGGCATAGCGAGAACAGAGTTGGCATATAGCTAGGGAACGAGTTGCAGAGTTAGGGAATGCAGGGGGAGAGAGAGAGACCCCTTCGTAAATTGCTCGTAAATTTTTATTCATTTCACCACAAATAGTGCAAGTCATCGCGTCAACACTGTTGGCGCTTTATATTCCGCTTGGGAGAACGTATTATAAAATACTTTTTTCTCACTCTATCCATATTTATTACGTTGGATCGGTAGCAGTCCCGCAGGTTATTAAATTCGGTCTAGTAACTCCTGTCGCAATATAGATTCATTCTATAGCACTGAGACTGTTGCGTCATAAAAAAATTGTTTCTCGATTGAAACTTTTACAAGGAATGAAAAGCTCTCAAGTAGATGCACGATTAAAAATTGTGCTCTTGTGGAAAGGAACTCAAAATGAGTGATACTCGTTATTAATGTATTTCTCACGTGTCAATTTGCCTTGTAAAAAGTTGAAAATATCGAGAAAGCTATATACAAGTTTCAAAAATGAAGTACAACAAAATGTTGGTTGTCCAGCAATAATACCGAAAAATATTGTAGCACTAGTACCCGCATTCTGTAAAATATGTGGATACATTAATAATACATTGAGAAGTCTTTATGTATATGAATCTTGAATTGGATAAAGTTGGAACGATAAGTCTTTGAGTGGTGAACGACAACGGAGAATGACAAGAAAAAGGATTGATCGAAAAATCACTGGGACACCCACAATACGAAGATGCGGATATAAATCGCGGTTTGGAGGCACCCGAGGGGCTCTTTTCTTGTTTTGCGGCACGGACGACAGAGTACTCGAGAGTGTATAGAAGAGATCGAAGCCCAGGAACTTATTCAAGATCCTCAGGTATATCGTCGGTGTGTTCCACGTACCCTCTTTGCCGTCGGTCCTTGCGACAACGACGAAAATGAAGTGGGGAGAGAGAGGCTTTCAAAAGAAATAAGAACGAACGTTCGCGAGGGACGTGACCAGGGTTGCTGGCGCACTCGCACCGAATTCACTTCGGGAGCGCTCGGAGACCTAGGGAAAAGTAGTAAATTACTGGGTGGGTATAGGATTCACTGAGGTCACATCGCGGTTCCACGATATTCACGAGCGCTGAATTGTACGTGCCAAATTTAAGATATGACAGTAGCGTAAATCGGAACGACCGGACTGAGAATCAATACGACTAACGCCTAATACTCAACGTTTTCAGCTGAAGTCGACTGCGTTAAATTTATTACATTTAGTGTAAATTTACATTTTATAACGCCTTACCTTGGGCTGCAAGATATTCGTCTTCCGACGGTTTATTTAAGTTAAAAGGGCTGAAAAGAGCTGTGCTCGAGCGAGGCCATGGTCTATCATTTAAAAATATTAAATACTACCTAGAACGACTTTCAAAAAGAGCATTGCAGTATTATTGATCTGATAAATCGAGCGAGAACCCGCTACATGCGGCCTCCAGGAACTTCTGACCACAAGAAACCGCCGCCTGCGGTCTCCAGGATCTTTGGACACTGAGAGTCCGCTTCACGTGATCTCCAGAGCTTTCACATTCAAAATCACCGCCGCAGAGAACCTTACATCAACAGCGGCATCTCGCGAGCATCGCGAGAACTACGGGACATACTAGTTACCGACGGCTGTAGGAAGGAATAGCGAGCCACGCCTGCTCCCAGAGCAGCTACTCGACAATGAGTGGGGACGAGACGAGACCCACCGCTGCAAAGCCACGTGATCCCCCACGATTTCGGATATGAAAGGGGCTAAAAGTACCATTCGTCAGTTCTCCTCTTACGGAACCATCAGCCAAGGCGAAAGCTCTGAAAGATTGTGCTATTAAAAAGTTTCGATTACGAAAGTCTCTCACTGCGAAGCTCTTCACTTAATCTTTATGATAACCTTTGAAAGAATTAAGCGGAACCTGTTGTTTCTTGCCAGAATGATTTTTTTCCAGCAGCAGAGTATCATGGAGAGAACCTCTGAAAGAATCTTGTAGAAAATATTGAAAAGATTCCGTCAGTTTAAGAGAAAAATCGTTTAAAAAAATTAGTGAATCAAGATTACCCAATGCCAATATAATATAATATAACTTATACAAATCATTGTACATCTGCTTATGAAGTACATAGATCTTAATTTAAAAGTTGTATGTAATTGAAGCAAGGTACCGATGAACAAGACTGTAACACATCATGAATGATTAAGCCCAAATGTTTATCCAACTGGCCACAGCCTCGCCTCCAACATTTTCAGCCATGTACTCTCGAGAAACTGGCGAGCAAGCCTTCATGGTCTCGCTTGGAAAACACATAGACCAGAGTGAACCAGGCTCGAAACAGCCCTGAAGACCTATAGCGTCAATGGCTATAAACTGCGTACGGGGTGAGTGAGTTACGCGACAGAGCGAGAAGAGTGTGCGTCCCGCGCGACACTGCGCTTCTGCTTTTCTATGGCACCCCCGTACTCTAGGTTGGTTCGCCTGTCCGCCCGCTGTCACATACGCTCTTTCGCGCTTACCGGGAGTTACGAGGCCGTAATATCCCGAGCGCCCTTTTATCCGTTTTAACCCTCCGCGTGCTCTCTACTGTGACGTTGTACCTGGTCCTCTACCCCAGCCTCGCTTTTCCTATGACTTTCTATATATATATACACAACACTGCTAGCAACTCTGGCAACATTACTACCAGGCACTACCAATGCGACGTCGTTCGGCTCTTCCCGTCGTTTCGCCGACCCCTCGACTCCTGCATAGTAGTAGCACGACGAGCATCGTCGGAGAAGAAGAGCAGCTCGCATAGCAGTAACACAAGAGTACCGCACAGAAACCGTAACAGTGGCATACCACACACCCCGCATTGGCTCTTTCCTCCAAGCTTTACGCTCGTACATATACGACTCACCTCGCTTCCTCAGCGACGACAAAGTTGAAGTTACGACGTAGGTAAACTCACAAAAGCTTTTTACAAAACTACGCGCACTCCCGCCTTCTTCGATGTTTATCTTTCTCACTTTTCACCACGTGAGGTTTGTTCGTTGTATGACGCTCTTGTCATCCAATCCTCCTACCCGACTCGGGTATCACAAAACTGGCGAGCATCTAATGCCCATATATAAGAATGCCGATACTCTGGCTGAAAGAGTCTCCTATCCAGCCCTATTTTCTATATCCAATCCCGCATATAGCACTTCTTGATATGGGGCGTGAGTGAAATAAAAATATTGAAGATATTTTTTTTTTTTTTTCCGTAGATAAATAAAGATGCACATAATCTATACTTTAGTAACGGCATATCTCGAAATTCACAAAAATAGCGAAGTTGTAAACATCTATTTTCTATTATTATTTTTGTTTATGTATTCATAATAGGGAGTAATTGATTTTTCTAAGTGTTTTAATGTGTGTTTATTTCTGGAACGAATAAACAAAAAAGTAGGCATTTAAAAGTAACGGTAGGTACGCTTGATCTTGGTCTCAACTCACGCGTCTTATGGGAGTTTGAAGCAAGTAACTCGCTCGGCTAGGTATCTCGGAGATGAGAGTGTGGCTCTCTAATTTCTATCTATTTTCGTTTTACGCGCTTGCCATGGGTCCACGCAAAGCTCCGAACAAGAAGTGAGATGATTTATGTAAGGCAAGTGTACCTACCACGTCGCCGCGTCGCTGCGGGAGAATTCCCTCGCTGTCCCAGACTTTCAGCTCGTCTGAATCTGCGACGGAGCGAGAAGTCGGGACGACGAGGTGTGGCGGGCGACGTCGCTGCAGAGTTACATCGGACCCGAGATGCGCCATACTGCACCGGTGCAGGGTCGTCTCAGCGTGTCACCGAGCGATAACGACCATATGTCTTCGCGCACCCGCGCCATCAACATCACAGCTTCTATTCTAGTCCGCTCTTTTATTTTATCTGGCGTGCACTAGCAGCTCTCACAAAGAGCTTCAAGTTGTTAATATTAAAAGATAAATCAATGCGAGCTTGTTCAAATGTATACGGTATACATAAATTAATATATTACGATGCAAGTGCGATGGTTTGAAATATCTGAAAAAAATTACTTTTCTTTCTGTATATACTGAGAGAAAAGTTTGTTAACATTTGTTAACAGTTAACAAATCTTGGTTAAATATGGTGAAATGAACCATTTAGTTATTCTTATTGAATCTCACTTGAGCTAAATAAAATCTGCTTGTCGCAAATCAAGCTCACTGACATTAGAATAAGTAAATGGTTCATTTCGCCATATTTAACCAAGATTTGTTAACTGTTAACAAACTCTTCTCTCAGTGTACATGTAAAAATATATGAAAAGTATCAATGAAACAAAAAATATTGCGTTATTCAAACTGACCTGGATTACGTCATATTTTTCAATTTATATTTAAATACATTATAATAAGTAAATTATATTTATTCCAAACTTGACGTTTGATTTTTCAATTATGCTCCATAAATAAAAACAAGAATGCAAAGTAGTACCTTTTGCATTGTTTCCATATTATTTTGTACCTTTTGCAAATATTCGACTATCTCTCTCTCTCTCTATGAAGAAGCCAAAATCGATGAATATACTTCCTAGCAGAGGTAGAATCGTAAAAAAAAATTTTTGAAAATCTGGAAGCAATATGTAAGATTCTACTCTGCATCCTTTTTAATTTGATCGAGAGGGGTATGAGATATTACTTCAATGATGAACCGTATGTAGTTGTCTCGGCAAAGTGGAGCGAGAGATAGACACAGTAAGATATAAGATATATCGAGTAGAGTAGCGAAGTGTGTAGAACGGGTGGAGCGTAGAGAAGGGAGCGTTGGTATGGTCGACGACAATCAATCAAAATATCGGGTAGTGGCCTATCCTTGAGAACGATATAGGGCCGAATGGATATTGGATTGCAAGATGAAAGCTCCTCGTTAAATTAGTTTCTAATCTGCTGAATCTCTCGGCGCCGGCGTTCCACGCGGGTGAAACGTTACCATGAAAGTAGCTGTGCGGCATCGGTTGCCAGCAGCAGCGCGATGAGAATTTTGACCTTCGTCCCGGTATGGTCAATCGTTAATCTCTGCCAGCAGATGCGCCTCCGTTATTGATTTAAATCACAGAGTCGGTCAGCGAGAGCTCTCCAACCCTTCAAGTACATACAAATACCATTCTACAGGCAATATATTATAGACTGCATTGTAAGTGTACTTATTGCTTTGACAAATAAATGAAGCCTATAAATATGAAAGAACCGTGATTTTCGAAATTATGGAAAGTCTATTTTTCACCAAATTGTTACCGTTTTAAGGTTACATATTGGCACTTTGCTGAAAAATTAGGCAAAAAATTAAGATTTCCATAAAGATACGTTCGGTGAGTTTTTTATAAGAATAATTCGTCATTTTTATCAATGTTGCTCCTCCGTGGCTCAGCCTGATTTTTTAAGTCAGCTTGAAGAAATTTTTTCTAGACCACGTTTCTCGACGTTTTGAAAAATATTGAGTATCCTGACATAAAAATCACTACATTTTTTAAAACTAAAAATAAGGTTTCCTCTATGAGGAAGCAAAATAAAGATGAATGTTCAGTGCAGTCGACAACCCTGCAGCGGATGATTTTCAGAGAGTACAGAAGAGAGATCAGAATTTTTGGGATAGCAGAGAAACAAATTATTAATGCAATAATAATAATAATAATAATATGTAAAGATGGAAAACTTGCCAGTGCATAAAATTCGTATTCTCCGTTGTGTATATTAAGATGGACCACACGCAGAGTCAAGAATCTCATTTCTCTAGCTCTCCCAAGTTCGGAGTAATGTACTATGTGGCCTTACCAACAACATCGCACATGGGGGGTGGGGATCTTTGGGGCTGCTGTGTGCACTCTTCTGCCATGCTTACCCACGACACCTCCGTTTACTAAATAGCGAACAATTCCTCGGTTGGATGTCCTGCATAGGGCGCAACATTGACGCCACAGGTATCGGTTTCCCCAGGCTTGTTTCCGGCCTTCTACAAGGCTACGTTTATGTATATATATATAAGCCAGAGAGAGAAGGAAGAACCATGAGCCACGATCTTCTGCGTTCGCGGTCGCGTTGCTCGTTCCAGTGGAGAAAATCATGGCGAACATGCTCTTTGCGTGGCCCAGCGTGGCCCAGCATGACCCACGTTCAATCTCTCTCGCACTTTCACGGCGGCTTATTCTCTACCCTCCCCTTAAGCACAGTAAATCAATCCAGTGAACTCTCGGTCCGTGGCAAACAATGCATGGCGTGACGAAAGCACTGTCGAGTTTACGTCCTGCGGGGTGCTCTGCTCTCTATGTGCACCCCACTATGCATGCTTTCACCCTCTCTCCTTCTATCTCTCTGTGTGTCCCGGTTCTCTTCTCGCATCGGGTTCTAGCTAGTGCTCTCAGCTCGCTGGGCTAACATCGTTCGTTCGGCCCTCTTGGAGCTGCTGCTGCTGCTGCTGCTGCTGCTACTCACTCACCATTATAGAAGGAGTCCCATCAATTACACGGGAAATTGCGCGGGCATTATTTATGTGCGTACCAACACGGGCCGGGCCGTCGGCGCGCACGCTGCAACCGACGATGCCAACGTCTCGGAGCCCCTCTCCCCCACATCTCTTTGCCCTCGCTCTCTTTCTCTCTCTCCCTCTCTCTCTCTCTCTTTCTGTTCGCTTTTGCTTTTGTAATCGCTCTTGCTCACTCGCCATCGGAAGCTCTGCTCAACACTGCGCGTGTATTTGCGCGCTACGCAACTCTCCGGTGCGCCTATGGTTATCGATGGCCCGACAAAGAGGACATAAATAACGTCGTTTTTCTCGCTGCTGTACACGTATGCTCGCTCCTCGTGCATACGTCTAGCTCCACTATATTTGTGCTATATATAATAAGTTAGGGGATAGGCGAGGACGTATGTTATGGAGAAAGCAAAATGGGTATTAGGTATGGAGAGCTAGACTGAATATGAAGCTATGAAAATACAGCAGGTTAAGGCATTTCGGAAGTCAATCTTTTATTAAAGTTTGAGGAGAAGAGTTTGTACAAAAAAGAAAAGTTATATTTATATGCAGACTCGTGCCGCAAGCTCGGACACGTCAGAAAAAGTTTGATCACACTCGTATCGTAATATACTATTACTTCACTCCGTGCGATAATGGGCTTTTCTCGCACGCTTTGCGTGAAACATACAAAATACCCCATTTTCAGGAATTGAAATAAAAACAAGGATGCAAAGCAGAACCTTGCACATTGCTTACTCATTATATTTCGCTTTTTACAAAGCAATCTCTAAGAGGAAGTAAGGTAATTGATTTTGGCTTCCTCATAGAGGAAGCTTTGTAAAAAGCGAAATATAATGAGGAAGCAATGTGCAAGGTTCTGCTTTGCATCCTTGTTTTAAATAAATAAATAAGCTTACACTCCCGCTTTGTATAAATATAATAAGGACGAACGGTCCGGAAACTCCCTCGAATACTCTATCTTCTCTGTTTTTTTTTGTCGAATACGATAGAAAGCGGTGTTTTCCGAAATTTCATTGGGAAGCAAGGATATGGATAGTTTATACGACATAAATCGCTACTCTTCGCAATATAGACTGTACAACATCGCTATGAAAATATGTTATCGTTCAACATTTTTGGGCTATATCTGACGTATTTTTCTGTTAATCATGAATTTGGCACTGATTTGACTCCCAGCTCGATATTTGATAAAAATTCAAAAAATCAAAATCTCATAAAATTTTAACGTTTCAACCGATCTTAACCAAATTTAATAAGGATCACCGGTGTATGAAAGCTCACGTACATACCAATTTTGAGATTAATATCTCGAACATTAAAAGAGTTATCGCGTTAAAAGACATTTTTGAAAAAATTCAAAACCGCGTAAAAATTTAATGATCATGGGGATTTTTACAAAAATTGGTATGAACGATGAGGATTGACCCCTCTATCTATGGTGTAAATTTCAGCTGTATATCTCGAGGCGTTCCCGAGTTATAAAGGTTTATATTTTTTGAGCGTGTAACATACACACACACACACACACATACAGACATTTTTTCTAAATTACTTTTCTTGACGTTTTGGACCATTCTGATTGTACTGACATGAAAATCTCGAAAAAAAAAAAAATTTCACGAAAACAAAGCTTCCTCTATGAGGAAGCAAAAATTATATTTTTTAAAGCAGTTCTTATTTTAACTCATAGATACTTCAGCCTCAATTTCTTTCGGACTTATTGTACGGCGTAGACAATTTTAGTGGTTAAAGTAACATGCAATATCTCACACGGGAATTGGGAAGCCGAAGCGTCGAGTTTTTTTATGCGTCTCTGGGACGGAACTTAAGCACGTTGTCGCACAATCCCTCGATTGCGCCGTCGTTGAATTGTTTGATGTATGGAGGGATTAGCATAACGCACGGGTAATGAGCTAATCCGACAGTATCGCCAATGAGCACGAACTCGACCATACCATCTAAGTAGAAATGAAAAAACGAGCGAATGAGCCCCTGGTTTACTCGGTAAGAACGTATCGTCTTTTACTTCTGCCCCTCACATTTTTTCTTTTTTGTCACCGCTTCAGCACACCTCGTCCCTGTATCTCTGGCTACATCATCTCTGTTCTATGGCCCAGAAACGAGATGTTATTTATGGGTAGTCGATTGCGAGCACGGCAGGGAGTATTTCGAAGGCTGCACTAGGTATGGAGCTCTTTTTGACAGGGCAAAATCGTCAGCTGTCGTCTTGTCCCATCGAAACGCCCTCCGCACATCCATCTCTAGTCTCGGCGTGAAACGCAAACCACTCCTGTTCATTTATCACTTTAGACACATCTTTGCGAACGTCAAATATCTATGTGTATACGAGGAGCTAGAGATACGTGATCACTTAAGGTGGGTAGTCCGTTATATTGCGGGATGCTGCGCACGGGGAGAATCCTGATACATTTATGCATGGGTTGGTGCCAGTGTAGTCAACCCCAAATCGGTATTATATCAAGAAGCGCGGTACCGTCTTGACGTCATATATTAAAAAGAAATTAAATTGTATTACAACCTCCGTATGACGTCACTTCGTTCCATCACATCTTCCTATCGATACGAGATGCTACTGCAATTCTCATTTTTCTCGACTTCAGACCTTTAGCTGTCAAATTAAAATGGTAACACGATTAATTTATCGCGCGACAAAGAAAAATCTAAACAAAAATATCCCACACGGAAAAAAAGTTTGGTTGTGGCAACTACGTTTTCGATTTGCTGTACACAATGTCTAAATAATTAGTTGCCTCAACCATATAGAATAGTCTCCGCAACTATTCACGATTAGTTCTCGATTGGATTAGTTAGGTTAACGAATCCAATCGTTGGGACTACCACTCGGACAGTTGGGACTACCATTCGAATCGTTAGTATTACCATTTGAGTTGCTAGGAAAATAGAATAATCGATTGGTTGTGTCAACTCATTTCTTGGTTATGGCAACTAATCTTTTTTTCCGTGCACTGCAAAAATGATATGATGTTAGCATAAAGTCCTTTAGGTTCTTTAGGCTTCATACACAGACGCGTTACACACACTTTCGCATACATATACATAAATATGACTAACTGGTTGGAGTAGGTCAGGGTTGAAGCATGAAAATATCAGCGCAATTACCATCTATACATTGACTTTCGATAATTAAAATCAAAAGGTCCTGTAGGCTTTTACCTAATTTATAGACTTGTCGAAACCTCGAAAGGTGTTGGATATATTTATGTATTATACAATATAAAGTATGTATGGTATGTCGTATGTCTGTCGACGATAGAAACCCCCGGTATATTACTTCTATAGTATAAAGCTATAGCTATACGGATGCGTGTTCAAGCACTTTCTCAGGCTATAAATATTGCCGAGGGTTAACCGCCAGGAGGTTCTATAGATTACATCCCCCTTAGCTAATAAATACGTTATTGTCTGGCCGGGTGATCTATGGCGCTTACTATACGCGCATGTCTATCCGATACATGCGCCTTGCTAATATTCGTGACGAAGCTTCGTCTCTAGAACAATTTTGAATTCACCAACAGCTTACCCAATAGATAGGACAATGCGTATTCTGTCATTTTTATGAGCAATCAAATTCTTTTTTAAATCTCTTGACTGTCAATAAAATGATGATAATAAAAAGTTAATTAATTCCAATTAATTTCATTTATGGAAATCAAATTGAAAAGTATGAAATAGTTTCTGTAAACATTTTCTCAACCATTTATTTAAATTATCGTCAAATCGGATTTCAGATATTTTAAATTTATTGAGGCTTTATTCATCAGTCAGATTTATGTTAAATAAACAGTAGTGTATGCTACTAGGAACGGAAGTGCGATCAGGAACGTAGACTGTACCGATAAAAAATTAATACTGCTGTGTTCAATCTTACTTTGTTGTCACTAAAAATTGGTGACAAACTGTATTATGTCAATATGAATATGCCGAAGTATTATACTCAACCATCGAGTTGTAAAGTCATTCGATCACACTAGCCCCGGTCACCCATACATACGATATAGAACGATCGATTCTCCCGTCTTTGTCTTTCCTTTACTCACTCTCGAAAGCACTCGTTCAGTGACACAATTCAACGGTTTTCTCCCTCTAATAGCACGTCAAAAGTTAATCGCGTGGCATACTCGGCACAATAGCACGCACGTTGCTGCGATCTCGGTGATATATGTACTGACGACTGTGTGAGGAGGGGTGACTCTCGATGACTAGCTACTTGTGTCCGCTGTTCATTGCTGCTGCTGCTGCTGCTGCTGTACCCATGCGGTTTTCCGATGCATTCGATTTGCCACCCTAATCCCAATTCATTCGCGTACACGCAATTGACACTCTGCTTGCTGCTAATGATAACTGCCTCTCGCTTATCCTCTCCTTCTCTTTGGCGTTGTGAGAGCACTTTACTGTGAGGGTTATTATCAAAGGCGGATGTAGTTAAATTTCCGTTTCCTGGTCAGTGAACTCGAAATTGTAATACCTTGAATTACAAGTCGAAAATTCGGTATCCACGAAAAATATTCTTGCACGGAAAAAAAAGATTAATTGCCATAACCAAGAAATGAGTTGACACAACCAATCGATTATTCTATTTCCCTAGCAACTCAAATGTTAATACGATTCGAATGGTAGTCCCAGCTATTCGAGTGGCAGTCCCAACGATTGGATTAGTTAACCTAACTAATCCACGATTGGATTAGTTAACCTAACTAATCCAATCGAGAACTAATCGTGAATAGTTAAGGTTACTATTCGATATGGTTGAGGCAACTAATCTTTTAGACATTGTGTACAGCAAATCGAAAACGTAGTTGCCGCAACCAAACTTTTTTTTCCGTGTGGAAAAAAAAAACCGCCCAAGAAACGATCCAGAAGAAAATAGTCGCAGTCCAAATATTCGGAGGAATATAATTCAAAGGTAAAATACCTGACAAAAAAAATATCATGCGTAAATAAGAAACGATAGAAATAAAAAAGAAATTTACTGTATTAAATACTAAGATTTGTATAATTCGTATGAAATCCGTGACTCATATGATCGCTCCTTTATTTTTTTATTTACTTAAATATAAATATTTCAAAGCCATATCACTGAGTTTTTCTCAATTACTTATTATATATTTTTTATTTATAGAAAAGACTTTCGATGCACATTTTTTGTTAGGAATGTGATTGAACTTAGTAAGTGGTTGGATCACAACGTACCTCGTATTGTTCGTCCATCTGTAACTTACTTTCATATATACGATGTTGAAACCGAGCTCCAGCGTTATTATCATTCTTTGAGCCTCGAGGAAGCTGAAGAAAGAGAGGCGACTGCGTGAGAAATAACAATAAATCTCTCAAGGCTACAATACTTTATACTGAGTGGCCAGGCGGTAAAACGTGTTATTATTTAGCTTTGATAACCATAATGTTTGCACGCAACTTCTTATCTCACAATCCGTTTCATAAATTATCGTGCATATATGCAACATTCTGTGTCAATGATTATGAATAAATTTTTTCAAGTTTAATTTCTTTTTTTGTGACAATTCATGGGTTAAATGGGAAAGAGTGCACAATATTAGTACAAATCTAAAAAAAATGCTATTAATATATCAATGTCAATTTACCTTCGCATTTGAACAGAAAACAATAAGTTTTTTAACGAAAAAATCAAATGAATTGTTTTTCCCAGAATGCGACCTCATACATTCGTGTTCAAGTATCATATAATTTATAAGGCAATGTGTAGAAACAACAAAAAAAATGTACGTGTTACTCAAATGGAGATTATAAAAGGCCACCTCTCAAAAAATTCGTACGAAGGTTTCCTGTCACGAGGATCAAAATTGGAGTCCAGACTATAATTTTTTGATGTGGCAAGTTAAAAAAAAAAGTTTTCTTTTAGGTAGTCTAATATATATAAATATATAGCATGCTGCTTATGGTGGCAACAGTACACCGTAACATTGTGCCTCTTGGCACCACGCTATTTTCGAACCGCTTCATCACGACCCAGGAGCCTGAAATATTTGTATACCCCGCCGTGTTATTACTTCACATAGACAATTACTAATGATAAATCGCTCTGCTATCTGCGACTGATACACTTATAAATATTTTTTTTTTTTTGCTCCCGAGAACTCGAGACAGCTGCGATCGGGATTGAAGGTTGACAGACGGCAATTATTTACACGATTGTATCGATCTGTATCAGCTTCGAATCAACTTTGTTCATTTCGTACTTCAAATTGAATATTCGAGATCATAGAATATTCGATTGGATCGAATTTATTCGATTCGTACTTAAAATTGAATATTTGAGATCATAGAATATTCGATCGGTTAGAATTTCTTCATTTCGTACTTTAAATAGAATATTCTATGATCTCAAATATACGAACTTCAAATCGAATATTCGATAAATGCAAGAACTTTTCAAGTATTCGAAAAAAGACCGATTCGTTTCGATCAATATTTGCACACCCCTACTCTGTATGTATCTGGAGTACACTCAGAGAAATCTTAATAGTATAGTCAACTATAAAGTGACAACTATTAATTTTTAGTCCGTGCAACTACTTTCATAGTTACGATGACAGTGAAAATAGTTATGGTAATTATTTGTTAGTTGTAGTAACTATTTTATAGTTGTGGCAACTATTAAAAAATTGGTCGTACGAACTAAAAATGAATAGTTGTCACTTTATAGTTACTAATACCGTAGTTTTCTCGCAGTGTATTGATAGTTTTGTTCCCAAATTGATAATTGTATTTTATGTCATAACGAGCGGCTGACAGAGCCTGGGGTCATCAGCTGTTTTATATATATGAGATAACTTCACGGGCTGTGCACAAATTGCTCTCGAAAATCTCCGATTTTCGGATTTAGGGATGGAGAGTGAGGCCGCCGGTTGTGGCTTGGGGCGCAAAGGCGAGCGAGAAGCATTTCGGGTGCACCACATTGACAGACTCGAGCCCCACTTTACCCTGTGGCACCCTTCGTGGCTATGCATCAAGCTTTATTTTTCGTTCCGCCCCATAATGCGATAGTGTTGTTTCACGATCAAAATTCATATAAATCCATTTATCACTGTTGACACAGGGGCGGGCAATCCGGAACGGTCGTAACGTTTTGTTTGTCCAAAATGTGTTACAGACACTTTATCGAATATTACCAGCCCGTATATAGACATACGACGTGTACTGCATCTGCAGCTGCTACTGCTGTTGCCACCTAAAATCGACACATTTCAATAGTATTAATCATCATATTTCATGTTACACTTTTTAAAAAGCTATAATTTTGGAGTCGGTCGTAATATCATCTGTTAATGTCTGACTTGAATCTAGCTTGTGTGGAATGTAATATTGAGTACCACGTAAAAGAAATTTGGACCTTGACGAATCTGTCAAAATCAAAACAGACAAAATTGATGAATCAACATGATTCATCTTAACGTACAAATGATATTTCATCTTGTTGTCAGAATGGTCCAAAACGCCGAGAAAAGTGGTTTCTACATACACGAAATAATGTCCAGTCATGTAAAATTTAAAATTTAGTGAAAATCGGTAGAAATTTTCGGGTCTGATATAAATTTTATTTATTGACAATAAAAATTTCAAATTTCCTTAAAACGAGGATGCAAAATAGAACTATGCACATAGCTTGCTCAGTATTTTCTACTTTTTACAAAGCTTCCTCTGTGGGTGAGCCGCAATCGATTAACATACATAAATCGAAATATAAAGCCGAAAAAATGTGCAAGGTTTTTCTCCGGCTCCAAGAGCTTGTAATATTACAAGGACTTCGAATTTTAATCTGGATCTTTGTATAAACATTCTTAAGATGTTATACTAACATTTTATGGACGATAATTTTTTTTCTTTTACTTTTTGAAGGTGATAAGTACATATCCACCCTTAACCACTTCGCTCGAAATTTAAGATCATTAGAAATATCCTAACATGTAATTTCAGAAATAAGTTTCATAGAAAAGCAAAGATTTCTTTCTATATGTGGAGTCAATACCGTGTCTTTATATTTTTGTTGTTATATCGAAATTTATTAAAAATAACGAAAGATTGACATGGACATCGATAACTACGGATACATAGAGCTGAAGCTGAGAAATCATGTCGCTGACACATCGTTGGCCAGTTCGGTTGCGCTCGGCAGAAGTGTCGGTGGGGCGCGAACCAACAACGACCGCCGTGACACGACTGACACCGTGTCGCGGATGCCGCCAGAGGGGAAGGAAGTCCAGAAACAAGGGTGGAGGGGGTTCCCGGGGGACTCGTTGGAAGGAGAAGTCAGCTGAGGGGTGGGACGCGCGCCATTCGAGAGGTTCGCCGCCAAGTGGACGACAGTCGCGACTGGGAGCCCGTCACGTGAATCTCGTTCTGTCTGCTCCTGCGCTGCTAGCTCAGTTTTGTGTACACTCCGAATTACACGTTTAAACAAAAGAGTTGATTAAACAAGTGCAGTTTTTTTTTAAATCGAGTGTCGAGTGCCATTCAGTTGCCATCAGTTTTTGTGTTTATGAAAAAGTTTTCCGAGTTAGCGATCGGTAATATATATATATATATGAATGTACATGATAACTGAGATTATTGGTGATTGTTTTATTAATCAAAACTCCATCGTAACAAATGGCTGCGGCTGTGAGATATGATTGTGTAAAGTTCTACGTGTGTGACGACTGATATTTCGCTCACACGCAAAATTCATCAGGTGTATTAACAATCGGATAGCTATTGCTTATAATCGGCGAAATACATAGAGTGAGGTGACTGTGGCTGTGTCATTATTTGTGAGGCGTAAGGTGCGAGGTGCAAGTCTAGAGGAACAAAAGCGACTAGACGAATTCTTTTGACATATTAAAAAATGCTGACTTCCAATGCGAATCAGTATCTTCGCCCGGAATATCTTACACCGCTGCCAACTACGGTTAGTACACAGTCCGACAATTGGGTTCACGCTATAAGTGCCATTTATTTTAGTGTTAAGTAATAAGATAGACGTATAATGTAAACGTCTCAATGGCTGGACATGCCGCAGTTTCTAGATGCACTGTGCGCGCAAAAGAAGGGAAAAAAACGATTTTCTATATATGTCCAGTGACTTGGACATCGCTGTTGATATATATAGAAGCACGGGTCTTATGGGACGGTTGACGCTGGGGTGCTTACGGAGATTAACGCGGTAGCTCGTGTACAGCGACGTAAGCACCATAGCCTAAATCCTACCACGGGACCTGAGCTTCTATGTTCGTCTATCTTCCTTGCCTTCCTTGGTGATAAACGCTAGAGTTCGTTTTAGACCACGGAATGGACAGGATTATATAGTAGATTATAGCTTATTAGAGTTTACACATACTCAATGAAACTATTTATTATTGTGAACATGTAAACACAATCCAACCATTCGAGATCCAAATTCATGCGACAAACTTAAATTATTTGTGATATAAGTAGAAATGAAAGTTATTTTGAAAATGCTAGGATTATTGTATTCAATTATACGATGTCGATATCAAGTTCTCTATATTTTTATTACTGTCAAATAGATTTGAATACAGCAAAAGTTTTCATGTCAGGTTACTTCAAATGGTCTAAAACTTCGGAAAAAGTAGTTCACAAAAATGTCTGGATGTATGAATATGTGTATGTGTGTGCGGGCATGCGTGTGCGCCCGCGTTTATGTGTGTGAGTGTGTGTAGCATGGTTGAAATATTAAATCCTATATATCTCAAGAACGGCTTTAATTGTTTAACTGAATTATGAAAATACTTAAACATCTTGGCAGATTTTATAAGACTAAATTATTCGAAAAAAATGTGTACGCCCTCTAGGTGCCGCATTTCTTCAGCTAATGATCTAAATAATTCTTAACAAATGAATCAATGTAACAAAACGATCCATAATGAATTTGTGCTAAACCTGTAAAGCAGTTTTATAAAATTTTCAATTTCCGAATAATTGATATTGTCGTTCTAATTAAAGTCAAATTCAACCACCTCAACCCGAATTTTCTACAATGTCAAACTAATATCCAGCTGTAGCTGTATGGCAGAAATCAATTTATAGTTTTATATTTAAATATATTATGGAAATAAAAAAAGTTTGTACTGGGGTTTGCGAATTATATTGCATAGCACAGTATCATTTCCATACACTGCTGACTGAATTTACAGATATTTCTATCAAAATCTGTAAAATGTACGAACTATTCACCGTGCTAATATTGTAAATAAATTTCTGGGTTCTTGCAAATGATTTTGGGTTGTATTGCTTTGCTCTATGATAAGCCATACGCAGCCTGAATGAAAAATTGAAATCAAATTGTTTTCGATTCCAACAAAATAGCATATGGAAAAATTAATTTATCGTTTATTTACAAATTATATCATTTACGATTTATATCTTTAAAAAAATGAATAATTACTGTACAATAATATTAATTAAATACTAATTATCTGAATTGTAATGACTCATTTAATGACGCCACTACAGACCGGAGTCATCTCCTGAGCACCGTAATATACTTCCATATATCAAAGACCTGCCATCGTCTAGACTCTAATTAAAACGAAAAATAATATTCAATTACAACGCTTGGTAACGCAAAAAAACATGTCTACCGACTGCAGTGACGGCATCCAATAAAAGCTCACAATTCAAATAATTTATTATATTTTATATAAGCGATTTATTATATAGAATAGATTTTCTATTTACATCGGATATATCCAAGTTATTGTGTTGTTTTCGTGGGCTTTATAAAAGAACTCTATCAAGTCGTTAGGGTAATTATAAAATGATGTTTTCTTTAACTAAAATCTTAATACCACAAAAAATTATGTTTGGGATGTAATAGGAGATTTTATGCATATAATGGGAGGTACAGCAGACAAAACATTGTAGACACAATGCCAACAAAGCTTGCCAATTCGGCAGACCAACCACTTGAACATATCTCATCCGCAATGCTGAACTCTGTCGTTAAGGTGTCTTCTCCCAGTAATGCCGTACAGCCCGATTTGTTTTGCTCACGACGAAATTAACATACTTAATCGCGTCTAGATTAAAGCGTTTCTAACAGTCCTGTATCTTGTGTAATTGCAGTTGGACGCCAAGAAGAGTCCGCTCGCTCTCCTCGCCCAAACCTGCAGTCAAATCGGCGCGGATCCACCCAGCGGAAAATCATTGCTAGCCACGTTAGACGGTAAGACATCCAACGGCAAATCCTCCAAGTCATCCAGCGAACAATCTCGCGAGAAGTTATCCCCGGCAGCTACGCAACCATCACCAGCGACAGAGAGTGTCAAATCGAGTTTCAAACCGTACGAATCTTGTTTGGGAAGAGAAAAAGCATCAAGTCCCGAAGAGTCGAGAGCGTCGTCAAGTCACTCGACGTCGGGACGTTCAAGGACACCAGGATGCGGCAGCAAGAGGTGTTCCAGTAATCAGAGTGCTTCTTCAGCTCGAGCGGTGACACCACTTGGTCGACGAACTGCGACACCTAACAATGAGGCGACGCGAGAGTCACCAGCTTCGAGGGCCGGTAGCGCCTCGAACGCAGCGCCAGCATCGGCCGATGCTGTAGTGGCGTCGTCACAGGCATCGGCAAGTAGCCCGATGCTGTCAAAATCAGCGTACAGTCCTACCGGAGTTCTCGTAATGTCGGATCCATCGATAAAGGATCTTCCTCTGGGTACCTTCAAGGCAGGCTCGTCAATGCCGGTTTCCACATCCTCTGCGTATCTTGGTTACCCAACGCAACTGCCAATCGACGTAATGGCAAGCTCCCTGATGTCCCAGCATCATGCCGCCTTGAAGAACGGTCTTACGAGTAATCCGTACTTGAGTTACGCAAGAATGAAGACAAGCTCCGGCGCTGACACCCTTGTGCCAATCTGTCGCGATCCCTTCTGTACCGGTTGTCAGTTGAATCCACATTTTCTCGCGACGTCATCCGCAAGTGCTAAAGTGCCGACGAGTACGGCGGGTTCTTGTCCTGCCGGTTGCGTTCAATGCGATCATAAACCGAATACCTCGTCATACGGGCCTATGAGCGCTCACACTAGTGCCGCTGCCGCTTACGCTCACGCACAGCTAGCGGCACTTGCCGCAGCTTCACAGTTGCCCTATGTCTGCAATTGGATCACAGGGGATGGCGCATATTGTGGCAAAAGATTTCCTTCCTCGGAGGAACTTCTTCAACATTTGAGAAGCCACACTAGCGTCTCAGCAGGTGATCCTTCAACCGCAGCAGCCTTGTCGCTTCTCTCGCCACCTGGATTACCCCCGACGCATCCCCTATTATCGAGAACGTACCCAACACCGCCTCTGAGTCCACTTGCGACCGCTCGATATCATCCTTACGGAAAGCCATCGCCACTAATGCAGCCGTCATTGTCCTCGCTGGGTCTCACTCTCCCACCTCATCATCCAGCCGCAGGATTACCACCGTACTTTTCACCGTACTCACTTTACGGAGGGCCGCGTCTCGGTGCAGCTTCCGGAATGCATCCCTGAGCCGTCGGCTACGATGGATAAATAGAGAGGGATTGACGAATTCCTCGTTTACGCTCGGGGAATTAACGTTTAACTGTGATTTTTGAGTGAATATAGCCGTGCAAGGGGTATTTCATGCTTAGTATGTGCGTATGTGCGTTTGACCGAAAATTTATGACTGCTTGTGTGTGCATGGATGCGTGAGCGCGTGTCGAAAGAAATGTATACTGTACACATTGATTTAAAGACTCTAGATAATCGAAAGGAAGCATCAGCGCTAGGAATGTGTAATTATTCGAAATTTCGAGTAATTCATCGTGAGGTAAATATGAATTATTTATTCCAAGTTCGAATTGATTTGAATACCACCGCGCATTTCAAATTGATTCGAATACTTCTTACATGCCTCTAATCCGCGCCACCTGCTATAGTTAGTCAGTTGATTTCATACCATCCCAAAGCCTTTACTGAATCATTGTAAATCCGATAAATTGTATGAAAAATTACTTGTGTAAATACATTTTATTCTTGATAGATTGATCATGAAACTATCAACAACACCTATCGAAGCCGGTGTACTTCCGCAGTACGTGACTATACTCTATGAGTGTTCATCTGTAATGCAGAGCTATCTCATGGGTCTGTACTTGTACGATAAATCGTATTAATAGAGCCACGATATATACATCAAATACTACATTTGTTGTAAACCTGAATACCGTTCTGCAATTGTTCTTTCACTGACGCAGAGGGATTACCTGGATCTATTGAGGAGGTTGGAGCGCTCCACACTAGTCCAATCAGTG
The DNA here is from genome assembly GCA_963970395.1 of Ephialtes manifestator. Lineage (NCBI taxonomy): Eukaryota > Metazoa > Arthropoda > Insecta > Hymenoptera > Ichneumonidae > Ephialtes > Ephialtes manifestator. Next base: position 464,767 of record OZ019971.1, read on the forward strand.
CTAAGTTTTTCTACAATTTCGGATGGTTTAATAATCTGTTCCAAGGTGTTAATCACATAGCAACATTAATGCCTGATATTCAAATACATTCACAGCTGTCACATGCACAGTAAATCGATCAATATCTCCAAATTTCCGTTGTTAAGTTTTTTCATCGAGTTTTACAAAAGGGTAAACCGTAATATCGGTCCGATTATGACGAAATATAGCTCGTTTTGATCAGTGGAAGATTCTTAATCGACTGACCGTCCGGATTTTCTATAGTATCAGGCGTTCAAAAGTTACAGCCATTTGTATACTTGATGTGAGGTTATGATAGGATAAACAAACGGTTGTATCTTTTGAACTATTAATACGATTTCAAAAAAATAGATGGCCAATCGATAGAATATCTTTTAGTAAACTAAATGAGCTATTGGTCATCAGAGTCTGGCTGATATTACGGTGTACCCTTTCAAAAAACTGAATTAAAAAACATAACATCCGAAATTTGCAGATATTGATCGATTGAATGTCGATATCACAGCTGTGAATATATTTGAATATCAAGAACTAATGCTGCTATATGATTAACACCATGGAACAGATTATTAAATCATCTGAAATGATAGAAACGCTTTTTAAAATTTAGCACTGATTTGACTAGTGTGGAGCGCCCCAACCTCCTTAAATGTCACGAGGCATACAATGAATATTTAGAAAATGCTCACTGTCATCATACATGTGTATGGTAAAGAAAAAAAAAATTTGATTCTGGGAAACTGGCCATTTTAGCAGTTGGATTTTTTGTTCGAATAATCACAGAATGCCAAATGGCGATAATCGATATAATCGGCCACAAAAGATATCGATCACGATTGAGTGCTATCATCACGCGCTGCTATTGATCTAATGTAATTGTTCTATGAACACTATCTATACAATTATATTCATATTCAATTCATATTGTAATTATTGTATATTTGTTCATAATCGCATATTCGTAAGTCTGATGTTAAGGTAATGAGAAAGAAGTTAAAAGGTGATGGTGAGTACTAAGGAATGAGATGACGGCGACAATGTGCTATCATATAATTAAGCGTCTATTTTTGCGTAACCAAAGTTTTCAGTATCCATTGTTAGATCTGTAGCGCGATGATAACGTATTACGTGTATTACGATGACGTGTGATGTAATTTAGAGAGCGAGAAATGCAGAAAGAAACTATGAGGACAGGGAAGACATGCAGCTAATAACTATCACTTACGAATATTATATAATATAAATATCGATTGTAAATAGATTTATTATTGTTAATAGTAACTTTATTGTCTCGTGGTATTATGAATGCCAAGACACTTGCTCACAAAGTCCCAGTTTTTATTTTAACAATTATGTCCTTGTGTACCTCGCATCCACTCTATACCGCACAATTTCGGCTGTAATTATGCGGCTAAACGTAGCATGACGTGTCTGGTTCGAAACTGTTTCATCTCTGGATCGAATTGATCGAATATTATTGTTCTTCATTTTTTCAATTATTCATACGACGTCTTGTCGAATTCGTTTTGAAAATCTTCGGAACTAAAATACAACAAACATTTCTTATACGAACATCTGTTATTTCATTTTTCTACTCCATCACACGACCCGCTTGCTCTAAGTGTCTCTCATAGGAAGATGAAGAAACGTGTACTACGTGATAGTGGCAAGAAATATATAGTTACTCAGAGACTGTTTTATTATACCAAAATCTCTACGGTATCTCAATTTTATTGTTTCCACTTATTCTTATGGAATGAGTAAAATTTGCCTCAGCTTAAGATGAGTTAATGCGACGGTTCTGACAGCTGCCGGCTGGTACAACAACAATTAACCGCCGACCAATCTCTTCCGCGCTCATCCACCTAAACCTTAGAACTATCATCCGATGACAACTTTGACTATGCTCCTGCTTTTCCAAAAGATAACATATCAACAGCCAAATGAGTCAACGTGGGTATTATACTAACCGTCTGACGGTAACGTCCCGATTTTATACCGACTGTCGGATGACAACGTCGCGATTTCATACCGACTGTCAGGCGATAGCGTTCCGATTTTATACCGACTGCCGGGCCTATGTTATACCGACTGTCGGACGACAGCGTGCTGATATTATACCGACAGTCGAACGACACCGTGCCGATATCAAGACCTCCGGTAACCGCTCAAGACAAGGACATTTACCAACCTACCATACCGACTGAGCCGACAAGAGTCTATTACACTTCAGAATTAAGACGATGTGCTACTGCTCGGTCGGTAATAAAAACTGTAAAGCGTTGTTCTTAGTCACAATTGATGTTTCAGGCAACAGACGAGAAGTACTGACTGCGTCTTGATACTCTGCAGTCAGTATTTCTCGTCTTTTGCCTGAAACATCAACCGTGGCGAAAAATAACACTTCGGGAAGATTCAGCTATCTCATTCTCATTTATGGCGATCTGAGAGAGACAAACTACATGTAGCACATCATCTTAATGGAAGTAGGATGGTAAATATACCTTTATTGATTTTAAAAAATTGAAAAAAAATGTTAGTACAGCATCTCAAAAATGAAAATACAAAGTGTCAGAACAAAAATCAAAGTCTTAACATTCCGAACTTTCCGCGTCGAACCACTTCGCGGGTATATTATTATTTATCAAAACTGTAAAAGCGTTTTTCCTGAAACCTCATTTTCAAAACTTGTGTGCAATATAGCTCAAAAACTAATTGACCGATTTCGGTTAAATTGGACATACATCTTTCTAATAGTATTGTCTCCAATACAATCTAAAGTAGTTTTGAAAAAAAAAAGAAGATTACTTGTATGGCAAAATACAGCACTCTTTTCTTTTTGTTTGAATTTTTTCCTTGTCTAAAAGTATCTCACCCCTTAAATAAACGGATCTATTCATGCTATTTCCGTAGTGAAAGGAGTTAAAGAAGAAAAAGAAACAACAACTTCACAGTCTGGCTGGGTTTCTTTAACGCGGTGATATTTTATTAAAATTATAAACACGGGATTACAATACATCACGTAACGTGGTAATACTTGTTGCTTAGAAACTCGTCGTTGAATCAAGGCCACGCTGATTCAAAAAATTCTTATCGTCGCACTTAACTACTGTGTGCGAGCCCTTTGTTTTCTTTCTTTTCATTTATTTTTTATTTGTGCTACGTGTACGTACATACATGCATATGTATATCACCCTATCGTTGAATGCGTTCTGAGTGAAGTTTTTTTTTTTTTGCGGTGCATTATTGTTACGCAGGTTGCCTTTTTTTCTTCTCGAAAAATGATTTATTCTCTGCGTCTTGACAAGAACTAGTAAAATCTGGGCTTTCGGCACGACCGCTAATCCGTACAAATCGACATGACAAAAGGTTCATACCGAGCTGGCACTCAAGCCTCGATCGATTAAGCCCAATTCAGCATCAATCGATCTGGATTATTGTTGTTTTTTTAGTATGAATTAGTATTGATTGGACTCGCGGCCCTGAGCTTGCATTTCTCGATTCCATTTTTCTCCATTAACTCTCGTAGTCGGATTGTTGATACGCTTACTTCTATCACAGCATATGAGATGTTGCGCGTGAGTTATTAAAAATGCTAAAGCGCTACACACTAGACAAATCAATGAAAATTTTGAAAAACCTATGCAAAATTATCGGTAGTGTAATTGACTGGTATGTCTATGCAGCAACAAGTGTTGTTAATATATAAATACAGTTGAATCTCTTATAGTTAAATGGTTTGAGATTACGAAAACAGTTTTCTGCTTGAAAAATATCTAAGGTAACATCTACTCCAGTTCGATCGGGCATCAATTATTCAGCCGATAACGTTTAGCGCGACTATGCTGGACGCCTGCGCATATGTATATTGGGAGTAGTTATTGGAAGAAAAATATTAATTAAGAGGGATCAATGAGTAACGTAAGTATAAATTCGAGAGATTCCACTGTACTAAAGTGTCTCATTTTAAACTTTTTATTAAGTTTTTTTTTAATTCTTACTTCGGCCAAGTATAGATTTGCTTTTTAAAAAGAAACCTCATGAATAGAGAATGTTTTTAATAAAATTCCGAAGTTGTGCCTACTCACTCAACTTTTATGCTCAAGTCATGGAGAACCTTTGAAATTTCATTTCTAGCAAACTTATTTTCTGTGGTATTCACAAGCTCAAAGAATTTAATTTCCAGGTTCATCGAAGTTGCATGATTTAAAGTACCGTGTGGATTCCGGTTAAAAGTGAATTCCTTTCATGAGATTTGAATTTAAGCCCATATTCATACTTCGGAAAGATAAGAGACGAAAAAAATACGATGTTAAAAATGAGACACCCGAATAAACTTCAGATTGCCCACAAAAAAAATTTCTTGCCACATTAAAAGACTGTACTTTGGACCCTAATGTTGATCCTCATGAAAGGAGAGCTTAGTACGAATTTTTTTAGAGGTGGCACCATTTGTATTTTCCATTTCACTAGTACGTAGAAAATCGAGTCTTTTGTTTAGACAGATATAATTATTTTGCTACACAATTGACGGAGCTATGTATCGTGGCATTCGATAGCTTGTACAATTATCTTCAATTCCGTGCATCGTAGAACATTTTTAACTGCATAGTGTTCAAGTTATACAATTTCGCGTGGAAAGTAACAGTTCGCAAAAAAGAAAATTCCGGAGAAAAAAATCCAGAAAGGTGCCTTTTCAAAATTTAGCACGAAATAGCGATTTTTGTATTCATTTGCGTAACGATGAATTGATGCTGCATATCAGTTTAATCTCTAATACACGAGTAATTGAACCAGTACAAAAATTGTAGAAATAATTTTCAAAAATGAACACTGATTTGATTCGTGTAAAGCGCTTGTAAAACGCTTCTTAATAACTGTATACATTTTCTTTTTCTTCTCATGTATGTCGTTAATTATTTTGTAAGTTAGTATATTACACGGTCGCAATTCTCGCACTTTCCGAATCTACATCAATTACAAGTTGACTATTTAATCGTCTCGACTCTTACATATCGCGTCGTTTATTCTCGCTCCGGCTGTTCCCTCGTTGCTTTCAAACCTGTTAAAACTTTAATCAACTATACATCGATTGCTAAGCCTCCACAGTAAAATCTCTTGCTTACCCCTTCCATCTTTTACCATATTTATCAAACCTAGTCATATACGTGGGTTATTTTCGGTAGCTACGTGTCACGTACGCATTCGCTCACAATCCATCCGTTATTAGCAGGGCTTGACACCTTATGATGCGTTTATACTCGCACTCTTCAATTTTTATTCCACGATTTATTTGGTGTTAATTCGAACTTTATAAATTAATGCGTAATAATATTGACGAAGCAAAAAACCGAGTGAAGAGTATAGCCGAAATCTTATTGCTGCTCATCTGTATTAAAATTTAAGGTATTACAGGCCAACCGTTCCATAATTTTTTTTGTTATAAAAAACCTACTAAAATAAATACTGAACCTTTTTTCAATTTTTTTTATAAGTTATTTTTTGTCATTACACATTACATTCGTTTTTTTTAAAATTTCACTTTCATGAAATTAAGTGGCAAAATAATGAATGTTACTTTAGAGAAACTAATTCTTGCACTTTACATTAGATCGCTTCTTGATAAATAAATAAATGCAGCCTTTTTTTGTTGACATGTACCTCTTCACCCAAACTTTGCTAGAAAGCAATGATGAAAAAATAATGATGATTGATTTTTCAAATCCGATCCTTTTTGTTCAATTACACAATAAGAAATGTATTGTATATTTTTCATTACGGAATACATGTTCATCAAAAGTTGTTTTTATGTATTATGCAATGAATACATGTTCCCTAAATAAAGTTTACATACAGTTGAGAATGTATGATTTTTTAAATGGTATGTTTTCAGTCATATAGAGTCAAAAAAGTGTGTGGACCTTTTCATTTGATGGCAGTAAATACGTTTCCAAAAACTCGTATTTATGTACTACTAACAATAAATTCGTATTCAATTAATAAACGTATATAGAATAAACCGTAAGACAAACAATAAAAATTAATTATACATACTAGACTGCCGAAAAAACCTTATTATTCTTGCCACATAAAAAACCATAGTTTGGACCGTAACATTGACCCTTGTAAAGAAGATCTTTGTACGATTTTTTTTAAAGCTGGCCCAATGTCTCCTTGTATTTCCCATTTGATTAACATGTAGAAAATCGAATCTTTCATATGGACTAATATCATTATTTTTAGCACCGTTCATTGTGTAGAAACATAATGATATCCGTCCAAACGAACCTTTCGATTTTCTACTTGTAAATCAAATGGGAAACACAAAAGACCATTGTGCCTCCTATAAAAAATGTCGTACGACGCATTTCTTTCACGCGAATGAATAGTATGGTCCAAACTAGGCAGTCTAATATATACGAAATTATAGCCAAGTACGATTTACGTTCCGTTGTTTCGTGTATGTCGCTTAGGCGAGCATAAGTCTATGATGTGTTTTATCCATACCCGAAATAAATATTTATCGTCAAGCATCAACTATGCAATGCGAATCCCAGAAAAAAAACCCCCAAAAAAATATATCTGGAAAAAAAACTCCTATCAACGGACAATCACATTTGGGGAGTTTTTCCCGGACTTTTTTCCAGGGGGTATTTTTTCCGCCTACGATACAATGCGCAGCAAGCCGTTTTCATCATCCGTTCGATTCGAGCAGTTTTGTTTGGTCGTGATTAATTTGTCCCTTTTTTTCTCTTGTTTTTGTTTTATTTATTTGAGCGTATATGCATATTATTTGATACATTTCGTTCCATGGTGCACCATTCGTCACATACCGTCTTGCCGTTCGGGCAATTCCGTTATTCGCTACCCTCGAAGTTATTTTTTCTACTAATTCTCCATTTCCCAGTGCCAACTACCGCTGCGTCATAATTCACACACAATCATTCCTCTGAGGCGCGCGCGACTCTGAATATTCACTCTACAACTCGTTGTAAAATCATATATGCGCTGCATCGCTCTCGTAAAGCTCACGCACACAATTACACAGCCCTCTCTCCGATTCTTGCGTACATTTAATTTATGTTCCCTTGTCATTATTAACCATTTCTTTCTCTTCTTCTCTTTGTGCCTCTCCGGGTTTTCGGCATATTCATTTTCATCCTTTTCGAATTAATCATTATGATCTAACACATATATGAGCCATTTCACCGAAGTTCAGCCACCTAAAAAATGAGCCTACCAAATTTTTTTTCCAAGAGTTAAAGTCGCTAATGCTATAATAGCTGAACAACGCTAATTTTGTGATTTTTCATTTCGACTCAAAAAACTCGGTAATGGTGAATCTTGTCGAAAAAGTATAAAGGGCAAAAGTTTGTTGATTTTTTTATGATTTACAAAAAAAGTGTCATTTTTTTTGAGCATTCTAAACCTAAACATAATAATAATAAATAATGAAAAAACGAAGAAATTCTGAACTTTGAAACAGCTGGAAGTCTTTGCTATAAATTTGCACAAAATATATTTTCGATAGGGATACACCGTTACCGAATTATCCGAGTGAAAAAAAAATATCGCCAATTTAGGGTCGTCCAGCTAATGCAGTACTGGCGACCTTAATACTCGGAGAAAAATTATTGTACTCGAATATACCCAAAGCTAGATAAAAAATTTGGTTGGGTTATTTTTAGGGTGGTTGAAACACCGGTGGAGTAACCCATATGGCATTCTCGAGCTTACAGAATCCGGTGACTTTTTCCTAAGCTCTGTATCAGTCGGTACCCTTCCCTCTAGATTCAACCCCCTATCTTTGGCACTTGAAAAAAAGTTGTAGATAAAACATTCTCGTCGCTCTGGCGACAAGCCCACGCATCATGTTCTCCTCAGATCGCATTATAAGCTCCTCGACTCTCGTGTTGCGTCACATTTTTTGCGCCAGTCAATAAATCTTGGTGTCGACGCGTTCTCTGATTGATGTATTGCCGAAGAATATCACCCTCTCTTCTCTCTAGTCTTAAATCTATACGGCCATCGTTGCGCCAAGATATCGGCGGAACTTGGCATTTATTCGATTCACCGAGTGTTATTATAGAAATTTTCGTAATTTCCATCGAGGGTATTTTCGTGCGCTAGGACGTGCCTCGTTCTTCTTCCCTTATTCTTCGTATTTACTCGAAATGAATATTTGAAAAACGAAAAAACGCTCACTATTCTCACGGTTGATTCGATATCGGCGATGGCGTACTGTCAACAAATACTGTCTTTTCCATAATTCTCGAGATACATCTCCTGCGGCGTCGCGAGATTGTACCGTCCGCTTAGGCGACTTCCCGTCAGACCGTTATTATGATGAGTGTGATTAACGTGAAGATGATTTACGCTTAAAGCGACGTTTTTCTTTTTCTTTCGCGCTTTGTGTCGATAGAGGCAGTATTTTAGACAACCGGTGGCAAGCAACAGGATTAAGAATATTCCTAATGCACCCGCACCCACTGCTACGTATAGAAGGGTCACACCAAAACGGTATGAACAGTTGGCTTCCTCCTCATCGAAACCCGAGGGACAATGACGCACACCGTCGCACCATAGAACCGAGCTTATGCAGGCTTGAATTTCCGGACACCTGAGGAAAAAAAAAACAATGTCGATTATTTGTAACTGTCCAATGACCACAAGGGCTCTCCGAGGTCGTTGATGTTACACGGAAAAAAAAGATTAGTTGCCATAAACAAGAAATGAGTTGACACAACCAATCGATTATTCTATTTCCCTAGCAACTCAAATGGTAATACCAACGATTCGAATGATAATACCCACGATTCAAATGGTAGTTCCAACTATTCGAGTTGTAGTCCAAACGATTGGATTAGTTAACCTAACTAATCTAATCGAGAAATAATCGTGGATAGTTGAGGTTACTATTCGATATGATTGAGGCAACTAATTTTTTAGACATTGTGTACAGCAAATGATAAAAACGTAGTTGCCACAACCAAACTTTTTTTTCCGTGTAGGATAGATTATTATGAATACTCACTCAGTGAGTATTCAAATTTTTCGTATTTGCTATCTAATTTCGAAATTTCAATAGTTTTTCACATTATAAACTATTGTAAATCTCGGATATTCACTTAAAAGCGGCGTCCTAAGCTCTCTTAAGGAGGCATCTGTGGGTCATGCTAGTCAACCAACGCACCATTACAAATTTCCATATAAATGACAAAAAAATTGAAATTTGTAGTGCATATTGCTCTACAGTTCCCCTTCAGTCACTGTATAGAGTGTTAAGCCGAAATGTAATTCCTTCTATTTTATTTTTACGAATTACGAAATGCAAAGTCACTCATATGACTATTGTACCAACCTTATTTTGAGCGAAATAAAGTCGGCTGTCGCGTGTCGGGACGTCCCGCAGAGCTCGTGGTAACGTCGCACATATGTTGAGGTTGGTATCGCTGAGTTTACTTTCAGCGCGTGTTTAAATCTCAGAAATTGATAACTACTTATTGACTACAAAACAGTCATATAATTACAATCGAGCATTGATCAGCTTGAGTTGAGTCTCAAAAAATGAAAATTTCCGGGATTCCGGAATTGTTTTACGTTATAAGAAGAAGCTTTGATCTCACGAAATGCGAAAATTAACTTTTGAAATTCCCGCCGTAGACGAGTCCGTTCTGCTAGTCCGCTATTTCCCCTCAGAATATGCGACGTTGCCAAATCTCTTCGATTGAGATTGAAAATTTCAGAAAAGTAATTAGTTGAACACTGTTTTTGACTGTGTTACTGCGATTATAGACGTTTTTTTAAATCTTTAATGCTTTGTAAGAATTCAGTCTATCATTTGAAATCATTACTTTTAATGCATCTTCTCTATTAGCATATAAAACTCACCGATAAAGTGCGAGCTAACTACGACTGCCATTTGGGACCGTGTTAAAAACGGCATATTTCAATTTAGAATATTTTTATTTATAAACGGTCAAATCCTTTCTAATTTTTTGAGGTCGTTCAGAATGTTTCAATCTACAATATATATTAATTTTGTAATTTAATCTTCTAAATCGATATGTGAGGATCCCTCCTTAACATCGACGACCGGAGAACTGGTCATGGATAGATACAAATAATCAGAACACTTCGACAAATGAAGGAAAAATCGGGACACAACTTTACATTAAACAAAGGAAAAATTAAGAATTTATAACTAATAAACATAATATCTGAAACATAGGGCGAAATGTAAAAAAGTCTAAACATCTTTTTTAATTTGTCGTCATAGCCGATGATCCTTTCCCATCATAATAATATTGTCGAACTATCGAAATTACTCTTCCGACAGAATTAAAATATTGCGACCGAAAATTCAATTATGGTCCAGTTCTCTATTAGGCAATGTCTCATTTCTATAGATTTCAACTAAGCCCGAATTCAACTTGGCCCGCGTAACTATCCAGATAAAAACTTGACACGTGGACAACTTGATACGACAAAACACAAATCGACACGATTCAACGCACGAAATTCGCCACGGTGAGCGGAGATAGATTCAAATAGAATAAAAAATAGAATATATCATTGTAGAGCACGCACCTGTAAGGACAGTCCTCGGTGGGTCCCAGTACAAAGGCGTTAGACCCGAGACTAGTAGCTGTGGCTCTTTTAGAAATGGCAATCCACGTAAGAGCATAAAAGCCAGGCTCTCGTTGAAGAAATTCGACGACGAAGCTCCTAGCGTGTTGCATCATCGCCGTAACGGGTGGTGTGCCATTAGCCACACTGTAATTCCATCCCCCGGAAAAGAAATCGACAGTTCTGGTTATATCGTTTCCACCTTCCGGACAGATAACGCTGCGTTCTTTGGTGTTTGCAGCCGCGTAAACGATTATTCTATTAAGAGTTGCACATTCCTCGATGTTATCGGCATTGATAGCGAAGCCAGTGGTTCGAAGATAGAGAAAATTCATTCTAACATCTTCGGGCTCGATGAGCCAAGGCTCGTTGATGCACTGTGTCGCTGTGAGGTCCTCGGTATTTGGCAGAATTTCCTCGACCGATGCAACTCCACCGATAACCTTTGGAAGTGGACTTCGCAGTGAAATTTCACCGCTGTCCCCTCGCAATTTACGATCTTTTAATTTAGTCGGACAGGACTGATCTTCTCGGACTTCCGTGCTGGGAACGAAACGATATTCACCTTCGAAGAAGAAATTATCGTAGTCCTGCGTGACGTTCATGCGCGTTACGCTGAATTTGAGCTCGACGACGGTGGAAGTCAAGCTTTTCAAGACTATTCTGTCACTGACGTTCGAGCACAAACAGTCTCGCACGAGTTCAACTCCGGCCCAGGGATATTCGGCGACGATTAGCTCCGCACTTCCGTCTTTCTTTGAGTCTATCGATCGACGATCGCAGGACCAACGATCCACCAGAGGATCTACATATGATGTACATCGTTTGTCACCGAACGAGGCCCTCGCTATAGTTAATTCTATTCTCTGATCCGCTTCGGCTTCGAAGCGATAGACGCAGCTTAAATTCTGAGCTCCTCCACGACCGTAGAAGAAGACGCTCTTCGGCGATGAGAATTTTCCTGTTGCGCCTGAAGACTTTGACGATGAGGAAGCGAGCGACGCTGATGGCGAAGATGGCGTTATCGAACTCGGCGAGAACACCAAGTGGCAGGACATCGAATCATGGACGAATTCGTATCGCAGCACGAAGCTTATCGGATAGAGCGCGCTTCCTTGTCGCAAAATGTGCTCGAGAGTCAAGTCGCGACCGGACGACACATAACTCTCCGACAGACTGCATGGACGCGTGTGACGACTGCTGTTTCGAAGGAGACTGTGATCGCAGAGCAACGGTATATCGTCTTTGCAGAATTGACCCATGAGCTTCACATTCTGTAGACGAAATTGTTAAATTTGTAAAAAAGAAATCAATAAAGATGCAATCAAAAGCATTTGCGGAGTTGGTTTTACCGACTAACTTGTTAGTTCTATAAAAAAAAACAATTGATAAATTGCTAGTTCATATCGCCAAACCTTTTTTTTCGTATAAAGATAAAAATTATGGAGTTGGCTTGTAGTATTAGTTGTAGCTCGATCTGTTATATCCGATGATATGGAGTTTGGTAAGTTTCCCTTTTGAGGAATCAAGATGTTATATGAATACCAATGAAGATTATTTATAATTAAACAAATTGAGGACAGGTTTATTTTTAAATAAATGATAATAACTAATGGCCAAATAGCTTGTTTAATCTTAAACATGTTAATTAACGGAAGTCGAAAAGATTTGAATGATTACCTTCTTCGACGTTTGTTTGCTTGTCGAATGATCGCCGTCCCAGATGAGCAATTTTGCATTACAATCAGCGCCTGCATCGATACTTGCCGCAGGATCTGATGAAGACGCATAGTACTTGACGAACGAAATCCAAACTATCTCGTTCGGTTTTCCTTGAAAGTGATATCGGCAAGTTGTGTTTGGTGGTAGAGAATGCTTCGGATTCTCCAGTATACCCGAAGGACTCTCATAGCTCGTTATATGAAAATCACAGTTGTCGTTCTCCTTCACGAAGCTTCGAGATTTCTCGTCGACGAACAGGACCTGAAGGATATAGAAACAAGAATTTTCCTTGATATTCTTTGAAGAGTCGTGGCGCAGAAAAAATAATGGGTTGTCCGAAGAAAAATAATTAGTTGCTCCAACGATTCGCATGATTAAAAACGCTCCTAGCGACTAAGTTGACTAGGTTAACCAATTTTTTAGTAGGACATATGAACTAGTTGATTGTGACACCCAATTAGTTAGTTACCAACCAATTAATTTGCCGGCCCTCCCAACTACTTTGTTTCTGTAACCAACTAGATTATTGTTCCAACTAATTTTGTCTCTTGGAGCTTATTCAACCAATTATTTTTTTCCACGTGGAGAGGATGGGGATTAAATTTGTACTTGCCTGAACTTCGAGCTCAAAACCCGGCAAAAAGGACAACGGCACCGGATGAAAAGGATTGTCGTACGGCGATGTGTGAAACTCTAGTAGCATTGTGTTGTGACTACTGACGATGTCGGGAACAGCATCGCCGCCACAAAGCTTGACCAGAACTCTGTCGGTCGTTGAACCACCATCGTAAACCGTCAGATAGTCTTGCACGGCATTGCACTGATCCCAGACTCTGAGCAAATTAAAACAGCTTAAGCTTATCGATCTCCCGAATAGCCATTAATCCTAGAATTGCAACGTTAGTATTCCGGCGCAAAGTGGATCCTCACACATTGTTTCCTAATCATGAAAATATTACAGAAGAATCATGAGATGTGGACCCAAAAACGAATACGTAAGTTGGGGAACGAATCGAACCGCAAAAAACAGCAAAACGAACTGTTTCTGGCTTTTCTATTAATGCTTCGGGTTCTTTAAGACGCTGAGATTTGTTCCCCCTTTTTATGGACATAGAATTAAGGCCAATTTATCCTTAAATATACTCAAATATTGGAACATTCGACAGCCCATTTAGAATCTTCTTTGTATTTACCGAAAACACGCGGACGTAATATTTCTGCGGACCGTCGTTTTTTTACTTCTCATTATTATGAGCAAAACCGCGCCGTTATTAAGGTGTCCAAAATCAACTGTGTTATTTTCCCCGTAATTATGGCCGCTATAATCACCGTTATCGTGAGTGCTACGGTTGTCGAAAGGATAGTTGACCAAAGTCGAAATTGTAGGGACGAAAATAGGCTTTGAAACTCACCTCAATATTCGCTGGCTCCTGTCATATTTAACGACCTGATCTTTTATGTGTATCTTGTGGCTGTTACGTTGGCTGACGGCAAGGAGAGCTCGATGACCGGGTGGAGCTCGATTGTGTTCGACCCTATAATAACAGGTTACATTTCTCGGATATACACCGGGGTAGTTGGGCGACTGAAGACGACAGGCACGTGTGTCGCATCGGGTGAGAACCCGATCACAGTAAGTTCCGTTCATGAGGTCACCGCGCCACGTAGCCATACTGCTGTTTCCGTATCTAAGGTGGGCCTCGCTTCGTTTCAAAAACTTATATGACAGCTTAAAATCGAAGTTGTAGCCGATACCCTGAAATTAAAAAAGTATCCGCAATTTTTTTTTACGTATGAAAAAAAAATGGAGTCAAATAAAAATTGTATATTATAACATTATAATATATAAAATATATTATAAAATTGTATATATTGACAAGAAATAAACTTATATGTTTTGTACCAAATTTAAACGAATTTACGGTCAACTTAGTTATAAAAAGAATTATTTACATTGGCTTGTATCAATAAAATCGATTTCAACTAATTAATAATATAAATATAACTGAATAAAATGTATGCAACAGGATGTATATTGGAAAATGATCCGAGGACTGTAATTAAAAAATGGATTCCTCACCTGCCCGGAGAGACGTGAAAGATAAAGGGTGAGGTTTATCGAAGGGGTTTCGCTGTAATAGACGGTGTAGCCCCACGCGCTCCCACACCATTGACCGCCGGTAGCGGGACGACCTTCCTCTCTTATGGTCATGAATCCATCGGGACAACCTTCATTGGTGAAGGAGAGAAAACGGCCGACGGTAAAGGTGTCGAACGTTAGCTGAAATGAGCCCGAGAATGTACAGGATGCTTTTATGTAATAACAAAACTTTAAGTAGCATCATAGAAAATGCACATCAGTTACTGTTAATATTTTATTCTTCACTCTCATCCATTGTACGAAGGAGCTCTGAGATAAAGTCTCTTTTGCTTTTCCATAAAGGACACTTTGGTTTAGCGAAAATTTCGAAAAAATATGTATGTGCCAGAAATTTTTACACAATATCTTCAGATCTTTAGGTTTTATAGTGTTTCGAAATTTTTCGAAAAAGCCATAATTCTTCTCACTTTCGTCAAAATTTTGAATATTTTTTTGCTTTCTTCTTCACTCGACTCTTATTACTAGTGATTGACAATTTTTTATTTCTACCTGTACTAAATCTCCGAGGTCCCCCCCAGCGGCTGTGAAATTGAGATGGCAGAGAAAAGGTAATCGATCCTCCCTCGGGCGACGAATCTCCACCTCGTAGGTTCGGCCCACATCCCCGTACAGTGTCCTGTTGCAAGCTATAATTCATAGTGGAAATAACAAAAAAAGAATAAAAGCAGTATTCAGTAAAACTCATCTACTTCCGTTTATTAACCCTCAGCGTACCAATGGCTCTTATGACATCTATATTACATAGAATAAAAGTATACATGTTTTCCATTTTTCAGTGAAAAGTCCAAATACATAGGCATACATTAATTTTAATTCAATTCGTAGTCAGCACTGAGGAATATTCGGTCTGCCATAACTAACCGAAAAATGGCTGGATGACGTAAAAATAAAATGATCACATTAATGTTTGACCCGGTAATTTAATTTTCAATTTTGCTTCGTACGGTTGGAAAAAGTAAAGCTTTTCCACTAAAACCATGAAAGCGATGCTTGAAAAAACATTTCTCATATAAATATAATAATTATTGCAATGAAATTTGATGAGATGCTTTCCAGCAAATCGTACACGTTACAATGATTTTCTAAATCTCATGTGTGAAAATATATTATCAAAATGATGAAGCTATCTAAATTGGTATTGAAATTGTTCGGTAGGTTCAAACTGCACTCTTGGGGAATCAAGCCTCAATGAACATTGAACATATAAATGTTAAATGTAATGAAAAATACTAAATGAATGAAAAATGTTTGGTACAGTAAGGAGTAAAGTTCGGTTTAACGGTCAAATCTCACGGGAGCAGTATCTCGGCTCATCGGACTTGTCGCCGCAGTCATCTTCTCCATCACAAAATTTGTCCTGAGCGACGCAACGACCATTGCCACAGAAATACTCGGATTGTCGACAACCGGAACCTGGCGACGACGCTGTAGTCGAGGTGCTTGCCGAGCCGCTGTTACTGCTTCCACCCTGTGGCGTTGCTCCCGAATGAACGGCGAAACCAGCCGCGGCTGCGGGATATTCCGCCCCTGTGATATCTGGCAAACTAGCGGACACAGCCGAGGCCTCGACCGAGGCCGCGATCGCTGCTGCGATCAGCAACCGCCGGCACACCAACATGCCCCCTCACCCTGAAAATTCAATCAAATTACCACCCGGCCTCTGTCTATCGAATATTATCATAATACTAATAAATGGGTCATTTATTCAATCCATTGAATAAACCGAAGAATTTTCTCCAGTCATTCCAAGAATGCTGACATAATAATCTTTTTTAAAAAAATGTTCACAAAACCGAAACTTTTACTTTATGAAGAAGCAATAATGTTCAAATAATCAAAAGGAAGATATATTATGAGATTTTAAGATGACAACATTTATCTCTGCGCTCATCAATTCGTTATTTTCAATTAAACGGTGATGCATTAATCTCCATTACTGTAATACAACTACGCATATTATGATTGAAAAAAAAAACCGGTTTAAGGTACGTTTATTAAAAGGAAGAGTAATATTGAAATATTAAAGAAATTAATTTTTTTACGAGGATTTAAAAATGCTCCGTCTACGTGCTCTACAGTAATTTCCACGAAATGTTACATACATCGAAAAAATTTTGTTATGCTACATGGTTAGCAGCTAATTACAGCGCTTCGAAAAAATTACAGTAACGCATAAATCTGTATATGGTCAGAAGAAACGAAGTGTATTATCAGCGAAAGCCTTGGAAAGCGAGATATTTCATGTTCGTGTGGTTGGAAACGCTTGGTTCTTTCCCTTTCATTCTCATGTACGACTAGACAGGCTCCGACGTTGGGTTTCCTGAGTCGCCTTCGGCCTCTGCGTCCAGAGCTCACTCGCTACCACCGAGTTTGAGAAAAGTTTTAATTTATGCGATGAGACTGGTGGTTTTGCTCCATAATTTTTCCAATAACGCGGCCAGCAGAGGGAGAACGAGCTCGGGGTGAGAGTTGGAGAGGAAAAGAAAGTAGCGAGAAGGGGTGTACGCGGTATGCGGAGTTTGTGAAGCTCGTGTTATAAAATCCAATCGCAGTAATTACCGGTACGGAGAACTCTTCCAGTTTCGATTCTACTCTCATTCTGTATGTATCGAACCTACGCCTATACATGTATAGAAGACTTTAGACCGGCCAAAGTGCCGGTTGTAGATATATACTTGATGCATTCCCACTGCGCACTTCTCATCATTTATATATCGGGTACTCCAGAGCAATTGACGCGATCAACTTCCGACGCAGCACGAGCCACTGAACATGTAGGTCCTGAGCTACGACCATGGTATTATAGTATGTGCTGTGTTGCATTGAACTCGACGACCTCACCTTAGCCTCACCTAGTGCGTACGTAGGAATCTTTCAGTCGATATCGACGATACCGTGTCAATGCCACATGATAAGAATGAGTTGAATTTTTTAGAGGTTACTCGTCCATCAAAATCGCGCCAACATTCAAAATTTCAAGATGATCGTGCGCAACCCTATCGAGTTATTAATTATTAAAGTTACACTCTTATACCCCCTATAGGGGCTCACAATTGGCCGAGCATTAGGCCGGTGCTAGCGGCCAGCCTTCCAGCAACGGCGCGGCAATGGTAACCAGCACTGGTGCAGCACTGGCTTGACTGCTGGATGATAACTTCGGCCCAGTACTGGTAGTTGTGCACGGCCGGGTACTGGGGGTCAATGCGGCCCGAGAATGGTAACAAACACGGCCATTATCACATTCTCTGATCATGTGATCACCAAATCACACATTCTATTATCATTTGAAAAAAAAGGAAATCATCCACGGATACAATTTTTTCGATAGCTTTCGGGAAAGTGATGTTGGCGGGATTTGAACCTACGACCTACTTAAACTACATAACTACCTAACCTGCACGCTAACCACTAGACCAAACCGACTATGTGGGTTTCTAATACTTTAAGTCCATAATAGTTGCATCTAGGATAACAATCACAGGGACATCAAATGGATTTGGATAAAATTTGGTACACGGATTTTTTTGAAGCCACTGATTAAAGAACTCAAATTTGAATTCTGAAATTCAAAATGGAAGATCCAGTATGGCCGTCCAAATGACAATAAATTATATAATTTGTATGAAACACGAAACAGAGAGCCTTTTTGAATCCAATATGGCGGCTAATATATAAAAAGTGACTTCATTTTGATAAAATTGAGTACTCAGGCTTCTTAAGATAATTCATTACTAATCTAAGCTTGAAAATAAAGGATAAAAAATGGCCGATACAAAAAATTTCAAGTGCAAAATCTTGTTTAAATGGTTGGGAAGGAAATATATTTTTTATGCTGGTAGTCGCTAACGTGCCGACGGTGCGCGATATTGAGGTTATGTTAATCATTGGCATGAGGGTAATGGCCCATGTCTGCCCACGACTGGCTGACATACGCGAGAAACGTATTGGACCTAAGACAATGTAAAATTTTGATTGTAAAATTTGACGCGTAATTTCCACCTCTCGCCCACCACGACTTGCAGGATATTGTAAGAATTCATAGTACCGATGGCGCAATCATCGGCACCAGCAATGGCCTAGCCGTGGAAAACTGCAGCAGCCCATGCTCGGTACAAGTCTATCGGCCATCGGTGGTTGTCAGCAATGGGCCAGACCTGACAAAATGCTGGCAGTTTTTACTTGGTCGCGGCCGCGGGCCACTGCTGGCCCCAACGATGGCTCGATAGTCAACCAGTACTGGCTATCATCGGTTGGTAGCCAGTACTCGCCCAATCATTGGCCCCGTTGTAACTGCTGACATTTCCTATACGGGACATGGACGACATAGCGAAATCGAAAAATGTGCACCTCTAATGTAATCATCGAAAGTATACTAAAAATGTTAATAATTTGATTATAATAATAGAACCAAATCGTTGCTTCCACTTCCGGAAATAACTTTTTTAGGTTACTGATATAATCATGATTTCAATGTAAATTGTGGAATACATTGCGGATCGACACAGCTGTTGACTACTATCAGTCAGCCTCGCATTACGCTTGTTGCATCCGAATCGTTCCTGCAGATTATCTACAAAAACGATGTCGATAAAATTTTTATTTACCGATACTCCGATCAGAGCGATTACTTGATTAGACTCGATTGGAAAAGGGACCAGCGCGCTATACGAGTTCCTCGAATCACCCCACGTTTCGATATACTACACCAATGGATATCCCGCGGGCGATGTCCACTATTTATGTGCGAAAACCGATCGTCGCGCTTAAAAAATATGGAGCACAGCACATACGAGAAAATGTGTATACTATCCGAGCGTAGCAAAGGCCAAAAGATCAGTTACACCAGGATCCCAGTGGATTTTACGTCATCGTCGTAAAATATTTCGCTCGTCGGAGCTTTTCGCTATGATTTCCGATCCCGGTCACGGAGGAACGCCGCCGAAGTAGGACCTTTTGCGCCGAGCCATGCTGGAGCATGTATCCGCCGGGTTATGATATCTACTATATCTGTATATATAGAGAAGCTTCAGAGGGATAGCAGAAGCGCGGCTGGCTCTCGGGATCGTGCATCTATAATTCTCGATACTCCGAGCCCACTGCACTAACCATCGTTCGATCGTCCCACTATCTTTATCTCTCGTACCTCTCTGCTACAGTTTTAGCTACAGTGCTATCTGTAGCACAGACGAGCGCGAGAAATTCTGTGATATTCATGGTTCTTCTCTGAGTGTACAGAAATAACGAGAAGTATCGATTTGCACTCTCTCTCTCTCTCGCGGTCGCGTGGTATCGTTCTCTTTCTCTCTCCTTCGACCCACCTCAAAAGCACTGCCGTGCCTGCCATAGCACTATTGCGCACCCCCTTCTGCCTATCGAGTGCTTCCGCAACACGCGAAAGTCGCATCGCGTGAATGCACGTCGTTGTGCACACGGAAAACTTAGCAGAATCCTTAAACGGTACCGTAATCGGCTCTCTAAGGATTTTGGGTCACTTTGCAATAGGAAAAAATTCCACGTTTTGCACTAGCTAGGTGTTACTTCAATAGCCCTAAACTTTTTTTGTCTTTTTTCCAAAAATGTTGCGATCTCACACTTTTTGGAAGGAGCTACAACTTCTAGGAAAGAATACCATACTATGCGCTAGACTGTTTAAAAAAAGTGCCATGTTTAAAAAAATATGACATATCATCCAGAAAAAAGATCTTGTTAACGGGACTAGAATCTACGCATCGCACTGAGAGTAAAATCGGGTAACTTAAAAAAAAATATAGTTAAACCGACGATAATCTAACTATAAACTATAATTCCCAGGAGGAACGTCTATATTTTATGCTTATTGCAAATATAAGAAAATATTTGGATGAACCATTAATATAATTCCCAGAAGGAACGTCTTTATTTTATGGTTATAGCAAATATAATTATAGTAGCAATCATCAAAATGTTAATAGTTTCAAAAACTATTCTAATCATTTCAAATATGCCGTTTTGTTGCATATACGATTTCAACTTTTATTTCCAATAACCTAACAAGTATCGTTTATTGAACCATATTATCATCGCTTCAACCATAAAACATTGCAAGTCTTCCTATATTCGTTTTATCATATGAAATCGTTAAATCAACGATATGCTTTTCTTTCAGTGCGGAAATAAAATTTCTTATTTGGATGCCAACCTACTAGTCTTCCATTCACCTCAAATAAATTTTTTTATTTGTAATTAATATACTTGTTGAATAGTAAGTATATTAAAATCAAAGAAATATTTATTTGGGTCGGCAGTCATATAAATGTTGATTAAAATAAAATAATTTTTTTGTACTGGGATATTCCTTACACTATCCCTTAGAAGCTCAGAAACTACCTCCCGCTCAGCAGTTGGCGTGCAAACCAGTTCGCGACTAAGCGGTCACCCATCCAAGTTATGACCTCTCTGGGGACTGTCGAAGCCACACATCGACCGCGCGTCCGCTGCAGCCGATTTAAAGAATATATAATTTTCATATAAATATACGACAAGAATTAAATCAAATCGAAAAAGGTTGCATGTTGATAATAATAAACTCCAATAATGAAAGAAAATAAATATATATTGGATTATGAGATAGTTCTAATTGATTTTATAAAAAAATATCTAACATGTATTTGGTCGTTTTAACTAGATCTTTTTTCCGGATTAAGAAAGTATTTAGTAGCAATAAATAAAATATTTTTTCAGTATCCGCTGCACTGTGAAAGTGCATTCAAATAAATAAATATGTTGGAAATTTAAAAAACTGGAAAGTTGAAAATATTTATTGGAGGGAAAGTAAATTTTCGTTGATTGAAATAATTAAATGTTGAATAGATAATTGTAGTTAATATTACCAAATCTTTTTTCTGGGTTCAAGCTTATTTTCGATATTGAAAATAGTGGATCCAATATGTATATATAGTCGAGTTTTCAAATAGGCTTTATTTAAATGACCAATAACATTTGGCGATGGTAAATATAATGTTTGTTTCCCAAATGTTATCAAATAAACGTTGATTTCAATAAATACATTTATTTCAGACAAACGTATTACAATAATTAAAGCAAATAAATAATTACTGGATTGACAGATATTTTTAGTTCGTTTAAGTAGGAAAAATTGAATACAGGAATTTCGTAAAGTTAACTAGATATTTTTTCCGGGTAAAGAGAGTAACTAACGACAAATAGAATTTTTCTTCAGTGACCCTTATTCTATAAAGGTTGATTCAACTAAATAAATATGGTTGAAATCAATACATTGCACATTTCAATGAAATACATATATGTTTCGTGTGACGTAAATTTTAGTTAATACATATAAAAACAAATTAAATATGTGAATTTAGTCATGTCAACTAGACTTTTTTCTGGGTGTATATTAGGAATTAACAAAAAGAAAAAAAGGCGGCGATAATTCAGTCGGTCAAAAGTTTGCAATCCTCAAATATGGATATTATTGTATCAATTAACACTTTTTTTTCAGCTCATGCACGGAAAGTCCAGAATTCCGTATTTGTTACTCAGTTGTAGTTCTACAAGTATGTGCTATTGAAACAAATTACGACCTATAAACGAATACCACAATTGCCAATTAATACCGATTAAGTCATCTACTTGATATTTTCGTTAGTGCCCATTGAATGGCACGGCATGTATTACTGTAGAGTCCGAATAGATGGCATACCTGTTTGAATACGATTGGCAATCCGTAGAAACCGAACCGATAGAGACCGATGCAATCCTATAGATTACCCGTATTGAAACAAATTGCGTCCCTCAAACGAATACCACAGTTGCCAATTAATTCCGATTGAAACACTCGCGTGATATTCCCGTTAGTACCGATTGAATGGTTAGCCATGCGAATATATTGCATAGCTGGCAGTTAGATGACAGTCTGTTTGAATCCAATTGGCGAACCTGCGGAAGTATATATCCTATTTTTTCCTGTCAATATATGATCTTTATTTATCGCAATCAATTCGATAAGTGTAGATTCAAGATATATAAGTCGGGTCTGCAAACTCTGAAATCAGAAACGGAAAAAAGTTCCGATTTTTTAGATCATGGTAAAAAGGCATGTAACCGCTATTTTCTCGGGTAGAATATGCGACTTGAGAACGATAGTGAGGGTCAAAATTCGATATTTTGAAGAAAAAAAAAATTCGGTTGCATTTTCCGATCGGAAGTCGGGGCTGTACACCAAAAAAAAAAAAAAATATTTGGTAATATTAAATAAAATTACCTATTCAACATTTAATTATTTCAATTAACGAATATTTACTTTCCCTCCAACAACTACGTATTTCATTCAATTTTTTAGTTTTTTTATTTCCAACATATTTATTTATTTGAATCAACTTTCACTGTGCAGCGGACACTAAAAAAAATTTTTATTTGTTGCTACTAAATACTTTGTTAATCCGGAAAAAAGATCTAATTAAAACGATCAAATACATGTATTAGATATTTTTAAATAAAATCAATTAGAACTATCTTATAATCCAATATATATTTATTTCCTTTCATCATTGGAGTTTATTATTATCAACATGCAACATTTATCGATTTAATTTAATTCTTGTCGTATATTTATATAAAAATTATATATTATTTAAATCGGAAGCAGTGGGCGCGCGGTCGATGCGTGGCTCGACGGTCTCCAGAGTTAAGCAGCATTATTTGCGGTCATAACTTGGATGGGTGACCGCTTAGACGCTCACTGTTTTGCGCGCCAACTGCTGAGCGGTAGGCAGTTTCTGAGCTTCTAAGGGATAGTGAGGAAAATATGCCAATAAAAAAAAAAAAATTTTAATCAACATTTAGATGACTACACCGATCCAAATAAATATTTCTTAGATTTGAATATATTTACTATTCAATAAGTATATTAATTATAAATAAAAAAATTTATTTGAGGTGAATGGAAGTCTAGTAGGTCGGCATCCAAATAAGAAATTTTATTTCCGATGCGTAGGTTCTAGTCCCGTTAACAAGATCTTTTTTCTGTGTGTGGATATTTTTAACAAATTTTTTGGTATTTCTAACCATGACTTTTTCTGCGTTTCTCTCACTAATGCGCCACGTACGTTGGTTGGAATGACGCCCTATACGATATCGAGATCACGTGAACTTTTGTTCTTCGTCGCTCGTCTCACCGGTTTGTGGGGCTTCGGGAGTTGTACTCACCAACTCGTAAGAAGAGTGGTAACCGTGGTAGGTATTCAGTGACCGTAGTATCACAATACTGCCAGCATACCAAGTGCAGCTTTTGTATCAAACTGATCTTACGCGGGGCAAGAACCTGTGGCTCGTACATCGGGAAATACTTTTCTTGTGCCATGCGAAACAAAGTTGGAAATCCATCGTTGCATGGTATCTCTTCCGGTCCACCCAGGAAAAAAGTCTAGTTTAGTTGACGTGACTAAATTCATATATTTAATTTGTTTTTACATGTATTAACTAAAATTTACTTCACACGAAACAAATATGAGAGGCATTCCATATGAAGCGGGTCACCCTGATTTTCAATGTTTATAAAGTGGTTTCACAATTTTTTCCAGAGTGTATAGAGTTCCCCGAATACATACGAATTATTTCAGATATTTGTTCCCCATAGTTTTGCCACAATAAAATACGCTTTTTTTATTTTTATTTTTTTTCCTTTCGCTACCGATTTAAAACTATCTATGACACAACAAAATTTCGCGTATACTTTATGATAAAAATGTTTCCGAATTAACCTAGATAAATTTTCACGCATTTTTTGGCAAAATAATTCCATATCATTTTTTTTTTCATTGGGAAGGACTATTTTGATTTTGCTCAAAATTTAACAGAATTTCCGTTATTATGTCCACTAACTACACCAAAATTTGCGCAATGATCAATTTATACCTTCATAATGTGAACATGTGAATTGTGTATGATTCAGCAAATAACCGAGCCGTACATTGTGAAGATATCAATTTGCCATCGTGTTGATTTTTTTGTCGTTTTTTAAATTTATGCCGGAAATTCTGTGAAATTTTGAGTAAAATAAAAGTGGTCCCTCTCAACGAAAAAAAAATGATATGGCATTATTTTGCCAAAAAATGCCTGAAAATTTAAGTAGGTTAATTTGCAAATATTTTTATCAAAAAGTATACGCGAAACCCTACATTTTATCCCAGAACAATTTTGTTGTGTCATAGATAGTTTTAAATCGGCAGCGAAAAGGAAAAAAAATAAAAATAAAAAAGCGTATTTTATTGTGGAAAAACTATGGGGTTCAAAAATCTGAAATAACTTGTGTGTGTTCGGGGAACTCAAAATACTTTGGAAAATATTATGAACCCACTCTATGAACAGTGAAAATGAGGGTGGCCCGTTTCATATGGAATGGGTCATGTATTTCATTGAAATGTGCAATGTATTGATTTCAACCATATTTATTTAGTTGAATCAACCTTTATAGAATAAGGGTCACTGAAGAAAAATTATATTTGTCGTTACTGAATTCTCTATTTACCCGAAAAAAATATCTAGTTAACTTTACGAAATTCTTGTATTCAATTTTTCCTATTCAAACGAACTAAAATTATCTTTCAATCCAGTAATTATTTATTTGTTTTAATTATTGTAATACGTTTGTCCAAAATAAATGTATTTATTGAAATCAACATTTATTTGATAACATTTGGGAAACAAAAATTATATTTACTATCGCCAAATGTTATTGGTCATTTAAATAAAGCCTATTTGAAGACTCGACTATATATACATATTGGATCCACTATTTTCAATATCGAAAAGAAGCTTGCACCCAGAAAAAAGATTTGGTAATATTAACTAAAATTACCTATTCAACATTTAATTATTTCACTCAACGAAAATTTACTTTCCATCCAATAAATATGTATTTCATTCAATTTTTAAGTTTTTTGTTTCCAACATATTTATTTATTTGAATTCACTTTTACTGTGCAGCGGATACTGAAAATAGTACATTACGATACGAGTGCGAAAAAACTTTTTCTGACGAATTTCTGACTGAGTTTGCAGCACGAGCCGAAGACGAGTGTTG
Organism: Ephialtes manifestator; assembly: GCA_963970395.1. Taxonomy (NCBI): domain Eukaryota; kingdom Metazoa; phylum Arthropoda; class Insecta; order Hymenoptera; family Ichneumonidae; genus Ephialtes; species Ephialtes manifestator. The sequence goes on from OZ019971.1 coordinate 490,383, forward strand.
CAATCACACGAGTTAAGAAAACGTTTTTCGCATGAGTATCGTAAAAAATTTAATTTCACGAGGTGTGTAAACGATGTTTGATGCACGCGAAGCGTGCGTAAAACCGCGTTCTACGCACTGAGTGAAATAAAATATTTTTCTTTATTCGTGCATCCAAAATCCTTGTTTGCCCACCGTTTACTAACATGCAAAATGGCCGGTTGACGCACTAGTGCGCAAAATATTTTGAGCACTGGCTCCCTTATTTTGCACACTGTTCCCTGGATTTTGCTTACTGCATGAAGTTGCAGCTCATTTTGCATGTCTGTAAACGTCGGACAAACTCAGATTTTGCATTGCACTCGTAAAGAAAAATATGGTTCGATACACGAGGCCAAAGGATCGTTCTGCGCACTGCTCGTGTGAAAACAATATGAAGCCTCGGCTTCGCGAGCAGTGTGCAAAACGCTCCTTTGGCCTTTTGTATTGAAATATACTACTCTTTATTGCTACTAAATACTTTCTTAATCCGGAAAAAAGATCTAGTTAAAACGGCCAAATATATGTATTAGATATTTTTTATAAAATCAATTAGAACTATCTTATAATCCAATATATATTTATTGCCTTTCATCATTGGAGTTTATTATTATCACCATGCACTGAGAGAAATTGAGATGGTCCTGGTAACTCTTCAGTGATAATTATATTTTATTAGTCAAGGTGACTATTTTCGTAGTTACATTAACAGTGAAGAGAGTTAATGTAACTATGAAAATAGTCACCGGGACTAATAAAATGTAATTATCACTGAATAGTTACCAGGACCATCTGAATTACTCTCAGTGTGCAACCTTTTTCGATTTGATTTAATTCTTGTCGTATATTTGTATAAAAATTGTATATTCTTTAAATCGGCAGCAGTGAACGCGCGGTCGATGTGTGGCTTGGACGGTTCCCAGAGTTAAGCAGCAGTATTTGCGGTTATAACTTGGATGGGTGACCGCTTAGTCGCGCACTGGTTTGCACGCCAACTGCTGAGCGGGAGGCAGTTTCTGAGCTTCTAAGGGATGGTAAGGAATATCACAACAATTTTATTTCTTTTTTTTAATCAACATTTATATGACTTCCGACCCAAACAAATATTTCTTTGATATTAATATATTTACTATTCAACAAGTATATTAATTAAAAATAAAAAAATTTATTTGCGATGAATGGAAGTCTGGTAGGTAGGCATTCAAATAAGAAATTTTATTAGCGATGCGTAGATTCTAGTCCCATTAACAAGATCGTTTTTCTGGGTGTGTAAAGGTTATCGCAATTCGCGAATTGAAGATTGTGGATGATCCAGACGCTTCTACGCGGTGTACATAAAAACTCCAAGCCACAGTAGTTGCCGTTGTAGCACTTTTGTGAGTGTGACCCATAATGGGACGAGCCAGAGCTCGCGGATTAATCGCGACAAAACCTACGTTATACGTGCTAAAGCCTCGCAACGCCGAGTACACGATGTGCTATTTACTGGAGGTAGGTAATATAAAGGGAAGAATGTGTGATACTATTTTGTTGACAACTCCAATCCGTACTTCTACCTTTCTTTCGTATAAATGTAGAATAACAGGGAAGGAAAAAACTAAGATATAAATAGCCAGTTCGGTGGAGAAGACTAAAGAAGAGATGGCCTCATGAACGTGAAGCCCTTTTAAGTACTTGGCGTCATAATGTTGCCGCATTTCTTGATAAACTGAAAAATTATAATCGAAATAAAATTAGCTACTGAATCAATTAGCTTGAATGTAACAAAAAAATCGTCGCGTAAGAACAATTAATTGTGCTTCGTTGTACGATCAAGTGAGATGGTGGGCCAAAGATGCATGCATCGAGTAACCAAATTTCAAGGCAAAGAAAATATCAAGGAAAATACCTTAAAGCCGAATTCCGTTTCGTAAATATTTATATTTTTTGATAATCGGTCTAGTATAAGACCCATAAGACATAATACTCTAGGTACTTTCGAAGATCTTACATTATTCTACGCCGGTAAAAAAAAATGATAGCTGTTACTCGATAGTCGGCACGAATCAGCTCGATTTCTGCGAATGTACTTCATTTTTCTCAGTGTGTATTTAATTCACGAAGCTGAAAATACACGAACGTAGATGTTTAAGCTGACTTAATACAAGTTGCTGCTCCTGAGCCACCAAGACCCATTCTCCACGGCGTATTATACACGTAGCTTCTGTGTGCGAACGATATATACATAGACTACTTGAACAGTGAAACGAGCGATGGAAGAGATAGGTTCGGGACGAAGACGGAGTGAGGTTCGACTTGCGCCGCGCCAGCAATTCCCGGATAGAGCAGCTTGGCAGAACGAGATGTATGGACGGTAGGTAGAGGTCGACCGGCAGAGAGAGAGTCTTGCCGCCGGGATTCGGTGGAAGGAGGTACGGCCGCTACTACCGCCTCTGCTGTTAGCTCGAGGCGCCGTTGCGGAGGACGAGGGTCTTACTGCAGAGCTTGAGGATAGACAGAGAGCAGCAGCAGCACCAGCACCAGCACCAGCAGCTAGCTAGGAGCTCTTGGTACTGGTGGTTTCTGGGTAAAGGACCGACCATATGGTCCGCAGGGCGTTCAATGCCTGAATATTCCGGCTGTCGACGAATTGAATGGCTTGTGGGAGCCATCAAGTCAACTAACGTGTTTCAATGGTGCAGGGATTCCCCTTGCAATACATAATAGCGGAGCATGGGAATAGCACTGGAGTGCTACAACCAAACGACAGCCACAACCAAAAGCGGTGGCTTCGAAAGGATAACCGCGAAACTGTTGAACGCATAGTTCTCTAGTGAAGTACGTTTTTGGCTTAGGGACATTGGAGAAAAAGAGTGAAAACGATGAAAAGGACCTATCGATCCCTGATAAGAATTCCAGGGGAACCACAAGCTCGACCATTGACACTGTGTGTGCGGAAAAATCGTATAGTATCTCGACTCGACTCCACTCCGAGTCTCTCTTTCTTTCTTCCTTTTCTCTTGCTTCGCCACCCTGCACCGGCTCATTCTTCTCTCGCATTGTATGTCCGCGTTCTCCCGAGATCTCGCGTTCTCTCTGTGGATGTAGGAGAATGCGCTGCGGGGCGCGTTGGCCTCTGCTGCTGCTTCTGCTGCTGCTGCTGCTGCTGCTGGTGATTCTACTGCTAGTAGAGAATGTGCTGGCAAGCCAGCCAACAACGACCGGCCGAACGTACGTCGACCCTCTCCACTCGAGTCGTTTCCAGCTTCTGTCCATCTTTCTCCTTCGCACTCAAACCAGACACGCAAAAACATCCTTCGCCAGCTTTATAAGCATCCTGTTTTCATGCCGTATATTCCAGTAGGTTTAGGTACGAACACTAAAATCTTGTTGTCCTCGTTATTCTCTTAAACATGCGCGCAGCTGTGAATATAGACTTGATATTTGCAGTTTATATGTCGCTTCGTTCAGCCAAAGCAAATATAGAATCTACTGGGCAATGCACCAATAGTTAATATCAGTGACTAAAATCTTTTGCATATTCATTATACGACATTCCGATCGTAGAGATTTAAAAAAGAATTATTTTATTCTGTATTACTATCTATACCTATTTTATATCTATTCGCCAGCTTTATAAGCATCTTATTTTCATCCGGTATATTCCAGTAGGTTTAAGTATGAACACTAAAATCTTGTTATCCTCGTTATTCTCTTAAATATGCGCGCAGCTGTGAATAAAGACTTGATATTTGCAGTTATATGTCACTTCGTTGAGCCAGAGCAAATATAGAATCAAGTGGGAAATGCACCAATAGCTAATATCAGTGACTAAAATCTTTTGCATATTTATTTTACGATTTTCCGATAGTAGAGATTTAAAAAAAAAATTTATTACGAATTCAATCGCGTGAATTTGTCATTTTTTTTCACTGCAAGCTTGATATATTAAAGTTTGCTGTGGGTTTTAATATATTTTTGTTCTTTGCCGATTCCATATTCATTCGACAATATTTTGACGAAGTAAACAATATATCGATATGCCGACGGAATCATGTATTTACGGTTTGGTTAATATATAGCATTCGTTACCTAATAGCAGATTCCACTGTGTTTATTTGTCTAACGAGCAATTGTTTACATCTACCGAATAAATAGCAATGATTATACTGGACAACGGGACACAATGAGCGACGAGGCACCTTGCTTCACACACGTTGATGTTAATGTACCTGTAGGTCAATTGTTTACAAAATCAGACTTTGTGGGCATCTTCTTTTAAATAAATTTCTCTGGCTGAAAGTCGGCGTACCTTTTTACAGTCAACAAAAGATATGAACAAAACGACAGGTAGAAAAAAATCTGGATATATTCATTCATCCATATTCAGCTAAATCGGTTTACGAATTTGTAGTTGATATAACAAATATTTCTATAATAATAATTATTGTAGAAACTTCACACTTGGTTATACTAATGAAAAATTCGTTTGAACGATTTAGTTGATTAAAAAAAAATGTTCTCTCTGGACGAATCTTGTGGTAAGGTGTATCGTGTGAAGATAATTAATCACCGCCTAGCTTATCGGCAATGACCCGTTATTCATGGCAACGTGGATGCACCGTTGTGGCCTTAATTCTCAGTTGGCCAGATATAGTTAAGACCGTTTGAGGAACAACTTGAGCAACTAGCCGCGTCACGAAATCATAACGATGAATAAACACAGACTTGTTTGTGCATAATGGAGGGTACAAACAATTCGTCACACGGATGTTTGAGTAGTCGAGGAGAATAGGCCGTGGGTAAGCAAAGCCTAGCACGGCTGCCGGATTTGTTAACGGATGTTCCACATTTATTTTCACAAGGTCTCTCTGCCTCTCTTCCGACCATATTCGTTTATAAGGGCTGGAAGAAAGATGTTGGAAAAGCTCCAGACAGGGGATTCTTGAGCGGAAGCCCTTTTGCCGGAAGCTCCAATGTCGGATTATACGTAGGAGATATATAGGAAGAGAACGGTTTTCGGTTTAATACGCAAGAGCGAGAAAGCTGCTCGCTATTACGTCTCGGAGAGAGAGATTGATAATCGAAATTTGTGTGTATCTGCTGCTTCCTCGGCCCTATCGTCCTGCTGTACTTGGAGGGTTTCTCCAGGCTCGACAAGATACTCGGAGAATCATCTCGTGTATCCCGGATATTGGTGTATGTGCAGTGCACATAGCAATCGAGGCTATTCTCTCCAGCATAGGATTGCGGAATAACACGTGTACATCTGCATGTACATTTGATTCCGTCCCTCAGTGTCAGGCTACGATAATATTCATTTTTCATCGTATGCGACTATTCTCGGTGAATTTTTAATAATGGAATTATGCAAAGCACATTTCGGCTCTCAGACAGTGATCGCGTTAGGTTAAAAATGCGCAAAGCCGAAACCCAATTCAATTAATTAATTAATTCATCAAGCAGCCACAATTGACGTATTTTGGTCTTAAACAAATTGTGAAAAAATTCCGCCACGAACCGGGAACACCCAAAATTCGAGCCTGGCTTAAGTCATTGTTAGGCTACGATAACTTACAATGACTTAAGCAAGGAAGCAACTTTTTATTATTATTCTCTATATTTTCAGTCTTCCGGTTCAGACAAAAGTGCACGTATTCGTCGTCGGGAAACGACGTACTAAAAAGTGTCGTTCAACACTCGAGGGAAAAACGTTTTTTAGCTGATGTGATTGTAGTAAGTATTTACAAATTGATAATCGAAATTTGTGTGTATTTCCTCCCTTGGCCCTATCGTCCTGCTGTACTTGGAAGGATTCTTCAGGCTCGACAAGATATTCGGGGAATAATCTCGTGTATCCGCGACAATACCCCGAATATTGGTGTATATGCAGTGTACATAGCACTCGAGGCATAACACGTGTACTCGTGTTAAACCGTATATTCGATTTCGTCTCTCAGTGTCTGGCAACATCAACAGAAACGGGTTTGATGGGTTTATTTCAATCAATTTTTAGACATATTCGAAATTAATCAAATTTTATTTTAAATTAATCCGATTTATTTTTAATTAAATAAATTCCATTTTTCATACAAAATAAAATTTTATTTATTTCAAATGGAACCCATATTAGATCCAAATGAACTCTTCAGACCGATTTCTCTGCGATTTCCATGACTTACGCTAGGGACCAATTTATTTTCGGTCCTTCGTCCAGAAAAGTCCAATTTCCTGCCGTCGTACTGAAAAGTTTCGTCCAATACTCGAGAGACATTTTTTTTTTAGCTCGTGTGATCGTAGTAAATATTTAGAGATTGATCATTGAAATTTGTGTGTATCCGCACCCTCGGCCCTATCGCCCTCCTGTACTTGAAGGGGTTCTCCAGACTCGACAAGATACTCAGTCAGTGGTCTCGTGTATCCCCGCCGGTTCCCCGGATATTGGTGTATGTATATATGCAGTGCACATAGCAATCGAAACTATTCTGTCCAGCACAGGATTGCGGTATAACACGTGTACATCTGCATGTTACACCGTATATTTGTTTTCATCTCTCAGTGCCATAGCATGAAAACTGACAATGACTTATGCGAGAAAGTAATTTATTTTCAGACCTCCGTCCAGAAAAATGCACGTTTCTGGACGGGCAGGACTACGCAGTTCCAAAGATTTGACATGTACTATTTACGTTTGAAAAAGTTGTCGCATATGTAGATTAATGTAGGTGAAATAATGACAAAATACAAAAGCATGCAAAGTAGAGACTTGTACATTGCTTCCTCATTATTTTTCGCTTTCTACAAAGCTACGAGGATGTTTGTCGATCGATTTGGGCTGCCTCATCAAAAAAGTTATGTAAAAAGAAAAAAAAATCAGCAAACGCCTTCTACTTTGCATCCTTCGTTTAAATTTAAGAATTGAAGCGAAATTTTAGTCGTCAAGGAACAATGAACAAAAAATCAAACTCCTGCAAATTTCAAACTCTATTACCAATCTTTTCTAAATTATACATCTGGCAATATTACGTTTTGTTTAATTTACGTGGAACATTCGTTCTCGTTAGATCAAGTATTCCAAAAGTTTATATAATAACGTTAATTTTTTATTATCATTATTTTATTTATGCTTCATTTGCTGAACTATGCCGACTCCTTCGTTTTTTAAATGGAAACGAAGATACCTCAACATTGCGCATGGTATCGAAAATTGTAAATAATAAAAGTTTGCATTTTTTTATTGTCCTCGATTCAATATGTATGGGCCTTCGATCACAAAAAATGAATACATTACGGATGGGTGCCCCAAACACTGGTTTTTCTAAGTCCATCATGGGCACCCTAAGCCTTAATTCTTATAAGCCGCTCAGGGGGGCCCCCCAGATCCACTGGCGGGATATCTTATGTGTTGAGTTATTGAAGTGCGAGGGCACAACGCTCAAGTCATCCGAAAACCTAGTATATAAATATTTATTATTCTTTGCCTACACTACACTATATATATATATATATATATTGGAAAATAGATTTAAAGGTCTAAACGTTTTTTAATCGAGAATTAAAAAAATGATAAACCTTCACAGTTCATCATTTTTTATACGATGATCCGTAGCCAAGATATCCCTATATAAATAAAAGAAAGAAACATCTATGTAGTTCAGCGAATGAAGCAGTTTCAGCCACAACATTCATAACAATAATCGTATTCAGATATACTTTGATATGTAGAAAAAATGTTAATGTATAGTCATTTTTTGGGTGGTTGAATTCCGTGGAAAACACTCATATGCATAATATATACCATTTACAAAAGTTTTCACCGAAACATATTCCACCCATATAAAATATATTTTTGCATATATTTCACCCACATAAATATTATATATCGTGGAAATTCGGTCACGAGGTATTTGTATGTAAATTACACATTTATCATCAAGTCGGTCCCTGTATTATCATTTTTGTAGGTATTTTTAGGGGGGGGTAGGGAGTCTAGTTGCTCTTTGATGCAAAAAATGGTGTATGTGGGACATCATAGACAGTAGCGGAAGGCCGCAGGTTTTCTCCGCGTTCTTCGATATAGTGAAAAGTTGTAGTTGGAGGAACCAATAGACAGAGAGAGAGCAAGAGCTATGCCAAGGGTGCATTGGAACAGAATGAATTCGGTCTTCCCACCCTACGCGACGACACAGCTCCAACCAGATGTATATATGTATATACATATATATATATATATATATATATACATATACATGCATACATATATATAGCCGCCACCGGCGCTGCATCAACCTATGGGGGAAAGGGGTTGATCGATTTGGACGAGAGACGAGTGTACCGGAATAACTCGTTTCTCCTTGCGCAGAGCTTGTCCTCTTCTGCATCAACGGTTTTAACAGTGGAGCATAGACGAGAAAGAGAGTGAAATGATAAAGAACCAAAGAGACTCCCGCTAAAAGAAGAACAGTCGCTGGTTTTTATATGTGTACGTGCCCACTGCTATTTCTATGTATGTACATATGAGTTAACGGATAGGTACGTGAATGCACTGCCAACGGACGTTCCCTGTCGAGACGTTAAGAGTCGTTCGATCAATGCGTAATACAGTAGTCCATTAATGAAGTCCCGCGGGACGCATAGCTCTTCGCTTTTGTCTCCTCGGCTTCTATCTCATCCATTATTTCATTTCGTCTTATCACTATGCTGTAACGCGGTCGATAAGCACAGTGAGAAAAGGAGTGAGAGGGCATCGGTATGTTTCCAGCTCAAAACACTCTTGAAGCTCTTCTTTTTTTTCTCTCTTTCTCGCTCTCGCACAACCCTCGATACTGGAGTTCAAGGCACAATGTATATGCACATATTGTTATAGTCTGTCTCGGCTAATGATCACAAAATACTCACAACGTTATTATTATAATTATTGTACTTACATGTCCAATGATCAGCCACGTTAAATGCCTCGCACATATATTCGTAGCATACCCGCCACCACTTTATACCGAGGTTATAGCGGAAAAATAAAAACCGGGAGATGAATATACGATAAATTGATGAGAGAGAACTCGTCGGTGAGATTGATTTACACCGGGTTTTTCACAATGTTTTTCGTTTTCTTCAATTTCTTTAAAGTTTCAATTACAGAAAACCATGACCCCACCGCTGCACAAAAATCACCACTGACAGTATATTCGCGGACATAATATACATTTCTCTCTCCCTCTTCTCGGTCTTTCTCCCTCTTGGCAGTGCAATGTTTTTCGTGTATATCGCGAGCGCGCGCGTCGACGTCAAGAGACGTTTCGCCGTTGAGCTCGGGAGAGAGAGAGAGAGAGAGAAATAGAGAAAGAGAGAGAGTGGCGGAGTGTGACCGAGGCAGCGAAGATTCTCCGGGGTGCAGTTTGGTCGTTCACCCGGAGCTTCGCCGAGCGAAGGATTTGGTTAACCGTCGTTTGAAAATCCGTCGTTGAACTCCTTGGTTGACAGGTTAGTATAATCGCGAGGGCGCTTTATTTATTCTCTATTATTATCTGCCGATACCTCGCGATTATCTCTTTCTCTCTGTTGTGTACAAACGGCCACACGGTGTTTGTTTGCCCGAGATTAAAATTGCGATGCGACGCGCGTAGTATCGCTCGCGTCGACCAACACTCTCCGTACGAACGTACCGAGTATTCTGCAAGCTCGGCCGGGCACCCGGGGGTGGCGCCGGGGTGGGTGGCAGGCTGTCAGGCTGGCAGGAGCGGAAAGGGAGTAGGACTGCTCTGGGGGTGGCTCGCAAGCCCGGTGGTTGCTTGCTTGCCTGCCTATGCCTCTGCTTCTGGCTGTGCTGCTGCTGCTGCCGCTGCTGCTGATGCTGACGGTGGTGGTGGCGGCGGCGGCGGCGGCGGCAGCGGCGGCGGCGGCGGCGGCAGCAGCAGCGGCAACGATGGTGCTTGCTGCGCAGCACCCGCGCGGCCCGGCCAAACCCAGACCCCCGGCGTGTACCACGGAGCCCTCGCACTCGAGCTCCAGCAACCCCAGCTATCCCATCCCTACCATCAACGCTTTCGTCGACTTGAAACTCTCTCGCCCCCTACCAGCGACCCTCGCACTCTGCCTTTCCGCATCCACCCCCTCTACTCCGGGTCAAGCTCCGATCAGCATCGAGCCGCACTGTTGTATACCTGTTCCGTGCCATGTTCACTCGATGGAACCTCTCGAACGAAAGCGGACGATCCAAGACCAAACTTGTTCTCTCGTATCCACGATCAACTCGATACACGCCGCTTCCTACGTATATATTGTATTATCGAGGATCGGGACATGATTTTCGGTGATAGAGGTCTCTCGGGTGGTTAAAATTCAATTAGGCTTTTTTCTTTATTGCGAAACTGTTTTCTTGTTAGTGCGTTATTATTGTCACATAGAATTAGACAATTCATTGTTTTTGGGATCACATTTTTTTATATCAAGCTTGCATATTTAGGAATTCCATCAAGCTCCGAAATGACTCTCACTAGAACATGTTCAAAATTTAGGAAGAAAATAGAAAAGTCCAAAAGCCCGCACGTCTATTTAAAGTCGGCGATTTGGAGGTGACATAAAAGTACAACGTAAATATTTGGGTCCTTATAAAATCACTTCGGTTTTGCGAAACAATCGGTGTTTGCCGGAGAAAATCGGTAAGCGTGAAGAACCAATTCGAACGAGTACTCCAACTGATAACATAAAATTATACATAAAATTGGCTTTGAAGATGGTGCTTAGAGCGATGATGAGACAGAATCCGACGATGATATCGAAGACGATACCGTTAGCAGGGTGGCCGAATGTAGGAGCGTTTGTTCCAAGGCCAATTAATAAAAACCCTTAGCAAAGTGTTGTTGATAATAAAACAACAGTCTTATTAAGAGAATCTAATTAAACGCCCGTGATATTCTTTGCTCTCTCATAATAAAATATTATTCGTTATCGACAATCTATTCTGTCCTAATTTGTGATCCTACGTACATGTATCAAGAATCGTTAGTGATTTCATTTTATGAGATAGAGAATGACGTCTTGCGGAAATTTGACAATTTTTTTTTCTATAGATTTTTTAACAACTTATGGAACTTTTATTACCCAAAATCAATGCTCTTAGTATCTTCGATAAGGTTGATTATTTAAAAGATCTTTCTTTTATCGCAAAGTACTCAAATTCGAATGAAATGAAACGTCCGATTAGGAATGTCGATTTTATTTTTATTTTATCTTTCGTTCGTCCATATTATGGCTTCAATCGCCTGTTACCGCCCTTCCCACCCTTCTCCTTCTCATATCATACATGATTATGTAGACATAAAATTCATATATGATCATATATGAAGTGTTTATATATAGTAACGGTATTTCACCATTATCATTAAATTTATGAAAAAGATGAGAACTCGAGTACAGAGGAAATCAATTGTAGACTTCTATGACGGAAAAACGGAATTTATTTCGGAAATTTAATAATGTGCATTGGAAAATTTTAAGTGAATCGCATCTCGGCATATTTATAGATTTTATCTCGCGTGCATTGCTGTAATATTATAATCGCTTACGTTTTGAGTATAGCAAATTTATAGGTTTCGATAACGTGCTATAGACAATACCAGCTTGATAGTATGCGTGTATGTGTTGGGCACCGCGAGGCTACGTGGTCCGGCGCGCGGTTGCTATTTGTCTCGCTCATCTGGGATTTACGGGTTTTCTCGCTCGCGCAATTTCTGTTTTTCGATCGCTCACTTTTCTCAGAATATAGATGCTTTTAATTCGCAGACTTGACGCATTCGTTTGTGTGAAAATATGTGATTCTAATAAATACCCATACATTTTTCAGAAAAAAAAATATATATTTCCTACTTCAGTGGAAAAATGTAATCAAAAACTTGTATGACAGTACAACTTTTATGCCGAGCATTTTTTTTTTCCGTGACTGTAATTTCAAGCTCAGTACACTAAAAGTTGTAGCGTTTGTTAAAATAATGAATCCAAAAATCTGAAAAAATTTCTAGAAAGTTGTATCAAGGGTTTGAAAATTTTTGCCATGTAAGAAGAATATCCGAGTTCGTAGGGGGAAAAAAAGTGGCGGAATTGACGGAGAATGTTTGATATACCGAAGCTCGTGGTATATGTTTTTCCGGGTATCGTACAATCCCATCGCTTCAATCTTGAACTCTTTTTCTCAACCGTACCCCTGGCGTTCCATCCGCGTTTGCCAGTTGATCTGTTTTTCCAGTTACGAGATAGTCACGGGTTGCTTTATTTTCCTTATACACACGAATGTCCGAGAGCGAAGCTAACCTCCCTTGGTATATATTAGATGAGGGAATCGAAATCGATGCGACTGTGTGACGGGCGTCTCTTCCAAATAGCTTTAAACGCCTCCGGCTCCATACCCATCGGATATATAGCATAGCACTGTTATATAGATTCAACGGTTTGCCCCCTCGAGGCAAGCGTCGAGCTTGCGCCTCAACGATATACCTGCTAAGACTCCAAGTATCTCGCGCGCGCGATGCGGACCCCGCTGGGATTCTCTCGTGAAACTCGAGACTCCTTCTGGCTGGCTATTATCGGCTTGTTCCACTTGAGGCTCGAGCGTGCACGAAACGACGGACTTGGGCGTCCCCATCGTCCCTAGAAAGATGTTATCTACCGCGAGGCGAGCAACGCCTTACGCCTTTGCCTTACGTCGCTACACACGCTGCCTTGTAAGTCCTCGGACTCGAAACTTCCACATCTACACTTCTGTATTAAATGAAACTTTGCGATATAACGCACGAATGATTCGAGCACAGTACAATATGCGAGAACTTCACTTTGGCCGCGACTTCTACCATACTCGCCAGCTTTTCTCTTGAATATTCTACTCGTTACATCGTCCTAAGAAACAGCTTGTACGTAAAGCTGTCTCTTTCCGTCTTTATTATACATCACATCACCCTGATAAGATCTTCAACGTACAACTGGTTTACACAAACCGAAATAATTCAAGAACTGAGTTTGCTTCTATAAAAAAATGTCTTACGAGAGTAAAATTTTATGGATCTTCATCAGATTTGAGATCTGGCATTACTGAATTTGTCGAAGATGACTTGACTTAGAATAGCAACGTTAATTTTTCAGAAATTGAAAATTCGATTAAATCCGAACTTCTTTATAAATTTAAATCAAATTCAACGCCGACTGCCCTTTTAAATTATTTCATTTGTCAAGAATTATTAAGCTCGCTAGATCAGAATATTGCGGAGCTAGAAGCATACAGACTTTTATCGAAAATTTAATAATCTTATCGGATCCGACAAAAGGAGAGTGGATGGTCTACGACCAAACCAAATTTTAGCCGTTTGAATTTCGCAAACCTTCACAGACATGCACACATATCCATCAAGACATTTTTTCTGAAGCACTTTAGTCGATATTTTAGACCATATTGTATTATCTAATGTGAAAGGTTGGAACATTTTTTTTATGAACCAAAGTTTGCTCAAGAATCGGAAACAAGGGGAAAAAAAAGATTTGTAGACCGGGTCGCGAAGTGTCCTGACCCATAGTTCTATATGAAGTGAAACTTCGAAATATGATGGAGGAGCGATCCATGTAGACAATGTGCATGATACCAAACATACTTGACAGTTTTGCTGTAAAAAAATCGACTATTAGTTCAGAGCGACTCTCCATCATCGAATACACGATTCTCGTTCGATCTTCTTCAATCAGGTCGACGTCAATATTTTGGTAGTTTGCGTCTGGAAGGATATCCGAAATAATGAACTCTTTAATTTTCTATAAAACAATTTATTTTTTCTTATCTTTACTTATTTCGTAGTTTGTGTTTTTCGCGTTCTCTTCACTTTTTTTCTGTATTCCGTAGAAATACCAGGAGAGAGTTTCGAGAATATCCGCCAGCGGTAATTAGAAAGTTTCAAAATGACGACGCTAAAAACTCGACTAATGAAAATTTGAAATTTTTCGTCGTCACGGCTCGTAATACGCGTTGTCTCGCTGGCGCACGGCTCACAGGCGCTCCATTAACTTAAACTTCAATATTCCGGGCGTTTTGAAACGCTGAGACTAAGGAGTTTAATTGAACAGCTTCACTCGCTCCTGCTGCTGTACGCTTCTCTATCTCGGCGAGCTTGATTACCAATTCCATAGATATATCATTTGGGAACATAACTGAAAAACAAAGTTTCAATCTTCATTCCTGTTTGAAGGTTTTACTTTCACGATCAGTACGTACTTTTTCTGAGGAACAAGTGTATCTCCGTTAAGATATCTTGAAGAGCCAAACCTTTTTGAACCTTCAGGTCTTGAATTTCTATATAATTGTTAAGAAAAAAAATGTATAAACGAGTTTTGGAACGTGTCTTCCTATTTTCCTATTATGAAGAAAAGGATACTGCTATAAGCAAATTCATAGGTTTCATTGAGCAACCAGTTGGTGATATTTTTAATATCGATCGGGAGCGGATGACCAACACAAGTGTAAACGTTTTCTTCCGTGACCGAGCCAAACGCGAGCCACGTACTCTGCAGAACATTTATAACTCTTCTCATATCGCCACCGCTCAGCGTCATGAGAGCTTGCTTACCGTCCTCAGTGACCTGTAGTCTGTAAATGATAATTATGCTAATTCAATTCAATTCCAATTTTATTCAGCATTTGCGGAAAAAATCTATAACTCCCTACGCTATAAATACGAATTCTTACTAATAAATTAATCGATAAAGTATGCCAAAATTTTCGCGACGCAAAAATATTGTCAAACTACAATTAACTACGTGAAATGGCTCTAAACCACAACTGTCTATGACAAAGGGACAGATTTGGAACATGCATGTAAATCATACTATTTAACATTACTGTAATTTATAACAGGTATTCAAGAGTCGGCAAGTCGTTGTTCTTTACCAAAAATAGCCGGTAATGTAAACGGCTAAATTACCGATTGTTTAGTAACTAACATAATTTACCGGGAGAGGCTACTAAGAGAGAATGCATGCTATGCTTAATTATCGTTCGCTAAATTTTTATTGACTTGAATTGTATTAAATGCGGTTATGGAAGATGTTATCAAATTTTTTTAATTACTTTTCTTGCTCAATAACATAGTTGAGTCTCGGAATGATCTTGTCAGCATCCAATGGTCCAAATCTAAATTTCGTACAACGCGACTGCAGGGCTGGTATGATTTTACTGAGATAATTGCAGATTATGCAAAATCGGACGTTATCTGTGTATTTCTCCATAACTGTAATATAAAATAGAATAAAAATTATTGCGAGACAAATGTTCAGAACTAATTTTCTCCGTGAAAATAATTTTCGTTCTTCGACCCGCTTGGTATTCCTCATTCCACTGTTATCACCTGAGGTTCGATGGCACCAGCTTCCCCTAAAAATCATATCTCCGTATTCTTCCATACCCAAGAATAGAGAATGCCAATATTAAAAAAGCGAAGCGCTCGATATTGAGCGTTACAATTCCTGGAATTATAACACCCGCTTGTTTAATTAGGCCATCCGGTGATTATAAGAAGCAATATTTCTCACTGAAATCGAATAGTCTTTTCGGGGACACCAGTCCGTTAACAGCGCTATTAGGGATTAAAGTGACACAGAAGCTACTATAAGAACAGTTAAATCGTTGCCTCGTTTAACGGATATATGATAAAGTCCGTTTGATTTAACTTCCGTCATTGCGCCTTTATGGATCCAGGGTGATACAGAGATTCAGTCAAACACTATGATTGTGGCTATTTAAAAAAAGATATTTGTAAAAGTTAAAGCCCGTTAAAGCCATAATTAATAAATCGCTATTTGACTTCCAATCTCGTGTTTGCTACCTTCCGCTACCTGTCCAACAACAAGATATCGCTACGAGAAACCCACCGCATCACGCTACCAGATCGACAGCCTACAGGTATTGTCCACTCCATCCTATTTGTTAAGTCTTTTCGTTCTCCGTAATTTTTACCGACAAAACTTAATTTGATGTTCGTTCAAGAGACAAAATCGATAAAGTTTCTTCTCTGAGAAAATAAAATATGATAAAGGAAAAAGGCGAATGAAAAAATATACTTCTTCTGAGAGCATTCTGTGCATCATTGGTCATGGCATCTGCTTCGTCCAATATAATCAATTTGAATCCTGATCTGTACATTGTGCCTGTACTCGCGAAGCTTAGAATTTGTCCTCTAACAATGCCGATACCACGATCATCCGAAGCATTCAGTTCCAGAACCTGGGAGACAAAAATTTCTATCATTCCACATCAAACTCAAATTCTTTATGAGAATTTTATAGCTCTTAAATATTATTTTTAGAACATTGCATATTGCTGCTTCATTATTTTGATTTTTTCACAAAGCTTTCTGTATGAGGAAGCCAAAAACAATTAGGTTTACAAAACTGAAAAAAAATGAAGCAGCCTCAGAATACTACCGTATCATGAAGTTACAACCTGATCGGAGACTAAGGTAAATGTCCCAGTAATCGACAGTGTACCAGTAATTGTCAGTTATGTTGTTTGAATATAGAATTTGCTGCAGTTAAAGCACACATTGACGATCACTGGTAGACTGTCAATTACTGGGAAATTTACCTTATAAGGTGCCCAAGGTATTGGCTATTTAAAGAATTCCATACGAAGAAAAATTATGTCCTATGTTTTTTGTTCTTTAATATTTAGTATACCATTGTTATAATAAATTTTTTTAATCACTAGAACAATATTCTTTTTGTAAAAATTTCCAGATGAATCTTCTTGATTAATAATGTTGAACGACAGAGTAACATACCATAGAATTAAACTGAGCAGGTGTGTAAAGTTGACGAGCCGACGCGAGTATCGTGCTAGTTTTGCCTGTACCAGGTGGTCCATAAAGCAGCAGATGCGGCAACTGATTTTCATCGATGAATTTGTTGACTTAAAGTTCAAGATTCTTAGTAAATCCGAAACGATGGAAAGATATTTTTTATACAATACGACTTACTTGTCTCTATAATATCTTTGTGCGATATTAAATCGTTGAGTGTTGATGGTCGATATTTCTCGACCCTGAAAATTACAATTATTAGACTAATTTACGAACAATACGTATTTAAAATAATCGACAAATAATCGTCAGTCACCATGGCAAGTTTTTCTTTTTTTCTGCGGTCATTTTTATTGTCAATATCGTTTTAACAACAAGAGTACTATGTGCGAGGGTTATAAATACAAGCTGATTTGAACACACTAAACGCCGGCTCTGAAAGCATAAAGAAAATGGATGTACATAGAAGCGCAGAAGTGGATTGCCGCCAACTGAAAATTGGCGGTAAAAACTAGGCTTGGATCCATGTGCTGTTTGTCGATCCAAGAGTTTTGAGAGTTACCTTCATCCGATGATCTACGAGTTCGATTAATTTCTCCAATGTCGTAAAAAAAAAGTCTCTTTCCATACACTCATTACATTCTTGTGTGGCCATCTCTAGAATATCTATACGTTTTTTATTTCGAGCATATCTATATAATTTTAATTGGCAAAGTTACGCGCGATTCGCGGGTTCGATTGTCGACTCTTCATTTCATATAATAGCAGCCTACGTCACACCATTAAGAAGTTAAAGTTGGCAACTTCACGAAGCTGTCAGAATTGGTTATGGCGTTCTCCGTGAATATCTCGGTAGAGGCACCGCTTGAAAATCAAATACAAGAAATCAGTTACGATGGCCAGGAAATATATCAAGCGTAAGTCGATCGTTTTAATTAATCGGTACACAAATTGCATAATACATTATTTTATAAAAGGGAAAGAAAGTTAGACGCTTTTGCCACGTTAACCTCAAAAGTTATTGTACGTCAAAATATTGCATATTGTCGTATCGTTGTATCGTGTAAACTATCGTTGCTTATTAAACAAGGATGCAAAGTAGAACCTTGCGCATTGCTTCCTCATTATTTTTCGCTTTTTACAAAGCTACCTCTATGAGGAAGTATGTTAATCAATTTTGGCTTCCTCATAGAGGAAGCTTTGTAAAAAGCAAAAAATAATGAGGAAGCAATGTGCAAGGTTCTACTTTGCATCCTTGTGTTATATTATTCTTATTTTCTGATGTTTTACGAAGTACAGAGCGAAACCAGTCAATTTTTTTAAAATTCAAATTAACGTACAATCCGAATAGCTTCACCAATCACTACCAAATTTGGTACGTAGCAGGGCTGAATGTTATTTTCCCTGTGTAGAAAATTTCAGTTGAATATTTAAAATTTTACCTGAATTAGAGTAGAACAAAAATTTTTTGAAAAATTAAAAATCTCATAAAAACTGAACTACTCTACCGATTTGGCCCAAATTCAATACAAAAGTTTCAGCCCGATAGTTAAAAATTCGTTCGAGCTAGAGCATTTACATACTTTTTTCAAAATTTAAAAATTCTTATAAAAATGAAATCTGTCAATCGATTTTCCTGAAATTTATACCAATTGAAGATTAGGTAGTACTGCACATGTTGTTTAAATTCGAGCTGATTCGGTCAAATAGTTTATCACATACACACACATATACATACATCCGAACAATTTTTCTAAAACACTTTTCTCGATGTTTTAGACCATTCTGAGTAATCTGACATAAAAATCTTGAAAAATTTTTTTTTTTCATGAAAACAAAGCTTCCTATATGAGGAAGCAAAATCCTTAACATCTTGTTAGAAATAATATCTTTTCCTACAGACCTCTCACTCTGTCAGAAAACTTGGCGAAAATCGCGCAAAAGATCGACTTTAGCAAAACCCTCGGAGAGGAGATCAAGAAGGAACAGTCTGAGAACAGTGACAAAAGCGAGGAGGATTCCAAAGATTCAACATCCTTCCAATCCTCTCTATGGCCTTGGGATAGTGTGCGAACTAAACTGAGGTTTGAAACATTTATGTATTCATTAGATAGGAACTTTAAGGTAGTACGAGCGGTATAGTCTCGAGAAATGGGAATTTCATAATAAATTTCAAACGCTTCTGCATGGGATAAAAATCTGAAAAAAAATCAAGCACCACTGATGTAATAATAAGATTTTATTTTGGTCAGAAATGCTTTGACAGAAGTATGTGTGCTGGCGGATGTACTTGCAATTGCAAAAGAAAAGAGATACATGGTATTGGATCCAGTACCTCAAGAGCCACCTGAGGTTAAACCTATGGTGCAAGTATATGCTCGTAAAAAAGCTTTGGCCGGAGCTGCCAATGTTCTTTTGATGGGTGCAGAGAGATTGAGAAATTGTCAGACCGAATTAGCCAGAAATCGTTCTACTCCAGACTTTCACATAGAACTGTTGAGACTCAGGCAAAACTGGCGTCTGAAAAAAGTCTCAAACTCCATTATCGGTGATCTTAGTTATCGCACGGGTAAGCAGAGTCTCAAGAGGATGAATCATTCAAAATGTTATGCAGTTGTAAAATTAACTGATTTATAAATTCCAGCTGGTTCGAAATACACCCAGACAGGAATGTTCGAAGTGACAAAAGCTGAGGAAGAGGAAAAAAGTAACAGCAGTCCTCCATCATCTCCAAATCCGAATGTCAGCACTGTCGCCGCTACAACATCGCACAGTGCGTCTAATTCAAAGACATCGGCATTGCGTGTCACAATCCCGAGTGAACTACAAGGAGTTGCCTATATCGAAGTATTATGTCAGAAAGGTAAGAAACATTAGTCAATATTTACTAAAATCAATGCAGGAAATATGTTATTGAAGTAACAAAATTTCATCCATTTCAACTTGTAGTAACAATATTTTGCATTATCGATCCTTAGATCAAGAAGATCTGTGCAGCGCAAATATCAACTTGTTGAATAGCAGCACCAACAGTTCAAATGCAGATATGCACTGGCAGCAAAAATTGGAGGCTGCTCAAAACGTGTTATTTTGCAAAGAGCTTTTCAGTCAGTTGGCGAGAGAAGCTGTGCACTTGCGAGCACCAATACCACACATGGTTGTTGGAAATCAGATAATGGCTACGGTCAGAATTTACATAACATTAACGGTGTTTATCGAACGCCTTAGGTTCATTATCTTGATTTAGCTATGAATTTTCGATTAAATATTTGCAGGTGCTTCCGGGAATTCAATTAATAATCGGGCTGTGCCACAGCACGGGAAATGACAAGAAACCCTCGCCACCGCCTCATAAAACCGATCACGATCACGTGCTAGAACATTCGTTGCATCAACTATTGCGCGAAGTTCATCACAAAAATACTCATCATCCATTTCCACATCCGTCGTCCGGTCCTCTCGGACCCAGTAAACGTCGATGCTTAGCTGGCCCGACGGCAGCCGATCGTTATGAACTCATCGAGATGACCAAGAGTCAAACTCTTCTCGAACAAATAATACAACAGGCTCAACACTTTTTCCTCCGAATACGCACAGAATACGTTTTGGACACTATAGCAAAAGAGGTCAAAGATCCTCTTATAGTTTCACACTGGAACGCTCTAAACTCACCGACTCAATCATGCGTTAAAATAAATATTTTGACTCACGGATACGACACAGTTCATCGAACGTGTCTCGTTATTCACGTCGGAGAAAAATCCCTCAAGTGCGTCTGCCGTTATGGGCGAGTTATGCATTTGAGTTACGAGCCGCAAGAACTCAGGGACATGATATTTTGTCAGGTGAGTCGCATCCTCATTATTGGACTTGGACGCGCATCAGAATGATGGCGCATTCAATTATACACATTAGAATACGAATAAATAATCTTTCATAAGGCGTCAAAGATTTTTTTAAAACTTCATGCAGATACACAAGTCGCCATAATTATGAAATTATTATCATTAAATTAATTATCCATTATTCGACAGATTTATCAGCACCAGATAAATGCGGTACAAGCATTGGCAAAGTGCATGGGCTGGCAATGTTTGGCAAACAGTTCTCATCTCGGGCTCGGCGCGGTCGAACCACTTGGTAACGCCAGCAGCTGTATTTTAGCTTCACCAAATGGCGATAGGTAAGTTCACAATGTTTCTAAATAATAAAAACTTCTACATACACATTCTGATTTCTGACGGTTTATTTATTTTTTTAAAAGAATGATTGCCGTTCGGTGCGAGCCTCAAACTGGAGTTCAAGTAGCGATAGCCCATTCGCCGAGGAAGGACTTTTTCCCAGGGCAACTGGTGCGCGAAAGAAAATGGGAGAATCTTGGTGGGTCATTTAAAGAGGTTCGATGGGATAAGATGGAGGGTAAAAATTTTCTCAACAAGATGGAATTGCTCATGGCTTCTCTTACTAGCTCGTAAATTATCACCGTTCAAAATGTATCTTATAATTTTACTTTTAACCAGAGATTACAGTCTTTAAAGGCTAGTCAACATTTAACAAATTTTCAGCATTCCTGTTTCCATCAATCAACTATTGTATTTTTCTTTATTTCTTGAAATTAATGGCATATCCATATGCAAACAAAATGGCGCAAATCCTATTAGAGGAATTCCGACTGAGCGTTTAGACACTCAAAACATTTGTTTGAGCGAGGGCACACAGAAACTGTGGAAAACCTGGCCGCTACAGGTTAATTTCATTTTTATCAAGTTTCTACTATACGACAATACGTTAGAAACTAAGCAAAAGAAACTGTCTCCCAATCAGCAGTTGTAGCGCAAACCCGAGCGCTGCTAAGCGGCCACCCATCCAAGTAACATGAAAAATGTCCTACGGGGAGTCCTACCGCGCGTCCTCCGCTGCAGGTAATTTTTTAAATTATTTTATAATCATCTTGTAAACCATAGGCAACTGCGTATTTACGGGTTTTTTAATTGTAACACATTTGATGGATCGTTTCCGAGATCACAGACTGTATAATTAAAGAAATGTTGACAACTGAAAATACCCTCTAAAAATTTATATAAAAATTCCAGCTTGGTATATTTGGTGGAATGATACGTCATTTTGAATCTTTTTTTTTTTTTTTTTACTATTTTGATAAACCTGACATGATAATATAGAAAAAAAAATGTTTTTTTACGTAAACAACGCTGCCTCTATGAGGAAACAATGTGCATGGTTCTACCTTTTTTAGAAAACATTTAAGAAATCTTTATTCCTTATTTTAAAGTAACTACACTGATATGAAATGCCTCGTATGTGTATGTTATTTAATGCAGGACTTTAAAAGTCTCGAATTATATTTTGTCTACTATGGATACATATTTTTCCCAAACTGTTGGAGATTGATCCCTGTAAAACATGGGGACCCCTTTAATCGGGCAGGAAGGTTCGAAATAATAAAATTGAGTCGTAGCGATTTAGCACCAGAGTATTGAAAATTAAATACATGAATAATGAATACAATCGCTGGTGAATGATGATTTGTTCTTCCTTTTTTCTTCGGACGATGATCGGATCTCTTGTTTAGCAATTCATTTGCTGGCTCACTTTCTAACGAAGCATTGAGGTATATTTTGAAGCTTTCCACCAGCGACTCTGAATGCCATTAGCATCGTTATTACGAGTATGATGTATGAGGAAAGCAAACTGGCTGCGTACGTTTGATTCCTGTTGAACAATGTCATGCAAGACGCGAATAGATGAGACCCGACGACCCAAGCCAATTGGGCCCAATTTTTTCGATCGAGCGCTGAGAAAAATATGACGCCCCAGAATGTGTGAAGAAGAATGAAGCAGAGCGTTGTCGCCGCTGATACGATGAAGAAGAATTCGGTTCCTTGACCAAGTCCCATTGTGCCTGGACCGACGGCATCCGCGAGAACATTCACCAGTGCGAAAGCTCCGCTCATGAAACCAAATCCAAGACCGCAAACATAAGCAAATATGTGTCTACTGTCTGCTACATGTGCGGTAGTCACTTTTTCCAGGCCTCTTTCGGCCTTTCGTAGAACCCAGTACAGAAGATACCTGCGTCAATTGAATATTCATTAATACCATAGTATACAATAGACAGCGACAGTGTATAATTAACATTCATTTTTCATTCTATACAACTATGCTCGATCAATTTTAATGATAGATATCTCAAATTCCACTAATATACATTTTTACAAATATCGACGGTAGCTGATTAATTAATTTCCAAACATAACAAGTACATTAGACTGTCTTAAGAAAAAAACACGGCCTATAAATGTGTCGTTTAATGTTAAAAAAAAAATTGTTCAATGTCAGATCACATGTTAAAAGAGTATTTTACCTGAATGCCTCTTGAAAGAGCACGGAGAAGACTAGTCCTATGGTAAGCTGATTCTTGAGTGGAACAACAGCGTACCACAGCGCCGATGAGAGAAGCAGTGAAATCAACCAGAAAAAGGCACTGGCAATGAGAATAATAATTCTGATGGGCTCTGCAGAAACAGTGAAGGTGAACATAGCGAGTGGAGGGCCGAATGCCAAAAAGGCACAGCCAAAAAAGTCCATCACAGTCATCTTCTGACACGGATTGTGGTTAAGTTCTTTAATGTATTATTTTTTAACACGTTTCGTTTGATGGTCAAGTTCGTATTATTCGAGTTGGTGAGATGCGCTACTGTCGCGTTTGCACATTAAGTCTTAACGAGGATGTCCTCGGGTTATTGGCAAAGCTCATTTATATATCCGAGAAGAAATACGGTTTGAAAAACACTACGGGTTAAGAAATGACAGATAGTTTTGGCGGATGACAGAACTGTGGTGGCTGTGGATAAAACAGACCATTCCTCAAGGCGCGATCTCAATGGCGAACTTTAAGCCGCACTCAGAGTGTAAAAGATAGTGTTGTAAATTTACCGGTAAATTACATTCGTAACCATTTTACCGATAAAACAACCGGTTATGTATGTAGAATGGCATCGTTTCTCATGATACTTAGTTCAACCCATGAACGCTCGTATGGACGTGAAATTATAAACAAATAAATCCTCAAAACTTTTAATATTTCCCAGTGCGGTTGCATGGCAAATTCGTGCTATTCCATGTGAGAAAGGAGAAAAACATCTTTTGTGTTTATGTGCAGTAAATAATTCATTATGACAGCGCATATCATGTGCCTAACATCGTCCGGAGGAATTCCAATTTTTGTGCGAAAAAAGGGTGACGGAGATCTCGTAAGGATTATGTTATTTTTCTTTTTAATTGTTATAATTTTTGTCAAATATTACAAATTAGTTGGGCCACATGAATAATGATAAAATATCCTGAGGGTGTCAATAGCTTGGAAAGATAGTCACATCTATCTCAATTAATAATCAAAATTTCTGTTACGTTGATATTCAGAAATAGCGTTGATTAATTTTTCTCTTTTAATAATTTCAGATGACTTTTTCAAAAGTGGCATCTCTAAATGGAGTTCATATGTTTCTGAAATCTCAAAATATCAAACTGATAGATACAGAGATGCCGGATACAACTGTGGTATGGAAGGAATTTGCTGAATGTATAACACTCATTGCAGTAGCAAGTGGAACGACCAAATATATATTGGAGAGATTTTTGGATGCTGTATTCAGTACCATGATCTTAGTCGCTGGAATTGATGAAATAAAGAGTTTAAGGAATCTGGAGCGTTTGAAGAGAGATTTGAGGGCTTGCAATCCGATTATAGACAAATTGTTTGAATGTTTGGATATCGGAGATAGAACCAGCAATAAAACTGACTTGATTGACATGGCAGATTGTATTTTATGTCCAGAGAATCATTTGCTCCAGGCAGGTATACGCTATTAAAATAATACAGTAAAATAGGAGACTATTTAAAAAAATCTATAACAATTTTTTTTTTCTATCACATTTCATTCAAGTACATATACTTCAATGAAATGTGCTTCCAGCTAAAGCTTTTTTCCTTCTTATCTAGACATGCCTGGAAATGTTTATGGAATTTTTGGATTCAATGTACGGATGCATTGTTATCGAAGGTTGTTTGGCTGTAGCCACCGATAGCTGGTGGGACTTGGAGCCTTTCGAACGAAAACTGTTGATTATAGCTGTATCATGGGACAACCAATGCTCAGCAAGGGATCTTCCAGTATTTTTGCCCTACAAGAGTCCTAGTGTAAAAATTAAAAGAAACACAATTTAAATATCGGTATAATATTAACAAGCTTTTTAATTAACTGAATTCTTCACGATCTCAGATTGCTTTCAGACTAGTGTCTGTGACATTGGTAAACGGAGTTCAAGTCCTAGCTCTTTGTGGCCCTTCTCCGGAATTGTCTCAAGTTGAAAAATTGGCCGTCCAATGTTGGCGAAGTAACATCGAAGTTTTGCGAATCGCTCAACAGTGCTATCCGCGAAGTTTTCCTGCGACAATAACTCTAGACTCGGGAATTCTTGCGTTAGTATATATCATTCGACATTAAAAATGGATGATTGATTTTATTAATCTTTCAGGAATTAATCTAATAATTTAATCTTTTAGCTTTTTGCTGGCGAATCACCAGGTTGGAAAGTTTGTAATTAGTCGAAATGCGCAACAATCGAAAACGAGAGCAGCGGGTTCGCACAGACTAGATATTTTAAGGACATTTTACTATCAGGCTGTCGAGACATTTCTGGTGGAATCAAAATCGAGCGGTCCACAACAAGTCGCAAAAGAAACTTACTGGTGCTCCGAATACCACAAATGTCACGCTAGAAAAGAAGCCGACCAAATACTATGTATATTATTCACATCCGCTGTGCCGACCCATACCATAAGGTTAATAACCCAGAGAACTTTGAAGGCGTTGCTGGCTGATAAGCAGCTTTGTTGGTAAATGTAGAAGTAAATATATAACAATTTTTTTACTTTCAACTACAAAATTTGGAGTTGAACGAGTTATTTCAAATCCATTTTCCTTTATCGCTTTCCGAGCCGAAAACTTCGGTGTTCCACGGGTGAAACGTTTCATTTGCGACATCCAACTTGGGAATTGACAACAAAATCTTAAATTACCGGAATCCCAACGTTATAGCCGTAATGTCCTATTCCATCGGTAAATTGTAATTAATTCGCAATTCGCGTGCAAGATGGCCCGAAGGAATGTTTCGCCGGGTAACGGACAGGTGTCCGAAAAGCGATTGCTTCTTACCAAGAAGCTCTCCATACGTCCAGTCGTTTCCAAGCGTTTCACTCTCCTGAAACTTGTGCCGGCCAATCACAGATCGAGCATTCTTTCAAATTATCTTGATCTAACGGAATGCTGTATCATGATTGGTCGGTGCAAGTTTCAGGAGAGTGAATCGCTTGGAAACGACTGGACGTATGGAGGGCTTCGTGGTAAGAAGCAATCGCTTTTCGGACACCTGTCCGTTACCCATAAAATTTCAGTAAAATGCGGTAATTTTACGGTTAACTTACCGAAATAAAAATACGGTAGTTTCATATCTCCAAGTCTATACGATCTGAATATTGTATGGGCATTGTGTACAGTGAATGCTTTCCATTCCAAGTGTAGGTTGCCACAGTGTTGCTGCTGCTTTTGGGTGGGGACTTAATATGTTTTAATGTGTTGATTGACAAGCATATTTAAAGAACATAAGAAAACTTACCCTTCAACAGCGTGATTCTTATGGTGGATGAATGTGCTTCTTCGATTTCGATTTCGTTATCGAACCGACGTTCCACGAATAGTCGACAATTTACAGTATTTTCTTCCCTCTCTTCATTGACAGTAAAGCAGTTCGTCTGCACCAACGATAATGGTTAAAAAATATTGCCAATTAGATCATTCAAAAAAATGTGCAAAAGACTAATAACTCATGATTTTTTGTTGTTTTTTTTTTAAGACTTCGAAAAATACTTGTGATATCGACGACAGTGTCAGGACTTCACTGAAGGAGTTTAGATTTCGAAAGAGCCAGAAGAACGCGGCTTTGATCTGTGAGTTACGTCTGTCAGATATATTGTACTAATTTGCAATGATTTATCTTTTTTTTTTAACTTTGGCTCATTTCTGTGTGTGCAGTGAAGGTGGACCGACCAAAGCAAATAATATGCTTGGACGAGATCATAGAGGTGAGTAATTTAGTCATAGAGGCATAAATCAGATTTTTTTTTCCACATGTCAAAAAATATATTTTCTCTAGAAAATTATTTTCTGATTACTAATGTAAGTAAGAGAGCTAACCACTGTGCTAATGTTACCTATATATTTCTCTTATTTGAATCATCTTATATTCAATGGCATGTTGTCATATATGAATTTTGTTTTCTTCTTTTTTTGCCAAATTCTAAATCTCCCTGATCCCCTTAATATGTCTCATGTAGAATAGATCATTGTTCTTTTCCATGATGATTTTTGTTTCAAACAACTTTTCCAGGATATACAGATCGAGGAGTTGCAGGAGACAATACCCAGCCATGAGCCTAGATACATAGTCTACAGCTACAAAATGACACACGACGATGGAAGAATTTCATACCCTATGTGTTTTATATTCTACACACCACGGGGTATTCAAATGGAATTACAAGTTTTGTATGCCAGTATGAAGCTGACTCTTCAGAAGGAGGCAGACCTTACTAGGTGTTACGATGTTCGAGAGCTCGAAGAGCTCACAGAAGAGTGGTTGAGAGAAAAATTGAGTAGATAGACCTTCTTTGTCTCACTCGTTTTTTTATACCATTCTAGAGTTTTCTGCTACTCATGCTTTTTTGTAACAAAGCAAATATAAGATAAATCGTAATTATCGATGTACACTTTGTTCGTTATAACGAACGATTTTTTACAAATTATTCGTTGAATTATGAATCAACGATACCCGCAAATCTCGAAATTTTATAGAACAAACTTGGAATGAGGATGGAATTTCCTCACTAGTTGAAGAACTACGTACGACACTCGAAAAAATGCAGTCATAAAATTATTGTAATCAAATAATGGTAAATCAAACGGAATATACTAATTATTCAAAACTCTTTGCGAAAAACGATTTTTAAAAATTCACTAACACAAGGCTTTTTCTATGATTTTATAATTGCTTCGTATCAGCAATTTATTTTTTTTTTAAAACTATTTAGCTTTACAGCGAAAAATTTTCGAGAACTAGAGCGAATCGCGACTTTAAAAAAAAAATCTTCAGGTGATTCCATTTTCGTAATAATTCTCACAAGCAAAAGAACGTAACTGCTCTACCTGCGTGCCAAATTTCACTTTTTTTTAAAACCTGTTTGACAGTTTTTGTTACCGATCGAACAGTAGCCCATGACCTTACGCGTGAGACTGTTTTTACAAATTTGTACAATGGTTTTTTGATACATGTGCTTCGCCGTAGAAACTAATCTATAAAAACAATATACTGATGGATGTTAAATACTCGTTTATATACGCTTTTCTAGCATTTATTAAAAGTGCTTTTGTACAAATCATTTATCAGTTAAATGAGTGTAGGTTATAAAATTATAGTACATCGTTTAGTTAAGCATACGTCTTTGTTTTTAATCGCTGCTGTAAAACATTGCGGAAGATTGTTCGAATAAAATCATGGTGACTAGAAACTGTAGACGTATTCCACGCTTGTATATCAGCAGATGTTTTTAGACCATACGCAATATTCATTTCGCCACAACAATATCCTAACTCAAGTAAAAAAATAATGATAAATAAAGTACGTTGACTGCTCGAAGTATTTCAACTTTTCGCTCCAACTATTTGATACAATCTCCGTCAGTTGGCACTGAAGAGAAATGTTGTTGAGTGGCTGAGAGTAATTCTCGCTTTTATTTTTACGTAAATGCAGAATTCGTTAATGAAAACTGCTTGTACGTCGGTAGTTTACAGTCTAATGGACTCAATGGATAAGCGAGCTTATCATTCTGGAACAGAAAAAAAATAGCTCTTTACATTGCGCATATTAATCGTGTACAATGCACTTTATTCGCAATAAATTCATCTCAAAATACGGGGCATTGTTCGTTATAATCAGTCGTTATTACGAAATCATAATTACAAAACGAAATGTACCAGAAAAAATATTTTTTTTAATTAACAGGGATTTACAACTCTGGTCTCAGTCATCAATTGGACTTAAATCTGTCATATTGATTAACGGTAAGTGGTGGAAAATAAAGTTGCACAGATACATACCCATAGAGATAGTAAAAGAAGGAGAGTAGATAAAAGGCCAATTTTACCCATCCCTCTTGCTGACATTTTGACAAATTGTTGGCATTCAATATACTAGTAGCATCGTACAACCCAGGCCCAGTCATCACTGGCCTTGTGTAATACCTATTGGCATGATATGCCAGTAATGGTGCATTTAACAGCAGCGAAATCCACTCGCCGCTTATTAAAAATAGTATATTGATAATGAGATGCAGCGCATATTCCGGAAGAACTAGCTGCGATTAAAGAATTTATTGATGATAACAACCTAACAAGAGAAGTATCGTTATCGATTGAAAGATGTCTTACCACATTCAAGCTATTACACTGCTCGATTGGATTTTTGTACTCCGTTTTGAGTTCATCGAATGAGATTACCTGCAAAGAAAGCCAATTTAATTCCACAAAATTTTCTCTATTTACTTAACCCTTTGCGCCATAGATTTTTCGTTTCCGAAATGAAAAAACTCATTAATTGTCAGAAATTAGTTTAAAACATTTAAATCTTAGTGAAAATAGGTGAGTCACTTAATGACTCACTGTGACGCAAAGGGTTAAAGAACAATCATCGAATAATTAATTTATCATTTATTCTCACTATTCGGAGTTAAAGTGTATTTAAGGTTATGTGCAAAATTATATATGGATTAGAATATCTCGGGCACTCGAGTTGAGATACAGTTTTGGCCTGTTAATAAACTTATGACGTACGTGATATATAGCGAAGAATATGAGAAAAGCATCGATTATTAAAGCTATGATGTACGCGAAAGCAGGCAGGCTGAACGCCATTTTGATTAATTTGACGGTTCGGTTGATTGTACAGTTTGTGCTGGGTAAATATGAGGTAGCTGAATTAGTGGTTTGATAACCGGTTAAATAGCCCAGTAAATTACCCGTTAAATAGCCGCGGAGCTATGTAAAGTTAGCCATGCTCTATATACGTTTAAAAAAAAGAATTTAGTCTTTTACTAATCGTTTGGTGATAGAACGTTGACCTAATTTCAACGTTAATGGTTTAATTATGAAAAAAAAAAAATTTTGAATACCGTTTAGTTAGGCAAACTTTTTTTTTTCTTCAAACGCTTCAAACTGGGCTTAAGGTGATGTGTTACATATCGTCTGTCTCTCTCTCAGATCGCCATAAGTGCGAGTGAGATAGCTGAATCTTCCCGAAGTGTTATTCTTCGTCACGGTTGATTTTTCGAATAAAAGTCGAGAAGTACCGACTGCCTCTTAGCAGTCTGCAGTGAGTAAGTACTTCCCGCCTTTTGTTCGAAAAATTAATCGTGGCGGAAAATAAACGCTTCGAGAAGGTTCAGCTACTCACTCGCACTTATGACGATCCGAAAGAGACAGACGATATGTAACGTATCACCTTAATCGACGGGAAATCGTTTGCGGGTCACAAGTAACGTATTTAAATCGTTTGGTGGACCCGCGTTTGTTAAAAATTCAATAAACGAAACGCCCCAAGCAACATTCAGTTATCCGAAAGGCATTGGAATGATGACACACGAAAGTTATGGACAACTATTTTTCTCCGTGAAAAGGCGTCTTTTTGCTTCCTCATAGAGGAAGCTTTGTTTTCGTGAAAATTTTTTTTTTCGAGATTTTCATGTCAGTACACTCAGAATAGTCCAAAACGTCGAGAAAAGTGATTTAGAAAAAATGTCTGTATGAGTGTATGTGTGTGTGTATGTTACACGCTCAAAAAATGTAAACCTTTATAACTCGGGAACGCCTCGAGATATAGAGCTGAAATTTACACCATAGATAGAGGGGTCAATCCTCATCGTTCATACCAATTTTTGTAAAAATCCCCATGATCATTAAATTTTTACGCGGTTTTGAATTTTTTCAAAAATGTCTTTTAACGCGATAACTCTTTTAATGTTCGAGATATTAATCTCAAAATTGGTATGTACGTGAGCTTTCATACACCGGTGATCCTTATTAAATTTGGCTAAGATCGGTTGAAACGTTAAAATTTTATGAGATTTCGATTTTTTGATTTTTTTTTCTGCGATGCGAATTTTGGTATCAAATATCGAGCTGGGAGTCAAATAAGTGCCAAATTCATGATTAATAGAAAAATACATCAGATATAACTCAAAAATGTTGAACGATAACATATTTTCATAGCGATGTTGTACAGTCTACATTGCGAAAAGTAGCGATTTATGTCGTATAAACTAGCCATATCCTTGCTTCCCAATGAAACGGAATTATGACTTTTTCATGACGTAAAACTGTTGTCAAAATGGCATCATATTTCGAACTGTTATCGGTGTCCGAAAAGGTAACCTAATGTCATCTTACGGGTATATCTGACCGACATCATTAAAAATGTTACATACAGGACACAACCTTGTGGTGGTCAAAACGTTAACATTTTGTCAACCCTTATTTGTCGTCAAAAAATATGCAACTAGTTACCTTAACGGTTACTTATAGACGACATATAAACGGCGTCGTAATGGCACCTTGTTAATGATATCCATTGGACGAATCCAAAGTATATCCTTTTTCAATTTTATATATCGGTCGTAGTCCCTGGAAAATGTATAGTGACAAACTATTTTTATTGTTAGTCTATACGCGTATTTTTATATTAACAATATCTTTCTCGCAGCTGTTACCATAGAACTTTCAATTAGTCACAATTAAAGGTTCTCATGGTACCGGTAGAAAAAGATGATGAAATATAAAAATGGGCGTACGACTAACAATTAAAATAGTTCGTTACTATACATTTTCCAGAGGACTGCCACCGATATATACATATTAACGGATGTCAATTAATGTGTATAATCGGAACGGTTATCAAATAATTAAGTCCATGTATTATATTATGAAAATAGAAAATACATTTGTTCTTAAGCAGCTTTAAGACTTTTTTCCATTAATTATTCGCCTGAACACGGCGGTACTTCGTAGCTGCCATTATTGATGCATTTCTGCTACCTATCTTCTTTATCTTGGCGTCGTGATACGAAGCCCGTACGATTTCTGTGAACATTATTTTCAAAAATGCATAACTTCAACATTGCGTTCCGTTTAAAAAAAATGTGATTCATATAAGTACTGTAATATACTTACGAACGATTAATCCTGGAAATGTGAAGGTGAACAGCTTTAGTATTTCTGGAGGCCCCAGCACCCACACCACTTTTTGCGTGAGGACGTCGTTCATGACTGCCTCCATAGCAATAATACTAAAGCAACCATTTTACTTTGTTTGATGGTTACCAATTAAAGTGCACCGAATAGTTATCTGTTATATTAAATAAGATATCTTATTTAATATCTCTATTTGATATCGATGAATAGATAACTATTCGGTGTCCTGTCATTGATAATCATCGAATAAAGTAAAATGATCACTTTTGGACAACTTTTAAGGAGGCTCTTCGACATGACATAAGAACGACGTCTCTACGACAACGTAGTTCGTATCTATATTTGTTAGCGATATTTGGACAACTTTTTGATGCCCTGTAATGGGTATCCATCAGATAAAGTTGTATGATGGCTTTCGGACGACTTATATTAAGAATATTTACGGTAACGTAAAAATGGAACCATTAAGTCAACGACCATATGGACAGAAATTTAACGACACATTATAGCTACCTTGCCACATTAGCCACATTATGTTACCTTTCAGACATATCTGAAATGCAACTTATAAAGGGTATCTTATAGTTGTCGATTTGACAGTATTGCTACTTGGGGCGAGCCCTGAGAGGTAAGTTCCAGTGTGACGCATGCGTTACTGCACTTTTGTCTTAACGCGGTTCATTCAAATAACTTATATTGTGGAATAATGCAATTAGCATATATCGGTTGAATTGAATAGAATAATTCCACCCTGAGAAAATCGAAGTTGATTAATGGTTATTTACAACAGTGTTTAGCAATATTATTAAATATTATTTAAAAGCAATTAAAGCACTATAAGAAAGCCAAATTCAATACCAAACAACATTGAGTGCACCTGCTCTCACAAAGAACTATTTAGCAATATAAACTAAATTTTTCGAACGTTGGACCGAACACGCCCTTTTTTTTTTTAATCGAAAAGGCATAAAATTGAACTTTGTGATAAAAAATTAATGAAAACAAAGCTTCCTCTATGTGAAAACAAAAAAGGTCTTTTTATGTTAAGTTTATTGCAGCGGTCCTTAAATTTAATTGCCACAGCCATAATTTTGTGACAAGTACCGGTAAATTATTTTTATTTATTCTCGAGGGCACAAGAGGAAATTGTATGTGTTATCTTTCCCTGTTACAATTATTTATTAATTTTAAGGAAATTCGTGATCCATCATAATGTATATAAAAAAAATATAGTCGCATTTAATATTTTATACAAACATTTTTGCTGGTTAATAGATAAACTCTATTGGCATAACATCTAGTTTTGCAATACTATTTATCTTTAATGCTGCTCTGAAGCGTCGTAAACTGTAATCATTTATTCCATTTACACTGGATTGAATACATCAATTATGAACAATCGTTAGCCACGATGTCTCGTAGCGAAATCATCTACCTATACCTACATGTTAACACTAGAGGGAGTGTCGACGGCTTGTGGCTTGCTTCGCGGTCAACCTGTACTTAACTGACCGATCGATGCTGTTTCAAAATAACCCTACATCGTTCGCTTTTCCCTATGTTTGTATTAAAATTATGTTAAACTCGTGAAATCCACGTTTTTAATCGACTTACGGTTTTTAAATAAATCTAACAAACGGAAAAAAATCGTTATGCTATAATTAACATACGAAAATTTGTATTGGAGCACATCTACTTAAATATAGATATATGATAAATGAGTTGTCAAATTCATTGAACTTATACGAGGTAACTTATGTTCTGTACACTATATATTTATTATTTTTAAAAATAGCTTGTAAATTATGTAAACACAGACATTTGGAAATGTAAACGCAAAACGAATTTAGGCACCTAATTAAACTAAGAACGTCTTATTAATTCAGGCGATTTCACGCCAAATTGATCAACTGATTTCCTCATAGTGGAAACTTTGTACCAACCAAAAAATGTGGAAGCAAAGTTCGATGTTATACCTCTATAATAGAAATAATAATTTATTTCTTTTCTTTTATTCATTTTTTTTTCTTTGTAAATTGTCCGACGACTTCTGTGATTATTGTAATTTTTGTAAAGGTCATGTCCCATCTGCTGTTAAATAAGACAAACAGGGCTGCAAAGTAGAACTTTGGAAATTGCTTTCTCATTCATATACGATGTGTACAAAACAACCTCTGTTAGCACGTATTTTTCTCTATTTTTGGCTTTCCTATAGAGGAAGCTTTGTAAACATCGTAAATGAATGATAAAGCAATTTGCAAAATTCTACTTTGCAGCCTTGTTTATGACATATTCCTTAAGTTGAGGATAGAAATCCGTGTGCCTGATATATATATTTTTTTTCCTGAAGAGTTAACAGGATGTTTACTACGATACGAAGTGAAGATCTGCTAAATATGAGAGCCCCACAATTTTTTTCTAATTAATATGAATTATTTAGTTTTTCTATTTTCGTTCAATTGCATATTTTTGATTATTTGTAACCGACACATGTGAAAAGATTAAGTTACTTTAAAAATCGTTACCTAGGCACAAATATCCAAAACGATATATCATATAGAAAATGTGCATAACAATATACGAACTATATCTATCTATATTATATTCGTTTGGGGTTGACCCAAAAGAGAAAGAAACGTAAATAAACGAAGACTCGCTGAATAACCGTAGTTTTTCTTCGTGCAGAGTAACCGCAAGATTTGTTAATATTAAGGTCAAATATTATTATTTGGAAAAGGCGTAGATGTTTAAATATCAAATTACCACAAAGAAAATGCGGTATTATTCAATGTACCTCTGAAATTGAGAATAAAAGAAATTTACCCTTCTAGACTCAATTTCCCCCGTCGGATATTATGCACGCATATATTTATTTTCTTTAAATAAATTTCAATTTTCTCGATTAAAACGAAATATTATTACATAATATATATCATAGTAATATATACATTTTAAAGCCAAACAAACGCAATAAATCAAGTTAAAAATTAATAAATCACTTTAAAAATGTTGAGGGGGAAAATAAAAAACATTTTTTGGGAGCTGACGACGTTACCAAAAAGAATTCACTTTTTGGGTAAAACCTTTTTAAAAGCTCTTTGAAAATTGTCTCCTGCATATATAGGATAGCAGAAGTGAAAAGGTGAGCGGACTGCGTGGTCCCTGATGCTACCAACGCTTCCCTGGTCATTAGTGCTCTCGGCGTTTCTACAGTCTGGGGAATAATATTGTTAGCACTGGTATGGAGTTGCCAGCGCCCGACCCTTTCTTCGATGCTCCGTTAGCGGCAACAGGACCTGCTGCTGTGTGTACTACCATCAGCTACCATTTTCATATGGCCTGGTTCAGGCGTTTCCGCATCGCTGCTTCTGTCGAAATCGACGCTATGCAGGCCTCGTTGTCGTTGATATCGTAAAGGTAAACACGTTTACTTTGATTCGATGCACTTTCAATCGTTTTCTTCCTATTCTTTAATTTATAAAGGGTTACAAATTTTTCTGTACGTCAAAGTTTGAATTCCACATCATCTTTTTTTATTACAAAAGAATTCTGCAAGTTTCCAGAATGAAATTTTTCATAGAATTTTTTTATTCCATTTTTTCATAAATGTAATATAGAACTTTCACACAAAAAAATAAAATAAAAATCACAATACAGGACTTTTCAAACGGTACTCTACAAAAAATACTAATTTGATTTTTGTATTCTCAAAAAAATGATATTTATTCTAATCTATCAAACATTTCTTTTTTTTTTGGTTTGACCGCTTGTCCACTACAGTCGGTTAATATTTTTTTGGTTGTCGATACCGACAACATTATTACTTATGTTAACATTTTTTCTCTTTTCCCTAAATATTTAAAATTCATTAAAACTTTTAGTTTGACACGTATAAAGCATCGTTAATTATTAACATGTGTAATGCGCTACGAGAGCATTTGAAACGAAATGGTGAGGCGTATGTAATTCGATGCATCCGTCTATGATTCAACGAGCTGAAAATTATTTGTTTGCCCATCGCAAGTCCCATTGACACTTTGACACACACTAGGATTATTTGAAGTATCCATTTCGAAGGTAAATCGTGTAGAATGACCTTGCTGTTCTGATACGTGCGTTTGGCGCCATCATCACGAACATGACGATGCGTTCATCGGCGTCAGTTAGTCGAGAGCGACGTATTACTAGGTGTGGAAATTGAAAATACGCATTGTTGACGAATTAATTATACGTGTCCCTAAAACAGGGCTATCGGGTCAAGCAGAATGGCGCGTCAAATAGTTGACAGCACAGCCGCAGGCACAATATGTACCGTTCACACGATATTTTTTTTTCACCCCCTGCATTCACAGTATATGAAAATTTCACTGTCATCGTCACGCGAGATTAATATTTCTCAACATTTTTTTACCATATTTCCTCGAATAATTTCTCTCCGTATAATTGAAATACGGGGCGTACATTCGCTAATTAAATTGCATCATTTAATGTCATACGAACGAAGAGAAAATTAATGTATATTTGAATTTCCGCTATTAATCGCTAATTACGAATATAACAATGTAATACCTATCCAGTAAAGCTAATTGAGAATCCTAGAAAATTGATCAATAAATTTATCATCAGCATTTGACACTAATTAAATCAGTTATTAATGCAGTTTTTATTTATTTTTTTTAAATTAATTTGTATTTTCACACATTCGGACTTATTCAATTTTTACAAAAAGACTTCTGATCAAATTATAATGTTGAATTTGTAAGTTTAGAAATTTGATTTACCCGATAGAAGTGACTATTGAATCAAATGTCAAAATGTTGGAGATGTGGGTGTCAATAAAATAGCTACGTGACAAAAAAAAAGACGTCATACTCTGGCGAATGTGAGCAAACATTATACGAGTGGAAGCACTTCGGGTTCTTTAGCCACTTCTATGGAGCGCTCACTCGAGTTTTAACGGAAACTCTATCAATCCTGATATCGTATGCGAGCCTTTCAACCAGTTTATCAAAAGCAAACATGTACCTCGCACTTTTGTCTTTACCCCTCGCGTAACACGCGTGTACCGAGACCTCCCACACAGTTGCGTATCTTTATATACAGGTCCACGTTTTTATTCTCTCTTTACTTTCCAAAGCCCTCGTACACTCTGGTTATCTATAAAAAAAAAATTTCGGCCAAGTAACTAAATATTCTGCTTCGACAGCTGTGCGCCCTGCACAACATAAACTCCGAGTAAACTACAATATAGCTGCTCGTTACTGACAAAAATTAAATAAAAAATAATGGTAACGAAACGTTGCCCGTCGAAACACAAAAATATTTCGGAAAGTTTAAAAAGCTCGGGTGTTGCAAGTTTGCAACTTCACCAGTAATTTATTTACCAACCAACAACTGTGATACCATAATTTAATTTCAGAAAAAATCTCGAACGCATTGTAACTTGTTCATTTTTAACAATAGCATTATGATGATGTCTTTAATAAGTTCATTAAATTCAATTTAAATAAAATGAATTTTTTTTTTTAAATGATAAATGATTTTTTATAAATGATAAACTCGTTTTTTTTAAATTATTTTGTCACTGTAATAATTTGTATTATCAGTAGTGGATTAAGTAATGATAAGATTTCTCATGTAGGTAAATATTGAATTATAAATTTCCAGACTTGAAAGTAAATCAATATTTGTCAAAATTGTGACGATATCGGAAATTGTGGCAACACTATCCAAAATATGTACTATCGTATGGCATTGTATGGTGATTTTGAACAACAGCGCGGTTATTTCTATCGTGATTGAAATCGTTTATATCTGGTATTTCTCCGCGCGTTAGTACAATTCTGTTAGCACTAGCCGAGTTTATTAACAGAGACGAAAGGTGAGTCGGTGATTGAAGGATTTTGTGAGGCACATGAAATGCAAGCAAACGACGCTAGAAGTCTGAAAATCTTGTTGGGGCATACCGGATATGGTATGTAACATGTACTAGCCACGAGTCTACCGGGAGCTTAATACCCATGTCGGCTCTCGTTACCCACCCTGAACAACGCTGCGTACGTAGTGGATTTCCGTGTTACGGCTGAACTCTCACTCTCGCCGCCAAAGAACTCCTACGGGGTTGCGCGCTTGTCGACTTTATCGATATAGCTTGTATATTTTCCTTGCCGTCGACGACCTCCTTCGCATATATCCAACCACGCATTTATCAATGATTCATCATCACGGGTTGAAAAACTTTGCATAAAACATTAAAGAATCACTCATTACCTACAAACGAGATTTTCACAAAAAAATCCCCAAGATTTTAGAAAAATATACAAGATTTACAAAAAATCTCAAATAGAAATGGATCTCAAGATTTTAGAAAGAAATCCAAAATTAAAAATAAAATATCCAAGATTTTAGAAAAAATATGCAAGATTAAAAGAAAAAAGTTTAAGACGTTTCAAAATATCCAAGATTTAAAAAAAAATTGCACAATTTAGAAAATTTTTCAAAGTTGTTAGCAAGATTTCGACAATAAAAAAACATCTGAGATTTTAAGTAATACCCAGATCGTTTTTTAAACCTGCGGGTTCTTTTTTTTCCATTTGTGAAAAGTATTTTCATAAATGGAAATGAATTTATTTCATCGTCATTTAAATTCCGCTGGCAACGAATGTATTACGAGATCTGTTTACCACAACGAGAGATTAATTTTACTCTCGAAAATTGAATTTTATCGTTGTACATAACGTTGAGGTAGAGGAAGAAAAGTGATGGTGAAACAATAAAGGTCGTCTGCTCAACTGCTCGGAAAACGTTAAAGCTCGCGCGCAATTTCGTATTTGTAAAATAGTTTATACCGTGTGCATGTGACGAATCGAAAGGGAAACCCTTTTCCTACAAATTGGGATTTAATTGCCGACAGTGCAGTTGTTTATTTCGCCTGCCGTCGATGTCATGCCAATCAAATTCCGTGAATGTCACGGGACAACAATTGTCCGTTTATTTTATTTGGTACAAAAAACACTTCTCTCGATAATTATACATGGCATGGTATAGTGCAACTACAGAAAACTCTTGCAATTCAAATCTGCGACAAATTGCAAAACAGAGCACGTATACCGACGATCCCCAAGTTTATCTCTTGAATGTCGAGATGGTCACGATCTTTCGCAAACTCGCTCTTTCTCGACTTAATTGATTTTTTTCCGCGCCTCCTCCTCGTCTTCACTCTTCCTTTTTCATTCAATCCCATCCCTCAACCTCCTCGTTCAACCTGCAGAACGTGGGTTTTACGATTGTTTTTCCTCTTGACGCTATTACGCCTAATCGTCTCGAAGAGCTTCACCCTGATGACGACTGAACGCTATTGGCCGTTTGTCATCGGTCAGTAATTGGCCACTACTCTTAGACGGCATTAATTTCGCCTGCTTAACGTTGTATCACAACAATTTGTGGCATCAGCCACGCATCTGCTGAAATCTACCGAATGTCAAGATGCACGGAGAAAAAGATTCGGTTAGAATTACCAAAAAACTTGGCACATTGCATTTTTTTTCACTTTTTACAAAGCTTCCTCTCTGAGGAAGCAAAAAAGTATGTTATTCAATTTTGACTTCCTCACAGCTGAAGCTTTGTAAAAAGCGAAAAATAATGAGGAAGCAATGTGCAAGGTTCTACTGTGCATCCTTTTTTAAATTAGATAAATAAACATGTTAGGTTTAAACGAAAGTAAATGTGATAACGTATATTATTAAAAATAATTCAACATTCCATAAAATCACAAATTTCTTACCGTTTGTCACTAAATTACATATATATAATGGCTGAATATTGTTTCATTTGTATACAAAATTTGAGCTCGCTATCTCAAGTTTTGCAAAAGTTACAATAGAGCGATAACGTAAAATTTAAAAAAAAACTCAAAATTCCATAAAATCTGATTCACTTTACCGATTCGAGCCAAATTCAATACCAAATAGCGTTGAGTGCACCTACTCTTATAACCAACTGTTTAACAAAATAGAGTAAATTTTACGAAAGTTAGAGCGACCACATCCTTTTTTCAAAAAATTAAAAACAGCATAAAATCGAAATTTTCGCACAAATTTTGTCGAAAATTGCTACAGTTGAAGAGGGT
The DNA here is from genome assembly GCA_963970395.1 of Ephialtes manifestator. Taxonomy (NCBI): domain Eukaryota; kingdom Metazoa; phylum Arthropoda; class Insecta; order Hymenoptera; family Ichneumonidae; genus Ephialtes; species Ephialtes manifestator. The sequence goes on from OZ019971.1 coordinate 530,711, forward strand.
CTGCTGCTACACTTGTGTGCCAAATTTGAGCGCGATGTACAAAACCGTTCTTGAGTTATCGGCGATCGAATGCACGCACGCGCGCACACGCACACGCACACGCACACGCACACGCACACGCACACGCACACGCACACGCACACGCACACGCACACGCACACGCACACGCACACGCACACGCACACGCACACGCACACGCACATGCACACGCACACGCACACACACACGCACGCACGCACACACGCACGCACGCACGCACGCACGCACACACACATACATACATACGGACATTCTTTCTAGATCACTTTTCTGGACGTTTTGGACAATTCTAAGTGTCCTGACATAAAAATCTCGAAAAAAAATTTTTCATGAAAACAAAGCTTCCTTTATGAGGAAGCAAAAGTGATTAAAAATGTTGCCAAAAAAACTTGGTAGGCACAAGCAATTGGTTAATATGACTAAGAATTTGGTAAGACAATCACATATTTAGTAGACGTAACCAATGGATTTGGTTGCGCCTACCAAATTTTTCTTGGTAAAATTAAAAATTGACAAGTTGGTAATTTTCAATAGATCAACAAAAATGGTCCATTTTTTCTGATAGGTTCCTCAGGTTTAACACGGTTTTGGTACATGTAAAATGAGTAATAAAATAACAATTTCTATCATCCTGCAGTGTTTATTTATTATGACATTTATCCGAGAATAGATACAAAGCCGGGGGAATATTTTATACTCGGCACGCGTCACTACGAATCACATAATCATCATGGGGAAACATATATATTTCATTGACAAAACGATGTTGAGAAAATCAATTTTTCTTGGCTTCGCTAGCGACACAAGCAACTGCTATCTTTATCGGCTTCATCTGCCATTTCATGCGAAGAGATTCCGGAAGCACTGTTTGTTCGACGTACGTCTGTTCCTCAGATGCTTCATTTTCAACATTCGCATCACGTTGCCTCAGAATGTGAACCTGCAATCGGAAAACAGGAAAATGTTATACAATGAGATGAAGAAGTTAATTCTAGTACAATAGCAAAATTGCATTGAGAGAAATTAAGATGGCCCTGGTAAGTATTTACGTAGTTACATTAACAGTAACGTAGTTACGTTAACAGTGAAAATAGCTAATGTAACTATGAAAATAGTTACCTGGCCTAATAGAATATAATTATCACTGAATAGTTACCAGGACCATCTCAATTTCTCAAAATATTTTACCTTGTAGGGTATCAGCTTGCACTGATTAAATTTATTGTGACAAGCTTTGGGTGTGCAACGAGCTGTTGCCAAATATCTTGGATAATTTTCCAATCCAAGATCAATTATTTCGTACTGCGTCTCGCAAGGACATGAAACTTGCCACGGTTTGCTCGCGACGTGGTAAGACGTAAGTACCTACGGAATCGTTAATCGATTTTCAAAGTTTTAGCAATCGCATCTTCAACCTAGCACTCTTATTATTTTCTTCGCGTTAATTAAATTCTCGAGTGTAATGAGAGATTGTCATTGTGGTTACCCTGGATACTGGCCACGGTTTGTTTCCAACTTCTTCGAGTTCTCCGGCTCTTTTCTCTGGAAACATCGAGCGGCACGCACTGGTCGTACAATCCTCCCGAACATCGAACAAATCTTGCTCGAATGAATTTTCATTCCAACGGGGAAATCGATTTGCATATATCGTTCCCAAAAATGCCAGGAGGAACAATGCAGTCTAAATATCGAAAGAAGAATTTGTTAACGAGTCACAATTACGTCACGAATTTCCATGCGAAGATGCACTTTCAACACTCTTGATTTATCACTTGTGCTATTATGGAAAAAATTAATTCGTCTCTTCTACAAAAAATATCTTCAACTTTCTATTGATTTTATTTCAAATATATTAATGTAATGAATTTTTTTTTTCATTTAATTCACATGGTTGTTGAGAGTAAACATAAGTTTCTCCGTGATACTATTAGGAACATCGAACACGTGTAAATTAAAAGTTTAAGAAAAAAACGTTATTCTCGAAATATATGGTTTAACCGTTTTAATTTCGTTATTATTTCTTTAGCCAAATTTACAGACGCAATTTCTTGAGGGCTTTTCAGACACAGTTTATGTTAAATGTCAGAGTTCAGACAGCCCACAAGCAACCATCGTAAGATCCTTATTCCACTGGCTTATTACCGCACCGATTTCGCCGAATAAATTACATTTAATACACGAGTTCTCGCAAACGACAAGACTTACGCTGGATATCAGGGTAGTCATCTCCTTCGTCTCGCGGCTTAACTTGGCTGGATCTTGGCGATGGATTGAGCGAAACCAACCACTGAGTCTGGGCTTTTATACGGATTTTCGTTATAAGGGGAGAAATCATCCCCTCGTGATTTCAGGTGAGCTGAGTATTTGTCCCTTCTTCACAAAGGAATCCATTAGCTGTCATTTGATAGCACACGAATTCGCGCATTGTTCTCTTACCCGCCTTCGCTATATCCAAGACACATATTTCCACCCATGACCATATTTTTTATTAATATCCATAACGGTCAACGACTTGATTAGTAATTATTGCAATCCTCATTTATAGATTTGGTGCGATATAAAGGTATCCCACAATCTTTTTTCTATTTTTTTTCCATTTTGGCAAAACCCTTAGAAATTTATTCATTTTTTGTGAAGCTTTTTGTTCTGTCTCGGCATATGTATCTTGATCCCTGAAACATGAGTTTGTCATTAATTTTATCTCAAAATAATAAATTTTCATAAAAACATATTGAAACTGTAGCCCTAGAAAAAAATATGAGGGGAAAAGTGGGTCGATCACATATACAAGTTTTCCCTCCCACATGCATGATACCTTTTGAATAGTGGTAAAAATCATCGAAGGGTTCAGTCAGTTCACGTACCTGAAATGAAAATGCGAAACCTGATGAAATTTACATGAGAGCGTCAAATTAGAGGTTGACAGATGAATTGTGAATACAAAAAAATGCGTAACTTCGAGTGCGATAGATCAGATCGTCTGAACTGAATTTAGACACGTACAAAAACATTTCTGACAGATATTGGCTATTCACTAATCATTAGTTAATTTCCCAATAAATTGTATTAAATAGAAATGGACATCAGAAATTTCTTTTCGTTTGATTATATTGCTAATTACTATACTTCACTTCACACCGTTACAGCATGATAGTGAGTATGCTACCGCACGTGGAGGTTCACGCATTTGCCAGTTTCACGGCTACAGCAATTATTTTCTGCACCAGATACGACGACGATCGATCGTCAAGCCTGTGCCTTTTTTTTACTCGTATTTCCTTTTAATTCCACACGTTGCAGGGACTAAACTAATGATGTTTGGGTATTTACTTAAACTTTTAACGGTTTTGCTTTGTATCTATTCCCTTGACGATTGAAAACAGCCGTAAAATCGATTCAACTAATGGTTTTCAGTTTTTCATTATTTAAATATAAATGTTTAACCAATTTTGTAACGGAATTGTTCAATTCTCTTAACTAATTGTAAAGTTGAAAATTCAGAACGTGTTTTTTTAAATGGTTTCAGAATTAGTCGACAAACAGTTTCAAATATAAAATAAAAAAACCTTGCACATTGCTTCCTCATTATTTTTCGCTTTTTACAAAGCTTCCTTTATGAGGACGCAAAAAAGTATGTTATTCAATTTTGGCTTCCTCATAGAGGAAACTTTGTAAAAAGCCAAAAATAATGAGGAAGCAATGTGCAAGGTTCTACTTTGCATCCTTTTTTAAATTAGATAAATAAACATGTTGTGAATTCGCTTTTTCTATTTCGTTATTTCGTTATTATCAGAGCGTTTCCAAAAGTAAATGTGATAACGTATATTATTAAAAATAATTCAACATTCCATAAAATCACAAATTTCATACCGTTTGTCACTAAATTATACATATATAATAGCTGAATATTGTTTCATTTATATATAAAATTTGAGGTCGCTATCTCAAGTTTTGCAAAAGTTACAATAGAGCGATAATGTCAATTTTTTTTTAAACTCAAAATTCCATAAAATCTGAACCATTTTGCCGATTCGACCCAAATTCAATACCAAACAACATTGAGTGCACCTGCTCTTATAACCAACTATTTAGCAATAGACTAAATTTTACGAAAGTTAGAGCGACCACCTCCTTTTTTCAAAAAATTCAAAACGGCATAAAATCGAAATTTTCGCACAGTTTTTGTCAAAAATTGCTACAGTTGAAGAGGGTCTACTGCTACACTTGTGTGCCAAATTTGAGCGCGATATACAAAACCGTTCTTGAGTTATCGGAGTTCGAATTTTCGGAGTTGTATACATACACACACATACCGACATTTTTTCTAGATCACTTTTCTGGACGTTTTAGACAACTCTAAGTGTCCTGACATAAAAATCTCGAAATTTTTTTTGCTTCCTCATAGAGGAAGCTATGTTTTCATGGAAAAATTTTTTTTCGAGATTTTTATGTCAAGACACTTAGAATAGTCCAAAACGTCCAAAAAAGTGATCTAGAAAAAATGTTCTCATGTATGTGTGTGTGTGTGTGTGTGTATGTGTATTTATACAATTCCGAAAATTCGAACGCCGATAACTCAAGAACCGTTTTGTATATCGCGCTCAAATTTGGCACACAAGTGTAGCAGCAGATCCTTTTCAACTGTAGTAATTTTCGACAAAAACCGCGCGAAAATTTCGATTTTATGCCGTTTTGAATTTTTTGAAAAAAGGAGGTGGTCGCTCTAACTTTCGTAAAATTTAGTCTATTGCTAAATAGTTGGTTATAAGAGCAGGTGCACTCAATGTTGTTTGGTATTGAATTTGGGTCGAATCGGCAAAATGGTTCAGATTTTATGGAATTTTGAGTTTTTAAAAAAATTGACATTATCGCTCTATTGTAACTTTTGCAAAACTTGAGATAGCGAGCTCAAATTTTGTATATAAATGAAACAATATTCAGCCATTATATATGTATAATTTAGTGATGAACGGTATGAAATTTTTGATTTTATGGAATGTTAAATTATTTTTTAAAATATCCGTTATCACATTTACTTTCGGAAACGCTCTAATAATAACGAAATAACGGAATAACGAAATAGAAAAAGGGAATTCACAACATGTTTATTTATATAATTAAAACACGGATGCAAATTACAACCTTGCACATTGCTTCCTCATTATTTTTCGCTTTTTACAAAGCTTCCTCTATGAGGAAGCCAAAATTGAATTACCACACTTCCTCATAGAGGTAGCTTTGTAAAAAGCAAGAAATAATGAGGAAGCAATGTGCAAGGTTTTACTTTGCATCTTTTTTTTTCATGAAAACAAAGCTTCCTCTATGAGGAAGCAAAAATTATTTCCTTTCTGACTGAAGACAGCCCTGAAAACGAATTAACTATATTTCTTTCGTTCAACTTTCTCTAATCGTTGAGACTCGAAGGTTTCATGTGGGTGGAAAAAATTTCCGAGAAAGGGTGAGAGACAAAAACGTTGATAAAATGTATAGTGCGTCTGCACAGTAGAATGTCCTCTCGTTAGGGACCACGAGGAGCTTCATATAGTGCAGAGTCCCTAGCGTGTAGTAAAGATACGTTTTTCTTACCATCCCTCTGCGTCCCCTGCACGCTATAATGTAATATAAGTTTTTTTTTCAGCGGCCTCGGGAGAATCTCCGCAAGTCAGGTTACTTGACGATATGCAGTGTTACGTAGCATGACAATTATATCTGGATACACCCCGAATTTTTTAGCTTCAAGGTTTACGAGATAACATCAAATTCCTTCCCAACAGGTGAAAAATTAACATATGTTCTAACTATTGCATACACTCAGAGAAATCGTAGTAGTACAGTCAACTATAAAGTGACAACTATGAAGTTTTAGTCCATCCAACTATTTTCATAATTACGATAGCTGCGAAAATAGTTGTGGCAACTGTTTGGTAGTTATAGCAACTATTTGATAGTTGTGGCAACTGTTTAAAAATTGCTTGTATGAACTAAAAATGAATAGTTGTCACTTTATAGTTACAAATACCACAATTTTCTCTCAGTGTAGTGCAGAAGATTTTTTATTTGGTCCAAGCTAAAAAAATGTTGTACTAAATCAGAAATTTTTTATGTAAAAATAGAATTTTGTTACTGTTGATGATTTTTTTTGTCTAAGGTAAAAAAGAGAATGTTGTATTAAATCCGATCTCTTTTAAATTTCAAAATTCAATTCAGTTTTAAAATTTTTTTAAATCTGTAGCAATAACTGTTTAATTTAGTTCCCAGGTATGAAAGAATGTTATTTTTTTTTAAGTTGAAAATTTCGATGACGTGGTTCTCCGTTGTAAGATCTCCAACCTTTGGATAAAATAGCTGGGCAAGTTGGCTGCAATTACGTGAATCATAAAAGTTTTCCGAGTTTTGCAGATCATTTAATTTTACTTTCCATTCTGTCGAAAGTGATATACCCTTAAGTTATATGCGCTTACGTCGCTTGCGCATATCCGTGTATAAAAGTTGAAGGTTAAAGAATACGACAGCTATTTGCAAAGTGGTTCCACAGAATGTGAAGATTTGTCGAGGGAGCGTGTAGAAAAAAATCGAGACCGTATTTGTCTTGAAAACTCGAGATATATTATAAAAGTGCGCACATGTTTTGAAGAATTACATAATGAAATAAATCTTTCAGTTTTTCCGTAGGGCTTTAAAAGAGAAAAAAAAAGTGAAATCTAACATTTATATCCTATTTATATCATCATCTTTTACTCTTTTGATGTCCTTTCAACGTGACTCTGAAGAAAGGACATTATTTTTGTCTGTACTTTTCATAAAAGAGTGAACAAGGCACGTGGAGATTAATTTAGTTTGAAAGACTCATTATTTGAGATAAACTATCCTTTGAATGACCGCACAAAGGATATTCGTTTGTTGGGTAAAAAACCGGATAACGACACAAATCTCTCTTGATAATCCCACAAGAGGCTCGGGAAACACTTTTAATACGCTGCCATAGGGAAGATAGAGACGTTATTAAAAGCTACTGATAAAGTGAAGGCGACAGATTTTTCTAGTGTGTTTAGTGCTCGGGTGACTCTCTGTTCGTCATGGAAAGTCATTTAGAAAATGTGGTGGAATTAATGCATGTAAGGAGAACGTGTGTCACGGACATGTCTTTAATATACGTAGTAATATACTGCACAAGACTCTCCCACATTTTAATACCCCTCTGATATAGTATATATACATGCGTGTAAATCCGCCATTGATCGATGTTCCCTCGCACGCAATGTTTCACAACACGAAATCGAAAAAGTTGCTTGGCGCATGACGATAAGCATATTCAAGAGTATCAACTACCGATCCAATTTAGATCAGTTTCCGTCACATTAGCCGTTAATAAGCTTAACAAAATTGGAAAACATAAATATGGGACATTCAGCATCAGAATAATGACAAAATACTAACAAATTCAGGAAATCTTGACACATCATGAATTGAAAAAAGAAAAAAAAATTAAATGGTCAATAGTCACAATAGGGACCATTTTATGTAGCCAATAAATTAAAGACAATTTTCTCCCATTCGGTGGGCCTTAAATTGAGGTTTAAATAGAGAATAAAAACTGTGGCTCACAGAAATTGAAAATACAAGATAGTACAACCAGCCAATTTTTTCATACATCTTTGTTAGGATTATATGTATATATACTTATATAGAAATACATGAAAAATAATTTGTTTCTTTGGATTTAATGAACGGTGAAGAAAAAGAATCGAAAATTCAATCGCTCGTTAAAATATTGATTTTGTCAGATTCAAGCCCGGAAGTCCAGAGCGGGGCTCTGCACTGTAAAAAAATCTAGTTGAAATTTAGTGTACTTTTACTGGAAGTTTTTATTAATAAACTAGTACATTAAATTTAGTATGCAAGTGTAATGTAAAATTAATTTACTTTAATTTTACAGTAAAAGTACTTTAATTTTAATAATTTGCTTTAATTTTACTGAAAAAGTACATGAATTTTATACCACAATGGTATATTAAATTTCGATGACAAGTTTATGAATAAAAACTTCCAATCCTTTTTAACAGTGTGGATCAACGTCATTCTTATCTGGATTCTCCTGAAACAATATTTTGTTCAACCCGGAAGCCATAGAATCCGGTTCCATAAACGGCCCAAGGCTTCTATTGAAGACCGGCATATCGGTTTTCCGGAAAAATGACTTTACAAATTCACGAAACGCCCCAAAGAATTATAAAAACTTGCCGCATCGGTAATGGAAAGATACACGGAGAAAACGATTTTTCTATGCCGCCAAATCATTTGTTAAAATAGTGACAATATTGCATTATCTAGCCTAGCAAAACATTTTGTTGGTCCACCAAAAAAAATTTATTTGCTTAGCAGAACAATTTGTTAATCCAGCAAAAAAATTAATTGGCGGAGAAAAAAAAATTGCTAGCGTAGCAAAACAATTTGTTAGACTAGCAAAAAAGTTTGTTGGCCTAGAAAAAAAATTAGTTAAGAGAATGTATTGTATTTTATTTATTCCAATACATGGCTTCTTAACCCTCCTGCACAACCCAGCCATTTTCTTATAATTATTTCGCAGCTCCACCACAATCCGATATTCTAATATCACATTCAGTCTTCGGCTCTTTGGTTATTCATCTTGTACATACAACCTTCTCATTTGCCTTTCACATTCATCATACCTAAATATCTTAAATATCTATTTAATCTATATATCTTACATATCCAACTTAGACATTTAATTAAAACTCTATTGCGCAAAAGAATGTATTAGTTCAGCAAAAAAGTTTGTTGGTCTAGAAAAAAAATGAGTTAGCGTAGCCAAACAATTTTTTAACAGCACAAAAGAATGTATTAGTTCAGCAAAAAAAATTTGTTGGCCTAGAAATAAAAAGTATTTGTTTGAAATAGAAATTTTTGTAGGCTAGCAGTTAACGCAATGTTGTCACTATTTCATCAAAAGACTTTCTGCCCTTGCAAAATCGTTTTTTCAGTGCACAATTTTTACTTTGAAATTGTTGACAGAAAAATTAAGTGCGAGACTAGAATATTTGAAAAACATTGATAAGTCACGTGGGTCTCTTAAAACTATACCAAGAATTTGGATAAGCGTCGTGCGTTAAGAGCGTAACAATTTCTGCGCATGGGGATGACTTGCGCGCGCAATACGACTTTTCCCACTCTAGCCCGAAGAGGTGCGCTGGCATACCTCTAAATATTTCGCGGCAGCGTGCGAGACAGCCACTGTGCTCCACGCGTTTAACCGGCACGACCGAACAGAAGACACCGTCAACGTTAAAACTATAATCAGGAAGCGATTGCTTCATCTAACAGTCTCCCACATTATCGAATGATAACTACCCGAACTTGGACAATGTCTATCACCGAGATGTTACGTTCACCAGTGGTTGTCTTCCTCACGATAGCATCCTGCGTGGCAGGAGCGCCTTTACAGGTATTACATTTTTTTAAAAAATATTTGTTGTAAAATAGTTGACTGTAAAAACGAGACATTTGCAAGTGGAGGATAAGATAAAAATTAAAACAAAAAGACAATCCATCGAAGGCACTAGAAAAAATTCCTTTTCAATAAAATAGAGACTGAATAATTATAAAATAATTCATTCAAGTTTGTTTGATTGAAAACTTTTTATATCTTGCATTTTGCCTTTTAAATAGAACTTAATTAATTAAGTAAAGTATCTGACAACAGCGATGATTTGTTTTAAGTTTGAAAATTCACAAAATTCTAACATGTTTTTTCGAAACAGAAAGAAATAATTTAGTTAGACAGTGAAAAAGTTGAAGCCCTGAGGACATTTTAGACATTTTTTAAATTGTTAAAAATATCATAAAATTTGAATCTTTTCATCAACGTGAACATAAATAATACCGAAAAAAATAGAGTTTCTCCTTTAACTGGACACGAAATTTCATATGGATATGTAGATTTATTTATCAGATAATGTGATATCCATTGGCCATAAAAAAGTGCGTTTTTCATTACTTCGGTTACTAGAACTTGGGAAAATATTCTTTCACCCACCCAAATATTTTTTGCCTACACTGCCAATTTTTCTATAGATTCTGTACGTACTATTGTAAATTATATATAATTAAGAGAAACATAAAAAAATGTTCGAATGATCGAAAAAAAAATATAACAGAAAAAAGAAGTTGCTGAACTGATGCAGTATGTCTCATAGTTATGCAATGCAAGAAGGAGTGAGTAAGGAATTATAAATATTATCACATAATATTTAGAGTATGTATCTAAATTATTTATTATTAACGAGACTCCGAATAAATTACTCCAGTTTTATAATTAAAACAATCAAATGATTATTCATCATCTTGCCATTCCTGATAATTATTATAACTTCATGAATCAATATTCTCTGCGATCGGTACACTAAAAGTGGGAGAGATCAATCTAACGAAATTGAGTTTCGCAAAGTTATAAAGCTTCTATAAAGTTTCTTCGTGTTTGTCAGATTATAGTCCGTGAAGATTGACTTGAGTGCTACGATATTTTCCGCAATGTGGTATTTCTATTGTATTCCCCATAGTAATAAAATACAACCTCATCAAAAATCAAAGTCTGTTAAGTAATCCGATAACTTTATTACAACACGTATCAAAGATGTCGCATGAATTTGAAATATCACAACGATAAGTGTCATAACCAAGCGAACATTTATTCAAGTCACATTAACTAATATGAAGCACTTTACAGTAAAAACATTACTAAACATAACAAAAATTTCTACAATTTTTGATAAAATAATTGGCGGTTTTAGGGTTAAAAATCGACTGTAGAAAAATCTATTTTCCTACACTCAGAGAAATCGTAATAGTACAGTCAACTCTAAAGTGACAATTATTCATTTTTATTGCATGCAACTATTTTTATCGTTACGATAACTAAGAAAATAGTTATGCTAACTATTTGCTAGTTATAGTAACTATTTGATAGTCGTGTCAACTATAAAAAAAAATGTTGTACCAACCATAAATGAATAGTTATCACTTTATAGTTACTAATACCATAATTTTCTCTCAGTGTAAAAAACCCGTCTTTTAGTCCTGATTTTTAAAAGGCTCACAAAACCAATTATATAAGACTAAATTTATTAGTTTTGCTTTTTCAAAAGCCACCACCCTTTATTTATCTAACGTTGGATAAACAATGGTTAAAAAAAACATTTTTTTAAATCTTAAAAAAATATTTCGGCTCTGCCAATTTCGCTAAAAATTGTCATGAATACAGAAGTATGTCTATTTCACAAGTATACTCAATTTTAGCCTAATCATTTGAGCGGTTCTCGAGATGTAAGAGATTAAAGCCTTTGTTCCTGTTACCTCTTTAACGAAGAGCCAGTTTCCGGCGAAGCGGCCGCCGGGTTAGATTCGTTGCAGTGCTGACAACTTGTTGCGCCCTTGACTGACTCACCGCCGCGAAAACTTTTTCTTGGTCTCCCTCGTTATCGATGTAAAGTCATGTCCCATCTACGGAGAGGCAATATTATCGGCATATTTGTCGTCCTTAAAATCGAACATCCCTTGCGGTATATCGATCTCTTTTATGCATAATTCGTGGTCAAAGGCTTCATCTACTTTGGGTATGCAAAGAGTATTGCTGGTGAGAAGACTTTCCTTTAATCTCGAGTTAAATTAACCGTGCTTCATTGAAAGTGAAATTCCGGAAAGCCAATAAGCTCAATTTAAATAATCTTACAGCAATTTTCTCTCATCCGATTGCATAATAACCGATTTTGCATAGTAATTGAGTTTACAGTAATTTTACATTTTTCCACGTAGTCGGAAAGAAAAACGCTATTTCATTTTAATCAAATAATTACTCATTTGATTTTTATTAATTACGCACTATGGATAACACTGTGCAAATAGCTCTTCATGGCGATTAATGTACTCGTTTACGAATCTCGATCCACATATCTGTATATTAAATTCAATATCGAAATACAATGTAAACGAAATAAACAGTATAGTAAATACGTTAAAGCGGTCGAGTTCAGTACAAAAGTACGCTAATATTACTTATCAATTATAGCACCAATTCAATTAAATGACATGTCCCATGTCTAGTAAGTAAAATAAATGAAATAAATAAAATGCAGCTACCAATTATTGTATACTCATTTTCCTAATACTTTTTTTAAAATATTAAATGGTTGATAAAGTGTTTAAGCGAGTTCATAAAATATTGAAAACTTTCGTGACAATGATTTTGAATAGTGTAAGTTTTGGAGCCATAAAGTTACCATTAATGGCCCTGCGATATCAATGTTGGCCAAAGACTTGGGCGTGTTGCTGTACGTACGTGCATCGGTTACTGAAAATGAGCGACGTATGCACGCGCATTAGACAGACTTTGTATTACGGCCTCAGGGTGAGTTACATTACGAGCTAAACTTTTCCCATGCATACTAATATTCCGTGGTCATGATAATATACAGCTGTAGCGATACTCTATATGCATCTAAGCTTCGTGGTGTTCATCGTTAATGCCACGCGTTTTTGTACTCGCAAAAATAATGGGGATTCAAACAATCAGAAATACTGCGAAAACTCGTTACATTTGCAAAATTAGTTATGAACTCATGCACTGCCAAAATTAGTTTCAAACATGTATTCCAAAGCTATTCTCTAGTGACTATGGAAACGATGTATTTGAAATTCGAATTTCTCAATACGGGAGTAAAAAAGTTAGTTTTGCAAAAAAATTATGACATTAGTAAAATGTGGCCAATTATGAGATTTTTGAGACAAAAAAAATATTTCCTCGTATGTGGATTTGATAATAATAATAATAGTGACAATAATAATAATAAATTTTATAGTAATAAAATGTAATATTCAAAAAATAAAAAAATAATATTTTTTGTTATTCATCCGTAACTTTGCGAGCTTCTCACCATTTTTCCGACCATCATTTTCACGAATTTTCCAACAATTGTCAATTAAATTTCTAGATAAGGTTAAAATGTTTTGGGGTATTGCGCTGTTATACACGACGAAGCGTAATCAAAGGTTGCTGAAGATTCAATTAGGAAGTCCGGAATATACGCACCGCCCTCCGAGCTAATTACGTTGCCGTGAATTGTGTGAATCTTAGAGTCCCGAGGGTGCGTTTGAGGAATCTTCTCTTTGCGGTCGCGATGCGTACAGCCAGTCATAGAGTGTTAACAGCGACTTTTAGCTCCAGTTAGCACGATCGATTCAATTCAAATAGACTCGATTCGATGCGATGTAATTCAGGAAGTTCAACTTTAAGCATCCACCAAGTGTAGGTGTTCGACAATGTGAATTCAAACATAGCTGAATTCACAAGGACTCTTGTCAAATGAAGCAGCAACGACCACGAGCGTACAATTTTGCTCGTTTGCTAATTGCAATCGACAGCTAACGATTCAACACTAGTTGGCAATCAACCCTCAAGTATCAGAGTAAATTTACATTGGTACTTTATGCCACTCACGATATTTTACCTATTCGTAAAAAATTCTAAACATGCACTGTTTTAACTATTCGTCAAAATTCTAAACATGCACTGTTTTAAATATTTGGTAATTTGATAGTCCTATTCTCGAAATATTTATACATTATTGTATTTAATTCACAGGTATGATGAATTGTAGAGACTTTTTAAACGTTAAACAAATTTTTACATTATCCCATAAACGTTTAAGAATAAAAACTTCCATTTCCAGTACATAAACATTTAAACAATTTTTTTACAGTTTAGAAATAATGCAAAAAAATGGAATGACGTTAGGGTATTATTATTTTAATATAGAAAAAAGAGGTTAACGATAAACTGTGTACCGATTTATAACAGGTAAATCGTTTCCCGTCAAAGGTCCTTGGTATTTAATGACTGCATAATAACAGCGCAGTTAAACCCTCGGGTTATCGTCGTATTCAATTTTCCATACATCAATAATTTTTGGGGTCATTAGAGACTTTGTAAAGGTTGGAATAATCAGCATTTCCTCGCCAAATTGTCACATGTTTTTCGGATTATTTGGGATCCATCATTAAATGTCTTAACAAATAAATCAATTGATACCCTTGACACGACATTACCCTGGTAAAAATATATTATAGAAATTGATACAAATCGATAGAATTTGAATGGGGTTTAATCGTATGTTATCATCTCTATCTATTCGGACTTTGATCAATTTATACAAATTGAATAGTTGTTATTAGTTTCCTTTAGTTTTCGTTTTCTATTGGTTAAATACGATAAATACGTTATCGGGACGTATTCATTATATACGGGCGTACCCATTTGGTCGATTTTTGCACCTACGATTTTTTCCCCAACCCATACGAGATTAAACGAGAGAGAGTACGAGTATGGTACACTAACGGATTTATAATATTTTATAATTTTTTTTAAAACTGATTTTTAAATAAATTCTTAGACCTCTTATTATCCGAAATCAATGCTCTTATTAGTATCTTGATATGCTTGATTATTTATTAGATTTTTCTCGTATCGTGAAGTACTCAAATACGGATAAAATAAAACTTTCGGTAAGGAATGTATACGTGAAGCATTTTTACAGAGTTAATTAACATAAATAATTTAGTAAGAAAGATGCTGAAAAACTGCTCAATTTATTGTTTTTACTCATAAGTACGTGAAGCGGCTTATATTATTGATGTATATTATCTTACAAGAACGAGTTTGGATGGAATAGTTAGGCAGTCTATCAGAGATCATGAAAGTTAAGCTTGGGCCGCGGTCACTACAAAGATGGGTGACCAGAAAAAAACGTAATTATCCGGTCGATTTCTTTTTTTTTTATGTATAGGAATTATACATAAATCCCGGATTATGTATAGGTTAGGGTGATCCATTTTGGCTGAATATTTTTTTTTCTTGCGGGGCACCCCTCAAAACTGTTCTCTATTATGAAAAAAAATCCTTATAAATCATAGATGCGATAAAAAAAATATCGAGAGGTTGCGACGGAATTTTTAAATTTTCTTGTTTTAATAATTTTTTTCAGTGAAAATTCTCATGTTATATTCGCATTTTTTGCATTACATGAGATATCACAGCGACAGTCCGTTATTGTTTTATGGTAATTTTGGAGTACGAAATAATTGCACCTGTGAAAAATATGTGCTGTGAAAGTGAAAAATAGAGGATGAGCAAATATTTTTAAAAAATTCAAAATGTCATAAAATTTCAATCCCTAAGAGAATTAATGCCAAGTTAAATCCGAACCTTTGTCTTATAATATTCTACATGTAAACCAAATTAAAGTTAGATATCTAAATAATGATGGACCTTAAACTTAAAAAAAAATTATAAAATGATAATTGTAAAATTATAAAATTATGTCAGTCAATCTCTATCTGTATAATATGATGTATTTATCCCAAAAAACCTATTATATAAAAACTACAAAATTCTCGTAAAAAGAGCGAATGATAATCGTAAACATTTGAAGGTTTCGGACAATTATTGTCGTTATAGAATGTCTCATAATATACTTAATTGTTTCCGGCATTTCCAGAATGTAATTTGTTAATCCTGTGGCCAAATGTTTATCATTATCATTCACTGTCTTTACGAGAATTTTTTAGTATTGATATAGCACAGTTGTTCTGTGATAAATATGTCACATCACGCCGGTAGCGAAGTTTGTAATTTTCTTTTAAGTTTGTTTTCGTTCCTACTTCCAGAATTTTGCAGATATCTAGCTGAAATTTGGTACACAAGTATACTATTATCAGACAGGATTTAGAGTTCAAATCGGCGCTAATCGGCTTAGCGATAAAAATTTTATCACATTTTGAATTTTTTGAAAATATCAGCTCATCCTTTAATTTTCTCTTTCACAGCACACATTTTTCGCAGTTACAATTATTTCGTGCTCTAAAGCTACCATAAAACAATAACGAACTGTCGGAGTGATATCCAGTATCTTTACACTCATGTAATGCGAAAAATGTAAAGATATACATGAGAATTGCCACTGAAATAAATGTTTACAACAAGAAAATTTTAAAATTCCGTCGCGACCTCTACATATTTTTTTTATCACATCGATGATTTACGAGGAATTATTTTTCGTAATAGAGAACAGTTTCGAGAGGTGACGCGTAAAAAAAAAATATCGTGCAAAAATGGACCACCCTAGTATAGGTACAACATTTCCAATGTGGTTAGACTAAAGTTTTCCATTGCATGCAGGGATCAGGCATCGGTCAGTCACTCCTGGTTGGGCTAGCCAGATGCGGCCCTGCTTCTGACCAGAATATTCAAATCTGGTTGACTTAACATATACACCACTTCAGACGAAATTATCAGAGTACTGGAAGAGAATATCTGCCATTCCCAGTATACAATAAATAAATGAGAGATGTTTCCTCTCTGATATCGCTTACACCGAGAGAAAAGATTTCATTGACGCGAAAGAAAAGGGTGGATTGATTTTTTCCATTGAAATCAAAGAAATATTTCTTTGATTTCAATGAAATAGTGCATTTGAATTTCAAAGAGAACATTTTATTGCCTGTAAATAAAGATTTACTTAGTGAGCATATAATAAAGAAACAGTTTCATTGTTTTAAAGAGACGTTTTCATTGGTTCAAAGAAATGTTTTCATTGATCTCGCACCTAACCTCACTTTTTTGTTTTCCGGTTCTCCCGAACAAACGGCTTCGAGTTTCGAGGAGTCAGAAGCTTAGCCTATTTCTGCCGTACTTCCTTACATACTCACAAAATTTGAGCTTTATCTGCCGCGTACTTCAGGAAAAAATAGGTTTCGAAATTTTGAGCTGGTAAGAAGGAGACTTGAAAAAGGTTCTTTGATTTAAAGAAATGTTTCTTCGAATCAATGTCACTACTTTTCATTGAGTTTGAGATTATTCAAAGAAAAGATACTATTGAAATTCAAGTATTTCATTTCATTGGCAAAGATTTCCGTGAATCAATGAAACTTTTTCTCTCGGTGTATTATTGTAATAATATGGATTAGAAATAGTTGTATTTTTATGTATGTGTCTTACACAATTATTCATGTACAAGGGGAACAGCATATATTTTCTCGGCGACTGCGTCACTTATATCCAAAATCATCATTTTGCGATCGATTGATTCTATTGTAAACATTTCTCGACGTTGCACGGAGAGAAATTTATGTCATGACAATATAAAACGATCACAACAAAAATCGTTACGTTAGGCTGACAAATCAGTTTTGCTATGCTGATAAATCTTTTGTTCGGTTTTTTTGTTATCCTAACAAAACGATTTTTGTTGTCACCGTTTTTTGTTGTCATGACACAGAAATTTCCCTCCGGATGCGTTTTTTTACGCGTCACAGTTTAAAAATTGATGAGTAGCATGGATATATGTACATAAATCTTTTAACACTCCTCACTGTTTGTTTTATTTTTATTCTGTTTTCGTTTTGAGTTTTGTATATATTTTGTATATCTGCAGGATAGTTCCACTATTCAAAAGAACCTCATTATTTGGCGATTTGTTTGAGATTATCAGTCCTTTATATGTCAATTTGGTTAGCTAAAAAATAAAGGAGTAATACATCATTTTTAAAGCTTCCGCGACCATGTACTAGAATAAACTTCCAATAATTAAACAGGCGTTATACGTTTTATATATAGGATCCTCTCATTTTTTACTATGGACCCGATCAGGAGCCTGATCGTGGCCGGTTTAGTAGCCTGATCGTGGTCGGATGGGAGCCTGATAACCCCCGGATTTGTAGCCTGATCACGGCCAGATCAGAAATGGCGTTACATGCCATATCAGGACCCGATAGAGCCGCCTCATCGGGACGCGATTACTAATTAAGGAAAATCCGATGAGGCCCGGACCTCAGCTAGAACAAATTTCTGCTCGGGAAACCCTCAACTAGATTTTGTCTATACAGAGCCGAAATCGAAATTCACATGACAATAATTTGTTCAAAAAGAAACTTTTCGATATTTTATACCATTCCACGTATCAAGCATTCTTCATCAATTCAACCACTTCTTATTCTAATTATATTTTCAATACAGAACCTATTAAAAAATTTATAGTTTGAAGAAAACAATTTTAGAGAAATAAAAAAAATGTAGTTATCGTGACTGATCCGACCCAGAATGCTTTGTAGATTTTTTTTTAGTCATTCTGACACATTTTATTTTCGTTTAAATTTTATGATAACCCACACTGACGCATATAGAACCCATAAAAAAAATTGAACGACTGAGCAGGAAATATTTGGTACGATAAAATTTTATTTAACGTTAAAGTAACAACTAACGGGATCACGTATTTCACGAAAACGAAGTAAAATGTGTACAAAGATTTCCGATACTCGGCCGCATGCATGCCATGAATATTTACAATCCATCCCACGGAATGAAAAAAAAAAAAAAAAAAAATTTGCAATTCTCTGTAATGCGAGGAAAATTCACATGGATGAGGAAGTATATTTTCACGCTATTGCGGCCGGAAGAAGATGGAAACGTAGATACTAAGAGCTCGAGGGGTTGAAGACTCAACTTGGAAGATAGTGGAGGTCGATTACAGATTTACGTGTTGCCCTTATCCCGTCCACAATTGCCACTGCATTATACATTTTGTGCACAAGCTGAGAGCCTTTTATTTATTCTCTTGCAGATAGAGGGCGAGAACATTGGCTTGGGTCAAGCCGTTTATTCACAGCCTGAATTGGCCGCGGCACTGGCCAGGACTTACGAGGCTCTAGGTAAGTCCTTTCCTCATGCATATTTAATTATAATGCGTGCTTACACATTTTCGTGATTTTCTCGAGCGTCCCACTCGTGTCGTCGATAAAACTTGATGTACGATTCATCATCCCGTTCCTAACGATGTAATATTTCACAATGTGATTGTATATGTCGGTCACAGACGACTACGTACTCTGTCAAGTGTAACATCAACTATACTCGAAATTGCAGTGATGCCATAAATAGCAATCACGTCTGTGTCATGGTGGTGGTGATGGTGGTGGTGATGTTGCTGTTCCAGTACATACATATGAGACATTCTGCGTCAAATTTATCCACTTTTTTAGTTATATTTCATTCGCGTTTTTTAAACGCTATTTATTTTCCTTTTAATTTGATAAAACAGTGCTATATGGGGCCATTTATATATGGAGCATACCATTCCGAATTGGGTTTGACCCTTGGCCCCTCGGATCGCGCTCGCATTGTTTATATCATTGACATAACTCTTAAAAGGATCCAAATATTATTTCTGATTTTTTCGAAAAATGTTGAATTGTCTATAATTTTTTAAACATACAAATATCAATGGACATACTTTAAAAAACTGAGGAAGTTCTGAAGAACCTTTTGGCAAAAATAACGATAAAATGAAAAATTAACACAAATTTGTAATTTTATGTTGAACCGTGGTTAAAAATTTGTTATATGTAACACATGATATTTTCGATTTTTCGAAAATATTTTAAGGAGTTAAAAATTAAGTCAATAGCTATCGTGACTGAACCGACGGAAAGTGTCTTCTATATATGTTTCATGCTTATAAATTGTTAACAAACGAAAAAACCATATCGAATCAGTAGAACCGCGCTGTTTTATTTCCCAGGGTGAAGCTGGATTATTGAGGTGATATGGAATTCCAATATATTTTCTCTGTGTACGGCGATAGAGTATTCATTGTCAGCGAGAGAAGTTGAATCGTATCGATTCGCCCACACTTTCTGGGAAATTTGTTCACAAATTTACTCCTTTCAACAGTTGAGAATAATTTGGTGCGCTACCAACAAAATGCTGCGAAAAAAGTACATTTTTTTTCCTTTTCTTTTTGCAAATTTTTACTTTAAAAAATCAGAATATATTATTATTGTAATTTTTTTTCAATTCCTATATACCGTCAAATTAAAAAAAAAAGTAAGTTTAAAAATGTAATTTCCGTTGATAATTATATTGAGAATAATTTGTTACTAACAAATAAATTAATGCATTTTAGTTTATCTTGGTTCATGAAAAATTATTAGTTATTCAACAACGTTCTCGATATTCTCAATAAGCATTACCACTTGAGTGGAAATATTGGTAACATTATTTTTCTATAGAAATTGTGGAACTCTTGGACGGTTATTTATTGTATCTATTAAATTGACGATAACGCTCACCGGACAGATACAATTGTTTTATTTATGGTGTAATTCAATGTGATGCGAAAAAGAGTATTGTATAACGTGAAAAGGGCTGCGGTTGTCGGAAGCTTTGTTGAAAACTTCCGACAGCTTTTATTTTAAAAGCGATCACAGCTACATACGTGATGGGGAAGACCTCCCGACATTCGCGGAAACTTTGTTGACCACCAGTACACTAATACGTGGAAGTCCAGTAGTTATTTTCATTGTCACACGCATATCGAACTAGTTCAACGTAAACTGTGTGGTTTTCAGAATCGTGTAGGTCAATATGTAATGAGAGCCAGTGTGTAAAGGTAGTAAATAGTATTAACTTCTGCCCTTCCAACTTTTGCACATTAAGGTGGTTCGAAATATAGATTTTTCTTCGATATTACTCTACACAGATAAACACGCATTGATGCAAATTTTTTTTCACTGGATCACGATTTTAAAAATCGTTTTTCTTTATAACGTTTCTTAAAATTTTATTGTTGAAACATATTTATTTTTTTATTGTTAAAGATCTTATTTTTCTAATCACATTTTTTATCTCCGACATTTTTTAGAAGTGAAAAACTATTTCTATGAAGAACAAAAGTTTTAATGAAGTTGTTTTTGAACTACTTACAAATTGCTTCAAATCTCTCCAATAAACATTTTTCACAAAATTAAAAATGTCATAAGTATCCATTAGGGTGTGTCAACATTTTTTTTAATTAAAATTTTTTTTTACTGCAAAAGTATGTATTCTGTCCTTAATATCCACCTTCTACACGCAATACGCGACTTAATTTTTTTATGATTTTTTAAAATTTGATACTTATTGAAAAACGAAGATCGTAATTGAGACACCTCTAAATATTATTTGCCAGCAAATTCCTTTGGCACAGTCAATTGTTAGATCAGCCCCTCGAGTTTAAGCCATGAAGACCAACAAAAAGTGCTATAATAAGCAGTAAGAAGCAGAAATTGACAAAAATAATTTTTTTTATTAAATTATTTATTTTTATTTTTATTTTTGCAGCCAAAGTATGTATACTGAACTCAATATCCATCTCCTATATGAAATTCGAGCCTCAATTTTATATGTTATTTTTTTATTTGGAATTTGTAGAGAAATAAAGATCGCGATTGAGCCACCTCTAAATATTATTTCTCAGCGTATTCTTTTGGCACCGTCGATTGTCAACCCCTCGTGTTTAAGCCATGAAGACCCAAAAAAAGCGTGATAATAGGCAGTAAAAAAGCAGAAATTGAGGAAAAGTTGCTATTGCTCGGGTTTACTGCTTATAATCGCACTCTCTTTTAGTCTCCAATTCCGTATAGGAGATGGATATTGAGCTCAGTGCATACTTTGGTAGTAAAGATGTTTTTTTAAAACTGTTTTCATGAGAAAATTTTTTTTGTCAATTTCTGCTTCTTACTGCTTATTATCGCACTTTTTTTGGTCTTCATGGCTTAAACTCAGGGGCTGACCTAACAATCGACTGTGCCAAAGGAATTAACTGGCAAATAATATTTAGAGGTGTCTCAATCGCAATCTTTGTTTTTCGAAAAACTTCGAATTAAAAAAATTATAAAAATAAAAAGGATGCAAAGCAGATCCTTGCAATCGCTTCCTCATTATATTTCGCTTTTTACAAAGCAACCTCTAAGAGGAAGTATGGGAATTGATTTTGGCTTCCTCATAGAGGAAGCTCTGTAAAAATCGAAATATAATGAGGAAACAATGTGCAAGGTTCTACTTTGCATCCTTGTTTTATATAAATATAAATAAGCGCACACTCTCGCTTTGTGAAAATATAATAAGGACGAACGGTCCAGAAACTCCCTCGAACACTCTATCTTCTCTGTTTTTTTTTGTACAACACGATAGAAACCAGTGTTTTCCGAAATTTCATTGGGAAGCAAGGATATAGCTAGTTTATACGACATAAATCGCTACTTTTCACAACATCGACTGTACGACATCGCTATGAAAATATGTTATCATTCAATATTTTTGGGCTATATATGACGTATTTTTCTGTTAATCATGAATTTGGCACTCATTTGACTCCCAGCTCGATATTTGACACCAAAATTCGCATCGCAGAAAAAAAATTAAAAAATTCCAAAAATCAAAATCTCATAAAATTTTAACGTTCCAACCGATCTTAACCAAATTTAATAGGGATCACCGGTGTATGAAAGCTCACGTACATACCAATTTTGAGCTTAATATCTCGAAAATTAAAAGTTTTCGCGTTAACAGTCATTTTTGAAAAAATTCACAACCGCGTAAAAATTTAATGATCATGGGGATTTTTACAAAAACTGGTATCAATGATAAGGATTGACCCCTCTATCTATGGTGTAAATTACAGCTCTATATCTCGAAGCGTTCCCGAGTTATAAAGGTTTACATTTTTTGAGCGTGTAACATACACACACACATACACACACACATACACACATACAGACATTTTTTCTAAATCACTTTTCTCGACGTTTTGGACTATTCTGAGTGTAATAACATGAAAATCTCGAAAAAAAAAATTTTCACGAAAACAAAGCTTCCTCTATGAGGAAGCAAAATTAAGTCCCGTATTCCGTATAGAAGGTGGATATTAAGGTCAGAATACATACTTTAGCAGTAAAAAAATAAATAGATAATAAAAAAAAATTTGACACACCCTAGTATCCATATGTGAATCGAATTTAAGTAGAATCTGTAAAAGAATACAAAAAAAATTGTAAACCACTTTTCTCGGTGTTTGGGTAATACTGAATGTACCGGTATGACGTTTTCAATTTTTTTTTTTTTACGCAAACAACGTTCCCTATATTTTTCCTTGGCCCTCTTTTCGGGCAATTCGGTTCAACCAGTAATATATAGGCCATGACTCAAGGCATTCTTTCTTTTTTTAAACTCACCACTTTGCCACCATTTCCGCAAAGTGCTAATAAAGGGTTCAAAGACTCAAGTTGGTGGACGTGGCGGAAATAGCTCTGCTCTTAAAAAGCCAGAGTGCAATACACCAAAGCAACGAAGAGGAAAAATGCTATATATTTTTCAAGAGTCTTCAGGATGAAGTCTCTCTCGTCTCGATGCACTCAAAACATTGGCCTGCAACACGCCACTGCAGCGTGACTGACCTATAATAGCTGCCATCCACTTTAGCCTTGTGTGTCCGACCTATCCGACGACTTTTACTACTTACCCGCTTACGCCGCGTCTTCAACTGTTGGTTTCGACTTTCCAAGGACATGGATACATTTTTCTTCGAAACCGTGCAGTCTTTTGGGATCCGGGGAAAAGTTTCTCTGAAATTTGAATATCCGACATTTCCGGGCAAATGTATTATTACAATACCACTACAACCCTCGAGTTTCACTCTCACCCCTCACGATGCTTTCGAGGCACTCACCATTTTTTATAAATATATAATAAGCCGAGCGAAAGATCTCCTGAGTTATTTCTTAAGGGTCTACTTGTATTTTATAAAAATGGTGACAAAAAAAAGACAAAAAATAAACGTCCTTTCAAATTTGATTATGATAGATGAAACCTCAAGTATTTGAATCGCTTAAAGATTAGAAAAAAAATTAAAGATTTCAAAATTATAATAAATTTAAATCAAAAAAAGGAAAAAGTATCTGTTTATCAGAAAGATTTGGTAATAGATTTCAATATTTAAAAAAAGTTGCCGAAAATTGTTGCTAAATAATGTGTCTATCACGTCATATAATAAATATTTATGGAACTTTGGAAATCTGCCTCCCAGACGTTATGGAACGAGGTTTTGATTTTTACAAAAATTTGTATGTTTGTAAAAAAGTGTCTCATTCGTTGAAATGTCTGAGCAAATTGATATGTCCCCTTTTTAGCACCACGTAACATTGACTTTGATTAAAGAGAAAAAAAACTCGACAACCACAAAGCTTTCTGCTTTCTGGGAAAAAACAACGATAAAAAAAATAGCACCCCAAGGCCCATAATGCGGTAGCGTCAACAGTAACGGAACGATGGTAATCGATTCGTCCTCTACATAAATATTTCAGTGGAGAATCCCCTCGGACCCAGACGTTGCGTTTTACGAGATGCACGTAAACGATGGAGTTTTTGTCGCGTGGTTAACAACGATAGGCGTCTTGCCACTCGCTCGCTTTCTCCGTACATCATCATTATTTCCTTTGCAAATTTATGTAAGACCCTATTGTATATACAGTTTTTTTTTCTGTCACGCATTTACAGACTCGTTTGTCTCTGTCGACGCGATCATTTCGACGACATCACGAGGTCGAAGAATAATAGAAGCATTTATACGTAATATAGCAGCAGATTAACCCTAACGGGGTGATTTTTTTTGGGGGTGAAACCTGAAGAGTGATGTTGAAGAAAGCGAAGACGAATCCCTCAAGGACGAAAGTGCTTAAACAATAATCCTTTCTAGGCCCATGATAAAGGCTTTCATCTTTATCAGACGAGAACCCAATGTTCTTACAAAAAGTTGTACAATATACAGCAAAGGAATTGTTATGTCTGTTGTCTACGAGAACTTTATCTATTTAATTAATCGCGGGAATAGAAAGTGGATGAATAGCTATAAGCGACAATTCAACGGCATTCCAATGTTCTGAAATAATTCTGAAAATTCTGCAAGTCATAATGCTTATCGATATGAGATCAATTTTGAAAGAAAAAAAAGGCGTAAGAATATATATAGTAGAGCGTCGATTATCCGAACTAATTGGGACCGACTATCGTTCGAATAATCGAAAACTCAGATCACCGAACATCAATATTTTGTGAAGGGGGAGGGAGGAACTGAAACGCTTAAAATATTAGAATATATACGTATAATGTAATACATACATATATATATATATATATATATATATATATATATGTATTACATCCTAGTATATATAATCCTAGTATATATATATATATATATATATATACTAGGATTTTATTGTGGCTCGCGCGCTGCGCGCGCTCGCAATCGCCCCCTACCCAAGGGTGCCACCTCCGAAGGGTGCCCCCCCCCGAAGCGTGCCCCCCCCCCCCCGAAGGGTGCCCCCCGCAGGGTACCCCCCCTCCCTTCCGCCAAGCCCTGAGCCCGAATTATTCTAAGTCCCTCGATTCTTGACACGGCGGCGGCGGCGGCGGCGGCGGCGGCGAGATCTTTTTATAATATAGATAGATATATATATATATATATATATATATATATATATTCGATAAATACATACATATTATATATATATATATATATATATATATATATATATATAATATGTATGTATTTATCGAAAATTAATACTTTTAATATATCACTGTTAGTACATATTATATATTCTAATAAAACCAACGGACTCTACATAATATGCTATTTTCTTGGGAAAGAATCGAGTCTTTTTTCGGTTTTTTCGTTCCGAAAACCGAATCGCTGTTCGCATAATTGACGATTCGGATAAACCAAATCATCGTTCGGATGATTGACGTTTCGGATAATCGACGCTCTACTGTATTTCCTCGACATATTAAAAATATACGATTATAGTTAGTTGTGAAAAATAATTTTTATCTATTTCATTTGTGAATTGAGAAATGTAAAGATTTTCTATCCATTTAAAATCATGTTCTTCAATATCTAAGGTTACATCATTTATGGTAAAAAAAAATATGCCGTATTATACTATTTTTCAAATGTTTATTTTAAATAAAAAATCCGTCGGTCAATAACATTAGTCAATTTTAATTGTTCTAATAATTGCCCGGAGCAAAGCTCTCTAAGGGGTTTAACCTTAAGCATCTTTGTATTTTTGGGATTTTTCTATCTGCGATAAACAAACAGGTTATGTTTTGATAATGCATAGACTTTGTACACGTACAGATGCCGCGCCCGACGCCTGCAGGAAGATTTATAAAGCTAATATAAATAGAGCCTGGGATAGGAATCGCTATCGAGATTTCCAAGATTTCTCAAATTATTCAGGTGTCTAAGGGATATGCAAAGGTTGCTGTTTCCTCGGGTTACGATTATACCACAAAATTACGAATTCAAGAGACGCTTACCCTCGAAAATTGATTTTTCTGTCCCACAGTCTGGCGATACGCTTGCCTTCGCTACTTAAGATCCATGCTCAATAACAGCTTTATATCTTCATCACGCATTCGGATGTCTATCGTTTGCAACAGGTACAATTTATAGGGAGAATTCCTGCGATGAAATACAGCTTAGAACAAAAGCACTTGGTTGAATAATAAACGACATTCCACGTGGAAGCATTATCATATTTTATCTGGAAAAACGGTATTCGCCGCTTATTAGATTTCCATTCTAATTTTTTGAAGGAGAAAGAACGATGGTAACGTTTCTCGTAGAATTTCAATATCGCTCATTATTCTACATGACGACGTACTTTATGTTAATTTTATTGTATTACCGTACATAAATGTCGGTATCGATATTCTTCGTATGGGAAGCTAAATGCGAGGGTAGCTAAATGGTTAGCGAAAGAAAAAATCTTATTTTTCTTGCAATTTTCCAACGTTCTTCGAATGGGAAAAGCGAGAATTCAACGCAAACAATTCTACCAGAAATAAAATTGAATTGTCCTCCAGTCAAATAGTGATTAGGCAATTTTTTTAAAGATATAGAATGTTGAGCTTCACTATCGTTCTCAAGTCATATTTTTCAGCCATTACGGAGAAAAAAATTCGTTTAAAACTTTTTCACAGATTCGACTTCCGGTCGGAAAATTCCAAAATCGACATCAATCGACAAAATGTTTACTCAACGATAACTAGTCGGAAAAAATAAAGTTTTTTTTTACCTCGTTTTAAACTTGTATTACTGTAATCAGAGATTGAATCACTTTAAAAAAAACTTTGCCCCTTCATTACTGATTTACACGTATCGATGAAAAAATTAAACTGGCTTTTTTCCAAATACCTATCAAGGTGTTGCGTGCTCAAATGGTCCGATTATGTCACCCTCCATACGCTTCTATCTTATAGACCACTCGGCATAATTTCATTAATTATTTAGCTTATAATTTATTGCTTGACGAGTGTCCAAAATTACTATGTCATGGTGGCGGGCTTTGGAGTATTGAAATATCATACTACGAATCTTCAACGAAAATAATGCGTGTGCTCAATTGTATCGTAAAGGTATGTGCTTGGACTAATATTTTAAGGTAAAAAGGTAAAGAAATAAGTCATTGATGCTTTTTACACGTTCTTGTATATTCGTTGCATGCTTTAGATTATTGCACTAAACTCGATTTTGTGTAATAAATTAGCCACAGAATATATTTCTGATATTTGAGTAATAATTGTGTTTATTCCAGTAAAGTGAACATTGCTTGTACATATTTTTCAGTATGAACCATAATTTTTACTCCCAACACCATAAAATAATGCAGAAGCACGAACATTACTATGTATTTTAGTAAAATCGATATTTTACACGAAGGTAAAACACACAGCATGAATGAATTTAATTTGTATGTTTACCTTCGCACCAACAGTTGACGCATTTGCACCGAGAAAAAATAATCCGAGTACAAAAGCAAACATGACTCAATTTTTATGTAGGGTCAATAGTTCTGAGTTCATATAATTAATGAGCAAGAAAAAAACGCATGATTTTTATTGATTTTACTTTGGTGTAAAATTATTGTAAGGGAAATAAGTATTCTAATGCATAATATGTCCTTTTTCAGAGTCCGAAGAAAGAAACCGTGAAAACGAAATATCGGCTAGAAATTTGGATCATATTGGTGGTGGGAATCTTCTTCGTAATTTGGATCACATCGGTGGTGGTAATTTGCTCAGAGATTTGGATTCCCAAGCATTTGCAAATTCAAGATTAGTCAGAAACGAGCCATCAGCAAATCAGCAGGGCAATGAACATAAACCAACGAGAAGACCTGGTTTGGATTATGGATTCAAGGACGATCCATCGAAATGGCCAGAAAATCGTGGAACCTTAGATTCTATTGGCGGTGGAAATATTGTTCGACGTCGTGACATTAGTAGTTCGAATGAATTCGAAAGAAACCTCGATCACATCGGAGGTGGAAATTTGCTGAGAAATTTGAGAACCTTAGATCCTCTTGGCGGACCAAATACAGTGCGTCGTGACTTTAGTAGCTCCAACGAATTTGAAAGAAATCTCGATCACATTGGAGGTGGAAATTTGCTGAGAAATTTGAGAACCGTAGATCCTCTTGGCGGGCCAAATACAGTGCGTCGTGACATTGGCAGCTCGAACAAATTTGAAAGAAATCTTGATCACATTGGAGGTGGAAATTTGCTGAGAAATTTGAGAACCTTAGATCCAATTGGCGGGCCAAATACAGTTCGTCGTGACATTAGCAATTTGAACGAATTTGAAAGAAACCTCGATCATATCGGAGGTGGAAATCTGCTGCGAAATTTGGATTCCCAAAGATTTACAGTGTCAAGATTAGTCCGAGACGAACCAACAGTAGATCAGCATGGTAATGAACTTAGCACAAGGAAACCTGGTTTGGCTGATGGATTCAAGGACGATCCATCGAAATGGCCAGAAAATCGTGGAACCTTAGATTCTCTTGGCGGTGGAAATATCGTTCGACGTCGTGACATTAGTAGTTCAAATGAATTCGAAAGAAATCTCGATCATATAGGTGGTGGAAATTTGCTGCGAAATTTAAGAACATTGGATCCAATTGGTGGGTCATATATGGTTCGTCGTGACACTGGCAGCCTGAATGAATTCGAAAGAAATCTCGATCACATCGGTGGTGGAAATTTGCTGCGTGATTTGGATTCCCAAAAATTTTCACGATTGTTCAGGAGCGAGCCATTCACGATAGCACAGGACATTCACAAGTATAGGACAACGCTCAAGCCTGATTTGCTTAAGGGATTTAAGGATGATCCATCAAAATGGGATCCCGAACGTGGAACCTTAGATTCCATTGGCGGTGGAAATGTGCTAAGCCGCTAAATCTATGATTTTAATGTCAGTCCAATTAAAGTTGAAGACTAATAAATATATACAAAACCACGATCGAGCTGATAAAATCAATATCAAAATTATATGAGGCCAATTTTATTTGTAAATCGTCAAATTAATATATGTCATCGAAAACTGTTGGCGATTTTACAAGGCAACATAATTTTATCGAGCAAATAAAATCAATAACAAAATTACATGAGGTCACATTTATATGTAAATCGTCAAGTAAATATATGTCATATGAAAAAACTATGTTTGTGATTTTTTTACGTTTTAACCCTTTTCCTCTCGTACGATTTGGAAAACTACATGATTTTATTGACGAATATCTTTGGAATCACCAGGTGAACCTGATGCTCGTGGCTTAAATGCTATCGGCGGTGGGCATCTAATGCGACAGTCACGCAGGGGATTGGACTCTCTGTCCGGCGCAACATTTGGCGAAAGCAAAAGGTGGGATCCCCCCAGGTAAGTCCGAGAGACATTTTATCCGCGGATCGAAGCTCTTCAAAGCGCGAACTTCAAACCCGAAAGGTTTGGTTATTGAAGCCCTTTGAGAAGACAGAATCCGGAAAATCTAGAAAACGCAGTTCTTTAATCCTACGGAGTATTCAAATTTACCAAGAATGTGAATATATGCTGAACATTTTATAACTTGCGGAAAAATACAATTTTCAAAAGCCTCTGAGAGGGTGAGAGAATTTTTTTTTTTCAGTTGACTTTTTTCTCTCTAGTCAACAGATAAATATCAATTAGGTATAATTTTCGTATCGACAGAAAAATCCTTCGCCCCCGTCTTCAAAGAATAGATTTGATTGGAATTTATCACTCGACCTGGGAAGAATTGCAGCTATTACAGAGATTTTTTTTTCTATCTGACACACCTCCCTAATAAAAAAATGACTGTCAATGGAAAATGTCTTTGAAATGATACGGAAATATTTATAAAGCTCTCCGAGTTTCTGTATACGAGACCATCAGGAATAGGAGATGGGTTGAGAAGTCGCGAGAAATATGATCTCTTGACTACGACTATGTTTCGTGAAAAGTGACGAAAATATAATAAAAAAAGAAAATAACGAGGGTAAAGTGGTCCTCGGTGACTCGTGGTCAGGACCGCACCAAAGTAGTTTTGGCTGTAAACACAACGTAGGGGATGAAGTAAACGGGGATAGACGGTGTGCGTGATAACGGAAAAGGAAAAAGCTGTGCAAAGGGCTCCCAAGACACCAGACACGACTGCTGACACGTTCAAGCTACTTCGTTCGAACAACTCCATTCCTTCTATTCCCCGTGTCTCGCGAGTTTGCTTTTTCCCACTGTTTTTTTCAATGTTCGGCGGTATTTCGAAGACGCATCTTTTTTTTTTGCAACGCGCAACTTTGATTCCCACCCACGTCGTCTTCATCATGATACAACTTTCGATTTTTTAAGAGGATTACGTCACTTGTTGTCTTAAAAAAATAAAACACATTCTGTGGAAAAATTGCTCAAGTTTTTTAATTAATATAATATTTTTGAACGATATTATAAATAGAAAATATTATTATGACCTCCTTCATTTAATTATGTGCAATTCATTTTTTTTTAAATCATTAACCAAAGATTTTATTAACAAATTTTGTTTGAAAAAAATATAGTTTGGGCGAATTAAAAAAAAATTGAAATCAATCAAGAAATGTATGAATAATGGGAACAAAAATACTCGGGCGGCAATAAAAACATTTAAGGATTTTACGGCTTAGGGAATGTGACTAAGATAATTGAACGTAAAAACGTAGACGTAATCGGGGTTGTGTGTGGTAGAATCGTGCAATTTCATTCCGCAATAAAAGGAAGCCACCTGTAGCCCGCAAATCTTTATATATCGTCGGGCAGGAATTGGATTCTTCGATACTTTTTATGCAACTGCTTCTCGGTTAGTGAAAACGCAGATATCCACTAAATTACATTTTTCTTAATTACATATTAAAAAATATGTAAACTTTAAATACGGCAAATATATCAGTTACTTACCAACTTTAATACCAATAAAAAAATACGTACATTTAACAAGCAATTTTTTGTTTATTTTGCCAAAACACACTTTCGTATCTAATATTGTAATAATTCTAAATATTCCAGATTATATTTTTCGATTCCAGACAGAATAATTTTTCGCATTATGGCTTGGTAAAAAAATTGCGAATGAAAAAAATTACATGATAATGTTGAAATTTAATGATAGTTTATTAAGTGCCGAAGGAAATCTAATAAAAATGCTTGACAATTCACGAGCGAATGAGCGAGCCGTGAGCACCTTTCCGCAAATTCACGGTTGACCACTACGAAGCAAAGGAAAACGAAGGGTATTCAATTACGGCGAACAAACACGGGAGGCAAAACACTCGATGGTCGACGTGTCGAGAGGCTGAGCCATTGAACGTAAACGACAATCGAAGTACTCCTGGGACAGTTTGATACGATTGAATTCGTAGAACGCCGAGAACGTGAAAATTTGATACCCTATACAGAGATAGAGAGAAATAGAATCATTCAGGAGCTGTGCGTGAATTCCACCTGTTCCGACTATTTTAACTAAAGGTTATATGCTGAAACATTTTGTGTACTGTACAATACACAATGATCAATTGCAATTCTTATTTGCATATGAGAGAAATAATATTATACGTAAGACAGATACAGTATTATAAAAATATAAAAGCAATTTTGTCATGTTCGCTCAAAGAATTAAATGTCGATCAGAATTAAAACAAGGATGCAAAGTACAACCTTGCACATTGCTTCCTCATTATTTTTCGCGTTTTACAAAGATATCTCTATGAGGAAGTATGTTATTCAATTTTTGGCTTCCTCATAGAGGAAGCTTTGTAAAACGCGAAAAATAATGAGGAAGCAATATGCAAGGTTCTACTTTGCATCCTTGTTTTAATTAGATAAATATACATGTTGTGGATTCGCTTTTTCTATTTCGTTATTACGTTATTTCGTGATTATTAGAGCATTTCCGAAAGTGAATGTGATAATGTATATTTTTAAAAATAATTCAACATTCCATAAAATCAAAAATTTCATACCGTTCTAAAGATTTTGACCGCACTAAAGTATACATATATAATGGCTGAATATTGTTTCATTTATATACAAAATTTGAGTTATTTTGTTACTATCTTAAGTTTTGCAAAAGTTACAATAGAGCGATAATGTCAATTTAAAAAAAAAATTCAAAACATCATAAAATTTTAACGGTTCAACCGATCTTAACCAAATTCAATAGCGATCACCGGCTTATGAAAGCTCACATTCATACCAATTTTAAGATCAATATCTCAAAAATTGAAAGAGTTATCGCGTAAACAGACATTTTTCAAAAATTTTAAAAACGCTTAATAATTTAACGATGGAGTGGATTTTAATAAAAATCTTTATGAACGATGAGGCTTGATCCCTCTATCTATGGTCCAAATTTCAGCTTGATATCTCAAGGCATTCCCGGGTTATGAAGGTTTACATTTTTCGATCGCGTAACATACACACATACACACACACTCACACACACATACAGACATTTTTTATAAATCCCTTTTCTCGACGTTTTGGCCCATTCTGAGTGTACTGAGATGAAAATAGGGAAAAAATTTTTTTCATGAAAACAAAGCTTCCTCTATGAGGAAGCAAAATTGGTTGAATTCATTTTTTTTTTTAAATTTTAATTACTACTTTGGCTCGACGAAGCGCCAGAATATTTTTTTTCAAAAATAATTTTGTGAAATTTAAAAACAGGATTGCTAAATAAAATTGCAACAGGAATCGTACAAACATTTTTTTAACGAGTCGAACAAATAAACAATATTTATTCATTAAATTAAAAAGTTCAATGACTTTAATATTGAGCCATATTTCAATTAATTTCAGGAAGCAGAACGAAGTCTCCACGCAGAATGGCAACTGGCCCAACATCATGAATCGCATGCAGTTCGATAGTTCGGCAAAGCGAAATTTTGATGAGATCGACCGCACCAACTTCGACAGTTTCGTGAAGAGGAACATCGACGAGATCGATAGAACCGGATGGGATAGTTTCGTGAAGAGACGTTCAATGAATGCCTATCTCGCTTCAAGACAGCGCTAACTCTACGCGCTACGAGACATACATAACAATTATTTGAATCTACCGAATCTACTTCACCTGCAACACTGGATTCAATCTAAAAAAAAAAATTAAACGAATAGGTGCGAGCAGGCGAAGTTTATTCTTCGCAAAAAAACCGCTCCGATATTTTAGATGTTATACTATTAGTGATCGTCGATATAAATTGTTTCATAAAAAATCTCGGTGTGAGAGTTACAAAAAGCAAAAGTAAATTTAAAAAATAAAAGTTCTACGATAATATTAAATCGCGGACCCTCGATGGGTTCAAGTCAAATCTCTATCATGCTCTCAAAATAATCGGATATATCTAATGTAGAAAAGAAAAAAATTGTCTCGCAAAAAAAAAAAAGATACAGCGAAAATGTTAATGTCGAAAAGATAATAGTTTTAAGAATCTTCAAGGAGCTGCATCGTGAAGTGGTCTGTCAACGTCTCGAAGATTTTAATTGATTCCGATTAGGGTAACCGAGTACCTGCGCGACAGAGGCGATATCGCCCGCGTGATACGTCCAATTTCGTGATAATCTTATCGTCCGCTCTCTTATCTCTGTAATAATGTTGCAAATAACTGTAATAACAATATACTCTGAATAAAATATATATTAATTGGGGCATATCTATTATTCATGTACTTTTTTGGCGATACAAAACGGTGAGTAAAAAAAAGTAAAATGTTTTTAAAAAATTCAGTGGAAAACATTAAGCCTCGCATTTCCAAGAGGGACGGAATCCAATGGGTTTGGACATCGAATCGTGTTTCTTTTCACTCAGCAACTTAACGAACGTTGAACTTGCTTCTGTCAAAGTTCGATTTTGGCCTTTCGTTATTGAAGAAATAGAGAATTCCGGATAATCGGATTTCGAACGAATCGTTGGCTTAATGGCAGAAAACTTGGAGACAGGATTTTGCAGAGTCGTGTCGTTGCCGACCACAAACGTAGACGTCGAGGTTTTCGATTTTTTTGGAGTCTTTGGACGCTCGGGAATCTGATGACGTTCCTTGATTCTTGCTGCTTTTAGAATCTTCTTAACCTCCGTGTTTATATCGTTAGGAGTCTCGATCTTAACACTCTCCGTGTTGTGATCCATGCGAACGAGCTACGATGTAAATTTAGAGTCGCTTCAAAATTATAATTATAGCATTGATTATGTATAATAATAATAACAACAAAAACAAAACTTGTACATTTTTTTGGCTAGTTTGTGCTTTATGTTTCATTATTATTAAATAAAAACAAGGATGCAAAATAGAACCTTGCACATTGCTTCCTCATTATTTTTCGCTTTTCACAAAGCTACCTCTATGAGGAAGTATGTTAATTAATTTTGGCTTCCTCATAGAGGAAGCTTTGTAAAAAGCGAAAAATAATGAGGAAGCAATGTGCAAAGTTCTACTTTGCATCGTTGTTTTATTTTATTCTTATTTTCTGATGTTTTACGAAATGCAGAGCGAAACCAGTCAATTTTTTTTAAATTCAAATTAACGTAAAATCCGAACCTCTTTACCGATCATCACCAAATTTGGTACGTAGCAGGGCTGAATGTTATTTTTCCTGTGTGGAAAATTTCACTCGATTATTTGAAATTTTACCTGAATTAGAGCAAAACGAAAATTTTTCGAAAAATTCAAAATCTCATAAAAACCGAACCGCTTTACCGATTTGGACCAAATTTAATACCAAAGGTCGCATCACTTTGTTGAATTTTAATACGAAGTTTCAGCCCGATAGTTAAAAATTCGTTCGAGCTAGAGCATTTACGTACTTTTTTCAAAATTTAAAAATTCTTATAAAAATGAAATGTGTCAATCGATTTTCTCGAAATTTATACCAATTGAAGTTTAGGTAGTACTGCACTGTACTGTTTAAATTTGAGCTGATTCGGTCGAATAGTTTAAAAGTTACAGTTAATTGAATTTTTGGCCTTTCATCACTCACACACACACATACATACATCCGGACAATTTTTCTAAACCACTTTCCTCGATGTTTTAGACCATTCTGAGTAATCTGACAAAAAAATCTCGAAATTTTTTTTTTTCATGTAAACAAAGCTTCCTCTATGAGGAAGTAAAATTATTTGTACATTTACCTCTATAACTCCTTCCTCCAAGGCGTTAAATCTTTTCAGAATTAAAGCCATTTTTGAGCTTATCTTGGTCAAATTGTGGGTTACGTACAATTCTTTACCGATGTCTCCTTCTATCTGTACGTGAAAAAAAAATTAATAAAAATTGATCTTATAAAAAACAGGAAAGCAATTTGAAAACTATTACCTCTTTCATCGCCTCGGAGACTTTGTCATTCATGTAATCGAGACTCAGACGCGATTGACGAACCTACAAAGATTAACTGAACGGTATAATAAATTGAAAAAATAAAATCCTGTAGTACTTACAATTGCATTAAAATGTCCTACTTCCGCTACAAGTTTGTAGTGCGATTTCATCACGCCAAAGAACTACGAAAATTCGTAACTTTATAGGTTCCTTACATTATTTATATATGTTTGCAGCATAATTAATGAACCGCAAACCGCAAATATTCATGAAATACTCACACGTCTGCACGTGTACATAGCAATCGTAAGATTTACGAGCATGAATAAAACGCTGTTGAAAAAACGATACAACAAATACATGGTGCTTTTCGAAAGTAATACACGAGAAACATTTAAATGAGAGTAATTAACCGATAAACGATATTAAATTTTGACACTGACAGAAGTCATGACTAATAATCATAACAATTCCAATGAGGACAGATATAAAAACAAAAAATGAAACAGGCATCTTATCAAGCTATAAACCGATGCGCTTTTATAGCTAAATCTTTCGATTCAATAGTTATATTGTTGAAATAAAAAAAAATGTTTATAGCATAATAAAAAAAAGTTTAAATACTAGACATCGAAAGAACGGCCACCGCGTGCCTCGATAATGAAATCGAAAGGTTTCGATGGTGTTCAATACCGTGAGAATCTATAGCAACGAGAGCAGCGTATATATTTATCGAGAACAACCCCTATTCTTTCTGGGACAATTATAGCATCAAGCTGCGCTGTGAAGCATGAGTGAAGATAGTAGTTGCATGGTTTGCCGTTCCTAGCCCAGCGCTAACCACTGTGCGTACATTCCGCCCGTGGAACCGTCAAAAATATGCAAAAATATGAGAAGCTCGAGAAAATAGGAGAAGGTATGAAGCTCAGTTACTTCCGTGTCTCTATCGTCTTCGTATCGTTAATTTTTTCGTGCGATAATCAGTGATAAAAAGGTGTTTATAAAATAATTAAAAAAACTATGTGTATCTCGAACGTGTTGTGTGTGTCTCACCGACAGTTTATCCCGCCGAGCTGTCACTCACGCCTGTTGTTTATTTGCCATTTTTAAAATACGTTTCAGGCACTTATGGCACCGTTTTCAAAGCGAAAAATCGAGAGACCCACGAGATCGTAGCTCTTAAACGAGTTCGTCTTGATGACGATGACGAGGTATGTAAGGAAATATTGTCTGTTACACCCCAAGTGTCCTTGGTATTATTGAATAGAGATGCACCCTCTTTTCACCCTTGACCTTTTATCGGTTTTTTAAATGTTTTTTTCAACCCCTCAGGGCGTACCCTCGTCGGCTTTACGAGAAATCTGCCTCTTGAAGGAATTGAAACACAAAAATATTGTACGCCTTTACGACGTGCTCCACAGTGACAAGAAGCTTACGTTGGTATTCGAACACTGCGATCAGGATCTTAAAAAATATTTCGACAGTCTCAATGGTGAAATTGATCTTGATGTTGTCAAATCTTTCCTGTGAGTTTTCGATATTTCATACCAAAATGATCATTGCAAGTGAAATGTATATATAAAACCTGATTACTGAATTTTTCAGGTACCAGTTGCTTTGCGGTTTAGCATTTTGTCACAGTCGTAATGTCCTTCACAGAGATCTCAAACCACAGAATTTACTCATCAACAAGGTAATACAATTTTGCACATAGCTAATTTATACGGTTAGTAACAAGACCGTTTTTTTTTTTAATATTCAGAATGGTGAGCTGAAATTGGCAGATTTTGGTTTAGCCCGAGCTTTTGGTATCCCAGTAAAATGTTACTCAGCTGAGGTTGTTACCTTGTGGTATCGTCCCCCTGATGTTCTCTTTGGTGCAAAACTGTACACAACATCCATAGATATGTGGAGCGCAGGATGCATATTTGCTGGTAAGTTTTATTTTTCAGAAATTCATGAAAAATTTACATTTTTTGCACTGTTTGCTTATTATTCGATCTTTCCATTATGAGATATAAATATATTTATATAATTAAATCTGCCCCTTGAACATGTGTCATACAGAACTTTAACTTGAATAAATAATAATGATAGTAATAACAATAAATAGGTATGAAAATCTAGAAAATTGATAATTTTCTTGCTACAGAATTAGCAAATGCGGGTAGACCGCTCTTTCCCGGATCTGATGTTGACGATCAGTTGAAGAGAATATTCAAAATGTTAGGAACCCCAACAGAAGAAACATGGCCAGATCTCACGACTCTTCCTGATTACAAATCCTTTCCCCGATATCACGTAGCGCAAGGACTGGCTCAAGTCACACCGAAGCTTACTGTTAGAGGCAAAGATTTACTTCAGGTACGTTTCTGAATCCTGAGACTGACAAATTTATCATTTAAAAAAATATAAGATCGGTAATTTATTAAAAAAATGTTTTATTAATTTTTCAGAGATTATTAGTTTGTAATCCGGCCCTCCGGTTATCAGCTGAAGGAGCCATGGCACATCCTTACTTCAACGATTTGAACCCTGCCATAAAGAACGACCGATGCCAATAACGCGTTTTCCGTTAAACAAAAAAAAAACAAAAAATAAAACTAGCTCGACTGACTGCACGTAGCGCGCGTAGCGCAGCGACCAAAAAAGAAGAAAAAAGTAAATAAACACTCCAGTAAAGATTATTTATTATACTACGCGCTCGGTGCGTTAATCAAATTGTGAAAATATTCACGAGTCCTGTTTTATATACAATTGTCCAAGACTTAATCAATAAAATTGTCAATTTTACCATGAAATCAACGGAGATTATGACGAATTGGTCTTTGGATTACATTTATTAATTAAATATCATATACATTATGTAATAGTAACGTTAATATTAACGGCCCGATTAACACAAAATTGTTAAACGTTCGCAACACGCGTTGATTTAATTGAACTTACTGTTTAAACCCAACGATTTTGTGTTATCCGGAAGTGAACAAATGCTAAATTTCAACTTTTATCTACATTGCATCGAAATGGAATCTGTGTGCCTCCTGCAGTCTCTCAATCTTATCTT
Source organism: Ephialtes manifestator (assembly GCA_963970395.1). NCBI lineage: Eukaryota > Metazoa > Arthropoda > Insecta > Hymenoptera > Ichneumonidae > Ephialtes > Ephialtes manifestator. The sequence goes on from OZ019971.1 coordinate 569,452, forward strand.
CTCGCCGCTCCTTCCAATACAATCCGACAATTATAACCGCTATTAAACAACAGGTAGATGCCAATGCCGCGACGCTTAACAAAATCAATTTACTTGGTGTCACGAACAGCTGGGCTTTCCATCGTGATGGTTCGTTTATCGGATTTGGAATCACCACCATTTGCGAGTTTGGTATAATCTGTGGCCATTCTCGTAATTTTCCAGAAACCTGAAAAAGTCAATAACAGTCGCTGAGTCACCCCAGAGCCAAATCTAATTTCTCATGGAGGAGTTTTTACGACTGCAAAATTGATTGCGCCATTTAAAAGAAGTCTTTTTTTTTTAAATAAATGAAAAAAATGTATTACAATTCTGGACACGATTGTTAACTTGTGGTCGTAAGATTACTCTAAATTTCTGAAGATTGATAAGAATATTTTTTAATTTTTGAAATTAAAAAATATTTTTTAAACACGTATATCGCAATCCTTCCTCTATAAGAAAGTCATAATCGTAGTACAGTAGAGCGTCGATTATCCGAGCGTCAATCATCCGAACGATGATTGGTTTATCCGAATCGTCAATCATCCGAACAGCAATTCGGTTTTCCGAACGAAAAAAACGAAAAAATCCTCGATTTCTTCCCAAGAAAATAGCATATTATATAGAGTCCGGCGGTTTTATCAGAATATATAATATATACTAACAATGATATATTAAAAATATTAATTTTCGATAAATACATACATATATATATACTATATATATGTATTGTATTTATATTTGTATTTGTATGTATTGTACTATACGTATATATTCTAATATTTGAAGCGTTTCAGTTCCTCCTTCCCCCTTCACAAAATATTGAAGTTCGATCATCCGAATTTTCGATTATCCGAACGATCGTCGGTCCCAATTAGTTCGGATAATCGACGCTCTACTGTACATTTATTTAATGCTGTTACTACTTACCCCTATCGTCAGAGTATCAATGAAATTGGGGGTTCTGCCCAAGCCAAAAGTGGTGTAAGGTAAATTGAGTGAAAAATGGGCGCTCTGGGGCAATTGTGCTGCGATAGCGCTACGAGGACTACCATCTTGCGTTGTAGTTTTGTAGGCTATTGAAGGCCCAGGCAAATTGGTACCATAAGTACGTTTCTTCTTTCCCAAAGTACCGGGAGAGATGGGATACTTGCTATTGGTAAGACCAGTGAGTACCATAACTTTAACGAAATTAGCATCGTAATCCAAGCTGTTTTTAAAGGCAGCGGTGGAATATTGGTTCTTGCCCTTATCGTATTCCACAAGAATAACATCCAATATACCATCCTGATAGAAATCGTAAAAAACAGCCATAACACTTTCATTTTTGAATGGACTGAGGGCGTTCCAGTGGACTTCAAAAGTTCTGTTAAATTCTCGACATCCGTGGCATGGTACATTAAGCAAGAGAAACGATCTTATCTGAGCATTCGCAGGATTTTGAGGATGTGATCGGAGAGTCGCCAATAAATCCGGATATCCATCCATGTTAAAATCTCCACCTCTTAGAGTTATTGTGTCGGTGTAGCGCCTTTGATTAGTATCAGGTGGCACAAAACCCCATAAAACATTATCGTTATCACTGAATTTAATCTGTAGATTGTGCCAAGCTCCGTCGCTGTAAATCATTATCGTACTCGTGGCGCAATCGGCATCCATGCAAACCGGAAGTACCAATTCAATTTTGCCCTTCAACTCGACGTCGAGAAACAAAGTTTGGCCAATTAGACCGGCGAACTTTTGTCGATTTGTGTCGTTGTACGGCAATTCGATGGTGTGATCAAAAATGAAATTGTTCGGAGCCCCGCGCCATACTTCGAAATTCTTATCTGTCGTTACTACGAGATCCGGCAAAAAATCACCGTCGAGATCCAAAAATGCGTTTGCGTGCGGTTTCCTTATAGGAAGAAGATCGTGATTTCTGTATGGAGATTCCATGCGAATAGCTTTGGGGGTGGTTCTGTTCTTGTTAAACACCCAAAAAGTTCTATGCCCTTCGGTGTCCAGGCCAAAGAGATCCATTATCATGTCCTGGTTATAATCCACGGTCAATGGCTGACCGTGCATTACCACCATGGGCTTTGATTCGTCTGTACAGTTCATCTGGCCATTTCCACCCCATAGAACATAGGCCTGCATGATATTTTCATCGTTAACGCGTTTTATCGTTGTCACCAGAACATCCATAAAGACGTCGCCGTCAAAGTCTCCGGGAACGACGCTGGTGACAGGATAAGTGAAAATGCAACTTAGATTTTCATTTGGTTGGAGAAGTGGCTCCTGATCGGATGCCAATAAGATTTCCAGCGTGCTGCCATTTTTTCGCAGGACGAAAACATCGGTGAGCTCGTCCGAGTTAAAATCCCCAAATGCTGCAGGCATTCCATCGAGAACATTGCCGAATACAGCTGAAGTTATGTCGCTGCTCGATGCTGTTGCTAATATTGCGGCCAACGAAAGGAGAATGTACCTTGCTTCCATCTTGATGCTTTTACATGATCTGTCGATAGAAGCTTTTGCTTTGAAAAAGTGTCGCATATAATGACATGACATATAATGACATATTTTTTTCTTATCATAAAAAAAAAACAATAGATTTCTGCATCCAAAATCAATTTAACTCCCATGAAGACAACCATGAATAATACAAGATGGCAATGTATGAACATTAAAGAAATTGGATTTGCAAGGCTTGTGTACAGGAATTTCCATAAGCAACTCTTATACCAAAGTTATAGCAGTAATTTGGTAGAAACTGTGTATGAGCATCAAATAAATTTGTCTGTCCTGGCATTGACATATTCAAAGACGCAAAAACAATTTCTGTATTTGTTAATTGATTTTTTTCATTGAGCTTTCATTCTCATTAACCCAATTTATTTTTTTTAACTATGAACACTGGGGTTTCAAGGACCCCAGTGTGACTAGCGGGGGTTGTTAATACCAGCGTATAATAATAATGTATGCAATAATTAGTGGTTAAATACCTGGAAACAGCAGAGAGAGCTACGAAACTATAAAATTTCCTCCCGGAATATGAGTCAGCTTGAATACGACGTCATGTTTGTATTTTGATCGTGATGAAAATCCACTGTTGAATCCTGTAGAAGGCCGCGAATCTTATTGTTTCTTGTTCCTTTACATTAACACGGTGGTTGAGATATGATGACGAACTCCTAAAATCGATCGCGAAACCTTCGAGCTTTTTATTTACGGTCGTCGCGTCGTATTTCTGACATATACGTTAATGAGGTTAATCGGAAATAACCGGATGTCAGTGTGAGAGATCAGCTGTTGGTTACACTGCAGCATATGTCGCGTGCGTGTTTGTGTTGTGCCACTCGACAGGATTGAACTTTTTTTCTTGAGCGGGAAACCACGCGATGGTAGGAATATCGCTACTCAGCTCGGTATTTGTCAAGGGCATGAGAGAAATACAGAGTCAGTCGGTACCAAACCAGTTTTTCCCTATTTCCATCGCAACTGTCAATTTTTTAACGTGACGTGTTATTGCTCGGTCGGTAACAAAAACTGTAAAGCGTTGTTCTTGGTCACAATTGATATTTCAGGCAAAAGACGAGAAGTACTGACTGCGTCTTGGTATCCTCCAGTCAGTACTTCTCGACTTTTATTCGAAAAATCAACTGTGGCGAAGAATAACCCTTCGGGAAGATTCAGCTATCTCACTCGCACTTATGGCGATCTGAGAGAGACAGACGATATGTAACACATCACCTTAAGATGATGTGCTACTGCTCGGTCGGTAACAAAAACTGTAAAGCGTTGTTCTTGGTCACAATTGATGTTTCAGAAAAAAGACGAGAAGTAATGACTGCGTCTTGGCAATCTGCAGTCAGTACTTCTCGACTTTTATTCGAAAAATCAACCGTGGTGAAGAATAACACTTCGGGAAGAATCAGCTATCTCACTCGCACTTATGGCAATCTCAGAGAGACAGACGACATGTAGCACATCATCTTAAGACAAAAAAACCAATTAGGTTTTCGTAGCCAATGGCAAACGCATAAAAAATCGATATTCGGCATATATTTCGACATCCATTCGAACATTTTTTCTAAAACTAATGCTAAACAGGTGACAAGCGGTAAATCAAGCATTGGTCAGCAAACAGAAAGGTACTTGTATATGTTTTTTGATTTGGTGCATTATTACGTCACTGAGATAACACTTGGCGGGCGCTGACATCTTATCATCACATTTGAAAATTAAATGTGAAGACGTCAATTTTCTAATATAAAATAATTCGTCTAACTCTCCTAAAACTTGTTGTTGATCATATTTTATTTTCTATCCTAGTTGTGGTAATTTATTGAGCAAACAAATAAATATGACATTTGTCGTGTGACTTTTGAGCGTAAGTTGATTTTTGACAGCTCTCGAAAACAGTGAGTAACGCGATGAAGGATAGCGATTATTTGACAAGATCATCGCGTAGTAGCGGATCAAATGACTCGCCATTTATCATGGATCTGACTGTAGATCCTAAGAGACAGAGATTTCCCTTTTGCATCGTATGGACACCGATACCTTTACTCACGTAAGTTAAATTCCTAACCTCCAACAAAGAGGGCAACTATGTTTAGGTTAAACGTATGGGTTTTACAGATATTTTATGCCATTTATCGGACACATGGGCATAGCCACCTCGGTAGGTATAATACGTGATTTCGCTGGACCTTATCATGTTTCCGAGGATAAAATGGCCTTTGGGAAACCTACAAAATACTGGCAACTTGATCACAATCAAGCAAAAGGAGGATCCATTGGATGGGACGCAGCTGTATCCGAAGCTAGTGAAATATACAAAACTAGAATGGTGGGGAATATTGTCACTTTAAATTGAATTGTAGTAGAACTGGAGAAATGCAGTACAGTGGACTCTCCGATAAGTTAAGTTCCGAAAAGCAAAGGCATTCTGATAAGTTAAGGATTAACGCTTTGGTAAGTTAAGATCAACCCTTTTCTGAGCTGTTTCTATGTGCTGGCGGGGAAGCGAATTACCCTTTCTACTTTACACTACCTGTGGTAGAAAACAAGTCTATTGTATCTCAAGAATAATTAGATATTGGAACAATTATTAATCGTACATTCATTTTTTAAAAACAAAAATTCATGATCTTCAATCCTTGAAAAAAATGTAAAAAAAATATAGATTTTTCCTTTTTTAATATTGGTTTATAATTAAATAATAATAATGATAGTATCCCAAAAATCACTGCGATTGCCATCGGACCGTATTGCAGAACATTTTTTGTGGACGTGACGACAGTATAATGTAAAATACGAGCCAAATATCGACGGGGCTTTTATTTGAAGCGTGATAAAAAGATTTGACATTTTAATATTTTGCTCATGGCGTTTCATCGTGACAGACTAAAAATTCAAAAATTTTATAGTCACGCGAAAACATAATTTGTAGGAAATTTGTAGGCCTTCAAAGACATCAAGTTTTATTTCAACAAACCTTCTATGTCAATAATTGTAGTTTTCAACGTTAATAAAGAAAAAAGTGATATATATATAAATTATGTTACTTATAATACTGAATTTCCACGTAGAAAACTTAATCACCGAAAAAATAAAATTATTAGAGATAAATAGTAGTAGATTTCGGGATATATGACTGAAGCTACGAAAGATACGCGTAAGTAGTAAATTACCGCGGCTGGAGTTAATCATTTTTACCCCAGACCGTACCCCCATTTTCGACATGCGACGAGCTGAGGAAAGGGAAATTTCCCGGCTGGAAGGGCGCCCGGGAAGATCTTGGGCAAGTAGTGGGGACCTTATCTTATCGTAATGGCCTAATCGGCTTTAGTTCCCGCGACCTTAACTTATCGGAGAGTCGACTGTAATTTTCAAAGTAATGGAATCGCTACAACTCTGTATACAATTTTTGTAATTTTAGCACAACTTGTGTTGCGACAATTGTCACTCTCACGTAGCAACGGCTCTTAATTTTATGAACTATAAAAACTCGAGCAACTGGAATATGGTTAAATTAGCATTCTTTATGCTTATTTTTGGCAAATATGTCAGGTGAGTAAACACTGAAATTTTTTCATCAGTCTCATAAATAACACTACTAATAATTTATATTTTTCTTACAGTTTATGGGGTTTTATCAAGACTTGGTTGCCTTTTTGTTTAATAGTCGCGGTCATCGCATCATATATCGTATTTTGCGCGTAAAACGTGAGGATACTAAGATAAATAAGTAATAATTCGATTTGTCATGATGTTTGTTTATTTATCATCAAATATATGAGGCTCCATTATTATAACTCACAAAGTTGTACTTATGGCAATGAGAAGACATAGGCAGCACTTTCAACGCCTTCCAACAAGTCGAAAAAGTGTTTCTGCAAAATTTTCGGTACTTTTTGTAAATATACATTGTTATTACACTCTTCCAACACCATTTATAGAGCAAGTAGAACAGATGCACCGGGCGTGACGGATTTTTAATATATCCAAATTTTTCAAGTTTTCTATTACAAAAATAAACCATGTAGCTTCTACATTCACTGAATACTAAAGTATCTAATATGTGGCCATAACTGGTACATAAATTCTAGTAAACGTTTGGGCTTTTGCTTCATATGTTTACATAGATAAATTCACACTACATTACTAATTTAACTTTCTATTGTGCAATGTTTCATGTACATGTGCTCCAAAAAATAATAATCGACGTTGAAACAAGAACAAAAAAAAACGAAAGCTAATTACTTAATTTATGACAACATGATAGAACCATTCCAGAATCTTCAACAGGTTCAGCTACTCAATTAAAAAATACTTAAAAACCTAGGATTAATCATGGCAAAGGAACTTGGCAAAGTCGTACTCCAGCCATAGCGCGATTTGATTTTACTTTCCATATTAATAAATGTAATTATGCACACGTAATTGTACAATTTGATCGCCAATGCTATATTAGTGTTAGGTCGCTGCACAGAAATGAATTACAACGATGAGTCGTCGATTTTGTTTTCACAGGAGGTATCATCACAGTTTTCAGGGATAAGATCATCGGACCGAGCAAAGATATCGAATCTAATCAACAAAATCGAGTTATTCCGCTCCACTTTCCATTTCATTAATGACACTCCTCTCGAGGTTAAAATCGTAATCGTATTCTTCGTTCTGTACGCTCAGAACAAAAGACATGATTTCATCTATTTGAAGCCTGTCAATTTCAAAGTCATTATTGAGACTTTTGTTTAGCTTAAACGGAATTCCATGGAGATAATTTTGTGAATCTCCAGCGGCAACCTGCTGCTGTGGCATTGTCGGAGGATAAGGTGGCATACCAGTTGGTCCATCACCTAGATTAGGATAAAGTCCACTGGTCCTCTGGGAATTTGGTGACAGTGGATTTTCTTCTTTCTCAATAATAATGTAGTCATCGGACTGACCAGCGGCAGCTTCTTCCGGAGTGTCCGGTGGCGATTCTCTGTGATGCTTTTTGCGCCCAAAGAACCAAGACATTTTCTGCAAAATGAGACCAATTTATGTTAAATGGCAAACAAATATGCAGTACAGGTAATTTGTACTATCAAAAAACTTTTAGGTTCAAGAGGTTGATGCAGATTTATGGATGGGCTTAATTTAAAAACCTTAATTTAAAATATTATGTAACCTGTGGTTTAGGGTGGTCCATTTTTGCACGATATTTTTTTTTTACGCGGCACCTCTCAAAACTGTTCTCTATTACGAAAAATAATTCCTCGTAAATCATGGATGTGATAAAAAAATTTGTACAGGTCGCGACGGAATTCTAAAATTTTCTTGTTTTAAACATTTTTTTCAGTGGAAATTCTCATGTATATCTTTACATTTTTTGCATTACATGAGTGTGGTGATATTGGATATCACTCTGACAGTTCGTTATTGTTTTATGGTAGCTTAACAGTACAAAATAATTGCCACTGTGAAAAATGTGTGCTGTGAAAGAGAAAATTAGAGGACGACCAGATATTTTCAAACAATTCAAAATGTGATAAAATTTTTATCGCTATGTACGAAACCTTCAAATGTTTACGATTATCATTCGCTCTTTTTACAAGAATGTTGTAGTTTTTATATAATAGGTTTTTTTGAGATAAATAAATCATATACAGATAGAGATTGACTGAGATAATTTTATAATTTTACAATTATAATTTTATAATTTTTTTTTTTTCGTTTGTTTTTGTTCAAAGGTCCATAATTATTTAGATATCTAAGTTCAATTTGGTTTACAGGTACAATATTATCAGACAAAGGTTGGGATTTAATTTGGCATTAATTCTCTTAGGGATTGAAATTTTATGGCATTTTGATTTTTTTTTAAACGTTTGCTCACCCTCAATTTTTCAGTTTCGCAGCACATATTTTTCATAGTTACCGTTATTTTGTACTCCAAAACTACCATAAAACAATAACGGACTGTTGCAGTGATATCCAGAATCTCTACACTCATGTAATGCAAAAATATGAACATATATATGAGAATATTCACTGAAAAAAATTATTAAAACAAGAAAATTTAAAAATTCCCTCGCGACCTCTACATATTTTTTTATCGCATCTATGATTTATAAGGATTTTTTTTTCATAATAGAGAACAGTTTGACGGGTGCCATGCAAGAAAAAAAATATTGTACAAATCCTACTGTGGTTGGTTAATACTTTATTTGCATTTGCCTTTCCCATTTTTGTATTATTATCACATAATTATTTAATAGGAATCAAATTTCTACACAAACATGAATTTATACCAGAGAAGTATATGAAATGACAAGGATGGCAAAAAATATTTATAAATTAAGGATTAGGATTAATTTGAAGACATGTATTTATTACAATATATTCTCTATTCGATACTGATAATCAAGTCGCTACTTAAAGTTCATTATGAAAGGTATCCATATGTAAAGAGTTATTCCCATATGATATCAGATGATAAATATGAGTACACCAATTAAAAAATTGAAAACATCAAAAATACTTTTCAATATGTCATTCAAAGATTATACAAATTCTGCAAAACGGAAATAAAATTATCAGGCTTCTTTGATAATAAAATGTTATCATGCTATTTAAATATCTATGATTCAAAAGGAAATGCAGAAATATTTAAAAAAGGTTGAACATGATTATTTTGCTTCACGTCGTTATTAAAGAAAACAAATTGCGACGTAATTTATTGTTGCTATGTACGAAATAAGCGATGACATGCTATGGAAACTAAGAATTCATATCACTACCAGACTTACTCACATGCAAAGGATTACACAAAGGATCTCTACTATAGAACAATAGCTTGCTATATATTTGGTTCCGCACGATAGTTTTTCACGCGAGAACTGACCATACTGTGTATACGACAGGTCAATTGTCTTGTTTATGCCACGAATTTCCTTTATTAATTAAACACGTCAGTGTATGAGAGCACGATAGTACCTCGCAACACTCGACTTTACGCCGCTATTTCGATTAACACGGAGTCAGACACACAGCTGACGAGTGACTAAACTACTTACGAGGTTGCCAACCTGACGAACAGAAATCTGTAAGCAGCTCGTAAATTAAATTGACATACAAGACTGAAACCAAAGTTATCTACAGAATTTTCTATTTCAATCAGAAATCAAACTTTTCGAAAGGCACATATATTTTATGATAATTACAATTTAGCCAGTTTCAAAATGTATAAATGTGTAATGTCCAACAGTTGGTACCATCAACTACGAAAAACTGCAGTGGTCAAGTTCGCACTTCTTGTCATTTTTAAAAAATGTCGGTATCAACTGTATCTTTGTTTCGAAGAGGTGCGATAATACCTTATTTTCCATCAACTCAAATGACTTATAAAAGTGAAATACATTTTTATTTTTCTGCCTATTGGAACACCGAAATCATACTTATTAATGAAGAGACACTGTAACGATTCGATACGAAGTTTATTTCTTAGTCATACTGTAATTGTTACTTTGATATGACCACGAATCGCGTATATACGAAAACAGCTTTCGTTGATAATTAGATAGATAACAAATAACTCAATGAAGAGTATATTCCATACAATTGCATATATTCGAGCCAATAAATTCTAAGAATAATAAGAAAACAATAGATTCTCACTAAACCTTGTGACCTCTTCTTGATAGTGCTCAGTACCTGCAATATATATCTACATATCAAAGATACGAACGACTACGTTAGTCACAGGAGCGTCGTCGTAGTTGCAGGTTAGCGTTTGGGCTTTCGGAGAGCGCCACGGGTTCCGTTGGGGCGAATTATTATCGCTGTGGATCATAGAATTCGAGATACCAATTGATCGACACGAATTCCGACATAACAAAATAATCGCATTAGCGCCGACGACGATTTTCAACGTCGTTTTGGAATGCTATTAAACTAAAGCAATAACGTTGCCGTAAGGCGTCATGGGAGTGAGCGAAAATTTGCCCCAAGACCACGAGCACCATCTCGCATGAGCTCCGCGATGTTGGCGCTTGAATTCGCGGCAACGATCGAGTCTCGTAGCCTCCGTATCGCGAAGTTGCGAGAGTCACAGCGAGGTAGCAGCGTAGTCGCATTGTTTTTGTGCTGGTGCGCCGATTGTACCGTAGTACATCACTGATGAACCGCGCGCGTCGTTGGCTTTTCGTCTGGTGGTGAAACAACACAACGGGAGACGGTAGTGTGTTATCACGTTGTGTGTCTCCTACTCTTTACCTCGCGTTAAAGCTTCGTGCGCGTGTGAAGATACGTTTATGGTTTCATTATCGTCTTTAGGACGAATTAATTGGCTTATTTTCTGTTGAATCGACTACAGCGAGTGTCGGAGAAATCGCGTCTTCGAACGATCGAAGGAGCTCGCGGCCAAGTGCCCAGCACAGGGCCTCCGACTCTTTCGCGCCAATCTTCGCGACTCGTGTGAGGTAAGCTCCCTCACTCCCCCTCCCCCCTTTGCCATGTGTACGACGACCACTTGACAACTACGAGACTCGGAATACACCGAAAACCATGCACTTATGAAGTCCATTGCGATAACGCTTATCGCACTGATTTCGTGCACCGATTCATTTTACATTGTTTGTCAATGGACGTGCATAAGGCCTTCGTTATATGGATGTGTGCATTATAAACGAGAGCGAATCATTGAGCAACCCAAGTCGAGAATGCTACGTATACCTATTTCTCATTTACAAAATCCATAATGTATTGTTTTCGGCTACCCGAGTGTTTGTATATATGCATTTACGATAGAGTTGACTATTATAAATATAGAGCAGATACTTTTCCTTGACATTACCCGATGTACTTGTTATGTTGCGACGTTTTTACGCACGAAGAGAGCGGGATATCTTAAAATAGACGAAACTACGGCACCTCTGCACTCCGGCAACAGCTCGAGGACGATTATATTGAGTTGGTGAAGGGAGACACGATTGTTTCTCGAGTTTGCTGATTTACGCTATCGAGTGTTTAGTCACGCTGCGAAACGAGCGTGGATTATTCGTTTCCATATGCATACTTGATGGTGTTGTAGGTAGCTGTAGCAATATCGATGAGTCGGTGCGGTCGTTGCAGATACTTACTTCGCTACCGTGCGATCAGTGACGAAATTCGATCACCTACCTTACAGATATTATGTGTCTCATTGCATTAAAGCATCGATTTTGATCGACAGGGTAAATGCGAACGGAGCGTAGTATTTTCTTATGTCGTACTTTGCGTTATAAATCAGCGTTGTTACTCTCGTTTAACCCAATATATTTATTTGATCCGTAGATTATTCCGTTGATTTTCATTTTTTTCGAAGGGTTCGTGCCTGAAAAGTGATATTCATTGGTATCTCACTTTTTTTATCTTCTGGTATCATATAAAATATGTGCTTGATGATCCTTTACTATTTAAGAACTATTTACGTATTATTTAAAAATAAAGTAGAACAGAAGCAAGACAATTGTTTTACTTGTGACATATAATTAATTTAAGTATTAATGAAAAATCTCTATTCATATCAGATTTCGTTGGCCGAAGTTAAATGCTAATAGAGCCGTAAATACGCACGTTATGTGCGAAAGAGACAGAGCTATAGGTGTTTATTATTGGGCGACGAAATTCCCACGGGTATATCTTAATTCTGCTTTTGAATATCATACCCAATATCATACTGTTACTATATGTAGTACTATTACTCGTAAGCAAAATCGTCTAGTCACGAATTTCGAATTATTCATAGATCAAAACATGTTTACTCCGTTTACTGTATTACATCAGAATAACACCACGCAACGTTAGCAGAAAACATCATCGACTATCGACTACTCACCTGTTGGTTGAGATTTTATTCCTCTTTTTGCAGTGTATTATCAGTAGTTTTTCTCTCGTACTCGTAAGTTATCGACAAAAAGGGTTTAAGATGACAAAAATATGTCTATTTTTTATTATTTATTCCGCCTCCTTTATTAGTTTTTTGTTTTTGTATCGTGACCTTGCGGCGAGATTCCGAGAGACTTTTTCAATTGGCGTCTACATTAATTGCATAATACAGCTTGCATTTTGCATCGGTGTCCATTTAAGTTTCCACTTACTGTTCGAGAAATAAATGAGAGGAGGTCCTAAACCTACAGCGTCTAATTCTACATGTGTAATATCCTACAGAAAACCGGCACGCATGTAAAATCCTACATTTGTAATATCCTACATCGAATTAATTTCCTCTAAATGAGCGTATTGTAAAATCCTTCACGCGCAATATTCTACAAAAGTAAAATCCTACATGCGAAATTTCTATAAAAGTAAAATCCTTCACGCGCAATATTCTACAAAAATTAAAATCCTACACGCGTAATATTCTACAAAAGTAAAATCCTACACGCTTAATATTCTACACACGGAGAGAATTTTCTGACAATCACTATTAAAAAAATATAGCGATGGTTCCCATGCAGCATTGTAAATTCGGTTTATTCGGCCAGTTTGGCGATGATTGCCATGCAGTACATTAAACGCGAATTTTTCGTGTCTAATATACAGTACGGCAAACGATGCCCGTTGTGTTCACGTCTCACTTACCAACGATACGTTGCTGGTCAAACGCAGCATACTGAAGATTGCTAGGCCTGTTACCTACTTACTTTCGTACACCAGTGAATCTCGGAAATTCGTGCAATTAAAATCGTACTTAAATTAATAGAAAGTAAAGGTATGTAAAGGTAGGATAGGGATAGGTTACAAAAATGTAGCATAAAAAAATACACGTTGTTTTGATCAATTATTAAACATTTATTTATTTTTCTTAAAATGAAATTATATTTTTAAAATAAAAATGCCATCACCACTTTTCGTCCTGATTTCGGATGTCATTACTTAGGAAGTTATGTCACGTGGCGAATAGGGCAGGTTACACACCGATTTATAACGACGACGACATGTGACGATTTTCTTACAGTATACACGAAGAATACATAGATAATATGTCTTTAAAAAAAGACGTGTACTTGGTTTTTCGTGTTCACAATTCCTTGTTAATTGCACTACACTACCGAGAACAATGAGCGCCTAACGCCGCTGACGATGTAAACACACTCAGCCGCCGCCAAACGTATAGCGGTCACGGCACATTTTTCGGGTATAATGAATAGGTTGTTTAGAACTACAGCCTGTATTTGGGAAATGAACCCCAGACGCACGGTCTTAGTAGTTGCAACGTTGAGGATAAAAAAATTTGCGATTTTGTATATGTCAAATGTTCGTATTTCTTTCAGGACCGATCCCGTAACTATAGATTCTATTAATAAATTAAGAGATTAATTTCTTCATATATTACGAATCGTAATCACTGTCCGTTGGAAGTCACGACTACTGTCAAGCTTTAAAATGTCTTCGAGACACTTTTGCGTATAACATCCTTGCAAACTTTGGATTATTTACAGTACGGTTTGAAAACCGAAACATAGTAAAGATTTCTGTACGACGTGCAGCACACAGTAAAACACGATACAGTACTCTATAGGAAAATATAGAAATATACGCCAGAAGCGCTGAATAAACCGAGTTTACTATACTAAATCGGGTAATGATTACCAGACTCTTCTCTCCGTCCATGTGATCGCTTCCTAACTCGCATCTTTTCCGACGGTTATATCCCTGCGTTATTAAACTTTAATGAAACAATTACAAACTTTAGCACTGATTTGACTAGTGTGAAACAGTCGAACATCCTTAATATTCTAATACGTCTCAGTATATCGTTAACTATTATGTCATATAGCTTAGTATTAAAATGTTCAAATAGTTCCTCCGTAAAATCACGCCATCTTCCATGTAGCATACGATAATTTTTTTCCCGACTTCTCATTACAACCATCGGTCAGAAATGGTTCGTTTTCCTCCCTAGGGAGTCATGAAACTACATTGTGCATGCGTACGTGTCAAAGATTAAAAACGAGCGATTTCGCACCCGCGTTACACGCACAAAGTGAGTTTTTTTAAGTGAAGTCGGAAATTTTTTTTTTCTTCCTAGTCGTTTAACCAACTATCAAAAACCATTTTCGTAATTATTTTCTGTATAAATGGAGCAAGTAATTCCGCGTTTTGCTGCAGCACATGGGCTGGAACCCCAATTGTCTGAATTGCATTATCAGGGTCAACTTTAGTCAAAGATAAACGAATAAAATCAACGGAAGGGAAATCGCTGTCCTCTTCCGGGAAGGGAGCGCTGGAACGCAGTTCCCGCTTGATGTAACCTATTAATTTATCCCGATATTTCCCCTCCCTGAGCAAATCCATCGCACGATCACGAGCTTCCTTCAGTTTCTGGCAGGCGTTCTCATATTCCTTTGCGGAGCGTTTATAGTTATCCCAGGCTTCTTCTTTTTTCTTTCTCATGTCTTGTACTTCCGAAGTATTCATCCAAGGGCTCCATCCGTTAAAGGCCCCATCGGAACGTGCACTTGACGATATTATGTAATCAACATTCGACCACAGGTCCTGGTAAGGTTTATCCTCAATCCAAGACCACCAGGACTTATTTACTTCCATGGAAGACCAGGTTCTTTTTTTGCTTGGATATCCGAATTGGACGTATGCAATCATATGATCGCTGTTGCCCAATGGCGCTCCAGTCGTTACTTGGGGTTCAGATATGAAGTTCTTGTGAAAAATCAGATCAAGCCATTTTAGTGGGGACGTAAAACCTTTGCGATTTGGTTCGGGCATACATTGAACGAGTTCCTGATCTCTGAAGAATTCTCTATAGCAGTCGTTAATATTCTTCGTTCTAGATTCGATCGGAGAGCCCCAATCTATCGATAAGTTGAAATCTCCGGCTATGATAAGTTTTGCATTCTTACCAATTGTACCATCGTTGAAGTCATTCAGACGTTCTTCTAGGAACATCATCAGCTCGTCGTCTACGGATCGATCAGAATTCGGAGGTCTGTAGATTCCGGCGACGGACAAAAACGTAGTACCCACTGTGATATTGAGCCAGAGGGCATCGTATCTTGAGGGCCCTCCTGGGATGCATTGAATGTTTAAGTCGTACATTGCATAATTATTGATCTGCTCCGCTACGTAAATCGCAACGCCTCCACCTCTCGAAGCGCTATCGGTACTCCTATCTACTCTTTTCAGTTGGTATCCTGGAATTACGAAGTCAGAGTCGCTGTGATCTCTTGATAGATGGGTTTCCGTCAAAATTATTAGGTCTGGCTGAGAAAAAGACACTTCGTAAATGAGATGATCAATATTTGAATTTAGCGTGCTTATGTTTGTGTAAAGCACATGTATGTTGGCCAGAATATCAGACACATTAGGGACGTTCGAGCTTGAGCAATGCGGCTCTTGTTCCATTGGCATTGAGTTATCCGCCATCGGATCCCAAGGGTATGTCAATCAAACGCTCGGAGAACAGTACAAATCAAATCACAGCTTGGGTCACTTGAAATTCTTGGTTGAATCTTGATGATCTACTTTACAGTTTTTTACGAAAAAAAGTTCACCCGTTCGCGAATTTCCTTCACAAATTATTTATCAATTTATTTCCAGAATTTACTGAGTCACAAGTTCCACCCATCACAGTGTTTCAACCGATAGTGTTTCCTCAGATGGAAGATCGTACAAGCAGGTAGGAGAGTACTACTAGTCGATACCACTCAAAGATACTTTTATCTAATAATGAGTCACTATCAGTGGGTTTTTGCTATCTCCTGATAATGTAAAAAAATGCGCAATGAACATTCGCGCAATGAGTATTACCGAACAATAAAGCAATAGTATTGAAATATTTCCGGACGGAAGATTGAAATGTTTCATTTAAGATTGTAGCACTTCGACTCGTACGCAAACCCGCACACGCCGACACATGTTCTTCTCCCTAGAGTTAAATCTTCTCGTTGACAAGAATTTTGAACATTTCACTATCCCGATTTTCTTTTTTTTATTCTTATACCACTAGCGAATATAACTTTGAGTACGCTTATTGCTATTTACCTTAACAAATCGACGGACCACGAAACGGACATGTCCATTGGGGAACGAAATGGACCGAAAAAAAAGGCAAAAACAACCTTCTTTTAAATATATAATAAAAATTATATATTTAAATATTATATTATAAATATAATAATAAAAATTGACTCAGTTGCTGCTAACTGAACAGCGTTTTTTTTATTTTTGAATTCCCCATTCATAATTATTCTAGAGTTTGGTACAAATGCGGTATTCCATCCCGATTCGACCTGGGTCTGACCCTCGACCTCTCCGATTTGGCTCGTAAATTTTTGTATGATTGGTTAGACCCTCAAATGCACCAGATTTTTATTTTCTATTTTTTCCATGAAAATTTTGTTTTAATATTATTTTTTAATGACATATCGAATGCCATAATTTAAAAATCTGAAAAATACATTGTTGTATATCAAAATTTTCTAGCTTTAACCCTTTTAAGACCTTTCTAAGTATCTTTTTTATTGTTATTAGAATAATAAGAAAAATCTAAACATGGTATGACTTTTCGAACTTATGTAATTGCGTTTACAATTATAAAAATAAATATCTTGGGAAGTCGCATGAACAGTGCGATGGACTTTATATTTTCGTCGAATGAGAAGGAGGACAACTTCCTAAATTTATTGCGAGTCAATATATAACATTAAAAACAACCAATTTCTGTGAAAGGAACAGATCGTATTTCCACTTTTATATTTTTGCATAATTTTAGATGCAAACATGTAAATGCTTAATATTACTATGTCTACTTCATGTTTAAATTTTTCTTATACTTCTAATAGACAATCAAAAAGAGTTCGTACAAAGTGATCAATAGCCGAGTGATCGAAGGCGCAGATCTGCGCCTACAGAATCCCACATATTACATAATATTTTTTAATCATTATCTGCGATCAAATAAGTACAAAACTGATGGATAAGTTTGAATATAAAATTAAAAGTAAAAAAAAGCCATTTCATATAATACGCAACACCGACAATAATTATTGCAAGCAACAAAAAGGTCGGTCGTTTTTCCATTTCCGCAACGAGAAAAGGACCCCAAGTATTAACAGGAAAGAGCAGTTCGTTTTGATGTTTTTACGGTCCACGGAAAAAAAAAATTAGTTGCCATAATCAAGAAATGAGTTGACACAACCAATCGATTATTCTATTTATCTTACAACTCAAATGGTAATACCAACGATTCGAATGGTAATACCGACGATTCAAATAAAATTTTGTA
Source organism: Ephialtes manifestator (assembly GCA_963970395.1). Taxonomy (NCBI): domain Eukaryota; kingdom Metazoa; phylum Arthropoda; class Insecta; order Hymenoptera; family Ichneumonidae; genus Ephialtes; species Ephialtes manifestator. Next base: position 587,234 of record OZ019971.1, read on the forward strand.
AAAAATCCGTTGAAAGATAAATAAAAAAGGAAAAGAAAAGTCCCCAGACTTTGTTTTCCCAAGTCAATAATTTAGGCGCTACACCTTGCTAAACAAAATTTTTTGCAGATGCAGAAAATTTCAAGGTCATCATATCACGTTCCATAAAAAATCCGCACGGTGTTTTCTTCTTACGAAATTCACTACTATCCCAGATAGAAAAACGTGCCGCACGCCGTGACGTAAAAAATGCGCCATGTACTGCAGCATTAAGCTGCATTACTAACGGCACGAATGCGGCCACTTTGCCTGCACAGTTCCGTATACGCTGTGGCGCTACACAGCGTATCAGAACTTTGCAGACACATTGCCGGCATCAGCACGCCGTGCCGCCAACTACGCAGCTCAATGCTCCAGTACATGTCACGTTATTTGACCCACAGCGTGCTGGTGCGTTCCGCACTTTTGTCGGCATCCTGCCGAGATTTTTCTATCTGGGTATGGTATAAAACCGGGATTTGCGGACGTGTATAGAAAAAAACAAAAAATATTAGACATTTTAATAAGCATTGTACTGTCAAATAATAATCACAAATGATGCTAAATTGTATGAAGGCTAATTTTGACATGTTCTTGACCGATTTTATACTAATTTTCACAGTGTTCCTACCAAGGAAGATGCAAGTTTGTCTTAGGGAACGGTTTTTTGGAAAAGTAAAACCCCTCTGTTTACGCAAAATTGAATATCTTGCACACTATGCGGTCGAAAATGTTCTACTGAATCAAAAGATTTGTGGATGAAACTTTCTTTTTTATGAAAAATGTAATATTCTTAATATTACTTCTAAGATCGTATATTTTTATTATTAAATTTAATACAAAAATACAAAAAGGTAAAGGTATGTAAAGGTAGGATAGGGATAGGTTACAAAAATGTAGCATAAAAAAATACACGTTGTTTTGTTCAATTATTAAACATTTATTTATTTTTCTTAAAATGAAATTATATTTTTTAAATAAAAATGCCATCGCCACTTTTCGTCCTGATTTCGGACGTCATTACAGAGGAGATTATGTCACGTGGCGAATAGGGCAGGATACGCACCGATTTATAATGACGACGACATGTGACGATTTTCTTATAGTATACACGAAGAATACATAGATAATATGTCTTTAAAAAAGACGTGCACTTGGTTTTTCGTGTTCACAATTCCTTGTTAATTGCACTACACTACCGAGAACAATGAGCGCCTAACGCCGCTGACGATGTAAACACACTCAGCCGCCGCCAAACGTATAGCGGTCACGGCACATTTTTCGGGTATAATGAATAGGTTGTTTAGAACTACAGCCTGTATTCGGGAAATGAATCCCTGACGCACGGTCTTAGTAGTTGCAACGTTGAGCATAACAAAATTTCCGATTTTGTATATGTCAAATGTTCGAATTTCTTTCAGGACCGATCCCGCAACTATAGATTCTATTAATAAATTAAGAGATTAATTTCTTCATACATTACGAATCGTAATCACTGTCTGTTGGAAGTCACGACTACTGTCAAGCTTTAAAATGTCTTCGAGACACTTTTGCGTATACATCCTTACAAACTTTGGATTATTTACAGTACGGTTTGAAAACCGAAACATAGTAACGATTCCTGTACGACGTGCAGCACACAGTAAAACACGATACAGTACTCTATAGAAAAATATAGAAATAGACGCCAGAAGCGCTGAATAAACCGAGTTTACTATACTAAATCGGGTGATGATTACCAGACTCTTCTCTCCGTGCAGGATTAAAATCCTACATTCGTAATATTCTATATGAATAAATCATATAACGAACAAATTTGGCTCCGATATAAAATCCTACACGCGTAATATTCTACAGAAATAAAATCCTATATGCGTAATATTCTATATCAATAAATCAATCATACAGCGAACGAATTTACCACCGATGTAAAATCCTACACGCGTAACATTCGTTCGCTATATGATTTATTCATGTAGAATATTACGAATGTAGGATTTTACTCCTGTAGAATATTACGCGTGTAGGATTTTACTTTTGTAGAATATTGCGCGTGAAGGATTTTACATCGGAGCCAAATTCGTTCGCTGTATTATTTATTCATGTAGAATATTACGCGTGTAGAATTTTATATCGGAGCTAAATTCGTTCGCTGCATGGTTTATTCATGTAGAATATTATGCATGTAGGATTTTACTCCTGTCGAATATTACGCGTGTAGGATTTTACATCGGAGGTAAATTCGTTCGCTGTATGATTCATTCATTTACAATATTACGAATGTACGATTTTACTCCTGTAGAATTTTACGCGTGTAGGATTTTACTTTTGTAGAATATTGCGCGTGAAGGATTTTACATCGGAGCCAAATTCGTTCGCTGTATGATTTATTCATATAGAATATTGCGAATGTAGGATTTTACGCGTGTGGGATTTTACTTTTTTAGAATATTGCGCGTGAAGGATTTTACATCGGAGCTAAATTCGTTCGCTGTATGATTTATTCATGTAGAATATTGCGAATGTAGGATTTTACTCCTGTAGAATATTACGCATGTGGGATTTTACACCTGTAGAATATTTCGCGTGTAGGATTTTTCAATATGCTCATTTAGAGGAAATTAATTCGATGTTGGATATTACAAATGTAGGAAATTGCACATGTAGGATTTTATATTTGTGCCGGTTTTCTGTAGGATATTACACATGTAGGATTGGACGTTGTAGGTTTAGGACCTCCTCAAATAAATCGTGTGTCTTGAAAAACAGAATTTTCAGAAATTAGATAAAATTCTGGAAAAAATTTATACGTATTCACAAAAAATGGACAAATCATTTTCGTTTGAAGAAAAAGTTGGGTAACGGGTGATTTGTTGAAAATAATATTCCCACATGACAGTTGTTGTTGCCGTTGGCAAAAGTAGAGAAAGACGAATAATTCTATTCGGTCAACCGCAACGAGGCGACAACATGGAGGCCAAATTGTCAGTGGCGGCATAAATAGGCCAGGAAAGTCCCGACAATCATCGGGAGAACCGGGACGGCTCCCCCGTGTAGCCTTCTCCCGCTTTCTCTGCACCGGGACAATCTATTTTAGCGAATAACCTGACGTACCAACTGGGTCACCCCTTAGCGAGATCTCTTCGTCTGTTATATTAATATATACAGTATATTCCAACCTTCCGGACTGTATTTTTTTTTCTCGCTTCGAACAAGATAGCTCTTTAATAGAATTAGCACTACCAAATTACTTTCTAATGCAAAGAGAGAAAGAAAAAAAATATAAAACTCCGATAGTGGTTTAATTTTCTTTTTTTCCCACTATTTGCAATAATTCTTACTCTCGACGTTGCACTCAGAGAAATTGTGGGAGTCCTGGCAACTACAAAGTGACAGCTATTAATTTTTAATTCATGCAACATTTTTTTTGTAGTTACGGTAACTAAAAAATCATTCTGACTATTTTTTTTAGTTACTCCGAATATTTTGTGGTTATCGTGAGTATGAAAAAATAGTTACCGACAAAATTTTGTCTGAATGTGGTCCACTTGAACGTAGTAACTCTTGATTGAAGAGTCTACTGTTCTACTACTATTACCACTATTACCACATTCATTTTTAATAGAAAGAGAAAAAAAAACATAGAATACCGTAGTCTGGTCAGAAATTTTTGTGGCACGCCCATAGTTTAATATTATTTTTCATTCCACTTTTTGCAATAATTCTTACTCTTGATGCTGCACTCAGAGAAATTGTGGAAGTCCTGGCAACTACACTGAGAGAAAAGGTTGTTAATATTTGTTAACAATTAACAACCCTTGGTTAAATATGGCGAAATAAACCATTTAGTTATTCTTATTGAATCTCACTTGAGCTAAATAAAATTTGCTTGTCGCAAATGAAGCTCGCTGACATTTGTTAATAGTTAACAAATCTTATTTGGCTCAAGTGAGATTCAATAAGAATAACTAAATGGTTCATTTCGCCATATTTAACCAAGATTTTTTAACTGTTACCAAACTCTTCTCTCAGTGTACAAAGTAACAGCTATTCATTTTTTATCCATGCAACTTCTTTTTGTAGTTACGGTAACTGAAAAATCGTTCTGACTATTTTTTTATAGTTACTCCGAATATTTTGTGGTTATCGTGAGTATGAAAAAATAGTTACCGACGACAAAATTTTCTCCGGATGTGATCCAATTGAACGTAGTAACTCCTGATTGAAGAGTCTACAGTTCTACTACTATTACCACATTAATTTTTAATGAAAAGAGCAAAAAAATATATAGAATACCGTAGTCTGGTCAGAAATTATTGTGGCACGCCACTAGTTTAATTTTCTTTTTTTATTCTACTTTTTACAATAATTCTTATTCTCGACGGTGCACTCTGAGAAATTGTGGAAATCCTGACAACTACAAAGTAACAGCTATTTATTTTTTATCCATGCAATTTCTTTTTGTAGTTACAGTAACTAAAAAATCGTTATGACTAATTTTATTATAGTTGCTCCGACCGTTTTGTGGTTATCGTAAGTATAAAAAAAATAATAACATAGACTCAAAATGAATTGCTGTCACCGACTACAAAATTTTCTCTGAGTGTGGTCCACTTGACCGTAGTAACTTGTGATTGAAGAGTCTACTGTACTACTACTATTTACCACTACTATTTCAATCGGTGAACTGTAGCTATAAATACGTCCAGATGACAAGCGTGGACTTCCTAGTGTCGGACAGTGCCAAGTGGAACCCCGATGCATCATCGGAAGCTCCAACACGTGTTTCTCCTTTTTCCTAATTACGAATGGAACTACGCTTGATGGAGAAAGATCCGACCTACTGTCTGTCGTTACTCCCCCGTGATTAATTGGTTTATCGATATCGCAAACTATCCATTACGTCCTGCTAAGACATAGTTTGATAGTGTTGATTTGTTCAGTTAGCAAACTTCTTCTACCTGTTGCCGATACAGTTGTTTTGTTCTATTAAATTATTACTCAGTAGTTCAACTAAAGGTCACAACGCGATTACTCTGACAGTGTCTGTCGAATGCTACAAATATGATGTACAAAGTTTTTTTTTAACCTGAAATAAAAAATGTATAAAATGGATTAAATTTTCGAGCTTTTGTATAGCAGATGTTTAAGAAATTGCGATTATTCAAAAAATATAGGGGGAAAAACACGTCAAGTCGGCCACACGAATTTTTCATTTCAATAAAAACTTTTCAAATTTGTTGAGGATGTTGGTCTGGCTGAAAACAAAAATTACAAATTTTTTCAGGTTTTTTTATCGCATATTTCAGCCGTTACAAAAAACTGAAAATAATAATCGTTTATTTTTTAACGCCAAAACTACAGCTCTCGCAAAAAAATCACGTGAACAAAAAATTTAAGGTATTTAACGTTCGTTTCAATAAATTTTTTGAAAAATCTTCCTATTCTGTTTTATGCTATTTTTCAATGGAATAAAATTATAATATTTTTTTTCTCCAAAACTGCGTTCCCGATTCGGCTGAAATTTCTACATTTTGTTCCCTAATATGTCTAGAATCTGAGAAAAAATTGGCGAGATGGGCGGCGATTTCATTCCACTGTTACAGTTCTTCAAACGATCGAATACCAGGGCAATTTAATGTGTAATTGCTCTCTACGTTCAACAGACTGTCTACATAATAATTCTAAAGCCCGCACTACATTTTTTGCATCGGATATTTTTCCCTCTTCAATTTTTGGGTTTTTTAATACATTTATTTTATCGACTGATGGAATTGAACATTTTTTCCTGATGACACGTAATTCATCATCGTGCTCTTTATTTTTAGTTATTTGGAACGGCTGAAATATGCAATAAAAAAATCTGCAAAAATTTGCAATTTTTGTTCTCAGCCAGACCAACATCCTCAAGAAATTTGAAAACTTTTCATTGAAATGAAAAATTCGTGTCGCCGCCTTGACGTGTTTTACCCTATAGCTAACATTTTGTTGTCATTGTCCGGACTTTCGAAAGTGACTAAAGCTGATTAGCAGTCTGCCACTGAAAAGAACCAAAAGTTTTTTAGATTTCTTTTATCAAATTTTGAGGCATTAAGTCTTCGTTTTTTTTACACGGTATTATTTTTGCCTGAAGATTGCCTATAATTTATTTTCAGTTTTAAAATACATTGACAAATATTTTTCGGACAATATTGCTATTCCCTGGTGATCAAGAAATTATTTCAATCTCCAATTTACAGCAAACAAAGTTAATTATGCGGTTGTCGCATAATTTATTTCATTCCCTATTTTTTTATGGTAGATGAAAAAAAATCAACAAGAGTGGTCTTACACATTAGAAAAAGTGTAATTAAAAAAATAAAGGCTGAAATATTATTTTTTTGTTTCCAGTAATTACCGGGGCCGCATGTGACGTACGAGGAAGAAAGTGACCAAGTGTTGGTGTGTGGTAGGTGCGAGGAGGGGCGGGTGGTAGTAAATGCAGTGCGCGGTGGAGGTCCGAGATATCAGCGATAGGATCATGTCCAATAAGCACCCACCGACAACTTCAATTACGGCTAAAGGTAAGTGATTAAAGGCATCCATTTATTTAACAAGATTTAAATTTCAGTTTTAATATAATTCATATAACGTTTTTAATACGCATTACTCTTATCATAACATATTATTATTTTCTCCCGAAATCCCTAAAATAACCAGATTTCAACATATACCCTTTTAAAAATTTTCTAGAAATGTCGTTAACCTTTTTAACGGCACTGCTTAATTTTACATACAAATTTGCTCCATTACTTTACTCCAATTTTCCAAAATTTCCAGACGGGTCGTTACGCTTCTAGCGGGCATTTTTGTTACATTTCACAGATTTTCTGAAAAGACCCTTGAGGTTTTTTCAAGACATTTATGGCTGGGAAAGTGCAGCAAAAAATATTTTCTCATAAAAAAATTTCCCGATATTTGGACTTTATTCACGCTGCAGCGGAATACCTTAAGGGGAGGGAGTCAGGTCGAAAAAATTGATTTTCGAAAATCAATATCCTCCAAATCCTATTCCATATAAAAATGCCCAATGCATTATATTGTTGGTATTCGATGAAGGGATTTTTTTACTGTCGTCTGACTTGCATATGATTTTCAATATTTTCTTAAGCAAAGTTCTTAGGTTTTCCATTCTGCGCATGATTTAGATCAAACTGCTAGGCAGATTGGAATGGTTGACGTCTCATTTTCTTCTTCATGAAAAGATACACCGGCTAAATGGAGCAAACTATTTTTTTTTTCATTCTGAAAGCAAAGTTAATCACTGATTTAGAATATATCATAACATTTATTTATTAATAATTATGTCACTTAAGAAATATTACCTTTTATTAACATTTGCTCCATTTAGCCGGTGTATCCTTTCATGAAGAAGAAAATGAGACGTCAACCATTTCAATCTGCCTAGTAGTTTGATCTGAATCATGCGCAGAATGGAAAACCTAAGAACTTTGCTTAAGATAATATTGACAAGCATATGGAAGTCAGACGACAGTAAAAAAAATCCTTTCATCGAGTACCAACAATATAGTGTGTTGGCCATTTTTATATGCAATAGGATTTGGGTGATATTGAATTTCCAAAATCAATTTTTTTGACCTGACACCCTCCCCTTAAATTCTTTTTATCTGATAATTTTTATTTTTTTGCAAATTGTCTCCTCCCGCACTCGGCTCGTATATCCCGAGTGTACGGAGCTTGAGTTTGCTAGAAATAGAATAGCCAGGCGTGCGTTCGCCGCGCGGATCCGATCGCCTTTGCACTTTGCGCCTCGTCGGTGCACATTGGCCGTCGCGGCGCTGACGATGCGCGCGCGGGCGTGCACCACGGCCTTACGTATTAATAGAGCGTGCACTTTCCGGCACTAGCCATCACTCTCGCTCTTGCTCATTTCTTCCTTCTTTCCTTCCTTCGATCGCCCCCCACAGCGTTCATCCCTCCTGCTGTCTCTCTCTCTGTCTAACTGTCATACCTATATATATATATATAAACATATATATACTACTCCTTTCGCCACTAGCAGTAGCATTCGATATATAACCAACGCGGCACCGCGAATCTATTTTCGATCCATAATGATCCGCCGGATCTATCAATTATTCTGTTAATCTATTCGTCTCACCGCTATTTCACATTTCCAGGATCAGCAGTCTTATTCAGATAAACTCAATATGAAAAAGTCATTAGTGAACAGTGTTCTTGGAAAATTGGAAGTTTCCATATCCTCGAGATATTCTGGAATTTCATATCCGTTTTATCGGTCCTGAAAAAAAATTGTAAAAATGCTATTTCATTATCAGGTTTTCTAAGATAATTTTTTTATTTTTAAAAGATCTTTTTTCAGTGTCTGTTTCCGATCTATATAAAATCTAGATCTTAGAAAAAAAACTGAAAATTTTGATGCATAAATTCGTTAATTTAATTTGATGTACAATTTTGTGTTTCAATATTAATGTACTTTTACAATAAAAATAAAAAAGCTTTTATGGTAAAATTAATGTAAATTATTGAAATTATATTGTACATTATTATTACATCGCACATATATATTAAATTTCGTATACCGGTCATTGCATAAAAATGTCCAGTACTTGTACATTAAATTATAAGTAGGTTTTTTTACAGTTTATCCGCGGAGAATCTCGAAATATAAAAGGCCATTGCTGCGATTTTATTCATATGCTAAAACATAAAGTCAAAGATGAAAGCTGTTAAAAACTTTTTCCGATATTCGTATCAGAATGCACGGTTATACGCTGACATTTAAAACATCTTTGAAATTCCGGTGTATTTATAAAAAAATTGTTAAAATTTTAACGAAACGATTGCTGACCACGGAAATAGTATTTCAATAAAACTCGAGTCTTAAATTTGAAACATTATGTAAATCCAGTGTCGAACTTTATTATTGTGAAATCTCACTGAAATCTCAATAAAATTTAAGTAAAATAAGTAATCTTAAAGAACGATCTATATAGGATAGATGAATATATTCGTTATTCTGACTTTATTAAAAGTATGATGTTTCCAATATCTACAAGTTTCCAATTAATCCGTCAATGAACAGACGGTTATTTGATAACGATGCAGTTGATGGCGTAATGTTTATGGATTAGTGAAAATCTGATCTTGATTTGCGACTCAATTTAAACTGACTATTTTTAGATGGTCAATGCATTGTGAATTATTGGTCGATTTTATTTCCCCTCTTCAGCGTGACCAGCGTCTCCCGACCGCGTTTGCCAATTTCAATAATTACTGGGCAGGATATTGACAAAATTGCAAGCATAAAATCGTTCTCGTCGTCTGACTATATCGCACAGCGCATAGATCTTTATGATTAAATAAATCGTCAGAATTCTCCGTTAATTTTTCATGTAGCTCGAGAAGCCAGACAGAGAATATCGTGCTCCATTATAAATTAACGTGTTCTAAATTTGATCGAATTTTTTGCAACACTTTTTTTTTAGGATTATCTTCACCGCTGTTGTATCGAGCGTAGAAAAATAATTCAGCACGCCGAGGGGTCAATTTGCGAGTTAAATTACGTAATAAGACAAAAGTATTGAGTGAGAAAGATACGAGACTTCTCGATATTAATTGTAGAAGATTAGAGAGAAAAAAAAGAGAGTGATAAGGCGAGTAACGAGGGACAGTGTTGAGAAGAGTACGGGAGAGGGACACGTGCCGGGTTCGCAATGGAGTTTCGACTCCTCTTTATCGTTTATCGACTCACATTGTTATTATTGTTATTAATTAGGATAATGATTTGTGCGAAGGCTAATAATAATATAATTTAGCAGGACTTGGCAAAATAACGCGATTATCGTACTTTTTTTTTTAAACTCCATTTACTTGTTAATTTATCTGATGAATCATTTTATAGTCATATGCTTTTGAGGATAAATTGTTTATATTATATTTTATTATATCATGTACTATATTGGTACTAATTTGGTTCGAAACAGAAAACCTAAAGTCAGCTACTTTTCCATTCAAGCGCGTGTGATTTTTAATTGTAGTATCTTTGCATGTAATCATTTTTACCGGCGTTATTCTGACGCTTGGTAATTTTTACTAGTATTGTTAAACCGTGGTATTTTCATGCGGTATTATTGACTGTAATATTATAATAGTGTGATATTTAGACGTGTCACCAGTTTCTATTATATGACATTAAATAATCTATGTGAATCAATTTTTTTTTTCAGTAGTATGCTTATATATTATTTAATTTAGATTATATAAAAATATATGCTTATATATTTTTTATCCAATATGGTAAGATGTTCTTGAATCAATATCAGACTACTTATGGAAGAAATAAGAAACTAAAGTGAGTTTGTAAGTAATGGCATGGAATTACACTCTATTTTGGCATTGGATTGTCGAGAAGTGTTTGTACGGATGAAAAAAAAAAGAAAGAAAAACACATGCACGCACGCAAATCCAGCTGGGCCTCGGGAAAATGGAGTTAACACGTGGTTGCCTGGTGTGGTTACGTGCTGGAGGCGCTGGTGAACCGATATATGCTGATGCAAGCGAGCATTGAATAATGCAGAGACAGAATGCATAATAAGAAGGACGAGAGAGTCGCTGGCGGTGACGATGTCGATGTCGACGAAGTGAAGAGGGAAGAGGCGACGAGGAGGAGAATGATGCATGATCGCACAGTCGAGTGCATGTGCGCCGATTGCAATTCTATTTTTAGATATCACCATGTGTGTCTATTACATGTTTTGTAGCAGCAGAGTTAAGCGCGATCAATCGCTCCCTCACGAAAAAAGCTTCATATTCGCTTTGTGTAATCTTCAAATTTCACAGAGATGTAATATAAACATAAACGCTTCGGCGTTTCGTCGAATTGTTCGGTCAACAACTTGCATGAAAAACAAAAAATCGTATATTACTGAATCTCCCAGAAAACAATATGGCCGCACGCGATATGTCAATAGAACTTTGCTGTAAGATATAATTTTTTCCGGACATCAGATATGTCATGTCAGATCGGACATCAATCCTTTGAAGTTCTTTGAAGTTCTCTGAATATTACAAAATCATCAGGGGCCCCCGTGTGGGAATCTGTTGGGGATAAACTGGGTTGAACCTAGCGTCTAGCTAGTTTTTTCTATCAAGTTTTTCTGTAGTGGGACTAGACATAATCTAGCCAGAATGCACTGATAGATAGCATATCTATCTAGGATCTGTCTAGCTTTCATGGCACAGCTTACCTGACTAGAGGCTAGACATAATATATCTAGCGTACATGTATGCTATGCTCAGGCCATCTAGGATCTATCTAGCTTTCATGGCACAGCTTACCTGACCAGAGGCTAGACATAATATATCTAGCATACACGTATAGATGCCCAGGCTATCTAGGATCTATCTAGATTTCATGGCACAGCTTACCTGACCAGAGGCTAGAAATAATATATCTAGCATACACGTATAGTTAATCGAGGTACACAATATTGTTTACCTCGGCCATCTTGGAGCCGTCTTGTCTAATATGAAGGACTGGGGAGTGCCTCGCACTTGCTGTCTCTCGAGGAGGCAAAATTCCGATCCGTGGACGTTAACGAAGTTAACGCCGCAATGCGCGTCGTCTACGCGGCTCCGTGCGTGTTTTCGGCGGAAACGCGAGCGTTTTCCGATACAGGGAGATTCCGATACAGGGTCTAGTCGTGACACACCGCGCAGCGAGTTATTATTACGTAGAGTGGCACGTGCATGTTCGTGAAAGGTACCAAAAAAAACGTTCTAGAGGACTACAATTTTTTTTGTTTTGGACGACCCGAAAGAATTTATATTTTTTTGTTTTTTGCGATAGGCCTTATCGAGATCTTTGATTATTATTGAAATAGTATATTTCACCATACCTGCGCGGAAAGTTCGACTTTCCGCCCTACTGGCTTTACGTAATTCGAACTTTCCGCTGCAGATATGGTGAAAAATAGTATACTCCACTGGGGAGCGAAAGTAGACTATCCCTCCCTAGTGGCGTAATATACTATTGTGCAACAAGGGCCGAAAGTTGGCGATTGCGACGAGTGTTTGCGACGGGCGGTTTGCCGCCCGAACGAAGCGAGGGCTGCAATCACACGAGTGCAAACGCCAATTTTGGCCCGCGGTGCACACCATATTTTTTGTAACAAGTGCATGAATAGTGGTGCTTTGAATGGTAGTTTTGCGGGACGAACAGTGAAAAGTGAGGTTACCAACTTTCCACCCTAGGGTCGAAAGTGAAACAGCAGGGTGGAAAGTGAAGGAATCGCGAACTGCGCATGCGCCAACCTATCGTTTCAACACTGCTATGAAACTAGCCACTTTCGGCCCGCAAAACTGCCATGAAAAGCACCGCTGTGCATGAACACGTATTACAAAAAAGTAATTACGTACGTTATTAAATAATGTTCCCTGTTTAAATAATGTTAAACAGCTTCCCTGTTACGTGCTGATTTAATAAATGACGGTTTATATAAATTTTGTTTTTTATTTATCCTAGGCTATTTAACCGGTACCTGGGTTCAATAGAGAAATCCGGTCTAGCACCTAGTCAATTTTATGCTATAGGGTTAACCGATTTCCGTACTGGCTAATCACTAGCTAAGTTTACTGGGCGAATTAATAGAATCTTAGCCAGATTTTAGACAGTTTTTCTGTACAACGACTAGACAGCGAGAAATTACAAATAGCGCTCGGATGTAGCTAATTTTCCGACCTAGATCTTGTACAGAAAATAAGAAAATTACTCGATTTCTAGGTGATGGCGAGTTGGAATTTTCACACGGAGGTGAGACTCAGAGTTTTTCACTACTGTGTCGACAACGGAGTGGACTGACGCACGAGTAAAACTGACGCTGTTGTGTCGAGAATTCGAGATTGCGCAGCCAACTTCAAATGCGATGATAGTGCGTGAACGAAACATAACTTTTTTCATAATATTATAAAAGGTTATATTTCTTGAACTGATTTGAAGTTGGCTGCACAATCTCGAATTCTCGACACAACCGCGCCAGTTTCACTCTTACGTCCGTTCCGTTGTCAACGAATATAGCTGTGAAAAACTCGGAGTCCCACCCCAGGATTTCAACTACACAAGCCAAACTCACGTAAAAACTTCTCAAAATAGTAGACGGAACAATTGTAATACTTTTTTTTTTAAGTCGCGTAGAAACTGTGACTTCCTCGTCGTAACGAGGGGCTGGTCTGCATTGCGGTTATGTGCATCGTCTGCCAAAATCAACCGGATGTTGTTTTCTCTGCTGAGCTCCTCTCTCTCTCTCTCTCTCTGCCCCTGTTACCTCTATCGCATACCAAAGTCAAGTTCATTCGTCTAACGCATTGAATTCTGTATTTCATTTTTTTTCGACATGTTACCTGTAAGAGACCACTTTTAACATGAAATGAATCATGTTTCAAGCTGTAATACTTGTGGGCATGCTATTTGTGAGTTGATAGCCAGTCTTACCATTATGGAAGACAAGACGTCTCAAATTACATCAATCGATCGTTAAGATTCTATACTAAGATTTGCTAAAGTACCCATATTTGTATTAAATATGAGAACCATTTAAAATAAATAACATTTTATTTCGATTAATTACATTTTATTTGAATAAAATAAATGATATTCTATTGAAATAAAATCCTATTATGCTGGCTATTTAAGAAGAAATTTATTTAATGGCCGGTTTAATAAAATCTGTTTTCGATTACATGGAATTTATTTCATTTCAATAAATCGTATTAAATTCAAATAAAATTTATTTCAACCAAATAAAATTTGATTCATTTGAAATATATCTAAAATTTATTTAGATATATTTCCGGTATTTTAAACCGGAGGGGGTGAAAATGGAAAATCTAAAGAATAAAAAAATAAAAATAGTACAAGAAATTCTATCTATGTTGACGATCGGGACGCAGTACGAATATATTGCAGTCTACAGGCTGATTCTCAAATTAGAAGGACTTTGGGATGGCGATGGCGTTGGGGTGATGTTGGCATGCCTCCACATGAATGAATATTGTCCTGGCAACCATTCTGATGTACCAAGTATAAAAATATCAATTTAATACAACACGGCGATGAAAAAAGACGAATTTGTTCTGGTCATATATCAAGCAATCCCTTAAGCAAAATAATTTAATTATGTGCGAAAGATGACTGTAGAGATTCTGTTTCTAGGCTTCCTGGTACAATCCGCAAAAGTAGGATGACATCGTCGCGACGAAATACAGACTGCGACTTGCAATCTGGCGCGCCTCCACATGAATGAAGACAATATCCTTGCCAACCAACAGTGGACACTCAACTATTAGCTAGAAAACGAATGCGAAGCAAAGATTTTCGTCTAACCTTCGGTGAGAAGGTTTTAGGGTGAATGCACCAGTAATTGAACAGTCACCAATGAATGAATAACAGCTTTTTGAGAGTTCACGAAAAATTCTGACGACTTGGTTGAAAATTAGATTTTTAATTTGTCTATTTTTTTCAGCTATCTACTACGATTATTTTGTCTATTTTCGACTAAAAGTGTAGGTTAGATTGGACCGTTCATTTACCGATATTTTCGGATTTTTGGCTTTTAGTTTTTATTTTCAGATATTTCCGATGAAAATACGATATTTCTCAAGTTTCATCACATAATTCGACATTGTGGTCGTCTGTTAAAATTTTTGACAGACAGTCTGGAAATAGTTCATTTTATAGATACCCATGATAAAAAAAATTGCTCTTCTTAACTGTTCATTTAATGGTAACTCTATCCTATATAATGCACCTAATGATAAATAGGGAGAAGAAAGCACAGAGGAGAAAACGTGTAAGGAGGATGATTTTCGAGATATCGACGAGGATATTACAACACATACTGGCTATGTACACATGGTGCAGACACTGCGAGATCCTCCCACGCGTCGGCACCTTGCCGACTTGACAATATATTGTTTCTTCTCGTCCGTCTTCTTCAGCACTCGCTGCTTTACGTCTTCCGCTTCTTCGACAGCGGGAAGGGCGCGAGACGTTTGCCGACTATTATTAATCGGAAGTGTCGTGCCAAACTATGAAAATAAACGTGCTGTACTACCTGGCTTATTTAATGCGCGGGCGTAAGAGAGCGAGGACTGCTATGTTCGTGACAGCAGCGAATTTCTGCTGCCATTCATATTTTACATTCACTGAAGTCTATAGGCCATACGGATACGCTTGATTAATCATATATTCGATCAATATTCGCAGTGAATTTTTTGTTTGTTTGTTTTATAACAGCAGCAGCAACAGATTATTTTATTTTAAATAAGTCAAGTCTATAAAAAAATTTAAAATAAAGAAATTTTGAACGAATTATAGCAAAAAAAAAAAAAAAAAAAAAAACTAAATTTGTATGGATGAGTGAAAGGAATCATAACATTAGTACAAATTTTATTACTGTAGCTAACTATCGTAAATGAAAGAAAGAAAATACCAAGAGGAATTTACACAAATATTATGGGTCTTAAGAGGCAGTGATACATCCGTGGAAATTTCGTTGCTTGTAGGTTTGTCATGTACACTATGATTTAGATATACTAAGTTCATAATTTAATGTTGATTTAATGTAGGGTACGTGAATATTTAATTCCGGGTAATTCTTGGAACACTCGGACACCTTTAATTTTACGACTGACGCAATGTAAAAGTGTTTGCAAAATAACGTTTGCCAGGTAGCTCCTGACAAAATTGGTGCCAAAAACACAGTAGAAATGTAAATTTCACTGTTGGATTGTCGTTTATACGCCGCTATCTCGGCTTCGTGAGGTCAAATCAGTTTCTTCGTCGACAATGCGCGAAATTCTGATTAATTTTCCGATACTAAAGTACATACAGCAGGGTAGGAATTCGTAGAGAAATAATATCTTCGTTTTGGAAGGTATTTCGGGATCGAATATTACCATCGCCGAATAATTTTCAATACCTGTATACACGGGGTTGTTCGAGGTTTAGACTATTTCTGGAAATAAACACATAGTATCACCAGAGAAGAATCGTAACTTTTAGATTTCCACATTTATTACGATGATGAAAGCTTGGATATAATGAAAAAATGTGCAACTATGGCGCAGCTCGTTTATCGTGTTGATCTATCTCGTGAATTCGTAAGACACGTTGCAAATCGAGATCGGCAACTCTAGTTACTCTGAAATACATACCTGTCGTTTATTTATTTTATAATGTTTTTTTGTGCTAATGTATTTTCTGCATGCGATCGGAAAAATTATTTTTGCACCATAGCTGTCATTGCAATTTGAATAATTGTTATTCTTTGCAAGCTATTTGAGGTTAGTTATTTTTATTCAACTGCATTGGTAGTAAAATACCTTAAACAGAACCAAACAGGGTGTCAAGAAAATTTGTTGACCAAATGCCATAAATGAAAATAAATAGCCCATTACTTAACATATTCATTTTATTTTCACAATTTTCAAAAACGAAATTAGCAGAAGATACTTTTATGCCATACCCGTGCGCGAAGAACTATTTCGCGCACGCTCCGCTTCGCGTCGTGTGTGCGAAATCGCACTTCGCACACTGGTAGCACAAAATTTTGTTCGGAACTCGTGCGAGAAACTGTTTCTCAACTCGTGTGATTGCGAACTCACACTCGTTGAAAAAATGTTTCGTCGCACTCGTATCGAAAACTACTATTTTCAAATACCTCTTTACTGTCGCCGGTGAAAAAAAAGGAACAGACAAAGGGTTAAAATGTAATGGCAGAGAAACAATTATGTTTTGTACTAAATTTTGTGAAGAAACACGGAAAAAAGGCTTGGTTGGAACAACCAAGTGCCTTGGTTATATATGCGCCAGACGATTAATTGGTTAGACCAACCACACAGAAAAAAAGGCTTGGTTGGAACAACCAAGTGCCTTGGTTATATATGCGCCAGACAATTAATTGGTTAGACCAACCAAGTAATTTGTCATTTGTCCATTGCTTGGTTGGTCTAACCAATTAATTGTCTGGCGCATATATAACCAAGGCACTTGGTTGTTTCAACCAAGCCGTTTTTTCCGTGCAAGTAATTTGTTAGGCTACCAATTTCTTGGTTGGTCTAACCAAGTCACTTGGTTAGCTTACCAAGGGACTTGGTTAGATCAACCGAGAAATTGGTTGGTCACTTGGTTAGCTTACCACTAATTTTGCAGTAATTTGTTAGGCTACCCATTTCTTGGTTGGTCTAACCAAGTCACTTGGTTAGCTTACCAAGGGACTTGGTTAGTTCAACCAAGAAATTGGTAGCCTAACAAATTACTGTAAAATTATTGGTAAGCTAACCAAGTGACCAAGTGACCAACCAAGAAATTGGTAGCCTAACAAATTACTTGGTTCGTCTAACCAATTAATCGTCTGGCGCATATATAACCAAGGCACTTGGTTGTTCTAACCAAGCCTTTTTCTGCGTGAAGACAAAATAAAAAACAATTTTTAATATAAAATTTATAATTTTGTTAGACATTAAATATTTACACATTTTCTCATGACTAATTATGACCAACAAAACGAAATATTCGTCGCCATCTTTTAAAGTTAGAGAAGCGACCTTTTCAAAAGAACCCGTGGAAACACACTGCAATAGAATTGTGCTTCAGTGGAATGCGTTACCAGTCGATGCAGTCGAAGCAGAGACATTAAACCAATTGAAAAGCAAGGTCGATCAATATATTTTTACGTGACATTTTAATTATATAGAAGCAGATCAGTAAACACTATTAATAAATAACAATAATAATCGCAATCTATTTTTAAAAAATGGAGTTACATGAAGTTAAAATGAATAGATCATTTTTATTTAATGTAGAATAAAATGGATAAATCAACAACGAAAATTGCTTTCCATAGTAGCGAAAGGTCATTTCTGGCTGCAAATTGTGTAGTCAGGGACGATAAAGCTGTGTACGATCACGAAGGCGTAGGCCCCGGGGCGCCTCGACAACAAATATGTAGGTGCGCGGGGGTGGTGGCCTAGGTAGCGGCGACTTGAAATAAATCGTGTGTAAGAAAGAGAGAAAGAGAAGCAATAGCGAGGAGACGAGGTGCGCGGGAGCATACGGAAATAGAATGGCACACCACCGACAGAGAATCAAGAGAACTTAACAGTGGCGCGGTAGCAGCAGCAACAGCAGCAACAGCAACCACTGCCGGTCATCCCGGAGTTAACGACTCATAAGAGACGTCGTCTTCAATGTTTGTTACCATTCGCTATACTATTTATAGGACGCTTCGGGAATAACGTCAAGGACGCGTTACGAAATCCCCACCATTGCTCTGACCACGTTCTTCCTCGTAATCCAACAACAAGAAAATAGCCACACTTCGATTGAACATCCGATTATTTAGGTTGCTCAGCCAGGATGCCAGGCTCGAAATAATCAATGAGCCTCAATGAAATTGTAAACGGAGCAAGTGGTATGCAATTGGAATATCTCGAAAGAAAATCTTGGATATAATACAACTACAAAAGTCTTTGCAATCGTTATTTCGTAGTCTTCCGATTTACCGCGTGAATCGTTGTCTGTTTATTCTGTTGTCTTCCGCCCAGTTACAACTTCAACATTTACTTCAACAAGATTTCTCGTCTTGTTAGCTGTCTCCGGACTTAAAAGATGGCTTGACAACGTGTATTCGGACAACTATAAGTACAGCCTGATTTTATCTCTTTCCCAGTTTCTCAGTTCCGCGTTATATATTGCCCAACATTCGCCCGTCTTGATATAAAGTACAATTTTATTTTATGTTCTACTACGTGTATTGAATATTTAAGTTTCTTTAGATTTCTGACACTGAGAGGAGAACCCCAGTTTTTTGTCAAGCAATCAAAGTCACTTTCTTTTTGGAACATAGGCGATTGTGCGGTTCTTTATCGTAGCCCATCTCTGTCTATGCATGTTTGCAATTATAGCCCAAAGTATGGCACATATACCGACACCTTTCATGCATATCACTTTCCTGGCGTCCCATTCCATATTCGCTGTCCACGTGAGAAATTCTACGACGTCTTTGGCTATTTGGGAACGACTGGCAGGAGTTCCATCCTCATAATCAACTACTCCATCTTGAATCATCTTTTCGAGTATTTAGAGTATCAGCAAATGCCTTGAGCATCTGTGTATTGACAAATTAATAAAAAAATCTACATTCCATTTACCTCGGGCATGGATATAGCTCCGCCAGGAAAGTAGGGATTAAATAATTGTCCATCGTCCAATTCGACTCCTGCAGGTGCGTCACAATAGCCAGTGAGCAAAGAGAACAAGTAATTTTTTCCTGAATGTCTTGCATTTATGACAAAGCTCAAATCAACCGGTAGAGCTCCATTGTTCGCTGCTCTTGCAGCTTCGTCATTGGGAAATGGCGATGGAATTTTGTCAAAGATCTTGCCAGGTCGTTTGAAATAATTACCATCATCGTCAGGTCCGTCATTGACCTACAAATGAGGATACATCTTAATAATCAATTGCATTAACAATGAAATTATTTTTAAAACCACTATTTCAGTTTTTTGAACTTCATATTCAGCAGCAATGGCTTTCATCTCTTCCTCAGTGTAGGCAACATTGACAAGATCCTTGAAGGAGAAATAACGAAGACTGTGACAGGTTGAGCAAACGGTTCGATAAACATGCCAGCCTCTCCTGATGCTCTGATGATCCATGGACGACAAAATTCCATCCATCGACCAGGGATAATGAGGTGGTTTGGCCTCGAGACCCGAAGCTTTCACCGATCTGTCCAGGAGGTAGAGAATTGAACCGCAAGTCGCCAAAGCACCTGTCATCACGCCTAGACATTTTTTCAGGATTTTCCGGCTTCGCAATGACGAAAAAGGAGCCGAAGACGACGAATTCGAGGAGTTGTTGGTGGCTTTATAAATTCCTCTGTGAAGAGATTCAACGGAGCTTAGTCTAAAAGCGGATCTGAGGAGTCTTGTGGCATGTCGTAAATAGACTGCCATTTTTTGCTTACGATTATAAACCGTAGTGAGCTCGATATCAGCCAACTTCAGTAATAAAGCGGAATTTCAACAAGAGTCGTTTCAAAAACTTTTCACGTTGAGTGAACATCATTAATAAAGGTATTATTTAAGGTATCTCTGCGGTGCCGTTGAATAAATCAGGTTTTAATATTACGGTGAGTTATTCGCGAAATTCTACATTCCTGTTTAAGTCAAGATATCTCAAAAATTAAATGACAAACTGGACTCCAAATTGTTTAGCATATTCACGTTTTGATTCTCTTAAATTCTCTCTTTATATGAGTAATTATTAAACTCATGTAAGCGACAAAACAATAAACAGTTTAGAGTGTTTGTTGTAAGTAATACATGTTACACTGAAAAAAAATTCTATTGCTGCCAAAAATAGGTATTCTTTAATTAACTCTAGTTGTTATTCGTTCAATCCCATTTAACATTGAAATAATAAAATATTATTTTGTTTATTTTAGAGTTATTGTTTCGATCTCGTATGCATTTGGAGGAATTAGAATTCAAATTAAGTTGATAACGTTTGTTTCTGGCAGTCCGCAAACGATAGATTTATTGAATCAGTGACATTTTTTTTCAGTGTATTCATAGACAACATTAATTATCCAATTATCTAATATTCGGTGGGGTAAATCACGTTTGAATCTCGTACACTGTCAGATAATATATTGAATTAAGTGTACATCAAATTTAAATAAAGTATTAAATAAATAATTCCCTGGAGGAACTTCTTTAAGAACGAGAGAAAAGAATTGTTTTCTTCATGAATGAGAAAAACCAATGTGGGATGATTGATGATTGAAAACATGTTTTATTCGTTTCGAGAATCATTTATAATCGTTTGATTTGTGTATCGAATACATTGTTATCTAAATATTGCTGATTTCCGGTGTTCCGCCACCTGTCGGTCGTTTTGAGAACTATCAATAAGAGGGAAGTATATTTGTCTACGTCGTGTACCTACGATATATGTAGCTACGCACATGAGTAAATACCCTCTTTATAGCTTATGTGACTGAGCAGTTGTAGCGCCACCATCGGCAAGAAGCATCGCAAATACAAACTGGCAATAACATTAAAAATAGATTTCTCAAGAATTCGCTGTTTCCATCATTGTGCAAACCGTCCAATAAGGATCAACGTTATTTCTATCCTTCCGAATCACACTGAGGAAGAAGGAAGAAATTTGATTAAATAGATAACAGCCTATTAATTGTGCAACGTTGTATTTCGCCAGATGCTTAATTTAGATAACAAATTTATCTTCGTTCCCTTTTGCAGCATTTCTAACCAATAACTTAGTTGAACCTACAAAGTTTTTCTTAGTAGCATTTTAAACCATTTTCGCGGTTTTACCAATCAACCCTTTTTCTCAGTGTACATTAGTTGCATTATGTTGGAGTGTGCACTTGATTTTTCATGGAGTTGTAATTTGGGAGAGTTACATCTGTCAGAGATGAAAATGTGCCTCACAGATTCATCAACCCTGCGTATTAATGCGACGAAATATATCTCTATGTATTATAAAAATATCTCGGCATCATCTTGAAATCAATACAATTTATTTGAATTAAATAAATTCTATTTGATCAAAATAAAATCTTATAACGCTAGCATTTGAAGAAGAAATTTATTTAATGGTTCGCCTAAGAGGATTTTATTTCGATCAATAAAATTTCAAACACAATTTCATTTATTTGAAATAGATCCCATATTTGATTTAAATAAACCCATGAGACCGATTTCTCTGCGTGCGAGGGTGCGTAGCCCCTAGTACAAAACGAGCTGTACAAAACCCTATCATATATGTATATATATATATATGTAAAGGTTCTATCGCCTTTATTACCGATATCTTCTGCCGTTGATCATATTTACATACTCTTCGCTATTACTGTGATGTATACGTGAATTATTATGTCGTTACACAACGAGCGTTACGCAACGTTTTACAATAAGCCACGACGACGATGCGAACACGTAAAACACGCCTGGGGTATATCCGTCGGATTTATAAATAGATGAGAGTTGGTTATGCACGTCGGGCGAACCATTATGTTATGCATACCCTACCTGTGATGCATGTTTGCGCGTTTACCTTACCGTTGCCCGTTTTATTTACACAATGTAGACTACGTATACAGCAGCTGTAGACTATGTATAGTGATGGATCTTTATCTCCGAGTGATTATGGTTATTGCCGATGCGTTATCGACGACTTCCTTGGCTATTTTAATATTTATTCGATAGATCAGATAATTCATTTTTCATTCATGAGGAGTTTTCATCAAACGTCTTTAGGGATTTCGAATAAAAATATTTTCAAAGTGTTTATTAACAAATTTTACACGAGTCCAAATTGCACATCTTTGGACACACGAACTTGAAAGATTACAATAAAATTCCATTTGATTCTGGACCGTGGCAAATATTATATATTGTATTTATAAAGGTTAATAGTATTCATTACGGTAAAACGTTATTTGCACAATTTTAATAAATAGATTGTTTATGATATAGGTCAAATGCATTGAACGTCGATGAAGCCACGAAGAGTTAACATGATTAAGTTGCTACGTCAGTGCAGACTTGCAGTTACCGCAGCTTATTCGGGTGAATTTGATTTCACGGAGAACTGGCCTGGCGCTAATTACACGCACGACGAAATCGAGTTGTCTCTAGAGGGCGAACACGTCTCATCACTCGAGTAGCACACCTCAAGAACTTCATGTGGTAAACTTTACATATTGCCACACAGAGGGTTGGCCTATATTTCCATCATCAGTAGCCAATTTCTCCATCTCTTCGGACCCAAACCCATGTAGGAATTGCTATGAGGCTCAGTACTGGCTTAGTGCCGTTGCCAGAACTGCCAATATTGGCAAATAATTCGGTGCCAGTGTGCGGTCAAATCTAAATCTGTACCGTGTTAATAACGTTTTGACTACTAGATATGTCCCAGTGTGGATAGTCAATGTCGGGCCAGTTTCGGTAACAGTTAAGTCCCAGTTACAGCTAAAATAATAAAGAATATTAATTGAAAAATATTAATTTGAGCTTACTCAATCGAGTAATTCAGCATTTTTAGGTTCTTGTCGCCTGAGCCAGCAGTAGATTTGCATGTGAAGAACTCAGTACAAGCGGGACGATTGCGGATTGGTCATTTAAATGCTCAGTCGCTCATGGCGCATATTGATGAGTTTGGAGACTATTTATTTTGAACTTGCAACATATTATTGCTGTGAGTGAGACGTAGCTAAAAGACATTTTGCCGGACGAATTAGTGTTGATGCCGTCATTCTCGGTATTACCGAACGATCGGGCCGGAAAAAAGAGGAGCGCTTTATGTGCATCATTCGCTAAATGTCAAGCAGGTTGCCTCCTCACTGCAGCGTGATTTTGAAGTTGCTAACGCGGAGTTTTTGTTAGCTGAAGTTTGGAGCCCGGTGCTGCCGAAGATGCTAGTAGCAGTGATGTATAGGGCGCCTAATGTTGGCCTTATGCTTGAATTGCAAGGTGCTCTGAGTGCAGCCCTGCATAGTTACCGGCATGCAGTCGTCCTTGCAGATTTTTACGCGGATCTTCTCACTGATTCCTTCTACTCGCGTCACCTGAAAAGTTTTTTTCCTAGAAGAAGGTCTGCACGTGGTTAACATGAGTTCTACACATCACACGGCGATGTCGGATAACCAATACCGCTAAGGTGGAGCTAGGCAAATTGGCGGCTTGGGGTAGTGAGGCTCGGCGTTAGGTTAAGTTTAACATTTTTTAAAAGTCTTATTATAAGTATACACTGTACTTCTCTAATTTTATTTTATTAGTATTTTATTTTTTGTTTTTTTTTCTCCTTATGTAATGTAATTAAGTATGTATCAGTGCTCTTAGGGGATTTATCCCAAAGCATGAAATAAATTTCATTCATTAATTCATTTTTATTAGATATTACGTCTTCCTCTAGTTGATGGTACATATTAGTCGTTGAGAAAACATATTAAATTCTTTTTTTTACATTGACGGGAATCGAACCTGGGACCCTCCGGATGGTGTTGTTGCGCTACGCTTTCGCCCACTCGGTCATTCAGATCATATGATTATACAATTTTTTTGTTTATTTGAATATCGGTAATATGAAATACAAAGTGAAATTAGTACAATATAGTCTAAACTTTATTGATTTATAGGATTGCGTTTGAAGTGGTAAAATTAAAAACACATTCAGTTATTTTTCACGGTAACCGGTTATATCGAAAAGGATACATTGTATCGTTTTTGTAATTTATAAACACATTCTACGAAGTTGCTTGTTTCATTGTTTACGCTAATTAGTTTATTATTATTTGGGTAGATGACCGTCTGATTGACCTGAAGGTCAGTACTAGGATAGGTGACGGCCTGGCTGACTCTGACGGTCAGTAGTTGGATAAGTGACCACCGGGATGACTCTAAAAGTTAATACTTAGATAGGTGACCGCCTACGAACCTACGACCGCATCATGAGAACAGGAATGTTACATCTTTTCGCCAAAAAGCTAATCCAGAACACCATATCGGTAATTTGTCTCTAGAACAAAATGCACCCAGCAGTAGACATGATTGGGCTGATGTGTACTTGTTCGGTACTTGAGCCAACATCGATCTCCAATAATTTGCCACGTGTCGCCCCGGTACACATAAAGTACCGCCATGATTCTTGGCAATCAGTAGAAAATGTCATTTGACACAATATATTTTTCGGATACAGACCCAACACTGTTTGCCAGTACCAAAACAGAATTATTTGCCGGAATAGGATATATATACGGTTTAATATCGGGCCAATGTCGATGCCAAATTTGAGACCCGTGTTATCATCCCAATACTGGTCTTGTAAAGATTTTGATTGGAACGAGCGTTGGCACCGTACATATAGGTTGGTGCTGGTTAAGTACTAGCATGAATTCTGGGCCACAATTCGGGCGTGTGGGGAGCTCTGGCAGAGTACTGGCAATTGATACACGGGAAGAAATTGTTGACGACGAAACGATCTCCATCGATTTTATGAACTCTGTATCTCGTATAGAGGTTGGGTAAAATCATGGTAAAAAGTCTTGTAAACGGTACTTTCTGAGGTAGAATATGCGACTTGAAAACGATAGTGAAGGCTAAAAATCGGTATTTTGAAGAGAAAAAACTCGGTTGGATTTTCCGACCGGAAGTCGGATCTGTGAATTCTGGAGTCAGAAACGAAAAAAGTCACTTTTTTTAAAATCATGGTTAAAAGGGTTGTAATTGGTATTTTCGGGGGTAGAATATGCCACTTGAGAATTATAGTTAAGGCCAAAATTCAATATCTTAAAGAAAAAAAATTTCGGTTGGTTTTTCCGACCGGAAGTCGGATCTGTGAATTCAGAAATCAGAAACGGATAAAGTTCCGATTTTTCAAATCACGGTAAAAAGGCTTATAAACTGTATTTTCTGGGGTAGAATATGCGATTTGGGAACGATAGTGAAAACTAAAATTTAATATCTTAAAGTGAAAAAAAATTCAACTCCAGAACGAAAAAAAGAGTTTTCAGAAAATTCAAAATGATTCAAATTTGAACGACTGGACAAATCTGCGTCAAATTTGTACTTAAATCTTTTTCGAAGACAGTCCACATGTGAACAAAATTTGAAATAAAGATCAATATCTGCTTCAACTTCACATTTCATAAATGCATCACGCAGAAAAAATTTTATTCCATTAAAAAATGAAACTGTAATTAGTTGATAATACTGTATTATTTTTCACTGGTGAGAGCTATTCTTGTCACAACTTATCGCGGCGTCAACAAGATCTTCTAAACGCTTGAAAAGCTCGCCATCTTCTTATCGTACGCATCCGCGTGGTGTCAATAATGATATTGCAACCCTTGCGTGCAGAGTGAATTGATATAATGAAACTCTTTTATCCCAGGAGTGATTGGAAACTTCCGCAAAAGATAATGTGCTATTTATGTCATTTTATCTCGGATGCACAAGATATTTTTATTGAACAACAGATAAGGCGATACGATCAGCGAAATCTATACTAATTGTACTGTTGCAATGGCGAATAAAGTTTTCCTATTCATTTTTCCTCCATGCGGCACCGCATGGTATTTTATTACAGACTGCTTGCCTATCGGTCCGTTTAAGTCTCAAATATCTATAGTAGATGCAATTATAAACCTTAGCCGATAATTAAAGTCTCCACTTCTCATAAACTCGGATATACGAGGATTTTCTAGACAAAACAATTATCGGAATTCCCATATTTTTATTACTCATACTTTTATCAGTTTTCATATTTTAACCAGAACTTTTTCTGGAATACATGCACAGAAAGTTGCCCTTTTCGCGCCTTGTAGCGAGTGGTAAAAATAGTATTTACATAGCGGGTCCGAAATATTTTCGCTAGTCACGTATATCGTTTTCTTCTATCATATAATACCAAAATAATTTTTTGTTTTTGTAAAGAATAATTCTTCGACTACGGCTCATTAAAAAAAATTCAAGCGTGGCAAAAATGTCGTATTGTAGTAAGGTGTGTGAGACAATACTTGAGGTGTTAAAATGTGAGAACGTCGACTATATAGTATCAATTCCATTGGTAATAGTCTCCGAATAGTAAGTGCTGCTAGGTGCTACAATATAAATAGAGCTATAAAATATACTGTCCATAACCATACTATGGACTTTAATTTTTTTTGTTCCCTTCTCGTAATGTACACTGCTTTCTAAGTTCACTCTGGATAATGATACTTAGTTTTTCCTTTAGCTATGTTCCACTTCGAAAATTGCGAAAGCAAAGCTATAAAAAAGTATTGTCGTCGAATATTTGTGAGTCGTAAAATTACGAAATATGTTGGTAACGCAACAAATGGAAAAGAAATAAAAGAAATTACTGACCAATCTGCACGGAAAGAAATGTTTGGTTGTGGCAACTACGTTTTCGATTTGTTGTACACAATGTCTAAAAAATTAGTTGCCTCAACCATATCGAATAGTAACCTCAACTATTCACGATTAGTTGTTGCGAGATTAGTTAGGTTAACTAATCCAATCGTTGGGACTATCACTCGAATAGTTGGTACCATTCGAATCGTCGGTATTACCATTCGAATTGTCGGTATTACCATTCGAATCGTTGATATTACCATTTGAGTTGTAAGGGAAATATAATAATCGATTGGTTCTGTCAACTCATTTCTTGGTTATGGCAACTAATCTTTTTTTTCCGTGTGTATTGTACTCAATATGAGAAAGTTTTCGTCAACGATGATTTTCTCGCTGAAGCAGAAGCGGCTGGTATTAATTGAGAAGCAAGTAACGCCTTCTCGCCAGTTGGCCGAAACGTGGTTGGATCATCGCCAGCTGTCCACGCGTTTAACAGGTGTTTTTTCAGCCGATTTACGATTTTACCTAATTATCATTCTGGCATACGTCCGACTGTGGGGGTCAATTGGGCTTGACTTTGTGGCTCTCTCCCGTAGCAGTCGCCAAGTTTTGAATTCGCCATTTGAATTGATCGTTTCGATAAATTATTTCGTTACTTTATTAGCGCTTATTCCAAAATTCATGCATTACCCAAAACACAATATTTATTTGCATTCTTGAAAAAGTTTTTCCAAAAATTCATCTTTAACATGAATTTTGTTCGAAATTTACCTACAGTAATGTAGTATTATCGAATTATTAATTTCAATACACATATAATAATATTATTATTTGTGTTGACCTGGAGAAAATGTTATATTCTTCAACTTTGACTTTGGCTGCCAAACGACATATTCTTCCAGCGAAAATTGAAGTGTCCGTATAGCGTAAGAACTCCTCATTTCCCGTTCTAATATTGTGCCAATATAATGTGATTGTTGTGCGTAAAGAAATTTCTTACGAGGTCCATAAATATTGGCACAATAAGTAGTTTTTATTATACACATATTCAAAATAGCGCCATAGAAAATGTCAAAGAAAATTTCCTGCAAAAATCCTTTACCAACCGCATCGTTCACACATTATTGCATATTTTTATTACTTACACGTTATTTACTTTTTTCACCGAAGACTGTAGAATTTACAGTTACGATGTATTGGGCACTTATTACATCAGGAATTCTAGAAATTCGATACCGTCGATGAAGCGCCATGAATGTTCCGGGAATTCTCGTATTTCGCTGTTCAGTCTCGCTTACGTTTTTTTTTTTAATTCAACTTTCTTGTGTCTTAAGTCTGGCTTCACATATTGGTAATAATAATATTATCGACGTTTTCATGTTTTTTCATTACATATTTATTTATCTATTCCGACCGAATTCTTCACACTTATTGTTCCACAATATGTATAAAATATTTAGTAATTCATACAATAGAGCATAATATAATTTATAAATGACGTTTTCATATCTGATAATCCAATATTGTTAAAACATTTTTTTTTTTTAAGTTGCTACTGGCGTATTCGCAACACGTGACTTTCTCATCACAATTGTTACTGGTGTTAAGTTTTTATCGTGAATTTATTGGGGTATAGTGACTAACTACACGAATAGAAATTTGTGAATTTCGCACATTTATTGTAATCTACTACATTTCTCGCTATAATTTGTCAAGAACGCGTTTTTAAATTTGAGTTCAAGCTACGAGTCGCACTCGCCGGGCATCGCGTGCGATCTTCGCGCCTCCCTTCACATCTCTCTTTCGTTTGGTGGTCTTATTGTCAGCATTTCGATAGTTTGACAAGTCGGATTTATATTTCAATTATTCATATTTCAAAAGTTTCGAATTTCATGGCGTTTATGAGGCCTCCGCAGGATTTTGAATTCGTATAAAATGCTATGCGAGTGATAAAAACTATGATACGATGAGTGTATGAGTGTTTATAGTCTAACATCATGACTGTGAATAACCTCAAATATTTTTTTTCTTGCAATTTTCACTTTCCTTTTAATCTAACATATGGTGTGAATATTCATATTATATTTCTCATTGAAAACTGCTCAAGATCATTGGTAGTACTTCTTTTGTTTAGTGAATGTGTAACACAATCCATATTTCAGGCAATATAAATTTTTCACAACATAGAGTTGCAGAAGTCTTATGTGAGTGATTGAAAAAACCACTAAATCTTCTCCGTACTAAATCTCTTGTTGTTCATTGCTCATTTGCTAGTAATTCTGTCTGTATGTATCATACCAAAGCATAATAACTTTTACATTAGCTTGCGGTCCAAAAATAAATAAATACATTTTTTTTTCACTATTTCAGGTAAAGTATCAGAAGCAGTGAAGATTTTGGATTGATTTTCAATCAATAAATTTAAGTTAAGCGGCCGTATATAAAAGAATCATTTTTTTGAACGCGGCTACGTGTCGGCCAACTCCGATCGATCTAGAGGAGTGATGTGGAGGGAGATGATATAAAAATTCCCAAAAAAAACAGTTTTACGTTTCGGTCCTTGTTGCGGACCTTCTTCAGAATTGTATTTCGTCTATTTTATAATAAGTGTACATGAAACAAAACAAATAAGAGAAACTAAGTAAGAACGACAATTCAATTCAATATCATTAACAAAGATAGATACAAATGTGATTATTAAAAAGAAATTAGAAAAATAAATAAATGTATATAAAATGCTATTCATTAATTACTATCATATTATAAATTTTCTTAAAATGATCAGAAGTATCCTATTAATAAGATGGTGCAACTAACCTGTATAATTCACGTCTTTTAAGCGTCGAGAGGACATAATACTCAATCGACAAATACGGAAAGCTCTAAATCTCCGCATGTGTCAGGAGGTGATTGAGCATATAGCGATGTATCTTGATTTTCAATACCAAAACCAGGATTTGAATGTAGAAGGCACACAAAAAATTTCATTTCAGTCCATAGATTTTTTCAAAAGTTATTGTGGTGTCGGACGGTACATACAGACGCCAGACAGACAGACAGGCAGAAATGAGTAAATGTGTTTTTTGGAATCTAGGACACTCAAAACATGTATTTCCATCAAAATCTGAGGGTCGATTTTTTTTGGATTGCAATACTTTGTCTCTTACATACTTTGTATGTGATGAGAAAGTAAAAACCAATAAGTGTTATATACTGGTTTACGGCGCACAAGAAAACGGAAAAGGGAGAGATAAAAATGTGCCACGTGGTGCGTTGGTCCTTGGAAGGAGAGCCAAGGCCGTACGTATCAGTGGGGGGTTGGAACTTCACGTTATAATTGTTGTAGGGTGTATATGCTATATGTAGTAGAGGGCGTTGTTACGATAACAGTCGTTTAATTTTGCCTCTTGAATACAATAGCATAAGTGGACACGTGTTTTGTATGTGTATACATACATGCATACATAAATATATAGGTACACTCGAAGCCGTATAATATACATGCCTCAAGAGTCCAACGTATTTATACTTTTCCATTATGCCAGATTCCAAAGCATCTAGAGTAGCCTGGTAATACCTACATTACGCAATTATATTACAATGTATTTAACGTTGTAATGGGACTAGGGGTCGAATTTATTGCCACAAGTTTGAACTCAAGTTGAATATACGAAATAACATATTAAATAAATTTAATTTTATACTTGGGTCTATGAGAGAAAAAAAATCTACTTGCAATTCAATGCACAAGTACTGGAAGTTTCTATGGATAAACCAGTATATTAAATTTAATAAACAATTGTGATCCAAAATTAATGTATGGTACAGCAAATTCAATAATTTATCGTTATTTTATAGTAGAAGTACTCGAATTTTTATAAATTGCTTTTAATTAACGCAAAACTACATTAATTTTATAACACAATTGTACATTAAATTAAGATGATGAATTTATGCATAAAAACTTCCAGTCTTTTTTAACAGTGTACATATCGTGATTTTCGACCGAATGATATATTTTTGAGAATTCCCGTAACATTATCTTAGCAGGTATAATTAAAATACCCCCAAATTTTCAGAATCTCACTTTAACAACTGAGAAATTAGTGCACGGAACATGTCAAGTTTCTGTTTTTTTTTTTTTTTTTTCCCCTAAAGAACGATGCTTCTTTCGTACTCGAATTTTACAAATTAGATAGTTGCATTTTGCTGTAACCTCACAACAACCTTATTTGCAAAAACGTATTATGAGGTAATGAAGATCTTAAAAAGCCCGATATGTCTCGAAGTGTAACTGTCCGTTTATGGTGTATTTATCATATTATACATAGAATGGCGGTCGACAGATACTCGCCACTTCTGTACATTCCGCTTCGACAATACTGAGCTAGTGGACTAGCAGGCGGTCAATGTACTCACTCAGACTGGTAGAGAGAACAGTCGTTACTCTGTATCCGTAATACTCGGGTGTGAAATCTATTTCAGAATTCTCTTTCTCTGTCTCTCACCACACTTCTCTCGCTTTGTACGAAATTAACTGCCTTCACACATGCAGCTGCCGTTGGACATTAAATGTTATTTGCTGATGGTCCCAGAATTGCAAAATATTGGCTTATTAATTCCACACCTTTGCTTCTTTTCTGATAAAAAGTAGATAAAAAGTTAAATTAACGAAGCTTTAGCTAAATTGTGATGCATGTGCCAAATACACGTGCGCAGGTGCACGTTCACCCTGGGCTAATATACAATTCAAAATTTTGTGGGAAACAACTCAACATTTTTTCAAATCTCAAATAAACAAATATTAATTTAAGCGTAGATGTAAATGTGGCTAAACACTGTGTTAATAAAAGAATTTAAAAATACAGAAAAAGGCTGTAATATTTAATTAATTTTACGGTGAACGGGCGAATCCCTTGAAAATAATAATAAAAATGGCATATTGAACATATTACATTATAACATATTACACATTCAAACTAAAGAAAATAAAAATAATTATAAAAAACCAAGTTTGGATAAACTATGATACGAATTTAAAACAATCGATAAAGTTAATTGGTTCCGCGATATGCACAGCCGTTTTTTCACAAGAGTCGAAAAATTAGTAACTGAGGTTATGTGCGAAAGAGACAGACCTATCAATATTGTTCAACATTGGACGGTAAAATTCTCACTGCTTCTTGTAGGAATACACTGTTTCTTTACAAGTATTATGTGGTATCCATTTTTTTTTATTTTCTCAGTAATAAAATCCATGCAGCTTGTAGCAAATTAAAGCACAGCAAACATCTGTACGTGGCGAAGAAAGTTGGCGGCGAGCGCGGTGTTCGGCTGTTTTCGCTACCCCAGCTCGGCCGGGACATGGCCGAGGTGGTGCGGTACTTGTGCGAGGATTCGATCGATAGACTAGCTGCCGCGTGGCCTTCGGGCTCTCGATCGGAGCCTCAGGGGGCGAAAAGAAGAAGAAGAGGAGGGGTTAGGGAGAGAAAGAGAAAGCTAGGCATAACGCAGCACGTGCTAGTCGTGTTGGAACTAAGCTCTAGCTCAGCAGAGGAGGTGGGTGGGTATTGGGGTTGTAAGTCGGATTGCAGAGGTGGAGGTATAATTTCTTCACTAATTTCGATCAGCCAAGCGTACCTCAGTACACGCTAACGAACCTTTCAAGACTTTCCTTTTCTTTCTTTCACGTCGTCATTCGCCCTCGAGTCTCTTTTTAAACGATATTTATTTTATTTATCTCTGTGGGAAGCCACATACCTTAGGGTTTGGCTAAGGTTTCTTTTCTGTACATCCTTGATAGCCATTTGCTAAAATAAATAACATCGCTGCGATCCACACTCGCTGTACTAGACACTTATTGCATTGGAAATTCTCGAAATTTGATTCGGTCGATGGAGCGCCATTCAGTGCTCCAGGAAATTCTCGTATTTCACTTCTCTTGTACCTTTCATCGAAAGCAGCTTATGGCTTCTCTGGCTTCTCATATAGATAGTCATTCTATTATCGATAGTTGTAAAATTTCTTCACTAGGTACTTATATTTTAATTAGTTGTATTCCATTATTATGTATTATTATTATTTTATTTTATACAAAATTCCTGACCGGCGCTGCATAATAATAATAATCATAAAATATTAAATTATTAATATAAACTAACAATAATTTTGCGAAATGGTTCAGAAAGTTACGAAATTCCTTTTTAGAGAAAAACGACTCTACGGCGATTTAATTCCGGAAGTGAGTTCATAATTGTTTTTTTTTTTTTTCATACAACACTAGCTTATTACAATTTGACGGATTTGCTGATAATAAAAAAGTCTGACTGTGGAAAAAAAATGCGGAAAGTTGTGGAAAATAGTGACTCAAGGGAGGAACGAATTGCGACAGGGTTTAACTGGAGGCGAAAGAAAATGCTGGTAGATTGCTGGTGCGAGAAAGCAACTTTGCTCTCCCTCCTCAACCCCTCGTTCTCTAGTGTTCCCATAGCAGCATTGACCGCTTCTATTTATATAACACACTCTCGTGCCTCCTCGCGCTCAACCCACCCCTACACACCCTCCATCACACGCCGTTTCTCCTTCTCGTCGCTGTCGTCGCTGTTGACCACAGTCCACCACAGATATACATAAGTCGTTGATGGTCTATAGATATTTTCCTATAATAATCCTCCGCGAATTTCTTGTTAACTGTTGCCAATGATACAGTCTGCATATACTCTATTATTACAGGACCTTTAAGGGAGAACTAGAGGCACTTTTTCGACAGTTTATGTAATTTATATAATTTGCATCAAAATAACACTGTGGTTTGAGCCTGGTTTAATTTTAAGTACATATATGGGTATTCGTAAAATGAAATGATAATAAATGCTCACTGAAGCACCACATTTTTTTGTTAATGAATTAAATATAATGCCGACTCTCAGGAGACGCTTGTACAAGGAGAAGCCCGGAAAAAAACCCCTTTGAATCAGCGTTGTAAATCCCCATTAATTTATGAGATATAGTTTTCGGTACAATTTGTTTTCTAATTATGATTTCATAATAATAATGTATAGTGATTATAAAATAGAATGTAAACATTTGAATAGCTGGAAAAAAAAACGCTTCTTCGCTTTAATATTGCAAGAAATAGTGGAAACAAGGCTGCAAAGTGGAACTTTGCAAATTGCTTCCTCATTATTGTTGGATTTTTACAAATCTACCTCTATGAGGAAGCATGTTAATCTATTTTGGCTTCCTCATAAAGGAAGCTTTGTAAAAATCCAACAATAATGAGGAAGCAATTTGCAAAGTTCTACTTTGCAGCCTTGTTTAAAAAATTTTAAATGGCATTAGTTTTGAACCCCTTGACAGATTCTCGCCAGACTCGAACTGATGCTTAATTTACCCACACTCTACTTGTGGACAAAATTTGAGCCCGATATCTTAAAAATTGCGAAAGTTAGAGCACGAACAAAAAATGTCAAAAAATTTTAAAATGCCATAAATTGTGAATCCCTTAACGGATTGACACCAAATTTAATCCCAAACACTATCTGATAACAGTCCACTTCTGCTCCAAGTTTGAGCCGCATATCATAAAAATTGCGGGAGTTAGAGCCCGAGCTGACATTCTCAAAAAAATTTAAAATGCCATAAATTTTGAACACCTTGATGGATTAACTCCAAATTCAATCCCATACCTTGTTTATCGACAGTTTACTCGTGGTTCAAATTTGAGCCCGATATCTTAAAAATTACAACGGCTATCGTGCTAACAAAAAATTGTGCACATACGCACACGCACACACCCACACACATACATATACCAACATTTTTTCTAAACCACTTTTCTCGACGTTTTAGACCATTCTGAGTGTCCTGACATGAAAATGAGGAAGCAAAAATGGAAGAAATAAGTAATGCATTAATTTCTTAATGCATTGATTACTTTTTTT
This sequence comes from Ephialtes manifestator, assembly GCA_963970395.1. Taxonomy (NCBI): domain Eukaryota; kingdom Metazoa; phylum Arthropoda; class Insecta; order Hymenoptera; family Ichneumonidae; genus Ephialtes; species Ephialtes manifestator. The sequence continues at coordinate 622,162 of OZ019971.1, forward strand.
CCATTTTTTCAAAAGGATTACCGTGAATTTTTATTGATTATTTTTTCCACTCGGTTTTCGGCCAATCAGAGCGCAGTATTTGAAGCTACCCAACAGTTTTATATCGGAAATTTCTTAAAAATTTCCGATGAGCTTTCATATGTTTCTCCTCATTTTCGGCGCATTTCACACTAACTATTCTATGTGACATAAAAACAGTTGGTTACTTTAAACGTGATTGAAAAATGAGTCGCTTTGGAAAATTTTCTCTGATTGACCGAAGTCCGAAAGGAAAAAATAATCCGTCAAATACCACTCGTGCTTTAAAATTAATCGGATATTTTCCTCAAGCTTCCCTGCCTAGGAACGAGTGTGTCAAATTTTAAACCTGCAAAATTTGACACAATCGTTCCTAGGCAGGGAAGCTTGAGGAAAATATCCGATTAATTTTGAAGCACTAGTGGTATTACTACTGAAAAATTAGTACATTGTGCAACTAGTGCCGAAAATTGGCGATTCTGACGAGTGCGAAAGTTGCCGTCCGAGCGAAGCGAGGGTGGCAATCGCACCAGTTGCAATCGCCAATTCCGGCACTAGTTGCACACCGTGCTTTTTTTAACGAAAGAATAGAAACGATCGCTTTCCGAGACTGTAGAGTATGAGCGGAAAGGGTCCCTAACCTCACCACGCCGTTAAAAAATGTGCCGGGCGCGTTAGGAAATGTTGCGGCAGCGTTTAGAAAAACAAATATGCGTGTAGAAAAAGAAGAATGTAGCTGATGTGCGCATGCGTAGGAAATTTCCTAACGGCGTACGGGAACAGCCACGTTCCGCCACGCTCTACAGTTGAGGAAAGCGGGAGTTTCTATTCATGAGTTAAAAAAAATAATTTTTGCAGCCATTCCAAAGTTTGATCATCGTATTACAATCGCTACATGTTATTATTATAAAATCATAATTATAGAGCTGATCGTATCATCATCATTATTTCTATAAGTATTAGACATTTACAACTCTGTTTTGAATATTCCTAAGCATTCCATAAATTATTTGCCGAGATATCGACGTAAGAATTCAAGTTGTTTACAAAGGATAGAATAATAAACTGAAAACATATAGGGTGTATCATTAATTTTAGATTTCCATTACAGAAATATTCAAATCTAAATTGCGGGTTCCAATCCCGAGAATAATTGAAAAAAATGTCCGACTGCTTATCGCAAAAAAAAATATCGAATTAGCTATCGAGGAGTAAAATCGTTGTTCAACTTTAAGAATGAATTTAAAAAAAAGAATGTACCATTCAATTTCATCGACACAATTTTTTAATTCGTCTGCCAAGCTTTTTCTTTTTATAGGAAATTACAGTACATTATTTTCCATTCAAGTGGAGGGTTGAAGGCAAAAATTTTAGTTTTAATTTTTTCCTAGAGATTTATTTAAAATAATAATAGAAATAATTGTAAAACGACCTATAATGCACCGTTAAGCGTACTGCGGTACGAATGCCAGAAATAAAAAGTACTAACTAACGGCAAATAGCATAATCTGAAAGTCACCCACAGATCAGAGATCATAAAAATGATAGCGTGCCTGGTGTTTCACGATTAACGAGAGATTACAGAGTCGGACGAAGAAAAAGGAGGTAAGGGTGTCGCCAAGGGGATTCGTGAGTCCGAGGTAAGCAGTGCACGAGCTTCACGACCGGCCAGATAATATCGCACGTAATTTTTTGATTTAAAAGGTCAAGGTTTCACGCGCCGACGAGAAAACTTAACGGGAGGCGATATGACGACAGTGGATGAGCGAAGCGCACGCACGTTACGCACGCGCTGCTTCAACATTTTCCCCGCGCGACGTGCCCGCCCGGAGTTCGACCTTGCGACATTTTTTTCGTTTTATAATTATTCAAGTATAATAATAAAATATATCGATTAACGTGTCGCAATTTTATTTTAAGAATTGCAACGTTGAGAATCGACGGTAATGTTGGTTCAAAGTTTTATCGTAATATATATTTTTAATTGACCCCATCTATCGCATGATGCATATATGTATATAATATCATCCTCGGATATTTTATTCCTTCGGGTAGAAATTATCGAACGCGCTGCGCGAAATTTCAGAGAGGTTTTTCTCCTCGTTCCGAGATGAAACGAGAACCTCTACCTTTACTCTACCTTAATCAAGTTACAACAGTATTTTACTCTCTATTACACTGTTAAAAAATGTCGTATGAAAATTAATATAAAATATTGGAAGTTTTTTTTTTGCGGATACGCGTACATTAAATTGAATATACAAATATTAATTAATATACAACAAAAATTGTTGTAAAATCAATATACAGTATACTAAACACTTCATAAAAGTTGTGTTTATAATGTAATTATTGAAATTTTACAACGTATCTGCAAAGGAACTTCCAATACATATATTAATTTACAAATTATTTTTAACAGTGTATAAAAATAAAAAAAAGTATCGCAATTTTATTTTGAAAATAGAGTGATGTTGGTTCAAAGATTTATCGGAGTATATATTTTTAATTGACCCCATCTATAGCACGATGCATAAATGTATATAATATCACCCTCGGATATTTTATTACTTCGGGTGGAAAATATCGAACGTGCTGCGCAAAATTTCAGATCGACTTTTCTCCTCGTTCCGAGATAAAGGAGAATCTCGTGTTACTCTACCTTAACCGAGTTACAACACTATTTTACTCTCTATTACACTGTTAGACATTTTTGTATGCAAATTAATATAAAAAATTGGAAGTTTTTTTGCGGATACGCGTATATTGAATTTAATATACAAATATTAATTAATATACAAAAAAAATTGTTGTAAAATTAATATACAGTATACTAAACACGTCATAAAAGTTGTGTTTAGAGTACAATTATTGGAATTTTACAACAAATCTGTACATTAAATGAAATTTAATATACTGTATCTGCAAAAAAGCTTCAAATACATATATTAATTTAAAAAATATTTTTAACAATGTATAATAATTAAAAGAAGTATGACAATTTAATTTTGAGAATTGAAAGTGATGTTGATTCAAAGCTTTATCGGAATATATATTTTTAATTGACCCCATCTATCGCATAATGAATAAATGTATATACACTGAGAAAAAAATATCGTTGATTGGACTAATTTAGCGTACACCCTCGTTCAAATGAATTTTTTGTCGGTGTAACAAATATTTTGGTTACCGCAAATAAATTGAAGTCAACTGGATCTAACGATTATTGAAGAAACTAAACATTTGGTTGTCCTAACGAAAAAATTCATTTGAACCAGAGTTGTGGTTCAAATGAATGAAATGAAATCCCCATTAATTCATGAGATATAGTTTACAGTACAATTTGTTTTGTAATTATAATTTCATAATAATAATATGTAGTGATTATAAAATAGAGTGTAAACATTTGAATAGCTGAAAAAAATACTAATTTTCGCTTTAATATTGAAAGAAATAGTGGAAAAAAATGGAAGAAATAAGTAATGCATTACTTATTTTTTTCTATTTTTATACGTAAATCCCCATTAATTCATGAGATATATTTTACAGTACAATTTGTTTTGTAATTAGGATTTCATAATAATAATAATACGTAGTGATTATAAAATAGAGTGTAAACATTTAAATAGCTGAAAAAAATACTAATTTTCGCTTTAATATTGAAAGAAATAGTGGAAAAAATGGAAGAAACAAGCAATGCATTACTTATTTTTTTCCAGTATTCAAAAGGATTATTGTGAATTTTTATTGAAAAATAATAATTTTTACAGCCATTCCAAAGTTTAATCATCGTATTACAATCGCTACATGTTATTATTATAAAATCATAATTATAGAGCTGATAGTATCATCATCATTATTTCTATAAGTATTAGGCATTTAAAACTCTGATTTGAAGGAGGGTGTACGGTAACTATATATTTTTCCATTCAACTATATATTTTTTTCTCAGTGTAATATCACCCTCGGATATTTTATTCCTTTGGGTGGAAATTATCGAACGCGTCGCGCGAAATTTCAGCGGGGGTTTTCTCCTCGTTCGGAGGTGAGACGAGAAACTCTCGCGCGCGCTTCTCCCGCTCGTTGCTCTACCTTAATCGAGTTACAACACTATTATGCTCTCTATTAATAGCGAGCGGAGGATAGGGAGGCAGATAGAACGAGAGAGAGGGAGATGCGACACCGCGCCGCGCCGACTGCGAGAGCTACGATCGAGCGTGACGACGCTCGGAGTATCAGCAATTCCGTGCAGCACCGCCACCTACCTACGGAAATTCTATTTGCGCGCAACGGCCAACGATGAACGACGTTCTTTGTAGAAAAGACGCACGTCGAGTGCATCTCGTCTCGTCTCGGATAGAACGTTCTGCTCTACTAGTAACCACGAGCTCATGTATATAAGACTAAACTTGCAGTAATTATTACAGTGTACGTTAGAGCATCGACTTCCTTATTGCCCAAGTAAAAAAAATTTAAATAATCAGATACTGTCGTAAAAAGTACAATCTAGGAAAGAACACGTGTGAAAAGAAAAAAAAACTACTCGGAAAAAAAGAACATAAAATAATGTTAGGAAGCAAATGACGCGATGGAAAAAATATTCGAAGGCAATAAGTTCTGCGGAAGAAAGATAGAAAAATATGTCGAATAAATAATAGTCTGAATATAAGTACAATGTATTTTAGATTATTTTTTCCAAGGAGAATTTTTGGCAAATGGTCTGACCGAAAATATTATTATATTACATATTATTTTATAGTGGTTTACGTAGTCATACGGTCAGATTTACTCAACAAACTTACGCACGCGAAGCATGCATTAATTCCCATTTTCACACTTTTTGACATAAAATTTCATACGATACTCGTGCGATAGACTTTTTCTTAACTAGCGTGATACAAATTCACACACTGAGAGAAAATTATGTTATTAGTAACTATAAAGTGACGACTATTTAGTTATGGTTGGTACAACAATTTTTTTATAGTTGACATTCACTATCAAATAGTTACTATAACTAGCAAATAGTTACCATAACTATTGTGGTAGTTATCGTAACTATAAAAATAGTTGCATGTAATAAAAATGAATAGTTGTCACCTTATAGTTGACTGTGCTATTATGATTTCTCTGAGTGCAGACATAAAACAAAAGAGAGATATCCGTGTATTATTCTTGCAACTAATATAAAAGTAATATCCTCTGCAATTATAAACAAATTGCATGCATAATTAACCATATTGAATCACTTAAAATATTTCCATTCTGCAAAATTATCTTTTACCGTGTAAAATTCCGAGTAGCAGGAATTTTTTTATTTTGAATTCTTGAGGGACATTTTTGCTCGAAAGATTCGGTAGGTATAGATCGATTATTCTGCAACGAGCAACTTCATGCCGCTGTATATACTTTGGCGGAAAGCGGTCTTCGAATTGTACATTCGGCGTTCTCGCGCGTGGGTGAGCGTTTCGTTGGGCGGGGATACGGAAGGGGAAACGAAGAATCAGCGCGCGGGAATTTGCCGCATTCCGCACGCGCATTCGTTCACAAACACGGATGGATGCAGGCACGCACGAATTCACCTCCGCCACTCGGCTACGTTTATATATCTACTACTCTCATAGTACACATACTATATTTGTGTGAACAAGCGTATGTACGAAATCCGATGTGTGCAGAGGGAGCCACGTTCGTCGCAAACATATGGGTCATTCCATAGCAAGTGGGCCATTGTACAATTTCTCTGTAGTTTGTAAGCATAATAATGGAAATTCTGTGAAATTTTTAGAAAAATCGGAATGTTTTCAACGAAAAAAAAACTATTACTCTATTTTGTAAAAAAAAAATTGAATTCAAAAACTTGAATTTTATGCAGGAACAAATTTTTTGTACGATCGGTAATTTTGAATATATAGCGAATTGAAAAAAAATGGAATAAATAAATCGTTATTAAATTTTGGAAAAACCATAGGTGTTGAAATTCTGAAATAATTTATGGATGTTCGCGATACTCTAAATAACTTTTGAAAAAAAATTATAAACACTTTTTGCGATCATGCTAAATTTGAATGGCCCACTTGGTATGGAATGACCCATATAGTACGCATAAAGCTTTCGCGTTAAAAGTTTAACACAAAATAGTATGAGCCTCCGGCTTATTTCGGTGCAACCGAATTTATTTTCGTATTCCCCGTTTTCCCAAGAATTTTCAATTGGCCGCAAACATGAGCACGTCGACACCGCGTATCGCTCTGACGACTCGACTTGACGCTTTACCGCCGATATACAGTCGCAACCGCTCCGCGAAATGCTGGCTATTCATTTGGCAAGAGAAACCGGGAGCATCACGAAATTCCGCTCTCAAGATTCCACGACGGGTTTCTTCGAATCGAATTTCGGTGCTGGCGGAGGCGTTTTGCCGGTTCTGGGCTTCACTTGAAAACCGACGAAAACATTAACACTCGGTTTCCGGGCTCACAGTCGAACCTATGATTCTTCTGCTTGTTGTTATTTCGTATTGTATTAATCTACAGATTTTTTAGGTTTCTTTGGAAATTAAGATGTTTTCCACACGTCGCTTCCAAACTCATTTGGGAATATCCAATGAGCAAGGGAAACAGTGTTTATCATAAGTGTTTATATAACTTGTGATATTGACAGCAAGCGAGCTTCTAAATTCGTTGAAGACAGAAATGAACTTCGTTCAATACTTTGAAATGCATACAGTTTGATAATTGATTCAACGATTTTTTTATTATTATTTTTTATATGAATAAAAAATACCTTGATGGTCTATGATTATGGATATTAGCATTATACGAACCATTGGAAAAATTATTCTTATGAGACGACTGAATATGATTTTTCTAAAATACGGGAATTGGCTTATTACGGAATTCTACAGAAAAATGGCAACGTTAAAGTTACATAGAATAACAGGAAGCCGGAAAAAATTAATGCGCCTGCCCGACCTTCGTATCCTCGTTTCGGCAGACGGCAACACAACTCGGTCAAAGTCGTTGGAAGCTCTCAAAAATCCTCCGTTTCTGTTAACTACGTAACTGGAGCGTTATCGGCCGAAGAGGAGGAAGCGGACCATCAATATCCGGTTAATTGGACCACGTTGAGGATCCAACTACGCAAAAACCATTCCACGAGTAACGAGGATATAAATAATTGGCTAAATAAAATTGCTCCGAAGCTTAACACCATCAGCAATATCTGGAAAAGAATACACTTTTATAGTCGAGGTTTTTATGCAGAATTTGCGTTTAAATATTAATTTTAATATTTAATTGTAAAGCAATTAAAAATATATACTATATTGATTTTATATCATATTTAAATATTGAATGTAATATAGAAAACAATACATTTTTATAACAAAAGGTTTTCACATAAATACCTAATTTTGTTTTATTATTTACACATATTTTCTATCCTATTCTAGGTCCAAGGGAAATTTCATAAGAGAGGGGAAACGAGGAGTGATGCGCATCCAATGATCTTTGGCCCTCTAGGTGGCAGACACTTGAATTATAGCCTGAAGATTTATTGGAGCACTGTCGTAGCTGTGAGAGCCCGCAACGAGATGACAAAGCGACGCCGTCCGGTGCGACTTGGACGTTTACAGAGACGTTACATCATATATGAAGAGCAGTGTGTGTGTGTGGTGCAAGACAACCAAAGGAGATAGGAAAAGCGATGCAAGAATTAAGAAGAAGGAGTAAAGATAGAGAAGAAAAAGGAGTAGAGGAGAGTTTACAAGCGAAGAGATTCATATAGCTCAATTCTATTCGAGTCCTGACTCTGGTCATGTGCCAATTCTATTTCGTCGGGTGAAGGCGTATTCGCATTGTGCGACGGTTTTAATTTTGTTGTGAGTGTGTTATATCTACGCCGGAGAGAATCCGAAGGCTAAATAACCTCCAGTTGTACCCAATCATACTATGATTTGGGGTGCAGTATTCACAATTTTTTATTTTAACGAAGCCCGAAAGAATTAAAGCGATTTCAACTTTATGCACTCATCGAATCACCGATTTTTATTTTTAGGTTAAAGAATATCGGAAATTTGAACCAATTTATTGGAGAATAATTGTTTAGGTGTTTTACATGCAAAAAAAAAGATTCGTTGTGACAATTCTTTTTTGAAGTTTAAAATCTCTGATTTATTTTGCCAATTTATCGTTTGGTCTCAGCCTTTTTTAAAATAATTTTTTAATACCTCATTAAAACTGTGTTAGTTAAAAGCGTAGCCCATCTATGCTTAAATTCTAATGAGATATTTAGGTATTACTTGTGTTATGTAGATAACCAAAATTGTATAATGACTGGTCAGCAAACAGGGTTGAAGGCGGCGAAGGAGGACGAAGAGGAAGACGAAGAAGAAGCGTTTCGCGATGCCACAACTGCGTCCTGCCAAATTTCAGGCTTGACTGACGGGTGACGGCGGGTGGCTTCGCTTGGATTTATCAATGCCAATCATCTGCGTGTGGTTTATTTCGTAGACGGTGAAGATCTACATTCTCGTTGCTTTTGCTCCGATTCTCTCGTTAACATAAACGCGAGCAGACGGGACATCGATAGAAAGCAAGACGCCGCCGAGATTCCGTCACGTTAGATTCTACACGGTTGTGTACCGCGTCCAAAAGCGTATGGTAATTACGTAAAGCAACCTCGAGTACACATTCGCACACTGAGAGAAATCGTGGTAGTTCAGACGACTATGTATCGAATTATTTTTAATTTATTCATTGTTACATTCTTGTCTCTGAAATATATTCGGTCTCTCAAGAGCCATATTTATTGTCAAAGGACATGAGGCGTCTATTAGTTAATAAATAAATAAATAATAAATTTGAATAGTTACGGTAACTAATTCTATAGTTGGTTTAACATAATGTCGTAGTTACTTTAACAATCAACATATAGTTAAATACAATCTGAGCTATTTTCTTATAGTTATGTTATCCACAAGCGTCCAACTATTTACCTCCTGGCCTACAGTTTTTTCCTACCCAAATATACTTATCTGTCCCGGAACATCGAGCAATTCGAAAGTGTTCGCATTCCGAAATTCGAACGTCAAGTTCGCGCTGCGCCGACAGATGGCATTCAGGCGCTCCAGCTTCGCGCAAGCAAAGTCGAACGAGCCGCCCGGAGCTACGTGGCTACCGAGTAGTTCACGCCGCGCCGATAGATGGCATCCAGGCGCTCGAGTTTCTCGCAAGCGCCAACCCATCCTGGCGTACATATAAAGCCCGCTCAAATCCGTTTTTGGATAACCCCGCCTACGATTCACCCTACGTGGCGAATCAAAGGTAAATTTCGTCCGGGCTACTATACTGCAACGTATTCAGCCCATCCCACTGAAGTCTTTTCTGCAACGAAATTGAAGTGAAAAATTTACCACATATCTAAGAAAGATATAAATATATATATAATTTTTGCTTGCAATTTAGAATCGTTCAATTAAACTCATTATACTCTACTGAAACGTGGATATACTTTTACACTACTGAGACGTGGAAATTTATTAAGGGGGGGAGTCAGGTCAAAAGTTAAAAAAAATCGATTTTTCTTCATACTATGCCGAAAGTACGTCCCTCCTGCCGCGATATCACGGCAGAAAGGCTAACTTTTATATCTCGGTAGAGACGCGCATGCGCTCTGCGACAGCGGGCCGAAAGAAATTACTCGTGCACTGAGACCGACCCACACACACACAAGACGGCCGAAAGTCAAGAGTCGCTCACTGTGTTTATACACATGTCATTCATGTGTTGGTCAAGCTATACACGTGCCCTCTATACAACGGGAGTAGTAACTTATTCGCGCGCATTAATACTCTATACATCTTGCCTGCATAACCTCAAAGTTTATTTACAATTGATGTATGCTAAAGTTTAACAGTTAAGATAAATCAGTAAGTGATATATACTCGAAAACATACTAATAAAATTAGGCTTCCATAATCAAATTAATATTTTTTAGAGAAGTAGTGTCTATTCAGATGTATGTGATTTGATGCCTGCCCCCGACCAGCAACACTCGCTTCGCTCGTGCCGCAAATGTCGGGGCAGGCATCAATATCTTTCAATACAAAAATGTAATTTTTTTCGTACTTTCGGCCAAGTATAAAGAAAAATAGTATACACTATACAGGCAGAAATTTGAGAGCCCTGAACTGCACTCCATGATGCCCGAGGCGTAGCCGAGGGCATCATTGCGCGCTGTGCAGGAATCTCAACTTTCTGCCCTTGTAGTGTAATATACTATTTTTTTTTCTGTGAAAACATTCATTTCCATGTCATCTATCTATTAGTAAAGTTCTAAGCCGGAATTCGCAAAAATGGCCCAGTTTCTACGGTACCATTCATATTTAATTTTCTCAAAAGTCGTAAAAAATTACCAGAATATTATATTTGAATTTTAAATTGTTTTATTTATTTATTATTGTTATATGCAGACATTATGGCCAATTTTTTGTTCACACAAAATAATTAAGGGTGTTGAAAAAATAAAAAAATATATATTTTTTTTTCTTCGGCAGTTTCGTTTAGATAAGTATAACCTCTGAATCTGCAAAATCTTAGACATGATGCCGAAAAAATGGCCGATTTCTGCAATATACCTGCTTTTTTATAATTTCTTCTGTATAATAAAAAGTTTATTACGTATTTGTAAATAAATTTTTATTTGTTTACCATTATTTAAACCAGTTAGTGAAACGCGATATAAATGATGCGATGACAGTGTGCTGTCTCCAACGCAATACGTAACACTTACATTATGTTCGAATTCGCGTGAATAATGGGACATGCGCTGTGATATCTTAGCGCGTATCGCATGCGCAGCGTGTTACTGTCGCGAAAAGTTACTTCTGCTACACTCGAGACGCATAACCTCGAATTGACGTTTTTATTTTTCGTTCATATTATGCTATTAGTTTGGTTCCGTTGGCCATTTACGGTTTTTTTTTCAATCAATAGTGGTTAAAACAGAATCAACAACCATCAGAAGTGGTCAGATATGTATCATTTGTTATGAAGTCATGATTTAATGTTTGTGCAGCACATTTGTGAATGTGTCAACACCGTATAAATTTTCAGTGATGTCAATAAAAGTGAACATTCCCATATTATTTACAAGTTTTTTTTCAGATTATGCATTCATTTACTTTTTTATTTATAAAAAAAACATTTATTAATAACATTATTAATAATATTCTGTAATCTGACTTGCAAATAATATTTTTATTTTGTTCATTAAAGGTACTAAGGTGCCCCAAATTTGAAAGCAGCATAAACATTTTTATTTGAGTGGTAAACTTTAGATGCCATTTGCCGAAACTTGGGTTTAAACCTATTCTGCGCGTGATTCACACCAAACTACTAGGCAGATTGGGCTGGTTGACGTCTTATTTTCTTCTTCATCAAAATATACACCGGCTAAATGGAGCAAATGTTAATAAAAGGTAATATTTTTTAATTGACATAATTATTACTAAATAAATTTTATGCTATTTTCTAAATCAGTGATTAACTTTGCTTTCAGAATTAAAAAAAAAATAGTTTGCTCCATTTAGCCCGTGTATCTTTTTATGAAGAAGAAAATGAGACGTCAACTAGCCCAATCTGCCTAGCCGTTTGGTCTGAATCACGCGCAGAGTGAAAAACCTAAGAACTTTGCTTAAGATAATATTGAAAGGCATAGTCAGATGACAGTAAAAAATCCTTTCATCGAGTACCAACAATATAGTTCATTGGTCATTTTTATATGCAAGAGAATTTGGATGATATTGAATTTACAAATTTAATTATTTTGACCTGACTCCCTCCCCTTAATACTACTGTAACGTGGACCCTAACAGATGCTGTACTGAAACGTACACATCTCTAACCTTCTACCGCAATGTGAAAAATCCTAATTATTCCTTTTAATACCTCCTTTACAGAGAAACAGAAAAAAAACTGAAAGGATTGTTCTAATGAATTCTCCACCCCTGTTGATCGTGAATAAAGAATTCCTGAATTGAAATCTGTCTACTACTTATTTATGACAGTTAGTGCAACTTAATTATTGTTGTTGCGCAATGACCATTTCAAACTTGTTGAATAATTTCGCAAAGAATATTACGCTTGTGATGATGTTTTCGATAAATAATACCTCGCTAATCTCTCGCTAAATTTTCAGAACAATATATTTTTTGTTACGACTACTATTATTAACTATTGCGTTGACTGTGAATGATTAGTACAGATAACTTTTTTTATAATGGCTGAGGTTGTATTTCACTATCAATTTACAGTTACCAGTATCTTTTTTTCCTCTCAGTGCACGCGGTTATGTAGATGATTGTCATTCGTGTCATCCTTAGCGGATTATAATTCTTTCTGTCGGTTAATGCGTAAAGTCGACAACTTATTTTCCGGACGACACTGAGAGCTTTTAAATGTTTAACTAAAGGTGTTACAGCAATCCGGGAAGCCCTGGCGACGAGCGTAATATTGTTGGTGAAGCCCACGACGTTAATTCACATATAAATAATACCAACATCCTGAGACTATTATAATTCGCGGAGTTGGTTGCGTCGTCGAGCTCGAGCGACTTTTTACGATTGAACGACGTATAGTGTAGACGCGTTTGTCGCGAGCGGGAACCTTGATGATGATAAATAGCACTTGGCAGACGACTTTGGTATACTAAAAAAGAAAGTTGGGCACAACCCCGACTATTTTTATGACAAGACGACACGAGTTGTGGTTGCCCCATCAAAGAACTTATCGACCAATTGCATTACAGTCGGGATCTACTATTTCACTGGTTACTTGTTACACCCAGAGTTTATTTGAATCAAATATGGAATCTGTTCGAATTAATAAAATTTTATTTCGATCAAGTTAAACTTCAAATTAATACGATTTATTTAAATTAAATTAATTCTGTTTCATTAAAATAAGATCCTAGCATTTGAAGAAAATATTTATTTAATGGCTAGCCTAATAGGATTTTATTACGATCATATAAAATTTACTGCACAAAAATAAATTGTATTAATTTTTAATATAATTTATTTGATTCAAATCAAATTTCATTAATTTGAAATAGATTCTATATTTCACTCTGGGTGTCGGACCAGGTACATAAATTATTGCTTTCACATTCAGATGTTTAGTTGCAGCACCGTTGTTTCTAAATTATAAGCCATATATGATTCACGTCATAATACTCATATTCCATATTTATATAATATACAAAAATGCGTTGATATCTCACCACGTTAAGAGAAGTGGACATTAATATTGTAGGTATGCGAAGGGAAGTTGTAAACATAACCCAGATTCAGTGAGTGACGCCCTAGACAGACAAAACAAATGTACGAGGATTATATGCAAGGTGGTATGCACAGTGGTAGCGTCGAGAAGGTGAAACGAAAGGAAGCCGAAGACCAATAACGTGTTCTAAAAAAAGCATAGAATGGAGAGGAGAGGAAGGCAGATCGGTGGAGGATGAGAAGGAAAGTCGATGATGTTCTCTACGCAAAGGTCACCCTAGAGAGAGGAGCAATAACGGAGATAGAAAGACTCTTCGAGTGAACGGTGGAAAAGGGTGTGGAGGTCTGCCACGAAGAGCCACGATAGAACGGTTGCAAATCTATTTATAGTCTCCACCCGGTTACCGCTCGTCCCGCACGCCTGTGAGAAAGACCAGCCGAGCGATCCGCTCCTCCCACGAAAACCTGCGGCAACTCTATAAATATAACGACCCCGCTTCTCCTTCTCTCGGACATTATACATATCTACATATATATATAGACAGCTACGTGTGTGTATTATATATATATATATATATATAATGCGTATACGTATGTAAACGAGTTAGCCGAAGCGAGTTGATCCACAGTTGTGAGCACAACTATCCAACCGATGAGCGGTGATGCCGGTGGTGACAGAGAACTTGCCTCCATCGCGTTTTCCTCATCATTGCGCTGTAATCTATTATTTTGCTCTCGGGTGGTAAACTGTCTCTGCCTCTGAAATACTGCGCACAGTTTCGTGTAGGGGCGTGATTGAAGATATTTAATCTAAATAGTTTGTGTTATAGGGATCTCTTGTCTATATCTCGATTATCCTCGTAAATTATGAAATATCGTGATTTGTGTTAGACATTATTTATTCGAATGGAAAAGTGTGAGGAATTTGAAAAACTCGTAAATTTTTTGTAGCTCATTTGCAATAGTTAGACACTTTTACCATACAGCAGAAAAATCGTGCTTTTCAGGCTTCAATCGAATATATTATTTTAAATATCATCAGCAAATAAACACGTGAGATATTTGTCAATGAATATCGGAAATTTGGCTCCCTTTATAGTAATATTCTTCAGAAACGATCTTGTCTTATACGAGTTTCGCTGCGAATTTTAAGGTAGTCCTTTCGAATAGTATCGAATTCGCATAAGTTTTGGAAAAATGAGAGGGAACTGCAAACACTTCTCGATAATACAAAAATCTCAAAAAATCATGCATATTAAAGGTGTGGAAACGATTAATTTTGCATAATAATCATTTCAAAATGTTATTAACAAATTGATGAAAAATAAAATTGTTCAACAAATTTTTCGACAACCTAATTTATTTTTTTCGGCAAAAATAATTCCTTCGTTTTTCTGAATACGCATGAATTTTTTCAAATTTTTTAATTCACTTTGAATTTTTCGTTTTTTTACATGGAGAAAATCCCAAAATTCGTCGTGAATTTGAAAATTTGAAAAAATTCATGCGTATTCAGAAAAAGAAAGGAAGTATTTTTACCGAAACAAAAATTAGGTTGTCGAAGTTGTTGAACAATTTTATTTTTCATCAATTTATTAATAACATTTTGGAATTATTATTATGCAAAATTAATCTTTCCCACCCCTTTAATATGCATGATTTTTTTCAGATTTTTGTATTATCGAGAAGTGTTTGCAATTCCCTCTCATTTTTCGAAAACTTATACGAACCCGACACTATTCGAAAAGACTACCTTAAATCACAGTTGGAGATGATAAACTTTTTCAGCTGTACATTTTCTAAAAAAATGTATGCTTCAGTATCTAAAAAGTGACGGCTTATAATGGCTAACGATAAAACATACAAAATAGTCGCATGAAATAAAAACGAATACATATAATTTAAAAGTTGCCAGGTCGACCACAATTTCTCCGAATATATAGTTGCAAACTCGGTCCCATGACGAAGCTCGTAACTCCTACACTCGTGTACGGAGAAAAAAAAATAATTGGTTGAATTCGCTCCAAGCGACGAAATTGATTGAGACTATAAACTAGTTGGTTACAGAAACAAATCGGTTAGTTGGGGCGACAAACCAGTTGGATGGGCCAGCAAAATAATTGATTGGTTACTAACTAATTGCAACAAACAACTAATTTGTCGGTTCAGCGAAAAAAATGGGCTAACCTAGCCAACTTAGTCACGTGGAGCGTATTTAGCCATGCTAATGGTTGGGGCGACCAATTATTTTTCTGAGTGTGTGCACCGTGACTTCATGGTCCTCTCGATGACACAGTCGTCGTCGGTGGCGTCGCCGCTGTCGTGGTTTCGATCGTCTCTGAGTCAGAATGTGGCGCCGTGCGTGGCGCCACCCCGCGCGGACTTTTGCTCTCTTCGATTTTTCCCTCTTCTCTTACGGCTCCTCTGACGCCTCCTGATCGAGTCAGCAACACGATGGGCTCTCAAAAGAGTTAAGCGAAAAGCCTTGGCTGAAGTCGCGAAAACTCGCCCTCCGCTCGACGCTCGAACTAGATACATAAATGCAATTTTAAGAGGTCTACGATGTTGCAAGATATTCAATTCTGATTTAATCGGCAAGTGCCAAGATAAGATTTGATTTTCTCCAAAGTGAATGAAAAAATTGTAAATCATGTTTTACTTTTGTACAATTTTTAAATTTACGATCATAATAATCTTAGAATAATTTAGACTTGGAATATTCGTAGGGGAATTTAGAATTGATTTAATGTGAGACAGAAAACATTACTGCGCTGTTTTGCCTCCGTGGCGAAATAGTGACGAAAGATATTTCAGGAATCCTAATTTTACCCTTGCCCTTAAGACTGTCTCACTGCTTCTGCAAATAATGGTTTACTATTTATAGTACAGAGGTAGTAACGCCACGTTGAGTTCGCTAGAGCGTGGTTATAGTGCCCAGCAACTTCTTTACTAGTCCGCCTATTAGCAACGACGAGTCCTTTTTGGAACACACCAAAGACTTGACAGTAGTGTGAAGACACAAGGCAACGAAACTGACACTTTCGCCTGTTCGCGAGTCGTATAATTTTTATGAGAACTCTGGAGATTATTTCCCAAATCTGAACTTTGAAAGTTGAAAAGGGCGTTGTGTAAAAATCATTAAATTTATAGGTATAATTTTTAATAAAAATATAAACGTAATCATATTCGAGATCTTCTTAGCCTTCCAACAAATGTTCGTCTCAAAAATTAATTCTGACGTTTTAAACTTAAAGATAATTCTCCCCATCATTTTTTGGTAATTGGCCAATCATGCTGAATTTTTGCAATTTTATCTTCAACTTAATGTGCAAATACAAAAAAGGAAAATTTTCGAACGTTTTTTTCATTCACAAATGTAGGGCAACAAGTTCTTAGCAAAAATTGAAATATCCCCTATTTTTGAACGCTAAATAGGGGAAAAATAAAATGGCACTTTCGAGGCAACCGCGTTAACAGTGTCGATGCAAGAATATCGTGAACTAGTACAGTGTGACTATCGAGGGTTGACAAGGCGATGTGCATTCGGAGCGACCTCCATTGACCTACATTCCAAATTTGGGACACAGGGTAAAAACGGATATTGGTACCAACGAAATTCCTCAGCTTGAGATCCCAAATGAAACTTGAGTTTTTCATTGCTCATCGATCCAAAGTAATTTTAATGTTTTATTCCAACAATGGACTTTATTTAAATTGACATTAATTATTTAGCAGCGTACCGGATATTCTTCGAAACGGACACGGAGTAAAAGAAACATTGCGTCGCGTTACTGTAGAACCAAGGGGAATATTAATGCGCGTTTTAACGCGTGTGGCCGTTTATTTTTGTCGGTATTTTTAGACCCTGGTATTTTCGAACGAGTCGCCACTATTTTTGACGTATTCTCGCTTTCTTTATCTCCTTTTCGCTCTATTTCTCTTTCCCCCATATTTTTATAACCCGTCACTATGTGCGCACGCGTTTCCCGTTAGAGATATATCCTTTCTATATATGTTTTCGTCAAGACGACGTATAGTAAACATGTGCTCTTTTTCACTCGACATTGGATGAAAAACAATGAATGAGTTTTCGTGATCTCGTGGTCTCGACGATTTTTCGCCACAGTCAGCACATCGTCGCCCACTGGTCATGCGAAACGGATACAATTGTTTACGCTTCCGCAGGCGATGTGGCAATTTATTACGTGAATTCTTCCTTCAGTTTCGTGGTCCAATTCGACGCCCTTAAATTATCTTTCATCTTGATGGTTCCTTATGCGGATATTTTGTCTACGAATATTTTCGCATTCGAATATTTTGTCGTGACACTTATCTTGATATAATGACGGCACCAATTCCAGTTAATTTTGTCATCAAAGTCTTGTTGCCTTTAGCTACTGCTATCGTATGTTGCTTTTGAAATAGTAATTTTGCAATCGTCATTCTATACGGGGAATAATGTTTTTGTTATTCAATCAAATGTAATTTGCGGATAGTTCCTTGTTCCCGCAGCCAATCCATAACTAGCAACAGAATTTTTTTTTTCACCGGAATAAAATCTTTTGGGTGATCATAATTTTTTCTTCACGAGACGCTTTTTCGATCGTCACACATGGAACCTCATAAATTGAATTACAAAAGATCTACAAAAGAGCCACAAAAAAGCTTTCAATCCGGATTTACCGTCTCAGCTTTCTTACTTCCCCATCCGTAAATAGATGAAGCCAAGGGCTTGTGAAAAAAGTGGTGGTTTGCAAAAGGGGTTTTTAGAAGCGAGTATTTATAAGGCAAGCTTCGGTGGACCTCATGCTGAGGCAGACACTGAAGTATGCTAGTTTGAGTTTGCAATTGCAGGATCCGAGGTTGAATATGCGACTTGAGAACGATAATGAAGGCCAAAAAACGATATCTTAAAGAAAATAGTACATTGCGTTACAAGAGAGGGAAGTGCAATTTTTCACCGAGAGTGAAGTTTGATGCCCGAGCGAAGCGAGGTTAGAAATTTACACGAGGTGAAAAGTCGCACCCCTACCATGTAACGTATTTTTCTCCCGATTTCGCTAAAAAATAACCATATTTCGTGTGTGCAACAAGGACGGAGAATAAGCTCATTTTTAACAAATGACGACACGCATGCGCAGTACGATGATTATCTCCCTCGGGAGGTAATGAAAGCGGACTGCGCATTCGTAGTACGATGATTACCTCCCTCGGGAGGTAATGAAAGCGGACTGCGCATGCGTAGTACGATGATTACCTCCCTCGGGAGGTAATTAAAGCGGACTGCGCATGCGTACGTCATTCGTAACAAATGAGCGATTTCCCGGCCGCGTTGCGGACACGAAATGCACCGAGAGAAAAAGTTTCATTGATTCACGGATATCTTTGCCAATGAAATGAAATACTTGAATTTCAATACTATCTTTTCTTTGAATGATCTCAAACTCAATGAAAAGTAGTGACATTGATTCGAAGAAACATTTCTTTAAACCAATGAACCTTTTTCATTGATTATAAAGATATTGTCTCTGATTCAATGATCCTTCTTCTTACCAGCTCAAAATTTCGAAACCTATTTTTTCCTGTAGTATGCGGCAAATAAAGCTCAAATTTTGTGAGTATGTAAGGAAGTGCGGCAGAAATCGGTTAAGCTTCTGGTTCCCGGAAACTCGAAGCCGTTCGATCGGGAGAACCGGAAAACAAAAAAGTGAGGTTAGGTGCGAGAGAAAGATCAATGAAAACGTTTCTTTGAACCAATGAAAACGTCTCTTTAAAACAATAAAACTGTTTCTTTATCATATGCTCACTAAGTAAATCTTTATTTACAGGCAATGAAATGTTCTCTTTGAAATTCAAATGCACTATTTCATTGAAATCAAAGAAATATTTTGTTGAAATCAGTAAAAAAAAAAGAAAAATCAATCCACCTATTTCTTTGGCGTCAATGAAATCTTTTCTCTCGGTGTGGGGTTATTTTAGCGAAGTCGGGAGAAAAAAAAATTTGTTTCGATTTTCCGACCAAAAGTCGGATCTGCGAATTCTGGAATCAGAAGCTGAAAAAAGTCACTTTTCGAAAAATCATCGTGAGAAGGCTTGTAACCGATATTTTCCCAGGTAGAATATGCGGCTTGAGAACGATAGTGAAGGCCAAAAATTCGATATCTCGAAGAAAAAAGATTTAGTTTGGAATTTCCGACCGAAAGTCGAATCCGTGAATCCTGCAATCAGGAACGGAACAAGTCACGTTTTTTTAAATCATGGTAAATACAACGCTTGTGTGCAATATTTCAGCTCGATACATCGTGCCGTTCGAGAGTTATGGGGAACTGACATGAAAATGGTGAAAAAAAAAATCCTGTAAACAAAGCTTCCTCTGTGAAGAAGCAAAATATTTTCTCATAACCCTTTTAATGTTTCAGTGTTTTTCAGTTTCTTCCTAAATCATATGTTTTTTTTTCGATTTATTTTCGATTTCAATGCAATTTTAATTAATTCTATCAATATTCTTTTCCTGATATTAATAATAACTCGTTGATATTTTCTGTTGCAGGTAAGTTCCCAGATTATTTCCACTAGCCATGAGGCAAGCCTGGGTATCGGAAAATGCGTTCTGATGATGATGATTGCGCTGTCATCGGTGTTGGATGTTGCTGGTGATGCGAGGGACTAGGATACACGCAAGGGAGATGTCCGGACAAACCAGAGAGGGGTCGCTGCAGGTAGGTAAGTCGCTAAAAATAAAACCAGTATATCATATCGAGCGGTGAGTTATAAATAGATCCATGACGACGACGACGAGGTTTTCCTCCGTCCCCCGATTCCCGTCCAACTCTCGTACCCACTAAACGTATACGTATATGTACCAGCGTATGTGTACATAATATACATGCTGCTAGATATTGAAACGTGGCAATAGAATATGCTCCCAACCACAAGAAATAGTTCGTTTTCAACATACTATACACGACTCAACTTTTTTTTCCCTATATTTCTGAATATAGATAAACGTGACACAAACTGGTAGAATGCACCGCAAAAAGGGTTTGATGCATTTCCTGTTGGTCAAACATGAATTATAATTAGGGTAAATGCATTAGTATTAGCCACACCTTGTATTTTAAATTACTTAAAAATATTTACACCTCAGTTCGCGTAAAAAAAGAAAGTAGCATAACAAATTCGGAGTATGTCGTATTGTCTGTCACACTTTCTTTTATGTTTTTATAACCGGAAACTTTTACAGCTTAGGGATGATCAGAATTAGTGCCCCTTCATTTAGCAATTTATCTAATTGCTGTTATAATAAAAATGTTGACTAAGCGAATGTAAGACCATCATGAGATATGGATGTGTTTAACTGCTGTTCTCGCTTACTGAAATGGAAGAAAGTGTCCTAAATAAAGGTAATGGCCATTCAGGAAAATGCATGAAATTTTAGATAAAAAAAGAAAATACTTGGTTGAATAAGCTCCAAGCGATAAAATCGCTTGGGTCAATAAACCAGTTGGTTACGAAAAATAAGTTGATTGAGTCAATAAATTAGTGAGTTGGGCCAATAAATTAATTGGTTGGCAACAAATGAATTGGATTTCACAGCCAACTAATTTATCTGGTTAACCCAACCAACTTAATCACTTCAATAGTATTTAGCAATATGAATTGCTTAGGACAACACGTGTGGAAATCGGTTGGGGATAAACTCGTTTGTAACTAGTGTCTAGATAGTTTTTTCTATCAAGTTTTTATGTAGTGGGACTAGACATAATCTAGCCAGAATGCACTGATAGATAGCATATCTATCTAGGATCTGTCTAGCTTTCATGACACAGCTTACCTGACCAGAGGCTAGACATAATATATAAGTTAACGAAGTTAATGCCGCAATGCGCGTCGTTTACGCGGCACCGTGCATGTTTTAGGCGGAAACGCGGGCGTTTTCCGATACAGGGAGATTCCGATACAGGGCCTAGTCGTGACACGCTGCGCAGTGAGTTATTATTATGAAGGCAACATTAATTTCTTTTTTAACTTAGCGTTGAGTCGCTACCGCGACTCTTGATGTATTATTATTGAAAAAGTGATTACGTACGTTATTAAATACGTTCTAGAGGACTACGATTTTTTTTGTTTTGTACGTCGCGAAAGAATTTATATTTTTTTGTTTTTTGCGATGGGCCTTATCGAGATATTTGATTATTAATGAAAAAGGGATAACAAACGTTATTAAATAGTGTTCCCTGTTTAAATAGTGTTAAACAGCTTCCCTGTTACGTGCTGATGTAATAAATGACGGTTTATATTAATTCGGTTTTTTATTTATCCTAGGCTATTTAACCGGTATCTGGGTTCAATAGAGAAATCCGGTCTAGCACCTAGTCAATTTTATGCTATAGGGTTAACCGATTTCCGTACTGGCTAATCACTAGCTAAATTTACTGGGCGAATTAATAGAATCTTAGCCAGATTTTAGACAGTTTTTCTGTACAACGACTAGACAGCGAGAAATTACACATAGCGCTCGGATCTAGCTAGTTTTCCGACCTAGATCTTGTACAGAAAATAAGAAAACTAGTCGATTTCTAGGTGATGGCGAGTTGGAATTTCCACATGGGAAAAAATTATTTCTTTCCGTGCGTTCGCCAATTTTTATAACCAGAAGATTTAAAAGCTAAGGGGTTGACAAATCGAGACCATCTCCATATAGCAATTATCTAATTGCCAATGGAATAAAAATTCTGACTTAGCGAAAGTAACATCGCCATGAGATATGCAGGCGTTTAACCACAGTTCTTGGTTGCTAAATTGAATGGATCGATGGACAAGAATGTGAGGGAGCGCGGACGTTCTGGCAATAGGCGATGGTTTGAAAGGGTAATGGGCAGATGGTGAGCTAGTGAGGGAGAACGCTGAGTGAAAGAAGAGTGAGGGAGAGGGGAAGAGGGCTTAAGGGGTAAGAGAGAAAGAGAATCGCAGCAACCTTGCAGCTATTCTTGCCATTGAGACGTATTCGGATCGATGAGAGGATGTCGCTTCCTACTAGTACTATTTTGCTGTTGCTGCTCGCGTTTATAATCTAACTTCGTACTCCATCAAAGTATACTGTTACTGCAGGCCATTTGTCGTACTAGGCGGAATAGCACAAGATAATTAATATATAATCGTTTCACTGCCATAAATTATTGGATAAGTATGACGGCGTATTTGTTAACGCGACAAACAGCTTTTGATTAAGGATTTTGCATTCCTGACCAAAAGCAAGATTCTATTAGACACTGATTTTTAATAATGGTGATTCCAAATAATTATTCTAAAACTTTATTTTTCACTGCTAGAATAGATTACTTCGCATTCTCGATAACATCTGATTTTTTTTAGGATATTGTAGTAAATTTGAAAATTAATTTTTTAACAGTTTCAAACAAACCTAAAAAAAAAATTATCGATTTGTTCATAAAAACCAGAGAATTAATTTGGAATAAAAAAATAAATTAGTAAAGTATGTGGAAAGATGAGAACATCTTTCAAATTTAATTCGATCAAGATTTCAGTACTTAGCAATTTTTAAATTAGGGGGTTTAGTAGTTAACCAAAAGCTCCCAATTCATTTGTCTTCTAACAATGACTCCATTGTGGATGAGAAAGGCGAGGAACGAGATTCTTCATGAAACGTAACTTGCGTAACGCGTCTCTTGCTCCAGCCAGTTATGATTCTGTATTTGCTTTCAGTTAGAAAATAGAACAGCTCGCTAAATTCGTATTTAACTACGTAACGATACGCGTAATATTAACGCAGCTTACATGACGGCAAGAGAATCAACTGGTTTCAGAGTATCAACTGCTTAGGAAGAACAAAGGGCCGTGTGTCGTATGATAACAGAACTCCCGGAAGTGGCCTCGAGTGACGAGTCAACCCACGGAGTTCCGATAGCAAAGCTCTCGATGTTTTAAATTATCCGATTACACTCTTGTTTATGCACTTGGATTCGTAGTAAACAAAGTTGGCTGTCACTTTTTAGCTCATTCTGCATGATCCATAAATTATATTACAATAAAATCATTTCAGATGCAATTTTTTAATTTCCATACACTATTTTAGTTAATTATTGTCATTACAATATTTTTTTATTGCAATTGTTTCAAACTGCATTACTATTATTTTATACAATTTTTATTTGCAGACACAGCGAGTGTCTTTTTGTAAATATGTACTGTACCTTTGAGGTATTTGTCTTCTATAAATGAACCAAAATGAATAAATCATTTGAAAAGCAAAATAACATGGATTTTATGAAAAATAAAAACATTTCATAAATGTTTTGATATTCTACCGGAAATTGAATAGGGGATTTCAAGCAATAATAATGACAAAGATATTATTTAAACGAATATTTTTTGAAACAGATAAATTATATTGGAAAGTAATGCAAGAGTTCAAATATTGGTACTAAATAATTAATGCCGATCTTATCCAATATCGAATATAAACAAGGATGCAAAGTAGAACCTTGCACATTGCTTCCTCATTATATTTCGCTTTTTACAAAGCAACCTCTAAGGTGAAGTATGGTAATTGATTTTGGCTTCAATATAATGAGGAAGCAATGTGCAAGGTTCTATTTTGCATCCTTGTTTTAAATAAATAAATAAGCGCACACTCCCCCTTTGTGAAAATATAATACGGGCGAACGGTCCGGAATCTCCCTCGAATACTTTATCTTCTCTGTTTTTTTTTGTAGAACATGATAGAAACGGATGTTTCCCAAAATTTCATTGGGAAGCAAGGATATGACTAGTTTATACGACATAAATCGTTACTTTAATCATGAATCTGGCACTCATTTAACTCCCATCTCGATATTTGATACCAATTCGCATTGCAGAAAAAAAAATAACAAAATTTAAAAAAATCAAAATCTCATAAAACGTTAACGCTTCAACCGATCTCAACCAAATTTAATAGGGATCACTGGTGGATGAAAGCTCATACACAAACCAATTTTGAGCTTAATATCTTGAAAATTAAAAGAGTTAGCGCGTTAACAGACGTTTTTGTAAAATTTCAAAACCGCGTAAAAATTTAACGATCATGGGGATTTTAACAAAAATTGGTATGAACGATGAGGTTTTTCCCCTCTACCTAATGTAAGGTGTAAATTTCAGCTCTATTTCTCGAGGCGTTCCCGAGTTATAAAGTTTAACATTTGTTGAGCGTGTAACACACACACACACACACACACACACACACACACACACACACACACACATACACGCACACGCACGCACACACACATACACACACACACACACACACACACACACACACACACACACACACACACACACACACACACACACACACACACACACACACACACACACACACACACACACACACACACACACACACACACACACACACACACACACACACACACACACACACACGCACACACACACGCACACGCACACACACACACACACACACGCACACGCACACACACACACACACACGCCCACGCACACGCACACGCGCACACACACACACACACACACACACACACACACACACACACACACACACACACACACACACACACACACACACACACACACACACACACACACACACACATTTTTTCTAAATCACTTTTCTCGACGTTTTGGACCATTTTCAGTGTACTGACAAAAATCTCGAAATTTTTTTTTCTCCCGACTTCGCTAAAATAACCCCATTTCGTGTCCGCAACGCGGGCGGGAAATCGCTCATTTGTTACGAATGACGTACGCATGCGCAGTTCGCTTTCATTACCTCCTGAGGGAGGTAATCATCGTGCTACGCATGCGCGTCGTCATTTGTTAAAAATGAGCTTATTCTCCGTCCGTGTTGCACACACGTAATGTGGTTATTTTTTAGCGATATTGGGAGAAAAGTATAGTACGTTACATGGGAGGGGTGCGACTTTTCACCTCGTGTGAATTTTTGCTCTCAAACTCCACCTCCGGTAAAAAGTTGCACTTCCCTCCCTTGTAACGTAATGTACTATTCACGAAAACAAAGCTTCCTCTATAGGCCTCAGGCGTATCTCTGACGCTAGCGCTCGAGCGGCCGCTGAGTGCACAACAAGATTATCAGCTGTTCTTAGTTCGTGCGCACATTGGTCCGATTTTCCAAGCTCCAAGGAAATATGGCGGACAGGGCGGAGCTTGGAAAATCGGACCAATGTGCGCCGAACTAAGCACAGCTGATCATCATGATCATCATCTAGAGCGAGATACGTCTGAGGTCTATGAGGATGCAAAAGTTATTAAATTATGTTGACATGAACTGGAAATGATCTATTTTGCATTAATGTACGTCGCAGTAGATATTGCAATACTCTATTAACGGTACTCTGTGGAAAAACGATATATTTTCAGAAACCATTAAAGGAATGTATAATATTTCTTGCATGTAACGAATAATAAATTCGTCGACGTAATATAAATTTTGCAGAAAGTTATCTTCACAACGTAACCCCAATTTGTTTCGCGGTTCGTAATTTCCGTCACCATCTGTTTTTTCCCTATAAGTAAATATCGCCCGTTAGTGCTATAATTGTACTCCTTATACAATTGCCCAACCAACGCCGTTTGGAATTAACATGCTTAATTGAATAACGCTTCTGCATCGATGTATAACATTGTTATAATTACCAGCACTTATGCAGTCTCACCAGCTATTTTTGTGCCTCATTCCTGCGTTTATGTAAATACTATACATAGAATTCTTGGTAACGTCCAGAAACGTTGTTTTGCAATCTAAATACATTATTTCGTGCTTCTCTTGATATTCCGTTGAAGTAATAGCACAAAATGTTCGGGTGCCAATTGGTTTGACAGCTGTCACTTTCTACATTAGCTACGTTTGACCTTACTTTTTTCATTTCCAACGTCGATTAGACATTTGATATGACTCAATAAGCTTTCAATGAATGGAAAACTATTCACAGTTCAAAAACGATATCCGTAAAGCAATTTTTTTGTATTTATGAAAATAAATTTATTGACAAAGATACAAAGATAGTTTTGTGTGGGAATAAGTTTTCCGATCTGAAAAGCACTATTGAAAAAAATGACATTCACTCTTCGAAGCGTATAAAATACTTTCGCATAATGGTCGATAAAAATAGTTTTATCGTTAGGAGAAAGTTTTCCAACTTGAAAAGGTTTATTGAAAAAAATCGCATATACTTTCCAGCAGAAATCCGAATTTACCGATACTCACAAAATTCAATACCAAACAACGCTTAAAATGCCTTGATTTATAACTTTTCAATCTTATCAAAATCACGCTTTTAGGAGATAACCGATAAGATAACCGATTTTCGGAAAAATTACAGTTTCGGGAAATCTTTTTTTGGCTCTCCAGGGTTTTTATGATGTTCTTGGTTTAGATCTTTCGGTTTTATTTGTGCCCATAAAAATATTGTTCTCACAACGTGCACTCTATTCGCGACAGCAATTTTCTCACACTGTAAGTACCTAGTGCTACTGTACACAATAACTATTATTTCAACGGCTGCCAGCGCCTTCGCGGTCGCTATTATTTTCAGTAATAGGGTCGCAATCGTAAAAAAACGATTAAAGAAATTTATCTCGGTATCCATTTCCAAATACGAACTAAATTATTTTTTCTCACATCCGGGCCGAAAGCGACAACTTTCGTTCCGCTGCGCGGAACGAAGTTCCCGGTTTTCGGCTCCGTCGATGAGAAAAATCGTATACATTCCTCGGGCAATAAATAAGAAAGCCTCAGATCACATGTAATTGTCGGCCGAGGCGAAGCCGAGGTCGACAAACGACATTTCTTACTTTACTGTCCTAGGTGTGTAATATACTATTACTTAACGTTTCCAATTATCTATTGCTGTCCGATTGAGTTACCAAACGATATTTGTAACAAATATCAATAGTCGCGGTAGCGATGCGACGCCAATTTAAAAAAGAAAATTAATATTGCCTCCACATGACGATTTCTGTCTGATCTTGACGGGGCGCTACTACTAATTTGTAAAATATATTTCCGGTAACCAAAATATTATGCTCCCGGGAGAGTTCAAAGGTCAGGGGTAAAGAGCGTGTTTGCATCCCGCTCTGCAATCCACAGGTTTACTACTCTGGCGAATCAGTTGGTGGGAGAATACAGCCATTTGGCGTATCACGACAGGTATATCTACTCGATCGTAGCGGCTACCTTGAGATACGAATAGTAATATGATGAGTATTTTGAATTTCATGGTTTTGATCTAGACTATATTTATGTATCTTTCTCCGGTTAAGGTTTGTTGTTATATTTAAAAAATTATGTTATCGAATGATATTATATGAGTTGTATTAGGGAAGGTAGTGGCGCAGTGGATAGAGACGCGGCCTCTCAAGCAGGGGGCCCGGGTTCGATTCCCGGCCGGGCACCAATGGAATTTTTCTATGTGCTCTTTCTGTAATCCCCGGTGGTTCGGAACCCACCTAAAACTGTAGGTCCTGAATATCCATCCCGCCGTAGTTGTCAAGGGGCTTGCCCCGTTTACCAAATAAATAAATATATAAATAAAAATGATGTTATTGAATCATATTATATGAGTTATGTTAAAAAATTATGCTATTGAATGATATTATATGAGTTGTATTTAGAGATTATGATGTACTGTCATGTGGTATTATATGATTGTTATCTGTAGTGGTATCCGAAAATTTAATAATGTACAGGGGTTGATCCCGTTGAACAATGAAATAATATGTGAGTATATATACATTGGCAAAAAAATCTGCGCGAAAATGACCGTGTAGTGGTGATATAGTAGGAGGAGCTGAGTGTAGCGTAGCGAAACAGGCAAGCAAGCGTGGACGTAACAATGCGTGTGTTTAAAAATAGATTGTCGGGCCGGGGCCAGCGTTAAGTTCCGAGGTTCGACCGCGTCGCGGCGCCGGCATCGAGAAACGGCGTCAGCAGCCTCGGCGTAAGCGTCGCGGCGCGAAAGGTCCACGAGAGACGCGGCTACTCCGCCAGTTCACGTTCGTCACGCGTACCAGCTGCTACAATATATTATTGCCGCTGTTTGCTGCTCATCGAGGCGCCGAGTAGTTGCGGATACGCGAAAAGCTCATCAACTTTAACGTTATCGTTTATAATTCGCGGATTATTCAACGCGATAATATCACTAAGAGCCATCGCGTATTGTCGCCTTATTTGCAAAGAAAAAGTAAAAAAATAACAACATTCTTTTGGTCAAGTATATTGATAATATTTCAGCCAAAACAATTTATCAACATTGTGTCTTAAGACTGTGGGTGGAGTGCGCGTGTTCGATTGATCGAGAGTGCGCGTTAGGTGTTTCGAGATTAAATCCTACGGTTCTCGGTGACAAAAGAAGTTTTCGTTCAACTGATAACAGTGGGAGAAGCGGGTGAAGTTGATTACCGCTCGCTCTTATCGTACCACTTATTGGAATATTACCCTGTGATCTCTCGCAGTGATCCATCGCACTTGTCGTGCGAATAATCTTCTCTCTTCACGAACAGTGGTGGGGGATGATCGTGAAATGCGCAGACTCGATATAATCCCGAGGTAATGGACAATATGTAATCCTCAAACGTGTCGCTAAATATGCGTGAAGGTTGCTTCGCCGAGTTTGAAAATGAGATGATACAGAGAGATCAGAGAGAACGAAAGATCGTAATAAAAGAGTTATCGGTAAGAGAGTGTCGTAAAGACGAATTCTCGCGATTCGAAGAGCCGCCATTTGTTTTTGCCAGTTTCGTACGATATTCCCGGGAATTCACGTCTTACATATTACGTTTTATAGTGTGGAATGATATTGCGGATATGCGTGTGTATAACTGCTTCGTATCTTTGCCACTGTGCGACTCGCAAGCATATAGAGGATCTATACTCTGTCGCTATAGCTAATACTCCTCTATATATTGGCATACTTTAGCTAAAAGAGAATCGCGGGGATCGGAAATTCATTTGTAATTCACGACGCGCTGAGGAAACGAGATAGCGGAGAGTTAACAAACTACTACCAGAAAGACCTTTCGTGGGAATTGCGCGTCTGAACGTTAGGAGAGAAACGACCCACCAACGACGACGACGACTACGACGATGATCGCGGCAACGGCGAGGTCGACGCGCTCGCGTGAGCTCCTCGTGTGCTCTTGATGCCCTCGTAGTGTTGTCGCTCAGTCGCTTGTCGACGTTGGTGGGTCGTTAAAACAGACCGAGGGAACGAGCTATGCCGGGAACACCTGTTGTGCACTGCTGCTACTGCTGCTGCTGCTGCTCTGTGCCCCGATTACGGAGGTCGCTTCTTCTCACCACGTTGCGCGCCCACCGATGGCTCTTTCTACGAAACTGACATATCACATTTTGTACAACATATATAGAGAAGAGTGGGAGACAGTGACTTCTTTTTTTTCGTAAGCCTTATACTGCTCGTAACTGGAAGCAAATTTTTGCAAACTTTCTTGCTGCTATCTGTTCGATTTAATATGATAAAAATTGTTGTCATTATTAATATCGGGAAATTGGCATTGTTCAATTATTAATTTATTTAGTAACGTACTGAAAATGGTCCATTCTACCCCGGGTGAGTCGAGAAGTGAGGAACAACGAATCCGATTTTTTAATCCTCGTACAGTGAGAAAAATGCAGGGGATAGCTATTTGAATATAGTGAGTTCTACTATACGACATATCTCGAGCAACCAATTTTTTAGAATATGACAAATAGTTAGGTGTACCATAATTTAGTTGCTGGTTACATTAATTATTGTTGCGGTAACAAGAAAAACTAGTTGTCTTCTCAGGGAATTATGTGTACAGTAGAATTACCCATATATTTTTCTGTGTCTAACTGAAAGAGGATTTTATAAACTTGCTGCTATTTGCGCGATCTAATGTGATGGACATTATTCCCTTTATTATTTATCGGGAAATCGCTGTTATTCAGTTATTAATTGATTTAGTAACGTTACTGAAAATGGTCCATTATACCCCGGATGAACCGAGAAGTGAGGAACGAATTGGTTTTGTTAATACTATGAAGAATGTATTTCATATACAACGCCATATTATCATTAAAAGCCAATCAGACAATAAATTGCGAAGATCAATGGATTGTAATTCCTGCACAGCACTGCTGGATTTTATGAGAATAGAAAATAATTTGTTACACGTATCGAGTTTCGTTGGTAAATTATCATTTGCGACAAACAGTTATGATTGCAACCTTACTTAATGGATGTCACAATCATTCCCGTCGGGGTTATCGGCCCAGGACTGAAATCGTTATAGGGACAAATGTCTTGAAAAGTAGTCTCAGCTATTACATTAGTGCCAAATACATGGTTAAAGAAAATCTTTGATAGCTGAACTTATGATCCGTATTAAACATTTTTTAAGAGTTTAGGGGGGTGAGTTTGGGCTACCTTGAAAAACAGGATGCATTGTTGTATCCTGTTTTCCTGCAAAAATGAAAACGCAGCTTCAATTTGCTACCTTGGACAAAATGAAGATTGCTTCTCGAAAATGTCGAGCGCTTAATTTTCTTGTACAAAAACCTGCCTTAAGTGCATTGAATAAAAGCTCAAGTACTCCTTAATATTGTTTCCAAAAGTCGATTTCCTTTGCATATCCCACACGGAGAGAAATTTCTGTGTTGTGACAACATAAAACGAGGACAACAAAAATCGTTACGTTAGACTGGCAAATCTTTTGTTCGGCTGACAAATCAGTTTTGCTATGCTGACAAATCTTTTGTTCAGCTGACAAATCTTTTTGCTGGACTGAGCAATTTTTTTGTTGGCCTAACGCAATGATTTTTGTTGTCCTCGTTTTATGTTGTCACAACACAGAAATTTCTCCGTGCAATTATTTATTTAATTTCTATCTTTATTCGGATTCCAATGATAGAATATTCGATTTGAAGTTCGAATTTTCCCTACCTTATAGTCAGAGATAACAGACACTTTTCAAAGTGTACTAATTATAAACGACTATTTACGTCGAATATCGAAAAAATTGCGTGCAGAGAGCATTAAAAGCTCCGACATTTTTCACAGCACGAATCTGTTCGAGGAGTGAAAATGTCAAGGGTGAAAAGTGACGATAATGTTGTGTTGCAGCCAGAGAAAAGCGTGTTGAAGCGTTCAGAGCATAGGGTGAAATAATCACAACGTTGAATTAGCTCTATCGAGCCCCTTGCACGGATACAACTTTCGATTAAAATTCATCGGTCTATACAGTCGAACGAGTTATCAAAAGCTATTCTATAGACGAGAGTGTATACCTCGCAGTCTCGTGCGTATATGTTTTGTATACTATAATATGCTGCTTCGACGATGTACTATATATTCGATATTTGTGTATATCGTCGTTTTCTGCTACGAGTCACTGGAAGAGCGTGACGGTTCGTTGCGCAACATTCTCGATATCGATTCAGCCACGCGCATTTATGATGAATACACTCGTCTGAATAATATGATGAAGCCCGGTCTGAATTATAGAGTTATGTTTTCACGTACGAACGATACGAGCGCATATATCGTCGCGTTGACGGTTCGCGGCCACAGCAACGATGACAGAGGCTAATGTCCGGTTTAATGCTCGTTCCCGGACTTTCCCCTCGTAAAATATATTCGAAATACCGAAAGGCAAACGCGCTCTGCGGTCTTCGATCACTGTCCAACTGTCGCGGTAGGTGCGCGCGATACTTAACCTCTCAAGCACATTTATTTTTAAGCCTAAGCATTCTCTCGTATACATATACAGGTTGTATTTGGCTAAACATTTGCTAATCGGCAATTATTATTTATCGGATGAATTATTGATACATAATTTTCGAATAATTCATGACAGACTTCGCTAACGTTTAGTTTTTGACCTTCAAACACACTGAAGTGGTATCCAGACGAAACTTCATTAATTTAATTAATGTGTTTTTTTTTTTCGTTGTATTTATCATTTCTGCGAATAATTATGTTGGCTCATTTCGAATGTTACTATTTTTATTTTCATGACTAATTTTTCGTGTTTTCATTCCAATATTTCGATTTTTCCTATCAATAATTCTTGCTGATTTTACCCTAAAATGTTGGACACTTCCTTGTATCTTCTTGCGTCAAGTGATTAACATATCTTTATTTAAACGTGAATTAAAAAAAGAACGCAGACTTCAAAGGGTTAATGATGTCGGCAATGACATGCGTTTATTTAGACGTGAATCGTAACCTCGAGTCTCTTCGATTATATCTTATATATATTTATAGATTTATAGACAAATTAGTGGAAGATAACGCCATTGAAAAAAAACCTTCAGAACCACGTGCAGAACTTAAAAAAGACTAAAAAAAAAGTTATACGTGATACCCACAGTTCGACGCCTCGCGGCAACGTTATCCGAGTCCGCATTATCTGTCGATTCGGTTTATATTTTACTACCAAATAAAAAATGGAATGTGTACGCGAAAACGGATAAACTCGAGTGAGCGAAACGTTATTTTCCATTACACACGCATTAACGAACTTGGAGAGAGAAAAAGATACTGAATTCTGTGTGCAGAAGAGAGATGCACATTGTTGTGATTTAACGTCATGACGCTTATCGTTCAGCGAAAATCTTGTTAATATCGAGTCATTGTCTGATTACTGATCGCTTTTTTTACACAAGCCTGCAATAATTATTTCAAGTATTGACAGTAGGTCAGGGATACCTTCATGGATGAAATGTAAATCACAATTATAATAACCGTAATAAATTGATAGCCGCCATCCATGAATCACGTGACGCAAGATCAAAGAAGTTTCATGTGATTTTACTTGTCTCCATGGTTAAGAATGTACGAGATGCACTGTGTAAATGTCAGTTTGAGAGAAAATTTTTTAAGGGATGAAAATCTTTAAAAAATTAAGAATGTAACAGGTGCTGAAAAGATTGATTTTGCATAATAATGATTCTAAAATGTTACTAAAAAAGGATGCAAAGCAGAACCTTGCACATTGCTTCCTCATTATATTTCGCTTTTTACAAAGCAACCTCTAAGAGCAAGTATGGGAATTGATTTTGGCTTCCTCATAGAGAAAGCTCTGTAAAAAGCGAAATATAATGAGGAAGTAATGTGCAAGGTTCTGCTTTGCATCCTTGTTTTAAATAAATATAAATAAGCGCACACTCTCGCTTTGTGATAATATAATAAGGACGAACGGTCCAGAAACTCCCTCGAATACTCTATCTTGTCCGCTTTTTTTTGTAGAACACGATAGAAACCGGTGTTTTCCGAAGTTTCATTGGGAAACAAGGATATAGCTAATTTATACGACATAAATCGCTACTTTTCGCAATATAGACTGTACAACATCGCTATGAAAATATGTTATCGTTCAACAACATTTTTGGGCTATATCTGACGTATTTTTCTGCTAATCATGAATTTGGCACTTATTTGACTCCCAGCTCGATATTTGATACCAAAATTCGCACGGCAGAAAAAAAATTAAAAAATTTAAAAAGTCAAAATCTCATAAAATTTTAACGTTTCAACCGATCTTAACCAAATTTAATAGGGATCACCGGTGTATGAAAGCTCATGTACATGCCAATTTTGAGCTTAATATCTCGAAAATTAAAAGAGTTATCGCGTTAACAGACATTTTTGAAAAAATTCAAAACCGCGTAAAAGTTTAATGATTATGGGGATTTTTACAAAAATTGGTATGAACGATGAGGATTGACCCCTCTATCTATGGTGTAAATTTCAGCTCTATATCTCGAGGCGTTCCCGAGTTATAAAGGTTTACATTTTTTGAGCGTGTAACATACACACATACACACATACAGACATTTTTTCTAAATCACTTTTCTCGACTATTTTGAGTGTACTGACATGAAAATCTCGAAAAAAATGTTCACAAAAACAAAGCTTCCTCTATGACGAAGCAAAATTGATGGGAAAAAAAATTGTTCCACATCTTCTGATAACAGTTTTGACATCGGGCTGAAGTTCGTTGAATTGAATTCATTTTTACGGGACAGATACATTCGCAAAAATGTCATTAATCGGTACCAAAACTAAGGCAAAGCTCCTTCTGGTGGTTGTTTATTTCTACACAATGTGCTTTTGACCACACACCGAAACAAAAATAGTGAGGACATCAAAATGTTTAGTTTCTTCAATAATTATTAGTTTTAGTTGCCTAAAATATGT
This sequence comes from Ephialtes manifestator, assembly GCA_963970395.1. Classification (NCBI taxonomy): domain Eukaryota; kingdom Metazoa; phylum Arthropoda; class Insecta; order Hymenoptera; family Ichneumonidae; genus Ephialtes; species Ephialtes manifestator. The sequence goes on from OZ019971.1 coordinate 656,698, forward strand.
TTACGGTAACCAAAATATTTGTTGTACCTAATAACGCTGATTTAGTTCGTTAAAAAAAAATTCTTCTTACAAGAAGATTTTTTTTTGCACTATAGTGCAGATTTAGCGAATAAGATAGGTACGTTCCTAAGGAGCAGTTGATAGTAGGTGACTGCGCAGTCCATAGTTCAAGTGGTGCGATGCAACACAACTCTTATCCGACAGAAGTCGTGACATAAATGTTGCTCTCGGCCAGCCAACTCTTCACTTCGATCGCAGAGTCTAAAGACCACGTCAGGAGGTCGTCTATAGGACTGATCCCAAATCCCAACCCTACCTTATCTGTCTTCCTGCCATGTTTGGTACTCACCTTATACTTACCATACATACGTCTTTTAACGTATTGCAAATGTACACGTAGTACAATTTCACGATGTTAACAGTGATAATAGACCACTAGTATGTAAAGGCACGAGACGGGACGTATAGTTGTAAGGAAAACAGCGGGTTGCAGCTCGGTCATCACATTTTCTCAAATGTCAAATAACAGTAATCGTTCGTTCTATGGCGACTCGATTATTATTATGTTACTGTTAAAGATTCTAGAAAAAAAAATATACGAAAGTAGGAAGTTAAGCAGAGTTGTAAATCCCCATTAATTCATGAGATATGGTTTACAGTACAATTTTTTTTGTAATTATGATTTCATAATAATAATATGTCGTGATTATAAAATAGAGTGTAAACAGCTGAAAAAAATACTAATTTTCACTTTAATATTGCAAGAAATAGTGGAAAAAATGGAAGAAATAAGTAATGCATTACTTTCTTAATGCATTACTTATTTTTTTCCATTTTTTCAAAAGGATTACCGTGAATATTTATTGAAAAATAATAATTTTTGCAGCCATGTCAAAGTTTAATCATCGTATTACAATCGCTACATGTTATTATTATAAAATCATAATTATAGAGCTGATCGTATCATCATCATTATTTCTGTAAGTATTAGGCATTTACAACTCTGAAGTTAAGTGATAATATCGAAGTACTTGTAAATGTTGAACACAGTTTTTAATTCATACATGCTATATCGTATATTATTTTTTATACAGCATACTTGTATATAAAATTTAATATACCAGCGTATTCACTTTCTACATAAATGTCCTTATTTTCATAAAGAACATTTTGTGTAATTCAGTGTAACATAAAAGAGAAACAAATAGAAATGCTCATAAGTTAAAAATGGCAAAAGGATGTTTTAATTTTATCAATTTAGTGGTAGACTTATTTTTAGAGTCATTAGCGGGTTTTACCAACGGATGAGTTTTTTGGATGACTTGGTTAGGATAAAATATCACTTTTTCTCTCTCACGCCGATTTAACCCGGGACCGAATCTCTATATTTATCGCTGTTCGCGGGGGGAACGTGAATGTGTCGAAAGTTTAACTACACGCATCGTACAAAAACAACATAGAGGCGGAAAGAAAATCTGCGGTTTACACTGTAGGATCACGCACACGATGTTTCTGCAATTATCGTATAGTATGTATAGTAATAGAACGACGATAATAACCATAAAGTGGGGATATCCACTGTTTGGTTGCGGCAGACAATTTTAGAGTTCCGCCGCTGACCACCAAATTTATTTTCCTCATTCCGCGAGTGACCTCTTGTTTTTACTCGAAAAATTCGTCCTATTAAATAATCTGGAATACTGTAACGGGAATTCAAAGCAGAAAATCAGAGACGTAGCTACAATTTAATTTAGAAGCACATTGTTTATCTTATTTTTTTCTCTTTGCAATTAATATTATAGCAAAGAGCTTTGACGATTAAATGAATAATTAACGAGATTTTTTGTCGGCAGTACAGAGGCTGATTTTTAAACAGTAATTCTGATTCATTTCTCTATACGCGAAAATATTCGAAACAAAAAACACATGCACATTTATCAACTGAAGAATAATAATGTTGGTGATTTTATACAGACTATACATGGCCAATTCTATATGGGATTGGGCCAAGAACTAAGCAGACATGCCAAAGAGCTTTGCATATTTAACCCGAAATATTGTCTCATGATTCTCATAATCCCATTGTCTCGTAATCTCGAAATATTGCCAAATTGTGATTTGCGATTCTGTTCGTATTATATTTGGTCTCAGGCTGTAAATAAAAACGTGATAAATTTCTATAGTGTGTTAAATACAACATAGAAACATATAAAGCAAACCATTTCTTATCTCTTTGTACATACTTGTAAGTCTCACGTTGTTGTAAGAATATGCAAAGACGAGAAAAAAAAAGAAAAAAAAAGTGGATTGGGGTCGATGAGGACTTGAGGCCGCGCGAAAGATGAAAATAGAAACGACAACGAGGATGCACGAGCGGGTGTATTCCTCCCGTTCAGACACATACTGAACACATGTTTCACCGAGAGAGCGATGCTATTGCCAACCGGTTCACAAGAGTAACCGCGACACATGTGTTTTGACTTTCAGATAGATTCTTTTTTTTTTTTTTTGTTCCTCACTTGTCAACTCCACCCGCCAAACAATTAACATTCGAGTTTTTGAAGAACGAGAACAGCGCCAGCATTTATTCGCTTCATAAATCATCAATCAGCGCTAACAGTGTCAAGAAAATGTCGTCCGAAGTTGTATTATAGAAACAAATCATTTAAACTTCGGGACAATGACAATATATTGATTGACATTTTTATGCTCGAAACTGACGACTCTAAGTCTACAGTAAATGAGGCTCGAATTTTCTTAACAACATTTAAATAGTAACAAAAAAAACATGCGAAAACAAATACGTTTAATACAAATACGTTTTTGACGCAATTTTTATGAGTTTTTTTCTGTTTTTTATCTAAAGGAAACGTAACTTAAAATTAAAAAGTTAAATTCTTTCATTTTTGATCCTGACAAACTGCTTCCACTTTTTGTTTCCTATTGGATGAACTCTTAGGGTATCCCCAACAAATTCAGATACACGGTAATATTGCTCGCTGTTCAGAACCGGGACCCAATCAGGGATCCATCTAGATTCTAAGTAGGACATCACTTTTAGGGAAACCCTAGAATATCCCGATTGATCAAAAACTGTCATTTAGTGCGGAACCGGAAAGTTATTCGGAGTCCATTCGGATTCCAAGTTGGACAATCCATTTGGGGAGACCCGAGCAAATCCCGATCAGGATCGAGTCGGAAACAGGGAATAAAGACCAATAGGCGTACTTGAGAAAACTTCAGAACATTTTTTTTTTCTTAAGCAAGGAAGAAAAATATATATAAAAAAATGATTTGAGTCTTGACCAGATCATTGCAAACATTGAGAGACTCTACTCACCTAGTGCATAACTATGAAAACAATGTGAACTCGACCAAGATTAAACTGACGACTTACCGTCTGTGAGGCTTTGTCGCGTGTACAACGACTGCAAAACCTTGTTGGGCTGCTGATGACGGGACGTCACTGGTGACGTCACTTCTCAGTCATTCTTACCACTTGGCCCAAGTCAAAAGATCAATTCCCCTTCGGGAATGCGGTATGCATACTAGTACAATGCATGATAGCTTACAGTAAAAAAAAACTTCGTACTTTTTATGGATCACTGAGATAAACATGAATTTAAAAAAAATCGGATGTAAACTGCCATAAATCCGATAAAGTTACCGAATATCCACCTGATAATATTCTCAGAGATTTTGAAACTAGATTTATGGTAATTTTTGCGTTCTTGTTGAAATCACCGAAGGTAATTATTTCTTAGCAACATTGGGAGGAAAGTATCGTATGTTTCGCTATGGCAAAAATCACGCACTTCCCTCCCTTGCAGCATAATATTGACGCACATGCTTATCTTCTCGGACCAATGAATGCATCTATCCAGGAACTGAAACTGCAGAAGCAGGCAAAATGGAAAGCCAAAGGTTTTTCCTAAAAATCGAGTCTATGTATATAATGCAAAATAAACAACACAGACAAGCCAAGCATAGTGTAAAATGAGACAAATCGCTTTTCTTCACTGAGAGAAATTGAGATGGTCCTGGCAACTATTCAGTGATAATTATATTTTATTAGTCCAGGTGACTATTTTCATAGTTACATTAACTCTCTTCACTGTTAATGTAACTACGAAAATAGTCACCTGGACTAATAAAATATGATTATCACTGAATAGTTACCAGGACCATCTCAATTTCTCTCTCAGTGTTGGGTCTCGCTATTAGTAGTGATTCGTGTTATTAATAATGTATTTGCAAACAAACAGTAATACATCGTTGAGGTATGCGGAGTATCGAATGGAAGAAAAAAAAGAAAAATAGTGCATCAGACATTGCGAGTTAACCCAGTGCCCCGTCATAGCTAGACCCATTACGCGGTCATTGGTCTTTCCCTTTGGCCCGTATTTCAACGTGCGCGCAGTCTTGCGGACACTCTGACGCGCCCGGCGTCTGTTCTCGCGCGTCTCGTCTGCTGTGTTCCATTCGAGGCCGACACCGACAGCGATGACTGCACCGACAACGAGCGAACGTCAACCGAACGCACACGTCTATGTTGAATTTATGTTCTTTCACATTCTCCGTCCGTTTTGTTCTCTCTGTTCTCTGAAATCCGGAAGCTCGTACTGTGAAATACAAAGAGTTTTCACATATGATTCAGTGATCTCGTTATCATTGCGACAACTCCACGAAGCATCCGAAAAAAAAAAAAATGGTACACGAAATCAACCATACTTAATCTTATTCTTTTTTCTTTTCTCTACAGATCACAAGATTGCAATTGCGAGAAATACGTACAATGAAGTATAAGTGTAAAAGTGATTGCGACAAAGTGTCAAACTGAACATCCCTTCATCTGTGTAACAGTGTAAGTGTCTGTGTGTGAAATTTACAATTTAAAATAATCACTTTTGTAATTTACAAATACTAGTGTTTATCGCTGAGAGATTTTTCCCTTTTGTGGGAAGATAAATATTCGCAAGTGAATATCAACGATATTAATAGTACTGGTGCATAGAATATTGGATGTTTTGCGGGGAAATAAAACGTTTCTCCGCGAGAATTTCGTGCGGCAAGATCTGGGTCATATGGCCCTGGACTATGGTACCACCTACAATATGCACCGCCCAAATCAATTAGGTACGTATATTACGCAAAAAACACATCTGCAGCGCTAAATTACCCTAAATCGGGTTCTAGCCAGGAACTGTCCAGGGCCTTATTTCCTCAATGAAACCTAGCTAGGAGCTATCCAGGGCCTTATTTTCTTAACAAAACCTAGCCAGGATCTACTTTCGACCGTATTAACATAACAGAGTTTAAAATATATTTGCCTTATCCATATTTGTGTGCGTCTACAAATATTTTTTATTCTCGTTATGTTAATCATCTGAAAACTTCACCGTCATCCCACGATAATCACCGCGATGAACAATTTTTTTCATGCCGATTATCGAAAGCGATGAAAAAATGTTTACTTGAAAAACAGCCGATTTCGTACAGCAGCTATAGAGTGACGACTGTATTTGTGGCAGTTATTAATAGAAGTTACTCGCTACTCATTTAAAAAAAGCTGTGTTGACAAGGAAGGAAACGTGGCGCATTCGTTACGGCCAATTGCGCCACTTTTATCATTTAACTATTATCGACTCGGTCGACCTATAATACGAGAACCTCGACACTGTTTAATGCATTCATTTCCTGCAGCCTTTACTCCCACATCTCGTTTTTTTCATGTTGTCACTATAGTTAGAACAATAATCTGAGTACGATCTGATCATTCAGCACATTTATCACTGTTTCTGCATTTTAGTCAGATAAGATCAGATTTTTTTCTTTTCTCTCGAATAATGAAACTCACTTTTACGACGCTCGGTCAGTAAACCATTCCATCATCCGCTCTTTTGTAGTAGGATTAAATCGGTCAGTGGGATAACAAAAGCCGCAGTCTGAATAACGATAATGCGAGATAATGTTGCCCCGTAATAACTATTATAATAGTTATTAAAAGCTCGCTCGTCTCGTGTCTATTATTGGAACGATATCTCGCCTTTGCGCAGTGTTCAAAAGGAAACGGTGAGGAAGGAAGGAGCGAAAAAGAAAATGAGGAAACTCGTTTGGTACGAGTCGCGATATCTCGATCTTGCAACTGAAATAACGCACGAATATTAACACCGCAGCATTTACTATAGATGTACGTCGATCGTGCTGCAAGTAAGAGCGAGAAACAAAAGCTCCGTGAGAGGACAATGGCGTAAAATTGCCGTGACGCGAGGTGAAGGGGAAGGAAAAGAAGAACAAAAAAAAAAAAAAAAAAAAAAAGAAGCGAGGAAGGAACGAGGCAAAAAACGAATAGCGATTATCAACTCTATTTTCAGAGTGTAACGAGTCGCGCGTGCATCGTCTTCGCTTACCGACCACGATGTCGGTTGCACAATCGGATAAAACTATATACCAGCGAGTTTTCGCATCCGCTCAACCGCCCCTCGGTCACGATACACCCGATTAACTATATTTTATCGTCGACTGCGAAACAGACTAGAGTGGGGCACGATAACACATTTTGTATATGTATTAATGGCTTCCAATTTTTTTTTGTCGAAGAATCCCTCGCGCGTGTTATATGCTCGTATCTCAGACGAAAGATTTTCGCATTAATCTTGTATACAGTAAAAATCAGGAGTTTATATTCAGGGATCTAAAAATATATCTATGAAAATGAGTTGACATTAATTTCGTACTTCTTTTTTGAGGACCTATCGATTTTATCGTTTAATTCTATTTAAAGGAAAAAATTATTGATCGATTAATGCAAAACTGTTTATTAGCACTGAAATAACTTGAATTAGAACTTAGAAATTGATTTTCGGATTTAAAAACGTCGATAAGTGGCTGCAGTTTAATAATTTCATTACCTTTTTTAATACCTATTGATTTTGACGAAATTAAAAACCAATCGGTGCAGTCCTTTGCTCGGAAATAGCTATATTTTATCGACAGTGATGAAAATACATGACTCGCGAGAGTAGCTCAGCCAAAGCACTAACTGATCCGCCCGAACGCGTTTCAAGAGCCGACGGCATACACAAATGTCAAGCTATATATAGATCCCATCCCGGCTAATCTTAGAAATCGGCCGAACGCCAGAAATACAAGCTTTTGCCACACACGTATGTACCACACATCCTCGGTTTATATTTGACCCTCTAACCCTTTTGGCCCTCGAAAATCGCGCTCACTATGCACGTTGTCGACACCTCACGACTAATTGGTATACCACAATAGATATATATTAATCAACAAGAGTAATCAACAAGATCTCCACAGATTAATTAAAATAGCAACGAAAAAAAGCCACTTCGAGATTTGGAATTAATTCCTTACGCACAATTGTGCCAAGTCGAAAAAAAGATTCAAAGCTTCTTCAGTACTAAACCGCCAAAAACATCTCCGTAATATCGGCTGTCTCTCGGTTTTTATTTAAATCGAATGTAGGATCTATTTCAAATAAATGGTATTTGATTATCATCAAATAAATTTAATAAAAAAATGATACGATTCATTCGTATGCAACAAATTTTATTTGATCGAAATAAAATTCTATACGCCAGTCATTAAATAAATTTCTTCTTCAAATTCTAGGATAATAGGATTTTATTACGATTAAATAAAATTTATTTCATTCAAACATATTGTACGGATTTCAAGTAATTTTTATTTCTTTGAAATAAAATGTTATTAATTTAAAATAGATCCCGTATTTGATTCAAATCAAGTGATCAAACCGATTTCTCTGGGTGCAAAATAGATATATAGTAATCAACAAGATCTCTACAGATTAATTACAATAACAAGGAAAAAAGTAAATTCGAGACTTGGAATTTACGTATAACTGAGCCAAGTCGAAAAAGATGCAAAGCTTCCTCAGTACTGAACCGCCAAAAACACTTTCGTAATATCGGTGCTCTTTCGGTTTATGGTTCCTGGATTATCAACGAGCATATTCGCTGCCGTCTGAAAGTGCGATTCGAAGTGAGAAGTTGAGAGCAACCGAGTAGCAGCAGCAGCAGCAGCAGCAGCAGCAGCAGAAGTGTTTCTAAACACGTGGAAGTCCTGAGACAGAAATAAGCTCGTTCGCTTCTAGCCACTAGCCCTGGTATTTTTAGGCCGCGAACGTCTAAATCCGTCACAAAGAGAGACAAAGCCGTGGACGAAAGCGAAGCGCGCAGCAGAGCCGGTCGACGGCGCCGTTGCCTTCATCGTCTTCGTAGTAACCAGCGTTGAGACTGTGCTATGCTGATGTTACGAAATTCTCACCACTATCTGTGTCGTGTAACACCGGCTTCTTCTTCTTCTTCTTCTTCATCATCTTCTTCTTCTTCTTTTTCTTCTCCTTTTATCCATCTTCCCCTCTTGTGGTCTGCTCGCCAACTTCTCCTTCGACTTCGGTGCAGTTTGAAGCTCATCGTGACTTCTTCTTTACTTTTTATTTTACGTACCACGTTTTACTTCGTGCAGGCATATCGCCACGGTCCCGCCTCCCGAAAGAGGATTGGCGGCATTGAAAAAATAAGCCAAAGCGAACGAAAATAAAAAAATGAAAAAATACACACGTTGGTCTGCTTCGGCCTCGTCTGCAGTCGGCGAGACCTCTCTCGATATATTCTCTTCTTTCTTCGACTCTTTAATTCTCAGCTTGCTATCCCCGTCTCTACGTTAGATGGCGCGTTACGATAAGACCCTTCGCGGAAAAAGGGGCCGAGGGATCAGAGGACGGCGAACAAGCCTCCCTCGGGGATACCGATCGATTAGACAGATTACAAATACTGCAAGGAATCAGGTGGTCTCGTCTTTACCATCGTCGATTCATGGCCGTTAAATATTAGCAAACTTTGTAAAACATCCCACTTTCGAAATAAGAAAATTGAGATAGTAGCTTGCCGCTTTTTTTTCTCCGGTTTCATCATCAAATAAGTAGTCTCAACTTCAGCATCTTCAATTTTTAGCCGTGGTATATTACCAAACTTTATAAAACATCCCACTTTTAAAATAAGAAAATTGAGATAGCAGCTTGCAGATTTTTTTCTCCCGGTTTCACCATCAAATAAATTATCTATGTGGGATCCAGTAGTCTCAATTCCAGCATCTTCAATTCTTAGCCGTTAAATATTAGCGAAGTTTGTAAAACATCCTACTTTCAAAATAAGAAAATTGCGATAGCAACTTGACCATTTTTCCCCCGAATTCCCTACCAAATAAATGATTTACTTTGGATCTGGAGGTCTCGATTTCAGCATCTTCAATTCTTAGCCGTTAAATATTAGTAAAATTTTATAGAATACCACATTTTTTAAATGTAGAAATTGAGAAAGTCGATTATCGATCGTTTCTTCTTTCTAAATATTAAACAAGCGATGAATGTTAAATATTACATTTATTAATCAGGTAATCTAGTCTCGGTCGTTGAATATATACAAAAGTTGTATAAAATACCAATTCAAAAAAAAATTTAGAAAGTAAGTTGTGGAACGTTTTTCCTTTTTGTTTGAGACCGATAAATGATAAATGGAAAGATGATTATAATGCGACATCGAAGGTCTGTATGCTATTCTCAAGCTAGAGAAACAATGGCGAGAAACTGGTCAGTTGGTCGTGGTTGAGTACCTATGGTCAGTCATGGATTTACAGTATACGGCCACTTGGTTGCAGCGCCAATACGAGACATTGCATTGGCGTGTTTGGCACGGCGCCTCGTGTATTCGCGACGCTTCGTGTGGGCGCAGACACTTCCCACTCGGTCAGTCCTCAGATACATTCCCTCAATCTTTACATCCCGATCCTTGCTTCTATATGTATCGCCCTTTCTGCTGTATGTACTTCATGGTATTTCAATACATAAAAATAGATCGATGGCATTTAAAATGTTTTGCTTCCTCATAGAGGAAGCTTTGTTTTCATGACAAATTTTTTTTTACGAGATTTTCATGCCAGTATGCTTCGAATTGTCCAAAACGTCGAGAAAAGTGGTTTAGAAAAAATGTCCGTATGTATATGTGTGTGTGGGTTCCGAAAATTCGATGAAGTATTACTTAGTAACCGTTCGAGCGATATGGCTCAAATTTGGCACGCAAGTGGAGTAGTTGCCCCGCTTTGAATGTTGAGATTTTTGAAAAAAAAAATCAGCCATTTTGATTTTATGGTACTTTTAATTTTTTGAAAAAAAGGTCGTGGTCGCTCTAACTTTCATAAAAATTAGACGATTTTGCTAAATAGTTGTTTATAAATAAAAATACGTTCCATGTTGTTTGGCATTGCATTTGGGCGAAATCGGTAAAGCGGTTCAAATTTTATAGATATTTGAATTTTTCGAAAAAAATTATTTAAAAAATAAATGACGTCAAATTTCACCAATTTAACCGAAATGTTTTACAGACGAAAAGGAACATGCAGCTATGCCACGTACCAAATTTGACGATGATCGGTAAAGTGGTTCAGATTTTACGATATTTTGAAATTTACAACAAAAAAAAACGATTTTCGCTCTAGCATCAGCAAAAGTTGATAATGCGAGACAAAAGTTTAAACTCAATGGAAATAAGAATGCAAAGTAGAACTTTATACATTGCTTCATATATAATTTTTATTTTTTTAAATTTATAATGGCCGCTTGTCCCAAAATAGAATTGCTCATAACTCTCGAACGGCGTGACGAATCGAGATGAACATTTACACAAAAGAGGAGGACAAACTCCGTTTTCGTTATTTCGATTAAGGTAGTCCTTGCGCATTAAGCTGAGGTCAAATAAGTTTTCGAAAAATGGGAGGGAATTGCAAACACTTTTCGCCAATATAAACAAGGCTGCAAAGTAGAACTTTGCAAATTGCTTCCTCATTGTTGTTGGATTTTTATAAAGCTTCCTCTATGAGAAAGCTAAAATAGATTAACAAACTTCCTCATAGAGGTAGATTTGTAAAAATCCAACAATAATGAGGAAGAAATTTGCAAAGTTCTACTTTGCAGCCTTGTTTAGTTATACAAAATCGTTGACTGGACCAATTCGTACCGATATGATTGATTAAATATCAATACACTTAGAAAAAGATTTTTTTTTCGTTGGAACAAAGAAATGTTTAGTTTCTTCAATAATTATTAGATTCAGTTGTCTAAAATATATTTACGGTAATCAAAATATTTGTTATCCCAACTAAAAATTTGTTTGTACGAGGCTGTATGCCGATTTAGTGCATTCAAACTTTTTTTTACTGAATTTACTGGGAAAGAAAAAAATAAATGAGGATAGGAGATACGAGGTCTACAAGCAGCTTAAATAACCGGCTTTGTTTCTGGTGACCTAAGTTATGATGTCTTTGACTTTGTTTAATATCGGTTGGCCTTAAGGCCTTAATTACGATAGGCCTTCGTTTGAACCTGTGTAAACTGTGAGGGTTAAATTTTTATTAGATCACATTAAAAGCCCTACTTATTGTGTTTATACAAAGTTTCAACATTGGCTACCAACTAATTTTCCAACAATATTTATATGAAAACAAATATGAACTAAACTTTGGCAGCACATAAAACAAACTGCGGATTGTTTTTAGAAATTTACGAATCGTTTATATTCACAATAAAAATAAAAAATAATCTAAAAATAAAAATGTTTTCCTACACTACTGCACTGTCAATAGACAAAGAAATTACGCCACACTGAGGATAATCGTATCGTACTCAGCCTTGCAATAATTAAGTGGTAACCATTTACTGTTACTTCATGAACATTTTTGAACAATTAATCCTATCTCCATATTGTTATCGTAATTAGTTAGTAGTTGCGCAAAACGATAGTCTAAATATAAAAACGAGCACATTAACAAATAATTAATAGTTGTAACTTAATGATTCCCAAGCCTACCATAATCTTCTTGAGTACCAATTGACGGAATAACTATTTTCCTGCCAATTAATAAGTATATAATATCAGGAACTATTTTGGGTTAAAGGGGCAAAGATTGAATTCTTAAGCTCTTGAATAATCTTGAAGACATTTATCGACGCTCTTTCCAGCGGACACGAGTTATCGGATGACTCTCGGCATACCGAGTGAAAATGCGAATGAGAGTGACAGAAAGAGAAAGAGAGAGAGAAAGAATGAACCAACTCGATAACGAAGTGCGCTCTGCAGCAGAACCACGACCGCAGCAGCCACGATTGTCACGAGAATCCGTAAATAGAATGCGCACCGCGCTCTCCGTGACTGCAAGAAGCGCTACACCGAGCTAATATCACACACGCGAATTTTCTGCACAATTCCTCGATGAGAGCTTTACGTATCCATCTCTCGTCTCCCCCTTTTTCCTCAGTTTCTCGATTCCAAAAATAACCTCAGAAAAAAAAGAACCCTATGTCGTGAATATCTTATCCGACCTCGGACCATCTGATAAAAATAAATTGATATGATATGATATGACAATGCGCTTTCTTTCTCGGTAAATAATGAATAATTTATTAGAGCGTTTCCGAACGTAAATGTGATAAAGTACATTTTTTTAAATAATTCAAAATTCCGTAAAATCAAAATATACCCATCATACCATTCGTCATTAAATTATATGTATAATGGCTAAATATTGTTTCATTTACATTCCAAATTTGAACTCGCTATTTCGAGCTTTGCAAAAGTTAGAGCGACAATGTATATTTTTTGAAAAATTCAAAATTCCTTAAAATCGAAATCACCGTACTGATTTCAGCGAAACAACATTGACCGCAGCTGTTCTTATAAAGAACTATTTAGCAAAATTTTATTTATTTATTTCAAAAAGGCGCAAGGTCAAAATTTTTGTATACAATTTGTCAAAAACTGCAGCAATCAAAGAGTCGATGGTGCTTTACTTATGTACCAAATTTCAGCTCGATAGTTAAAACCATTCTTCAGTTATAGGCGATTAAGTTGCCGAAGTTGTATACATATATGAGCAATTCCTCGTGGAATTTGAAAAATGCGAAAAATAAATATTTTGAGAAAAAATTCGAGGCACATCCACGGGAATTTTTTTGCTAATCCCAGGGTATCATACCTACTCAATCAAATGTGTGCCATCATGAAGAAATGTGAGCACAGCATGAAAAAAAATAAAAATAAAAAAGATTGAATTAAAAATTACTAATAAAGTCCACTATTTTTTAAATAGACCGCTTTTATTTACCTTAAAATAGTTACGTTTATTAGTTATAGTATTACAGTATGTTTATACTGTATGTTAGTATGTTTGTTTTTAATGTAATATAATTTGCTAAATTATATTACATTAAAAATATCATTTTTAGAGAGAGATCCATATCAAGAACATTTTTTCATCATACATGTGTATAATAGCGAAATTACTAGTATTTTATTAATCAAACCATCTGATGTACGTCGAAATTAAAGAAGGCAATTTTTTTAATGCTTCTTCATATTCACACAATATTATTTAAGCCTTTAAAGTAGTTTTCCAAAGTCGAAACGGATTAGAATAAATTGGTTTTTACGTGAAAAAAGGGGTTAAAATGATAGCACCACACTGGAAGTTTGCTCGCACAAGGATCTCGTTGCATAGGATCTAGTGGGCATCGAGACTGTTAGAAATATAGGCTCCACGGAATAGTTTTTGCGTTGGATGGTAAGGACATAATATTAAATCCTACCCAAATTTGGACGGACTTTGTTAACGGACCATCGCCCTTGAGGTATAAAAATTAACAAGCGAGTGAATTTCGTAATGTCTACTTTCGTTCAGATTAGGTGTGACCGAGAAAGTTATTTATTTTACTGCATCCGGCACTGCGATCGCCTTGAAAAGTCCGGACGGCAAGGACACCAAAACCGCAGGACACACACTTATCAGTTCCTATGACTATACAGAGTCAAACACGCTTAACTTGCGATCGCGTATGTTCGACAAAGATCGTGACAAAAACAATAATATTTTTTTCAAAATAGTAAAGGAACGCCACAAAAGTTTATTTGATCATTAAACAATAAATATCTGTATCGGGGACACGGACGGTAAGGACATTTCAGTCACTTTTACCAAAATAACTCGTATATTCTCGAAATTTTGGCTTTACCAACTAGGAGCCTCTGTTCCAAGAGATCAACATCTAAATGTTAACACCAAAAACATGTAACAATTTATCGTTGATGTACCGTTAAAAACAGAGGGACATGCTTTTTCAAGTTACATGAAGAATTGCTCATATACGGACATTTTTTCTAGACGATTTTTCTCGACGTTTTGGACGATTCTGAGTGTCCTGACATAAAACGGACGAAAAAAAAAATTCCATGAAAACATAGCTTCCTCTTTGAAGAAGCAAAATTAAATAACTCAATGAATTTACGAGCGGCATAAGGCGTCGTTGCGAGTGCGTTTATAGCTCGTATAGGATCCGAGGAAAAGGTAGAATGTAGCTACTCTACCACTGAACTACTGATGCTGATGCTGCAGATTATATAAGCATGACGCGGGTCCGTGTAAGAGCTATCAATTACCTACGAGGAACCGACAGAGTCGTAGGTACCTATACACTCGATCTCGTGCTGCTGCTGCTTTTGCTTTTGCTATTGCTGCAGGAGCAGCGACGTTGCCCTGCCCACGCGAAAGAGACACGCGAGCTTAGCCGATCATTTTACCGAGTTTGCTACCGAACGTTAAATTGTTTCACGAACTCTCGGCCTATACATTCATCCCTCAAGCAATACCAATACATTCTAATAATATTAATACAGATAATATGACTGTCTTGCACTGAAAGATTCTCGTAACTATAAATTTACAGTGAAATACAACCTCAGCTATTTTTAATAAATTTATCTCTACTAATTATTTATAGTCTATGCAATAGTTAATAACACTTGTCGTAACGTAAAAATATATTTTTCTGAAAATTTAGCGATAGATGCTAGGTACTATTCATAGAAAATATCATCACAAGCATAGTATACTTTGAGAAATTATTCATCAAGTTTAAAATGGTCATTGCAACAAAAATAATAAAGTTGCGCTAACTATAAGAAAATAGCTAAAGTTGTATTTAACTATATGTTCACTGTTAAAGTAACTTCGACATAATATTAAGCCAACTGTAGAAAAAGTACGTTAGAGTAACTATGACGTAGTCAATTTAATTTAATAATAATAATAGTTAATTTAACCATTTAAGGCCTTAGGCCACCCTAGAATTTTCGAAAAATCGATTTTTTTTTCGTCTTAAAGGGTTCAAAAGACGTCGCAAAAACGCTGTACCGCCGCCATTTTGAAATAAATTGCCTCAAAAAAAATATTGTATGCAGTTAATGATATGTATAATAAAGTGTAATCTCGATTTATTTCGTAATATTTCTGGAAAAAATTCCCAAAAAAGCCTATTTTTTTCGGCCTCTAGGGTGGCTTAAGGCCTTAATCAGTTAAAATGTTAACTATTAT
This sequence comes from Ephialtes manifestator, assembly GCA_963970395.1. Taxonomy (NCBI): domain Eukaryota; kingdom Metazoa; phylum Arthropoda; class Insecta; order Hymenoptera; family Ichneumonidae; genus Ephialtes; species Ephialtes manifestator. The sequence continues at coordinate 672,163 of OZ019971.1, forward strand.
TATTCAAATTGCATGGATTAAAAATCTACAGTTATGGCTTAATAGTTGCTTGAACTACCACGATTTCTCTCAGTGCATATGTGCATATGTACTGCGTATTGCGTCTATAGCGGTCGGTACACCCGACAAGCGATAGCACGATAAATCGTTCGGTCGCCCCGAGAGATGTGAACGCTCGCTATCTCCCACTTTTTCTCAACTTCACTGTATGCACTTACGGCACTTATACTATAGTCGAACTCAAGATATAGTAGACAGAACGTCAGACAGAAGCTTCTGACCGTTGAGCACGTTTCCGATTATACCGGCCAAGCAAACTCCTGTACAGTATTCGTGAGTGAAGACACATACACATGCTCACGCATGTTCTTTAAGTGTGCTAAATAACTTGACTGGAAATTGAAGTAGGTATTATGTACTCGTTGAGAAAATGATATACCCGGTAGCTCTATGTTCTCGTTCAGGTGTTATTACTATCATTACTCATTACAGCAATATTATTATACTTATATATATATTCCATGTCAAATCTTGGGGAAAAATCGTTCTTTATTTTTCCACCATGTATATCTCATATACTGGAGAGACTGGCATAACAAATGCCGTTACATTACCGCTGCAACCGAGAATTAAAATAGTTTGATGAACCAAATTAGCATTTGCCGACGTACGAGCGAATTTTTTATCAGCTCATTGTAAAAAATGTTCGAGTTTTTCCTACACAAACGTGTATGAATTTTGTAAAACTTGGTATAGGAAATCGAAATTAATATGTGCGCGTAATAAATTTAATACAGATCAATGAATTTCGATAATCCGGTGATAGAAAATTACAATACATGATTATTAAATGAATAATTACTAAATCAGTACATGAAAATCAACATGCATTTTAGGAATTTTAGTGGCAGATTTGAAATTTAATACAAATTGTCGCATTAAATTTAAAATCAAAGTTATCAAAATTTCAGTTACTAATGTTGAGAAATACCCGTCAAAGTATTTGCCGTTTTGTCCACATAGGTGTACTACTTTTTGCAAAATGTTTGTGTTTTTGCGACACAAACGTGTGAGAAATTTACAAAACTCGGTATAGAAAATAAATATTAATATAGTTGCACAATAACTTTAATATGCGTGTATGGATTTTACCAATCCAGTGATATAAAGTTATAACGCATGGTTACTAAATCAATCATTACTATATTAGTACATGAAAATCAACATGATTTTTTTGGATTTTTCGTGACTCATTTGAAATTTAATACACATTTTCCAATAACGAAAAAAAACCGCACTAGATCGCTAACACTTGTTACTTAGCATCGACTTCTGATAAGTTACTCGGGATTTCCAAAATCAATTTTTTTTAAACACTGGAGCATCTCGCGCTGCTATTGCGGCAAATTTATGTTTGATTTATGTTTGTTGCTAGAACTTCACAGGTCTGTGGATATAATTTTTTCGAAAATCCGGATACCTGAGCTTCCTCGTGAGAAGAAGATTCCATTCGTCCAAAAATTATCTTCACTTGAAAATATTTCCAACCCACTTCGCGCTCTGATTGCAATCAATTGAATATTTTGTCAATTATAAGTATGCTTGAGAAAGTAATAGTTATACAACTCTTATGCCATTTAGATATCCAAAATTATTAAGTCGTTGATAGCGTAGTTGGTAGCGTGCGTGCGTTGTTAGGTACTTAGGTAGGTAGGTCGTAGGTTCAAACCCCAGTGTAAGCGAAAAATTTGCTGTCGCGAAAACCAATACCCAACAATTTCTGATGACATAATTTGCTCGAAAAAATAATGTCCGAATAATATTTCTATTATTTAAAATTGTTTTTATGTCCATTTTAAATTTCCAACACATATGTGCTTGAGTTTTCAGATACCGCTCATATGAAAATTCATTATACATGTTTATGAAATTTAATGCACAGTTTATGCATATGGTCATATTAACATTAAATCTTAATAACGTTGAATTTTAATATTCCTCTAAATGTTATGATTTTTCATATACACATGTATATAAAATTTCATATACGGTATCTGCAAAAAAACTTCAAACACTTTTGTATTATTTTTAATACAGATTTTTTTAACAGTGAGTACCAAAAAAATTTTCCTTGCCTCATATATATTTTGGTCATGAGATGCGAATAATTGTTGAACAAACAATTTCACAAAATACTGGAAATGCAGATTTAACTAACAGCGTTGAATTTTTATCATTTGATAGAATGGTAGTTTAATTTTTTTTTCTATTTTCGCTAAAAATATAACCGTATAAATATTTATGAGAATTAGAATCATTAAGTGATAACTAACGTTCTAGGAATTTAACCGTAATGCATCAGAATTCATAGCATTAAGGCGGTTAGATTTATCACCGTCGAATATGAGTAGTGCGAAAGTGGTGGGCGGGTTGACGGGAAGGGCGTATGGGGTTTAAGTGCGTACATCCGGAGAACGCTTTGTGGGAGGTTCTTCTCTCTCCGCATCTCTCTCGGTCTACAATTACATTAATTAATGTGGGCCCTAATTGTCGTCGTTGGTGCACACGCACTGTGCAAGAAATTGTGCTGTCGCTTGTCGCCATTCTCACTACATACTCGCTCGTTGACGGTGTCTCAAAATGCATTTATTATAGCACGTCGAGAGCATATGTCGTTTATAGTATATCGGTGGTTCGTATTTCTCTCTGCCTTTCAATTATGCAATTAACGCGTTCCAACAGTAGAAGAATAATTCTAGTACACAAAACGCTGATTAGTCTTACAAATAAATTTTTCTATCATAGCTAACAAGCTGCTTTTATCCAAATGCCCTCTCAAATTTTATACTACAACATGGAAAAAATGTACATCGAATTATAATAACACATAAAAAAAAATTGAAATCAATAATCTAAAAAAATGGTAACCGACGGTCATGTTGTTATTGATAATATAAATAATGGAGACACGAAATAAAATTGTGCGGTGCAGAATTTTGATCAATACTCTATTCATATAGTTGAAAATAAAATTCATAATTTAAAAAAATGTAAAGGTCCCTTGCATTTTTATAACTGCAAATAGCAATCAAATAATCTACTACTGCTACAATAATATTAAGTATACCTAAAAAAGGCTTATTTATTTATTCTCATTTATTTAAAAAAAAAATCCGTTCCATTTCGGTAATTTCTACGCCTTACGCTGAATAAGTCACGTGAAATCCAATTAGAAAATTCTAATTACTATAAATCAGTGTCTATAATAAACACCTACTTCGTGTCGCCAACTGTTATATATCCCATTATTTACAAGTGCAAACTAAAATGGCACTTAAAAGTAGTGATAATCATTAAAACGTCAGTGGTGGCTGTTAGTGATGACTTTTTTTCAAATACTAACTTACAATTATCATCACTCATTCGAACGAAAGTTCCTGTGGAAAGGTACAAGAAAAAAAAAAATAAGATCGTTATGGACTATTATCGAATCTTAATCGACATCTAATACTTCAGTGGGCTAAGTTTATTTTCACCTGGCGATAATCGTGTTAGTAAGCATGTTCCTATAGTACTTAATTATTATACCTCCGCAGGCGTTGTTATCTCGAACACGTGAGCGAATACGCGCGCAATAGTGAGTCACTCACGCGGATTAGCACAACTCTTTCTCTTTCTCACTCTCAGCAAAGTCTCTCAGCGCTCTAGTCGTTGCAATATGCATCGCGGTGCGTTGTTATTCGACCGATTCGCGGTACTTGCGTCGCAAAAATACATGGAGCTGGAGCTGCTGTTTCAGTTCTACGAATATTGAACCTCCGTGTGTCTCAGTAGAAGCTCGATCGAGCGGACCACGCTCACTCGTGGTTTCTGTCACTCTATCGCACCCATGCAAACCGAATCAACGATGAGAGCAACGAGAGTATACTGTGCAAGCTGCAACACTCCGCGACCTCAGACAGTATCGCGTTACTCATGATTTATTAGGATATTATCGCGGCCGTCGATCGTGAGTGAGTAATAAAATCCTCCAGTTTATCACTGTCCAAGACTGTGCTCACAAATAGTCACATTGTCATAGTAACAGAGCACAATTGAAGTATATAGTTTTATTTCAGCCTACTCGTGGAGTTAGTTTTGCTTTTCTGAAAAAAATTAAAAGAAGCCCGCGTGGAAAAAAAGAATCTGGTCAAGATTCTTAAGAAGATTCTCGCTGAGATTGTCAGCGAGATGTGTAGTCAAACTCAGAAAAGCTTTCCAGACTTATGTATACGCTGAGGCTTCAAATCACTTGCGAGAAACTCTCCGTCCGTTCGCCACCTAGTGACATCATACGAAACACTGGTGGACAATACTCCGCTAGATGGCGAAGGAACGAAGCGTTTCTTGCAAGTGACTTGAAGCCCCAGCGTATATATATGACTGGAAAGCTTTTCTGAGTTCGATTACACACGAGAGGTCTAACTTTCGTTGATGTACTAACAAATTAGTGTTCGCAATGTTAAAATATTCGTAAAGATCTTTTTTATATAGATTCTTTTCACTTTCAATGAAAATGAAAATCAAAAGAATCTCGCTAAGAAGCTGGCCGAAATTCTCTAGAATCTCAGCGAGATACTGATAGAGATTCTTTTTATTTTTGGCGAACCCCTAAAGAATCTCGGTAAAAAGCTGGGCGAAATTCTGATGGAGATTATTTTTATTTTCAGCTATCCACTAAAGAATGATTCTTGCTGAGAATCTCGCTGAGATTCTGATGAATCTGGCTGAGAATCTCAGCGAGAATCTTGGCGAGAATCTTCTTAAGAATCTCGGCCAAATTCTCTTTTTCTACGCGGGATGATACAAAGTAGAACCTTGCACATTGCTGTCTCATTATTTTTTTCTTATTTTTTTTTTTAAAGCTACATCTATTAGGAAATATGTTAATAAGTGTTGGCTTCCTCGTAGAGAGAGGGAGCATTGTAAAAAGCGAAAAATAGTGAGGCACAGTGAGGAGGATCTTGTGAATGGGTTTTTTCTATTTCGTTATTAAAGCGTTTCCGAAAGTAAATGTGATAAAATAATTCAGAATCTCATAAAATGAAAAATTTCATAACGCACGTCACTAAATTATATTTATGTAATGGCTGAATATTGTTTTGTTTCCACACAAAATATGAGCTCGTGATCTCAAGTTTTGCAAAAGTTAGAGCAATAATGTCATTTTTTTTAAAGTTCAAAATTCTATAAAATCCGTATCATCTTACCGATTTTAGCCAAATTCAATAACAAATAATATTGAGTTCACCTGTTCTTCTAAACAACTATTTAGCAAAATAGACTAAATTTTACGAAAGTTAGAGCGATCACACACTTTTTGAAAAAATTTCAAAAAGGCATTAAATCGGAATTTGTGTATCCAATTTGTAAAAAACTGCAACAATCAAAGGGGGTATTGTGCTTCACTAGAGTGCCAAATTTCAGCTCGATAGCTAAAACCATTCTTTAGTTATAGGCGATTGAACCCACACATAAACATATAGACATTTTTTTTTACCACTTTTCTCTATGTTCTGGACCATTCTGAGTATCTGACATGAAAATCCGTAAAAAAAAAAATCCATGAAAACATAGTTTTTAAATAAAGTAAAAATGAAATTCACTGTTTCAAAAGGCAGAAAGTTTTAATGCATAAACGCGTAAATTAAATTTAATGTATAATTGGTCAGTTGCAATGATCATGTTTTGTCGTCTGGCATTTGCTCTGCGCGCTCATCATAGCTGTGCTGTTGTGCCGTTATGCAGTTGTTGCAGATCCATAGCTACCGGTATTATTCTCGTCCTCGCCTCAAATCCGTCGTATGGATTTATTATTTACGTAACTTCATTACAGCGTAGCAGCGAGTTTCCCCTCGATGCCACTATATCTATCTCTACCTGTACGTGTGTCGACAACCCCTGGCGCGCGAATATCCGAGAATAACCACCAATCCCCAGTAAGCCCCTTTCGTGCATTATTGAATTTGCGGCATCGCAGATTGTCGCAGGAGAACCTCGAGAATCGCGGATCCGGTTGTCTATACGTGTATATGTGCGCTATTCGGTTTGTAGATTTGTATATACGTTGCACTTTGCAAAAATCAAATCATATTCATTATCCTTGGTTTCCATGTAGCTCCGACCATTCTACGTGTATTAAGCATCCTTTCATTGCATAAATACTTAACTTTTATTAATCCACAAGCAGAATTCTCTCTGGCAACGGTTGTGCACGGAAAATATAAATTTATCTTGCTTCCATGGTCGATCCTGGCTTTGGACTTTCCGCGTAGCCTATTTATTATTGTGCTACATTGTTGGAGACTTTGAACGGCGTATCCGGATGCCATATTAAGAATAAACACATACTTAACACACGGACATACGAGTTCTTTGCAACATATGTATTTTCTTGGATCGTTCTCGTATGGTTGCTGACTGCTCTCGACACAGTTAGAAATCCATTCCATATCCGAACGACTAAGCTTAGTCCTGGTGTCAGAGTCGCCAGTACTCGGAAACGGTCCGGGGCAAATATGCTATTAAGCCGGAATCATGACTGGGCAATGACAAAATTATCACACCGGTTACATTACTGTTGATGCCAATTTCGAACAAATACCGACTACTGTTGTGATTTCATATGACATGGTCAGTATCGGCCCGATGTCAATATTAAGACAAAGCCATTATCAGTAATTCCACAATAATAGCTTGATACAGAGTTGCCAGTACTCAGAAACGGTCCGGGGCAATTGAGCCCGATTCCATGACAGAGCAATGACAAAATGATATCACATCAGTTACGCTGTTGATGCCAATTTCGACCAAATAACGATAGCTGTTATGATTTAGTATGAATGGTCAGTATCAGCCCGATGTCAATATTAAGACAAAGCCATTATTAGTAATTCCGCAATAATAGCTTGATACAGAGTTGCCAGTACTCAGAAACGGTCCGGGGCAATTGAGCCCGATTCCATGACTGGGCAATGACAAAATTATATCACATCGGTGACGCTGTTGATGCCAATTTCGACAAAATACCGACAGCTGTTATGATTTAGTATGGATGGTCAGTATCGGCCCAGTACCAATATTAAGACAAAGCCACTGTCAGTAATTCTAAAATACCGAATTGATCGATTGGTAAATTAGTAACTGTTACACTGAACGAAAAATGTTTTCGCAAGTTCTGACTAACTGATTCATACAACCAACCGGAATAGTTAGCATGCAGTTGCTTGGAGAAACTACAAAATCTTTAGTGCAGTAACGATTGTAGCCGTAAGATGCTGACATCATAACCTTAACTCACCAATTAGTTGGTGCAACCAATCATTTAGATTGGACAGTACCGCTGTACTTATGAGAACTCGGTCGTCGGTCTTATATACTATTGATCACTACTAATCGAAAATAGTTGTGACTGTGACTCCGATTCAGTTTCAGTAAGTAATAAGCGGTTAAGCAACCGTCGGATTTGGTTGCCACAACTACTTTTTTTTCTTTCCATGTTGTCCATGGGTTCAAAGCCTGCAGTAAGATAAGTGTCCAGATTGCGTCCCACACGGAAAGAAATGTTTGGTTGTGGCAACTACGTTTTCGATTTGCTGTAGACAATGTCTAAAAAATTAGTTGGCTCAACCATATCGAATAGTAGCCTCAACTATTCACGATTAGTTCTCGATTGGATTAGTTAGGTTAACTAATCCAATCATTGGGACTACCGTTCAAGTCGTCGGTATTATCATTCGAATCGTCGGTATTACCATTTGAGTTGCTGGGGAAATAGAATAATCGATTGGTTGTGTCAACTCATTTCTTGGTTATGGCAACTAATCTTTTTTTCCAGTGCAGAAATATGATACGAAAATGTTTTATTATCGGTAACGAACACGAATTGACTCAATATGTGCCCGTTTGAGCTGACTTTCAAATGCTGTAAAAAGACCCGAGCAGAAATTTTTAGCGTTACATCAGGCCCAAATCAGGTCCTGACTGGGTAATGAGAAAGGCCTGACTTTATTAGACTTTAGCAGTGCCAGATTTACACCGGATGTACCGGTTCACTATTCCCTCTAATTCTGATAGTTTTGGGGTTACAATTCAAATTATCCTTCTTAGTTGATGCTTAGGATGTTAGTTGGAAATAAAAGAATTTTCATGAAAGAACGATAGATTCCAGATAAAAAATGGGCCATAACTCGAAATTGCAATAATTTCTGTGACGATCTTGAGTCACGAGGTGCTACTTAGAATTCTTCGCGGCGTTTAAAAACGCTTCGAGCGACTCATCGGACTAGTCCAAGTACTGCTATTCACGGCATCCATGACTCAAGGCCTGTTTGCAGCAATTTTATTACAATAACATTTTCCGTTCACTTTTCTTCCTTGTTTTGTGTTTATGGAACTGAATTCTTCGCTCATTATAGAACACGATCGAGGCATAACTCTTTAATCACCTTGAAATTAATTGTCGTTTCAGCGCAGCTGGATAAAATTTCGTAATTTTAATGGCGATTGAAATAAAAATAATCATGGAAAAAATGTTCACAATGATCAACATTAGGCCCAATAAATGAAGCAGAGAAATATCGTGGCTATTTTTTATTACAAAAAAAATCAATAATCTCAGTTTTTTAATTTCAAACATGGTTATTGAAAAATTTGTTTAAATTATTGTTTAAAATCTAGTTTAGAGGAATTCTTCGTACTTATTTAAAGTTTCACCAATATTCAAAAAATTGGAACATTTGCAAAAATGTAAGCGTACAGATTTAGTTTAACAAAACCTAAAACTGAAGGTGTATTGCAAAAAGATGGAGCTTGAATTTCTTCAGTCGGCAATCCGGAAGCGAATAAAATGGCTTCAAGAACCGATACAATCGAGCCGCCAATTTTTTTTTTTAACCAAAGAATATCGGTAAGGCATTCACCATGCTTTGCGCACACAGCCCGAGCAGAATTATGCAGGTGCAACTGAAGATCTGCAAAGATATACGAAGCACGAAGATCTCTCTCGCTCTCTCTCTCTCTCGTATGCGGTCAGAGAGTCAGAGGAATGCCGTAATATCAATCATCGGGACGTGGGCCATCGTGCGCCGAGTTCCAGGAAAACCCGTAACCCTACGTGGCAATTTTACTCGCACGCGCGCGCGCGCCATCTCGTCCCGCTATACATTCCGCTTCGGGATTCCTTTTATCTTCCGCGCCCTCATGTTTATTTCTTCCCTCTCGTTACACGTCGGTTTTACGATGCGAAAAATCCCGACTCCTTTGCTTCCTAAAGACACTTTTACACTTATGCTGATCAAACGGCGTGCTTGATGAATCAATGGGAATTTTATTTGTCATGCCGCCATTCGGTCTTTAAAGGAACTCAGTTACCTCAAAAAAATATCATTACAAACTATTGATTTATGATGATACCACTGTTTAAAAAACGCCTTTAATCCACCCATAAAGTGTATCAAGCGTAATTATTGGACAATTTTGTACAGCCATATGGTGCACCATAACATTGTGAAGTGAAGTGTAATTTCTTTTTAATTTTTCGCAACTTTTCGGTGGAATCAGCAAACAGATATTGGTTTTCGAAGGATTATATTTATATTTTTATTTATAGGAAAGTTTTTCTGGTTCGAGTATATATCGAACATTTGAGAAGATTTTTGAAAAATGAATATCTATGTGGTTAAAAAATAATAATCTTCTGAAAAAACTTTTTTTTTCTTATCTAAGAGAGCATAAAAAATGCATCGCTGAGCAGCAAACCTTTGTTTATTGTTGCCGTGAGAGAAGTAAACGGGCAGAGAATAAGATAATGGTGACGCCGCATGACAGCGAGCGTCCGATGCCCCATGTGTAACTGACGAAGAAGCGAAACGCCTAGCACACGCGGTCAACGCCGTAAATAATGCACAATATAACCTGCTATGTGGTCGTTGAGTACCTACGTGTTTGGTATATAATTACAGTGCTAAAGTATACGTATTCGTAGCTCGTTGCGAACCGTGGCGCGTGAGAAATGTGACGAGCGACTCTTTCTTCAGTAATATCACACCAACCGGTCTCGAAATAAATATAAAAAATGCAAAATTAATAGCACAATGTAAAGAACATTCGTTACCATATTTCTCAAGGTTGCCGAACGAGACCCCCCAAGCTGCTTGACTCAACAATATTTCAGAGAGAACATTTGCAATATAGAACAGTTCAGCACTAGGTGAGTTCAACGTTTCTCAAAGCACTGCACCGAGAGAAAAAGTTTCATTCATTCACGGAAATCTTCCCGTGTGAAAATTCCAACTCGCCATCACCTAGAAATCGACTAGTTTTCTTATTTTCTGTACAAGATCTAGGTCGGAAAACTAGCTAGATCCGAGCGCCATGTGTAATTTCTCTCTGTCTAGACGTTGTACAGAAAAATTGTCTAAAATCTGGCTAAGATTCTAATAATTCGGCCAGTAAACTTAGCTAGGGATTAGCCAGTACGGAAATCGGTTAACCCTATAGCATAAAATTGACTAGGTGCTAGACCGGATTTCTCTATTGAACCCAGATACCGGTTAAATAGCCTAGGATAAATTAAAAAAAAAACAAAATTAATATAAACCGTTATTTATTACATCAGCACGTAACAGGGAAGGTGTTTAACACTATTTAAACAGGGAACACTATTTAATAACGTACGTAATCACTTTTTCATTAATAATCAAATATCTCGATAAGGCCTATCGCAAAAAAACAAAAAAATAAAAATAAATTCTTTCGCGTCGTACAAAACAAAAAAGATCGTAGTCCTCTAGAACGTATTTTTTCGGTACCTTTCACGAACATGCACGTGCCACTCTACATCAAGTGTCGCGGTAGCGTCTCGACGCCGAGTTAAAAAAGAAATAAATGTTGCCTTCATAATAATAACTCGCTGTGCAGCGTATCACGGCTAGACCCTGTATTGGAAAACGCCCGCGTTTCCGCCGAAAACACGCACGGTGCCGCGTAAGCTGTGCCACGAAAACTAGACAGATCCTAGATAGATATGCTATATATCAGTGCATTGTGGCTAGATTATGTCTAGTTCCACTACAGAAAAACTTCATAGAAAAAACTAGCTAGACGCTAGGTTCAAACCAGTTTATCGCTAACAGATTTTCACACGGGTTTGCCAATGAAATGAAATACTTAAATTTCAATATTATATTTTCTTTGAATGATCTCAAACTCAATGAAAAACCGTTGATTCGAAAAAACATTTCTTTAAACCAATGAACCTTTTTCATTGATTTCAAAGATATCGTCTCTGATTGAATAAAACCTTCTTCTTATCAGCTCAAAATTTCAAAATCTGTTTTTTTCCTGAAGTACGCGGCGGATAAAGCTCAAATTTTGTGAGTATGTAAGAAAGTACGGCAGAAATAGGCTAAGCTTCTGGCTCCTCGAAACTCGAAGCCGTTCGTTCGGGAAAACCGGAAAACAAAAAAGTGAGGTTAGGTGCGAGAGAGAGATCAATGAAAATGTTTCTTTGAACCAATGAAAACGTCTCTTTAAAACAATGAAACTGTTTCTTTATTATATGCTCACTAAGTAAATCTTTATTTACAGGCAATGAAATGTTCTCTTTGAAATTCAAATGCACTATTTCATTGAAATCAGAGAAATATTTCGTCAAAATCAATGAAAAAAAATCAATCCACCCAATTCTTTGGCGCCAATGAAATCTTTTCTCTCGGTGTGAGCACCTCCTTTTTTTAAATTTGACTATCGCTTCAAAAATGGAGAGAAATTTATTATTGATATAAGCGCAGCTCAACAAAAATTGTACCAAAGTAAGTTATACAGTGCTTAAATAAATAAATTCTATTTTATCAAAATAAAATCCTATTATGCGGGCATTTAAAGAAGAGATTTATTTGATAACTCGTTTAATAGGATTTTATTCCGATCAAATAGAATTTATTGCATACAAATAAATCGTATTAATTTTTTAATTAAATAAAAATCGAAATAAAATTTCATTTATTTCTAATAGATCCCATATTTGATTTAAATCAACCTACACTCAGAGAAATCGTAACAACACAGTCAACAATAAAGTGACAACTATTAATTTTTATTACATGCAACTATTTTTATAGTTACGATAATTACGAAAATAGTTACGGTAACTATTGGCTAGTTATAGTAATTATTTGATAGTTGTGTGAACCATAAAAAAATTGTTGTACCAACCATAAATGAATGGTTGCCTCTTTATAGTTACTAATACCATAATTTTCTTTCAATGTATGGACCGATTTCTCTAGTTGTGGTGGTTTGCCACCATTCTTATCAGTAACGCGAATATATTTTCAGTCCTAGACTGAAAAAAAAGTATGAAACAAAAGCGCGTCGATTCGTCGATGGTAAAATACGAGAGGAGAAGTAGAAAGGCCCGCGATTCGTGTCTACAAGATGCGGCAAGTCCTTCACGCAACTGCAATCACTGCGTGGAGGTCCGTTCGCCCGAGGCTGAAGTTGCGTCTGCATCGCGGCAAAAGTCAGTCAGCACGATGCACGCGAGGAACGAAAGAACGCGTAGCAACGTCTCGTCGGGAACGAGGACGAGAGAACGAATGAGAAGAAGGTAGGAGGATCGAAGAAGAAACAAGCAGGAGGACTAACGGCGGGACCCTCTTCTTCGGTGGTTCTTCTTCTTCTTCTTCTCCCTCTTTTTCCCCTTGAGGCGCGCGCGCGATCGAGCCCTCGTAGCCTTGGACTTGACTCGAAGGAATGCGGCGTGCACTGACCTCCACGCTCTACTCACTCACCTACTCGGTTACACTCGTCTCGCTCGCTCCCTCCTTCGGTCGCTCGGTCAATTTTCTTCAACCGTGTGGGCGCCCGGCCGGCACTGCTTCGCAACCACGAACCGTTCTTCGTAGCCGTTTCCGTCATACACTTTTTCGGCGCTCAACATCTTTTTTTTTTTATAGCTTTACGTCTACCGTCACGACTTTGTCATCATCCCCAAGGGATCAAAGTAGGCTAACTGTCGACCTCAACATGATATTTGGAGCGATCCTATTTTTCTTACCGTTTGGTTTATATCTTTTTTTTGTTACCTTCGTATGCCCTCTTCAGGCTTTTACGTTTTTGCCCCTCTCCCCTTTTTCCCCGTTCCTTCATAGCCGTTTGATTTATATATTTTTCACAAAATTCAATACAAGTTGAATCACGATACTGTCGCAAATTGAAAAAAAATGAAGCATAATTTAAATTACAGAAAATATCCCGTTCTCACGAGTATTTAAAAATATTTTTAAATCGTCATAAATTGTTGAAAAAAAACTGTCGTTTTTTCTACATCAAGATGAAAATTAAGTTTCCTGACCCCTGTTCTCAAGAATATTTGTTTATCTTCTGTTAATTTTTTTTTTACAAGGAAACATGGTTTTGGTGATCAAATTTGAGGGATGATAGTTTCTGGCGACGTTCCGCGAAAATTGATTTTGAATAATAATATTATGCTATAGAGTTGAAAATAAAACATTAAAATTCTTGGATTCTTGTATGTCAAAAATAAAAACGAATACACCATTAAAATTATAAATTTAATTACGATTTTTTATCATTATTATTATACAAAATCAATCTTCTTAGTATCTTCAATGACGTTAATTGGAATACATGTATAAAAATCTTTAATACTGATAATTAGATCCATGAATTAGTGAAAATGAACGGTAAATAGAGTTAATAAAAAGAATTACCATGCTCCAATTAATTTTCAACTCGCGCTATTTATTTATGTATTCGTTCAATAAATTATTTAACATAGGCTGTGTACAAAGTTGTTATCGTTATACCTCCGGACTGTTCCTTCATTCACACGACTGCACACGGTCGTTAGCGTTAGCAATAACATCAACATTATTGCTGCAAAAACAGTAAAAACTCTATAATCGACTCTCATCATATTCTTGATAATTTTAACGACTTTTTTTTAAGCGGAAGTAAAATTATTATCGAGTGAATGCACACGTGGAGTAAATAGGTGTTATATCACAGTTATTATGAACGCAAAAGTGCAGAAAAATTGTTCAATAGTTGAATATAGATACTTCGTTTATTTAAAAAGAACATTGCTGTTTTTATGCGCATCGATAAGTCTGTATTTCGAACGATTTATCTCACACGTGGAAATTGCAGATATTATCCCCACATGATATATATATATACATTTATACAAATACATATACAACATTCCAGCGTGGAGAAGTGTTCGAGAACGCACGTCTCTCGTTGTTCTTCTGACTTTTGCTTCTCTCGGTTTTGCCGAGCTGATGTATACCTTTGTTGCCTGCGTAGACTATTTTTAGAACTATGACTCTATAGAAGAATAAAGTGCCTTGATGATCGTTTCCACTACTACTGTCTGTACTTATCCCCTCTCTTATACTTTCCGCTCTTCGCTAACGAAGCGTGCGTGTTGTGAGTAGTTTCGAGACGGTCAAATAACCAAGTTTATTAAGTTAAGTAACCGCAGAATTAAAAATAAAAATTACCGGAGGAATTTCAGTTTAAAAATTATTTATAACGTGGTCTACATTAATTATATATTTTCATTAAATATAAATACTTGCTCACTTGCTCAATTATTTATGTTACTGAAATATACATACTTGCTCAATTGGATTTTACGGATATGTTCGGAATTATAATTTGGCGGCGTTTAAGCAATCCGGGATTATTTTGATTTTTTAAGAGTTTAAGCATATTCAGAATATTATTGACTGATGTATTCAGTAACTTAAGCGATAACTTTCCCCACAAATATAATCCTTTGCTGCATTTACAACACTAACTATGAAGCACCAACAATTTTGCCAGGTTTACCAGGAGAACAATAACCACAATGTGATAGCAAATCAATTTGCTTTTCTAACAGATTGCTGTACTAATTTCTTTAGCTGATACTGCAAACTTTCTTGCTGGCACCCAACGTATATTTTTTTTAGTGTATATAATATAGTTGTTCTGAAATTTTTATTTTTTGATAATTTCGACAATTTCTTTTTTTTTTTTTTTTTTTTTGCTATAAAATTAAATGCAAAGAAGTAGGATACTTTCTCTGTATGCTGTAGTGGGCTAATCTTCGCTGATGATACTTCTGTCCTCGCCATGGAAATAACCTCGAACCTGTCGCTCCACGCGCACAAAAATACCTGAATACTAAATGATTATAAATTCAACTTTATTTTATTTCCTCGAACTCAAAAACCAGTCCTCGCTACACGTCCTCTTTTTTGTCTCGCTCGCTCTCGATATCATTGGACAAGCGAGTGGAATTGTTATAACCAACCGAATTCAAGGTTGGTTCTTTGATATTAGTAGCACCAGTGATGCAAGGTTGCTGTGGTGAAAATCTTTTATTAGAATATTTATTACAGGCGCCTGAATTATTTTGACATTTGTGTGCACAAAGTCAATCCGGAATCAATTTTATTTTCAAATACTTGGCGCCGAGATCACCGCATCTTTTGATAAGTTTGACATCATAACAGTCCCAATAATAGCTTGTTTACTGAATTTTTAATTAAAAACGTTGCATCGTGGGTACGAAAAAAAAATTATATAAATGTTCATGATGCTACTATTTTTTTACTATTTATATAGATTTTAATAATTCCAAAATGTTATTAAAAAATTCATGAAAAAAATGATTTACTGAAAGTGATTTATTATTTTTTCTGAACGTATGAATTTTTTCAGAAATTAGTGTCATTTTTGTAAATTACACTCTCTTGTAATGTCTGGGAAATTTATGTATTTAGAATTAACATATCAATTTCCGTGCATTCTGCGGTAGTTTTAACACGTTTCCGCGATAAATTGACTGGCAATCTTCAGTATCAACAGTTAAAAGAAAAATTATATGCGAGCCTATAAGCTTCAGTGAAGGCCGCCACGATTAATGTACCGATACGTCTTTTTTTTTTTTTTTTTTTTTTTTTAACTACACTGACCTTCGGTCTTAAAATAGTGCCCGGATAACTTTGTTCCAAGAGGCAGCGCTCGAGATAGCCTCAGACACATAACTATACCTGCCCTTTTTTTTCTTCCTTATCTACATGCGTATATATATGTAATGATACATACATATGTACAGAAGCGATACTTGGATGGAAGAGACCGGATTGAAATGAATAACTAACCGGTTCTTGTTAAACAACTACGCGTCGATATAACGCCAGCGAAGCTAATGTCGAAGAACCTGGATATAAATACTTACATACGTGAATACATTCACGAGGAAATAATCAACAACGCCGAAGAAGTCTCCTCCAGCAAACGTTTGCTTCGAACTTTGTAACGTGCCTTTTTCTTACGATGGATAAATCGGATTAGCTTTTTATTTTTTCTATGTCCTCCTTAAAGAAGAATTTATTGAAAATAAACACATTCTTATTAGATGGGGTAAAAAAAAATAGGGGCGAAAAAAAATTGCTTGAATCTGCCTAAGTAATAATTGTTATATGTCACGGAAAAAATGGCTGGATACTTTTAGAAAATAATTTTCATACTTTTGATTGATCGATTCGAACTTAAAATTATCTCATTTCATCTTATCAAAAGTTTTATTAACAAAGTATTTATTTAATTCTCCGAAATATTTTGCTCTCTACCTGTAGTTAATAATTCAATATGTGTATACGGTTTTTTTTAACGCACATGGAAAACTAAATCCTTCTATTTTATATGAATTTTCAGTTCGATATTTTCCATACTTATAGAAAAATTATGTGTTACATAATTGTTGTCAACGATTAATCTTTGTTTTCTTCCAAAAAGATACGGCAGATTGCCTCCTGCGGATTCATTTTTATAGTTGTTACTACTTAAAGTACCATCACAAAACACGCAGTTATAAGTATTGTCTCGGGGATTTTCAGATTTTTCTATTAAATCTTTATCTCACGTTTTTTTTTTTATTTCCGTTGTCTCTGAAACTTGTGTGACGTTTTAGATAACGAGACGTCGTTATCTGTAAATTGTGACGCAACTTTCATGTAATAATTGGTTGCGAGAAACAGAATATGTTGAAATTGAAATTTTTTTTCAGCTTGAACTTTTTACCTTGTTTTGTTGTAACTGATTTTTAAAAGGAAAGTAATCCTGTGGACTTTATTAATCGATTAAAAATTAATCTGTTCCAGAAGACGTGGGCTATAGGAACGTCGAAATCACGTCTGCCTTTACCCACCTGCCCCAAAAGGGTGAGTCACAAACTTATCAAGCAGACAATAACAATAAAAGAGCAAAAAAACGAGATTATCTTTAGTAAACAAAATTTTTCACATTCTATAAAATATTTTATCTTCGAATTAATTTTCGTTTTAATACATAAATACCAAATCATCTGAGGAATGAAATAGAAACCAAATTATAAAATGGAATAATAGGTGATTATTTTTTTCTTCTAATTTTACTAAATTCAGTATTTAAATTAATGAACAGGATTAAGAAAAAAATTAGTTTGACATTCCAAGATCCTAACTTGTCATTTAAAGTTGAATTAAAAAATATATAACGGTGGAATTCCCACGACAATAAATTTCCGTAGAATTCTATAGAAGTTTATAAATCTTTTTTTGCGTAAAGATATTTTTATCACTATGATAAAATTCGCAGAAAACTCGGAAGCACCGATGCGATTAAATAAAAATAAATTAAAAAACGAGTATACCGAGTATAAGAATACGCACGTGTCGCGCCTTATACCGAGAAGAGACGACCTCGATTAAATATCCGATCAATTTATCGAAGATATTTTATCTCGACTGCTTTTTCAGTTTGTATAAATTGGTAATGTTTTCACGCTGGATAAAAATACTCGAGGCGCACGACATTCCTCGTTTTATTTCGTATCGAATTATTATATCCGACACAACCGAGTTGCAGTCGAAATTTCAATAATAATATTATGCCAAAAATGTAAAAATAAATTATTAAAAATAAGTGTGTGAAAATTCTCGGATTGCTAAATGATTTCTTATAAATCTTTCATATTATGTTTTGTATAATAATAATGGACTGCTTTTTCAGTCGGTATAAATTGGTAGTGTTTTTCACGCCGGATAAAAATACTCGAGGCGCACGACATTCCTCGTTGATTTCTTATCAAATTATTATATCCGACGCAACCGAGTTGCAGTCGAACCTTCGTGTAGGTAATGAAAACGTGTGTATAGCGCCACAGCAGCGCTCAAACGTGGCGCCGCATGGGCATCTCGATAAACTCGACGCTCCTGTAGCTATTTTTACGTGTCGATCAAAGGTAACCGGCGTTTTTCGATATAGGTATTTGTAACGGGCTCTCGAAACCGCTGATTCAATCTACACCAAACTATTCCGTGGAAAGATAAAAAAAAAAAACATTTACGACAGCTTTTAAAAAGAGCAAATCTGTCGACCACTGAAATATCCTCGGGATTTGTTTGAAAAACAAGAAGCAATTATAAGGGGATACAACGATTGTCAATTGTAACCGCAGTTGCAGAGTTTTATAGCTCAGAATTGGACATTTCAATTATTTCTTTGCTAACCCATACGTTTCCCCTTGTCAGTTGATACAAAAGAAATATGGAAAACCGATGTCTTTCATTATCACTGGACAATATATCCATTCGATATATGGGTTTAGGAGGTTTTTCGTTTCTCGTAATACACTGAAAAAAAAGTAGCTGAATCTGTGTATGGCGACGTTCTATCGAATCTTTAGATAGTTGCGGAGGTACGGAAAATTTATGACATAGAAAACCGTGTGATAGTGACGTATGTGAGCATTCTATTGGCAGAAATAATCTGAATTTTTTGTGGAACTTCAGTGAAGCGAAAAGCATTGTGCTAGTCAAAGAAGATTTTCTGCCAGGACGTAAATAAAATAGTAAAATATAAAAACTCATTTTAGCCACCAAAAATGAATTTCCTCTTATCTCATTTATATCAAAATATTTGATAATATATTCATGGCCATTTATCGTTAAGTACATTTTTAAATAAAATTGGAACAAAAGTGTCAAAATATTCATACACTATAAATTTCATTCGTACTATAAATTTCAAATAATGTGAATATTACAATTTTTAAAATTATTTTCAATACAATAGTAAGGTGATATTCTTGCACATTGATCAATCCACGGAGAAAAATCATTTGCTAGCATAGTGACAGCAAACTTTATTTGTTGGCCTAGAAAATGTATTTGCTAGCCTAACAAATCATTTTTTGTAACGCATGCATGAGGAGTGCTACTTCTCGTGCCTGCCGTCCGTGGCGTAAGTGGCGCTTTACGGCCATCAATGCTATTTTACTTCTCGCACGCACTTCTCGCACGGGAATCACTTCTCGCACGCACTTCTCACACGGGAATCACTTCTCGCACGCACTTCTCGCACGCGCGCTACATTACACTCGGTAGCACTTCTCATGCATTTGCTACAAAAAGTATTATGCGATACAGAGCGAGACAGCGATAATCACACGACGGTTGTAAAGTTGATCGCTCTCGCCGCACTCGTACCACAGACTGTTGTGATACTTGTGGGGCTCGTGCGATTAACTTCCCAACCTGCGTATAATGATCGCTTTCTCGCCCTTGTATCGCAAAGTATTATTGCTGTCCTAGCAAATCTTTTTGCTGGTCTAGCAAATTTTTTGACAAGCCTAGCAAATAATTTTTGTTAGGCTAAAAAATAAGGCTTTGCTTTCACTATATTAGCAACTGATTTGTTGATGCAACAAAAGTTTTCTCTCCTTGTGAAATTTCATATATCGTATATGCATAAAACTTCATATACATTTTATGATTTTTTAAATAAAATTTTTGAACAGTGTATTATTAATTATACCGAATATAATATATAATAGAATTTATGGTATTAATTTGCTGAACATCTTTTTTCCTACTTTTTTTTTAACAAAGAAGAAACTAAAGCCAATGCATCGACGAGAATCAGCAGAACATTCCCACATTCACGTGCACTGACAGTGATCACGAATGCCAATTATCACTACATCTCTGTTGCTATTATTGAGCCTATGTCAACATTGTTCTAGACGTGCGAGTTGACCCAGGGCCAACAGCTGCATAAATTCTCTACGTTAATCTTTTGCATAAAATCATGATTTTCAATACTCTGTATTTATTTATTAATCAAACAATCATAAAAAGGCTGATGTACTGATTATCCCCTACTAATTCACAGCTCTCGTAATTCTATTTGGAATTATCAAGTTAGTAAATAAATATTTTTTAAAAGCCATTTTTTAACAATACATATTTCTCACCTTTGCATTCAAACGAACGTAAAAAATATATGCAGTTTTATTCGAAACGCTTCTCTAAGCATGAATTACTTTATTGTCATATTTTTCCAGAATATATAGATTAAAATTTATCTTAACATTGACATTTTGAAAAACATCTATTTAAAAAATTTGTTAAATATGGTAAATGAGCATTAAAGGGTTAAAATAAAAAGAAGTGAAAGGATGGTAAATATCTATATAAATACATCTACTTCAGTTTTGATTGTTAACATTTTTCACAAAGTCATTGCCATTGTTTATTGCAATAAAAATATTCCACAAGTGTTTGTGTAGAGGGTTCGATTAAACTAACTAAATGAATATTAAAGGGCTAAAATAAAAATAGGTCAAAGGATGGTAAATATCTACATAGATACATCTACTTCAGTTATGATTGTAAACATTTTTGACAAAATCACTGCCATTGTTTATTGCAATAAAAATATTCCACAAGTGTTTGTGTAGATGGTTAGATTAAACTAACTAAATGAACATTAAAGGGTTAAAATAAAAAAAGTCAAAGGATGGTAAATATCTATATAAATACATCTACTTCAGTTTTGGTTGTTAACATTTTTCACAAAGTAATTGCCATTGTTTATTGCAATAAAAATATTCCACAAGAGTTTGTGTAGAGGGTTAGATTAAACTAACTAAATGAACATTAAAGGGTTAAAATAAAAATAAGTCAAAGGATGGTAAATATCTATATAAATACATCTACTTCAGTTTTGATTGTTAACATTTTTCACAAAGTCATTGCCATTGTTTATTGCAATAAAAATATTCCACAAGAGTTTGTGTAGAGGGTTAGATTAAACTAACTAAATGAACATTAAAGGGTTAAAATAAAAGTAAGTCAAAGGATGGTAAATATCTATATAAATACATCTACTTCAGTTTTGATTGTTAACATTTTTCACAAAGTCATTGCCATTGTTTATTGCAATAAAAATATTCCACAAGAGTTTGTGTAGAGGGTTAGATTAAACTAACTAAATGAACATTAAAGGGTTAAAATAAAAGTAAGTCAAAGGATGGTAAATATCTATGTAAATACATCTACTTCAGTTTTGATTGTTAACTGTTTTCACAAAGTCATTGCCATTGTTTATTGCAATAAAAATATTGCACAAGTATTTGTGTAGACGGTTAGATTAAACTAACTAAATAAACATTAAAGGGTTAAAATAAAAATAAGTCAAAGGATGGTAAATATCTATATAGATACATCTACTTCAGTTTTGATTGTTAACATTTTTCACAAAGTCATTGCCATTGTTTATTGCAATAAAAATATTCCACAAGTGTTTGTGTAGAGGGTTAGATTAAACTTCTGAGAGTGTTGTCACACAGACTCCCACATTTATCGGTATATGACTCTCCCCTCCCATCGCATCACTCATTTGCGGTTGAAGCAGTGCGGTTTCCTTTCGTGCTCTTTCCGACGCGACAAAACGTTGCCCCACCACTAACGTCACCTCCAGTAAGCTTCCACGAATTATTTACAAAGAATTATCAGCTGACGACGTCCGATGGCTCTCAGTCGTAACTCTACTCTCGTGCCGCGAGCGTCATATCCCTCGTGAGGAGCTTCGCAGCTCGGACGTTGCGATTGATACTAAACTGATACGAGCAGCAACGTCGCGCTTATGACGATACTACAGTGGATGGTGTTAAGTGAGTTCAAAAGATGAATAATCATTGAACTGAGAGTCAAACTGAAATAGCCCAAAAAAATTTGGTTGACTAATGAGAGCAATAAAGTGATAACTTTGTGTCTGATCAGTCATCACTTTTACTACTTCACTCATATACAAAAAGAGAGGAAAATACTTATTATTCACTACCAAAAGTGTTTCACGTAATTCTGCGAAACGTCTTTTTTTAGTGGAAACAATTTTTGGATTTTTGGCTTCCGGAGACTTCGTTCACTTTTTTTATTCTCCCACATTTACAACGTTTGCCATTCTTGCTCGCTAAAATCAACCACAAACGTTGAGGAGCCTCAAGACGCAATTCTCGCTGCATTTGAAGAGGTGGAGTGGCAGTAGTTACGTCGACGATGCACGATAGTGATGAAAAGTCAACGTCGGTACGATTCCCCTGAGATTCCACGGAATTACGTCGTCCTCGGAGTGTGTTGATCGCGTCGTTTCATTCGAGTCTCCCTCGAATGATCTAAATTTAGTCGTGACTACGTGAGCACGCAAGGTTTCGCAAAGTGAGCGGCAAAAAGACGTTTTATTGCTTCTCGTACTGGCTGCTCTCGTCGTCGCGTTGTCAACGTCGTATATATCGCACCCGGTGTCTCGGTTGTTGTTGTTGTTGTTTGTATCCATCGATGATCGAGGAACTAACGGGAAAACGTGACTAATCGGACTTACGGTGAAAACAAGTTTAAAAAAAAGTTGTAGAAATTTCCATATACAGGGTGTGACGTTCCGTAAAAAGACAAAATTGTTCACGCGCCCTGTTATGTTACGTGTGGC
The DNA here is from genome assembly GCA_963970395.1 of Ephialtes manifestator. Taxonomy (NCBI): domain Eukaryota; kingdom Metazoa; phylum Arthropoda; class Insecta; order Hymenoptera; family Ichneumonidae; genus Ephialtes; species Ephialtes manifestator. Next base: position 695,032 of record OZ019971.1, read on the forward strand.
CTTCGAAAAATAATATTTAGCTTTACGACAAGCGTTGGAATATATAAAACGGTGGACAGCTCGTGTTTAATGGCTTTGAGGCAAATTGTGTCGTCGAGTTGATCATGCGGTCAACGGCATGAAGCTAAAGTTCACTTGTAGTGACGAAATTGCTTAAGATCGACGATAAAACCAATGGTTGGTTTTATTTTTGTTTATTTTTGTAGTAATATAAAAAAAAACAAAATAAAATACTTTTAATGTTGCAAATAAATGTATACATTATTTTGGATTTTCATGTTGACTAATGCATCGGTGTGAAGTAACATGAGAGAAACGAATGGTTATAAAAGTGTGAAATTGAGAGTGGGACTCCGCGGTTATGGGACCACGTGCGGTTAAGGACAAAAATAAAGTAGTTATCGCGCGTTAAGCTGACATCAGTTATAAAATACGTGCGGCACACTATAGACTTTTTCGGGTGATAAATCTTACGACTTCCTTCGTGTTCCGTTAGACGTGTGTACTGCCTGCGATGAGCTCGTAAATATCCCCTTAATTTTGTGACGATCCGTCAGACACTGAACAAAATTTGAAAAAATATTGGAGGAATGTCTGTGTCGTCAAGAGTTCGATTTTACAATTTGACAACTGAAATATTGCCTAAAATAATATATCGAGCGTTTTGAGTGAATTGATATAAAAAACTTTTAAAACAACTGAAAATAGAGAATAAGGAATAAGGAAAAATGAAGGTTTCAATGGAACACGGAAGTGCATTCAGTCCGTATAGCTCGAAAAACGTGCACGGATCGGGCGTACAAACGCCCTTATTTATTTCACCAGGATCGAGTTTATCGGATATGTGTCTCGTGTGTGTAGACATGGCCAGGGACACGCCGGGTTCGCCAATGTCGCGGCCGCGGGATCTCGGTGCCGGGGCTGGTGCAACGGCAACCCTGACTTCCGGCGCTTATCACGCAACCGCCGCTGATCCATCGAGCCACGAGGGGCGAATTTTTCAGCAAAAGATACTCGAGGTAATGTAGCAATATACTTATTAACGAAAAAATATTCATTCATTCAGATTTTCATATTTGCCATTCCTCACAAAACGGCGTCTATACGTTCTTATCATTGTTTTTTAATTAACATTAACACTCGACGAAGCAGAGAAAATGTTAAATGCACTCTGGCACTTGTGTAGATGAGAAAAAATCGCGATAAGACGCGATCGTTAGGTAAATATCACGATTATTGCCAATCGAAGAAGAAAAAACAGAAGCAAGTCAATTTTGATAAGCTCAGACGATTGAAAGTAGGTCGGTTATATCTTTACCCATCGGTGACAACGCGAGAGGTATTTACCAAGTTGTATCGTCACACTTTTGTGCAATTCATCAAATTTATCTTTGAGTTATAGTAAATTTAATCAACCGTTGCTATTTTTTTCTGGTACGTTTACGAGAGATTTTGGGAAACGCGAAGATGCAATTTTTGAGTCTATAATATTATCGTGAATATTGCCGTGAATAGATTCTATAAGATTTTTGAAAGATTAATAAAAATTGAGAGAAATATTTCGTGGATACAAGTATTTCATACAGCATTTACTATTGCGAAGTACTTAGAATGATTTCGATTAAGGTGGTGCAGTAATCGACAAAAACAACAGAATTAATCCCAAGCAAACTCCGTTGCATCCCTGCGCATCACTGTAAACGATGTTGCCATAATTGTAAAGTGAGATCGAACTTATTCTCCCATCTTTCGAAAATATTTTCTTGTCGAAAAATCCGCTTCTTTAATCGCGGAATTTTACTTCTGAAATCCGCTCAGTATTGCATATTTTATATTTTACATATGTTGGCATAATTGTAAAGTGAGATCAAACTTATTCTCCCATCTATCGAAAATATTTTCTTGTCGAAAAATCCGCTTCTTTAATCGCGGAATTTTACTTCTGAAATCCGCTCAGTATTGCATATCTTATATTTTACATATGCAGATGTGCAACATGCGAATGCTGCAATTAAAACGCAGAGTTTTCATATCATTGACACTCAAAAGTTTCGTAACCGAGGCTGAGATTTTTATTCTACAATGCTACGTGATGGAATTATAGTACACACCGAGAAAAAAGATTTCACTGATACAAATAAATCGAAATATTGAATTTCGTTTTACTTAAATCAAATAAATGTTCAGTTGCAAATTAAACTCATTAGCTCGATTTTCTCTTTCAATCGAGAATATATACAGGGCATTCCACCCCGTTTCGACCTGGATTTGACCTCGACCTCTCCGATTTGGCTCATTATTTTTTACAGGCTTAGTTGGACCCTCAACTGCAAAATTTTTTTTTTTTCCATTTTTTTAAAATATATTTTTAAAGTGACATGGAAAGCCCCATAATTTAAAAATCTGATAATATTCTGAAAAATACTTTATTCAATAACAAAATTATCTAGCTTATAGTCAAAGTGGGGAAGATTTTTCTTCTTATAGTTTAAAAACTATAAGAAACTATAAGCTAGATAATTTTGTTATTGAATAAAGTATTTTTCAGAATTTTTTCAGATGTTTAAATTATGGGGTTTTATATGTCACTGTAATAAAATATTTTTAAAAAATTTGCATACTTCGGAAAAATCTGAACAATTTCCTAAAAATCTGAAAAAATTCTGAAAAAATTCTGAAAATTTCGGTTTTACATAAATAAACATTTGACCAATTGCCTGTAGTAGATTAATTTTTTTTTCTATTTTTTAATAATTTTTTTTAATAAAAAAAGTTTAAAAACTGTAAGAAGGAAAATCTTCCCCACTCTGACTATAAGCTAGATAATTTTCTTATTGAACAAAGTAATTTTCAGAAATTTAACAGATTTTTAAATTATGGGGTTTTCTAAGTCACTTTAAAAATATATTTAAAAAAAATGGGCTTAAAAAAAACAAATTTGTGCAGTTGAGGGTCCAACTAAGCCTGTAAAAAATAATGGGCCAAATCGGAAAGGTCAAGGTCAAATCCAGGTCGGAACGGGGTGGAATGCCCCATATATATATAAACAGAGTTGTAAATGCCTAATACTTATAGAAATAATGATGATGATACGATCAGCTCTATGATTATGATTTTATAATAATAACATGTAGCGATTGTAATACGGTGATTAAACTTTGGAATGGCTGCAAAAATTATTATTTTTCAATAAAAATTCACGGTAATCCTTTTGAAAAATGGAAAAAAATAAGTAATGCATTACTTATTTCTTCCATTTTTTCCACTATTGCAATATTAAAGCGAAAATTAGTATTTTTTTCAGCTATTCAAATGTTTACACTCTATTTTATAATCACTACATATTATTATTATGAAATCATAATTACAAAACAAATTGTACTGTAAACTAAATCTCATGAATTAATGGAGATTTACAACTCTGTATATAAATATAAAAAAATTGTTTGTAGCAGTGAGAAAAGTATAAATAGCGATAAGTTTACCGCGATTGGAAAAGAACTGTCTTATTACTTATTCCGTACAATTCGACGGAATTGCTGACAGTTCGTGCTGCAGTTTGAAGAGACTCGACTTCGATCGGGCCATGTGGAGCTCCCTCGACTCTGATAGAATATCACAAAGTTTCATAGCCAAGTTCAAGGCCGCCCATTAAATCGTCCTCGAGTCTCGCGATCCCTCCAGCTGCAACCATCGCGCAAGCTGAAGCACACAGTGCGCCGATCGATCGACGAACGACACATAAACCCGCTCTCGTTTGTATACATACGGCTTTTCGTTTTCAAACCTGCCCCTGGAATTTCACAATAGTTATTTGCATATGTGCAATAGTCGTCCACACACACGTGATAATGCACGGAAATGAGCGCGAGACACGTTAAGAATTCGTGGAAAAGTTGCTGCCAACAAAACGCACGAACTTAACTAGGCAAATTAATGAACGTCACTCTCTTTCTCTTTCTCTGTCGTTCGTTATCGCGTGTTGTACAAATACACTTTCTCCATGCACATATATACATACTCGCGTTTATACAACTGCATGCAAGAAAACATCACATGAAACTTCCGTTGAAGCGGTTTATTCTCGTGGTTACTAATGTTTGTTTATACTCGGAAAATCATGAAACGAAAATTTGCACAGTGAGAAAGTGGGGCAAAGTGTTCTGTGAAGTTACGATTTTTAGGCATTTTTCACGTGCGAACTAATTTTCAGACTGTCAGTTTTATCTCGTAAAAAACTTTTCTCAGTATTATATGTTGCATTTATAAAGTTAAAATGAAAGTATCACTATCATTTTGATTTTTGACAATGAAACATAATTGTAGTTCGTTTTCAGTAACAAACTGAACAATTCGTGTTAAATCTTGTTAATTAATTGCCTGTTTAAAAATAGTTCTTTTTTGCAACGTCATGGCTATTGTAGTCCACATTAGTCATATCAGAGAGATTTAATTTTTTTTTCACGAGAATTGAACGACGTGCCGAATCAACTAGCCTGATGTAGTTTCGGTCGAATTCAGTCAGCAGCTTCCAACTGCTAACCGGTACGAACCAGGAGTCACGAAGCACATGTGTTTCTGAGTACATATCAGTGTCTCGTATCAATACTATAATCTCGTCGCGCAGCGTCTCACTTGTACGTGGCTGTAGAGTTCTACCCTCTCTTATTCGCTCTTTCAATTCCTGTGCGGACGTACCCAATTGTTAGATCCACTTGGCAAAGCTCACGTACAATACATACTGCCCACTACTTCCTCTCGAGTCGGAGCCACATTTTGCAACTTGCAACCTAATATTATCACGAAGATTATATATTGAATTGAAAAAAAAAAAACAAATAAACAATCAGTGAATGAATGATGAATGGGATAAATGCGACAGAGATATAAATTCCCAATGTTCCCAAAAGGTAGAACATTACCCTTGAGGTATCTGGGTTTTGTTCCAGCTACAGCAGCATCACCAACTTCAACAGCAAATCCTCAGACAACAGTTTCACGCACAGGAAAGACAGCTTGCCGAAATCCATGAGCAACAGATGCATCAGCTGAAGGTAAGACTGTTTACACGCATAAATACATTTCCGATTAGAATCCAGCTGGGTTCTGTTTGGAATTCCCATCTTAACGAAAAGTAAACCTAAAGCGTAAAATCTGATGTTCGGAAACCGAACATAAGATGGAACAGTTCCGGCTCGAGTTACACTGTAAAAAATGTTTATTTGAAAATTAATATACAGTATATAAAGCTCGGATGCATATACCGTTATATTAATTTTCAGATGCATTCGTCATTGACAAATACTAATTCTTAGTAATTTTCAAATACCACTACCGGAGAATTCTTATACTATTCTTAAATTTATTATAAAAGTATATTAATATGGAATTCATATATCCGTTTCGTAAATCTCATATCGTTTGGTATATTAAATTCACCTGTACTTTTAACAGTGTAAAACATTTGTTTTTGAAAATTAATATACCGTATATAAAGCTCGAATGCATATACCGTATATTAATTTTCAAATGCATTCGTCATTGTCAAATACAATATTTGTATATTAAAATGATGATTACAATACTCGCGTACTGTCATTTTCAAGTACTTGTATCGGAGAATTCTGATACAATTGTAAAAATGTACAATAAAAGTATATTAATATGAAATTCATATACCCGTTTCGTAAATCTCATATCGTTTTGTATATTAAATTCTCTTGCATTTTTAGCAGTGTAGGTTGGCTAACGATTGCTTATCGTAGGTTATATCTGCACGCGTGCACTATGTATGTAGTATTAGATACAAATAAGCTGGAATTCCTCCGGGCTCTCTTTAGTCTGGCGCGTGCTCGAAATGCGCGTGGAGGTGGCTTACGGACAAACTCCCTTCTTGTGACTGTTTGTCGTTCTGCAAAATTCCAGGATTCTTTTGAAAACGTAGGGGCGGGTCTATAGAACTGTCTACCCACACGAATTACGAGTAGCTCAAGTCTTGCAGTTTTTAAGCGTAGTCTCCATGCGTATTTTTTGCATGGAGATTTTCGCTCTATTTATCAGTACCGATAATTAGGATTAGTAGGACACCACCAGTGTTGGTTGTGTGGGTTAGCGAGGCTCTGTACTAGGTTAGGTTAGGTTGAGTTAACTATTGTATAAGTATATTTAGTTGTATTTCCTTTGTATTTTTGTGTTCTTAGGGGTTTTCATCCCAGAACGCTCAATAATTTTCATTTCATTTCAAATATCAGGCAGGATCCAGCTGGAGCCTTGGCGAAATGTCTGCATGCGGGTTTTCTGCATTTTTCGCTTGCCCTCCTGCAAATTCGGTACAGTAGTGCATTAGGAGGAGTCGCTGCGAATATTCCTCGGAATTTACAAAGAAATACCTAATAAACGAGCAATAAAAAAATATGCCATCATTAATTATGAAAAAAGTAAACAATTCTGCAATGTATATAATTTATTTGTTTTTTAATCATCAGTTGATTTTTTATTAAGTTTCTCAATGGATTTGGCTGAAAGCTGTATACCTGCTGAGTTACGAAATCTTTCACTCTCTTGCTTGAAAAAAAAAAATCTCCTAGAGTAACTATAAAAGTCTTACGATTATTTCCACGGATTGGAAGTAAATAATTGACCCTTTATATTTTCCAGAACTTCTTTATTTCCTTTTCTTTTTGATCAAGTACACCGAGAGAAAAAGTTTCATTGATTCACGGAAATCTTTGCCAATGAAATGAAATACTTGAATTTCAATACTATCTTTTCTTTGAATGATCCCAAACTCAATGAAAAGTAGTGACATTGATTCGAAGAAACATTTCTTTAAACCAATGAACTTTTTTCATTGATTTCAAAGATATCGTCTCCGATTCAATTAAACTTTCTTCTTACAGGCTCAAAATTTCGAAACCTATTTTTTCCTGAAGTACACGGCAGATAAAGCTCAAATTTTGTGAGTATGTAACAAAGTATGACAGAAATAGGCTAAGCTTCTGGCTCCTCGAAATTCGAAGCCGTTCGTTCGAGAGAATCGGGAAACGAAAAAGTGAGGTTAGGTGCGAGAGAGAGATCAATGAAAACGTTTTTTTTAACCAATGAAAACGTCTCTTTAAAACAATGAAACTGTTTTTTTATTATATGCTCACTAAGTAAATGTTTATTCACAGGCAATGAAATGTTTTCTTTGAAATTCAAATGCAATATTTCATTGAAATCAATGAAAAAAAAATCAATCCACCCATTTCTTTGGCGTCAATGAAATCTTTTTTCTCGGTGTAAACTTTTATAAAGGCCTTGATACTGCATCTGTGAACGTAAATGTCATGATGCCTCAAGACAATGTAAAATGGGCGTTTTTTTCAAAACAATATATCAATTAATTTGTGTGTGTCGCGAATCCTGGGAGATGAGTCACATTTCTCGATGAAGTTTAATTGAATTTCGCTGAAGATTCGTCGCGTAGCTGTCTCAAGTGGGCCGATGATTCGACCCGACTAGATAGTTGAGTTCAGAGCAGCGAATTGCCTCCCACTGTAATATTCTATATTGCTATACGTACGGTGCAACGCGGGCGTCCCTAATTTTTTTATTTACCGCTACTATGAATAGCACACCACCGACGACAATCGGATCGCTAAGGATTCACTAGAATTACGTGCATGTCGACCATAACATAGTGACGAGTTCTGTGCTAAATGATAAACACTCGTTGATTTAATCCTCTCAAACTGCACCATTGGTTATCCTCGAGATCTCCATCCAACGAAATACTTTTAAAAATGATGCGTGCATGAGTCATTCTCTGTCAGTTCAGTCATTTTTGTTAAAAACTTCTTAGACATTGCTTACAATTGGCCATATTTTAATAGGTGATGATGCTTTGTGAGTTTTTATAAAATTTTGACATCGATGATTTAAGCAAATGCATTATTTTTCATTAAATTATATCAATTAAAAGACTCGATAACAATTCTTTTGATTCTTTCGGTAGACTTTTTTTGGTACTTAAGAAAATTAATTTGTAAAAAAGAAATGACTACTGATAATGTCTCATGTATTAGGCTGAAAGCATAATTATACTATTATGGATGAATAATTTTGCTTTCGACTCCGTATGTAGGTTTATTTCATGAATATATTTCTCTGGTTAGATCGACTTGTCAATTCGCAGTAAACTTTAATTATGCCCTTGCAAACCTTATCGAATTTAATGCTGCCATTTGCAATTAGTTTTATTTCCGCGTTAGAAACATGTGGCAATTGACGTAGTAGTTTGAGAAAGTTGCACTTTGTATCAGACGCAGCAGCAAGTAGTCGGTGCGCCTTTGACATTCAGAATGTTTTTTCTAAAACATAAATCTGTATCGTTATAGTAAGATCACCACGTACGGCGGTTATCTCGTTGCGCTATCGTGTTCTCTCGTCGGAAATTATCGCAAATACGAAACAGTATGTATATGTATTCCGATACGGCAAATGTGCGTCAGAAATAGACTGCTAAGTCATTGTAACTCTTGGTTTTGATTTCTCGTATCGTTTATGCCAATTACAATAATATTTCTTGTTTACCAGGATTAATAAAAGATCTTACGACATCTAAATTACCGTCTTTACTCGACTCTCAAAAAGCTAAAAATATTCATCCGTGAACTTATCATTATTGTATTTCCATCTTATTGCACACGTTACACGCATTTTTTATTTGTTGATTTACATGTATTACGCATTTTTTTTCTACTATAAACCTGCAAATAGTTTTAATAAATTGATTATATAACGTACATTCGACAATGCCATCACCTGCTTTTTTGGTATCTGCCCTATTGTGAGATAAAACCTATCGCAGGTGTCATTGACACCTGTTTAAGTACGAGTCGATTTAAAGTAGCATTACTAAAGTCATGGACACAAGCGACTGCTATGTAAGCAAAAAATATAACCTTTTCGACGAGAATAGCATGTTGCCTCCATGAATACTTTATATGCGCCAAAATTCGATTTTCCTTAAGCAGGATTTATTTTCTAATTTATTTTTATATTTATTAAATTATTTATTTTCTAACTAATAAATAAATAGCCCATAGACAAAATATAGAAATAAGTCATACATAAAGTGCAACTTAAGGTAGTTCTGTCGTGAAGGCAATCCAAAGTCATATGCATGAATTTTTGACATGTTGTAATTTAGCTATTCAATTTTACTTGCACAAAATCTTCAAGGCTTTTACCGAGTATTTGAATGAACAATTAAAACTTGAAAATCGATGTTTTTACACGCCGCTCACGGGAGGGCTGGATAAATTGATCTTTAAATCGAAAATGAACATACTTAAATCAAAGATAGAGAAAAAATAAAAAGTACTACGGATTCGCAAATCATTCAGGAATTGATGCATCATGAAAAAAGGTGAAGTCTCCGGAATAATGTTTACTTGAACCAAGGTCAAAGTGCACGACACAGGGCCAAATGACGTTTCCTAACCTAATTATCGTAAAAATCAAGTCAAATCCGCACTAAACATATCAACTATTTACAAATAATCGTTTTAATTTGATTACGACAATTTCGAAGGATTCTCGATTATTTTTTATATTATTATTGAGGCAGTCAAAGTGATGGGTATGATTATTTTTTAATGTCATAAAAAAACCAAAGTGCACGTGTTCACTGGTAGTAGCAATACTTAAGAATAAAAAAAGAAATAAAAAAGATTGCTCGGCTCGAATGGCAATAAACCACGTTAGAAACAGCATTTTTCTATCAGAACTTTTACTACTAATATTTTACACAAAAGTGCGCACGTTGTTTAACTTCCTCATAAAAGAAGTATTTTTTTTTCTTCAATTTTCAGTTGCATTATTCTTGCAGTCTGCAATATTTTTCCTTTCCATTAAGTGATGCTTATAATAATGTTATTTATAATAATAACTTATAAGTGATGCTTATAATAATAAGCATCACTCCCTCGAGAGTATACTTGGAGAAACATTCCGTTCTATGGGACTAAAAAAATGTCATCTGTCTTCTATACTAAAAACTGAATTCGAAATTGACTATGATTTATAATTTACAACGAAACTGTAGTTTTCGTACAAATAGTTGATCAACAAAACGTTTTTTTGTTTTCTTTGAAAAATCTCCAATTTCATCAGGAATACATTTGCCTCAGTGGTAAACAATGAGTATTTAGCCCGGTTATGTATACATTTGGAGGTACATGTAGTGGTTTTGAGAGGTTGGAGAGCTCAGAAAACCCATTCACGTGCGCTCGATAATGTAAACCGCCGAGTCGACTCGTCGTGTTGCTCCTATTTTGCTGTTGCTCTTGCCGTCAGTTGCTGTGTTCTATCTTCTATTAATAGAACCCACCGGAGGCTCAAAGGTTATCGATTGGCGAACTCTCTTGGTGCTGGTGGGTGCCGCGTTGTGTCAATCACTCTGCTCGTACGATGTAGTATATATTTTTCATTTACTCACACATACACACAAACTTAGGTACGAATATAGGTAAAACATACAGTTACCTGGTGGCCTTGCCCCACCACGTGGATTCAGAATGGAAGGTATAAAAACAAAAGAAGAAAAAACTTGTCTTTTGATATGCGCTCTCGTATCATAGAAACGGATTTAAGTTATCTTGTATTTATAGTCTCTAGCACTTATTCTCGCGTGGGATGCTCATGAGACACACATTACCTTGCGTTACGCATGTGCGAGACAACGAGTTCTGGTTGGCTTGTCCAATTAACTCTCTTCTACTCTATATGCAGCAGCTAACGTGTAACTAAGTGTCTACGTGACGTCAATGCGTTCTCGACTAACCGAAAGACATAAAATAGAGACGATACACGGAGGGACGAAAAATAGGAATCATCTCTCGATTCGCATAGTAATCAAGAGACGTCCTTTCCTAGACGTTGTGAATTCTTGCCAAAAGATTAAGCTCAACGAAAATACACAAACTTAAACTGAGAAATAGCGAATGTCGAATTTTCCGATTGAGACATTAAAGATTAATGGATTTATTGATACATTCGACGTAATTAATTTTATGTCGTATACATATACATTTTTTATGACAATCTTAATGTGTAAGCTTAATACTATATTTGTTTATTAAATGCTTTGGTTTGGATATTAATCGCACGCTGTTAAATCATAGATTATTTGCAATTACAATTCGGCTCTTGTAATTCGTCCTCCCTGGAAACCAATAAGAGCATAATCGCGTTTATCTACCAATAAACATTGACGACATTACGGACTCAACCGCCATCATGCTCTGGAAGGTTATTGACACTGTGCTACACTATGTTATAGCACTGGAGTGCAGTGTCGTTTAGCGATCAATGAAGAGACATCGTGTGAGCTGCGAGTGCACTCAAACCCTATCTGCTTTGCATCGATATAATATATCTATGGAAATAATGCAATATATTTTCTCTAGCACGTGTTGAGCCAACGTTCACTACGATCCTTGAGCTTTACGCTGTTAGTAATTTATATTATTGTCGAGAGAGTTATGTTAACAAGGAGTGTAAAAGTGATGAAATAGGGATGGGCAAATAAAAATACATTAGAAATACTTTTCGAATGAGCAATCAGCATTTATAAAAATTCGTCATCGCGAATTCAAATGTTAAAAAAAAAAAGTAACTGTGTAGATAGTTTGCAAATATTCAAATACAAAATATAAAACGTCTGCACATCGAGAAATCGTGACAATTCTAAATGCCATTAAGTGGAACTATTGATAGTCCATGTAGATATTTTTTTATTAGGCATAACTTTTACCAACTATTTAATACTAAGATTTAAAAAAAAATTGCGGTTGTCAGTGTCAGATTTTTGTTCGTCAGTATATATATCTCCAACAAAGATTACATCCAGATAAAAATTTCGCTCTTAAACCATAAAGCCAGCAATATAGAAAAATAATGTTAATTATGAATACAAATGACATTTAAACAAATTTACTAATACTTGTTTATTTCAGCGCTCCCGTATACTTGTTCATAATTATACGAGCCAAAAAGCATTTAAAATAAATTTTTATTCTATAACTGTCCACCGTTGCGACGAAGAAACTCTTTCAACGGAGGAGGAACTGGGCTACGTGCTAACTTTCACCTCACGCATATATAATATATATATAGACGAAGATAACGCAACGCGTTTGGCACGTGCGACGACCAGGAGGTTCAGTGAGCTTTGTCGTAGAATTGTAATACTCCGCATAACGGTGTTTAATAATAGAAAAAAAAATGGGCGGAAGAAAATAAAAAGTCTTGGTACGACGATTGATTCAATTAATATTAAGATCCACTAATGCCTTTCGTAGCGAGCTCGGCAGCGCTATTCAAACGATGGTGGCAGGCCCTACTTAATCGTGCGTGCCTCAGGCAATGCCGAGTGGAAATCGCCACGCGGCAAAAGTGGCTGAGAGAGCTTATTTGCATTGCCAATGATACACGAGAGCGTGTCGCGTTCGGTATCGAGTCCGTCGGGCCATTGTAGTGTTGTTATATAGAGTACCTATAGTGAGACGACAGAGCCTAGAACGAAGATTTAATTTTTTTTAATACACACATATAGTACTATACTTATTGTGAGTTAAATATATTCTTCAGCGTCGATAGTTATCTTGAAATTCACATTGTTGCGAGGCATTCATTCTTTTTTTTTCATGCGAAAAATGCAGCAAACAATAAATGCTTTGTAATTTGTGTGGAAAGGTACCGATCGGATTCGTGACTGGGACGACGTAGACATTTTCCAGGATTTGCAAATTACGATATATGCATTTTTCATTAGTTCTCCAAGTGTTTTATAATCTACGTGAGTTTAAAAATAGAAACACGGTGGAGAGGATAGAGAACGAAGAGGTGAAATGATTTTAATAAAAACGTGGCATTATTTATCGTGGACAGGAGATTATTAGTGAAGCAACTTTTTGCATATGAATGTAAACCGCCACTTCGGTCACGATCGATGAATCTACTCCGACAGTCTGTCCCACTGCGCGGTTGACGATGGATTACTCAAATAGAATAAAGTACATTGCCGCAGTCTCGGGCGAGAGTCCCGGCGCCCGACAGTGTTCCTGCTCTGTACAAACGACCTCCTCAGCCAGTGGAAAAGTACGGAATGGTCAGACGCGAGATGCGAGTATCCCAGCCAGCTGTGGGCTCGATTCTCTCCCGCTCTTTCACTCATTCGCTCTGTGGCAAGCTAATGAACGAATCCTCTCGATACGACTGTAAAAAGAATCCGATTACCGCACATCCCGGATTAAAACGAAGTTTTATGGGAATATTATTGAGATTATTTAGCTTCCCCGTTGAGGAAATTTTATTTCAGTGAAAAAAATTAATAACTCTCGAGATATTTTTATCAGGATAATTAGTATGGTCTACAAGTGGTTTAGAAAAAAGGCCTGGATTTCTGTGTAGCAAGATTGCAAAATTCAAATCACTATATCTCAAAAACAGCTTCATCAATGAAATTTTGAGTTGGGATAAAATAACATTAATAATTAAATTATTAGGTATTATGAAGCTTATTGAATGTTAACATTTATTGAAAATTAATAATTCATCTGGATTATTCATAGTTATCGCAGGAATGTGAAAATTTTAAATTTTCAAAAATTAGAAAGCAATGTTTAAGGCATCGACTTTACAACATTTCATTTTTGTATTTTCATAATTGGGTAAAGTCCCGATTTTATATAATTGTCCGGAAAATCAAATTTCTTTGGATTTTCTGATACCAGGGAAACTGACTTTTATTATTACAAGGAAGAAGAGAAGTTCAGAGCTACGGCAACGCACTAAAGATAGTATAAGTGCTTGTTTAGATTCGGGCTGGTTGATAACATCCGTTATCTGCCGTCGTAAACTAACCTCTCAGGCTTATCTTCAGGGAGTGAATGGCTGATCGTAAAACAGAGCTTTACCGCATTGTACGCAAGTGTGTATAGATAGTTTACGCAACATTGACATCCCTTCAAAAATTACGAAAATACTTCCTATAACATAGTCGTAAAACAAAATAGTTTCCGGAACAAAAAGAATGTTTTTTTCTTCTTCTATATATAGAGTTCATGTGAAGTATTTACATTTTTTAAAAATACTTGGATGTAACTGACCTAATAAAAGTATTCGTACCTTTATTTTCTATGTTCTTTTTTTTTTCAACAAACACATATTTGCTTTATTGCAGGTTTGGGAGCAGCAGAAACAGCTCGAGGAACAGATGAAGGAAAAGGAGAGATTGGAGGCCCTGAGGAAGAAGGACAAGCAGGATCACAGTGCAAATGCATCTACGGAGGTCAAGCAGCGCGTTCGGGTAAATAAAAGAAAAAATTTAACACTAAACGTGTTTTTGATAAAGTTAAAATTTCAAAATTGAGAAATTACGGTGAGCAAATTTCCTCTTACATTGATTTCCTAAAAGAACTGTAAATTCCGTGGGATGATTCCTCGGAAGGCCAGTTTAAGCTTTACACTCCAGTAACCTAACCATCTCAAGTGTGATCTTCCGTCGTTTTCATTTTTACGACCAATTCCACGACCCTCTTGACCATTTTATTTGTACCTCACGACTTCTTTGTATGGTTACAGAGCTTCCTCGTGCAGAAGATGCAAAGAGAAGCGGCAGTTGCGGCGAACGGTGCTGTGCCCGGAACACCCGGTTACAGAAGTTGGTGAGTTTGCACTCAGAGAAATCGTAATAGCACAGTCAACTATAAAGTGACAACTATTCATTTTTATTACATGCAGCTATTTTTATAGTTACGATAACTACGAAAATAGTTATGGTAACTATTTGCTGGTTATAGTAACTATTTGATAGTTGTGTCAACTATAAAAAAAAATTTGTACCAACCATAAATAAATAGTTGTCACTTTATAGTTACTAATACCATAATTTTCCCTCAGTGTGAAAAAAGGACTTTCCGGTTCTAAAATCCACAAATTAGCAAATACGACTTCAATCCCATATACCCATAACTTGGTAGCCAAACTAATCTCATATATTTGGGTCATTCCATACCAAGTAGGCCACTCAAATTTAGCATGGTCGCAAAAAGTGTTCATAATTTTTTCAAAAGTTGTTTAAAGTATCAAGAACATCTATAAGTTATTTCAGAATTTTGGCACCTATGGTTTGCCGAAAATTTAATAACGATATTAAAAATTACCGATTGTACAAAAAATATGTTCCTCTATTAAATTTAAGTTTTTGAATGTACTTTTTAATTTGAAAAAATGCCGCCATTTTTTAACAAAATAAAGTAATAATATATTTTTTTCATTGAGACTGACCATTCCGGTTTTTCTCAAAATTTTCATTATTATGCTTACAAAATACAGAAAAATTTGCGTGATAGCAAATGAATGTCCTACTTGATATGGAAAGACCCATTTGTTGAATACACATGAACAACCTTTGCTGCAAATTATTTTCGAGATTGCTGTAATAACTTTGAACATCCGTCCTCCCGAAATATCATAAACTTGGTACAAATCCGACCGGATGACGGGTGAAAATTTGTCTAATTGGAGCGAAGCCAATCGCTGAATTCCTGGAAACCGTATAACTGATGTCTGGTACATTGAGTAATATACTTCTATAAGCATACTGTGGCCATGAAGAGGTTACTGAGATTGCGGTATAGAGAAAAGGGTAGTGGGGCACACGCGCGCCTTCTCGTGGATCGATAGCTGCCCCTGGAGTTAGATATACAACCGTAAAACAGGAAGCGTCAGTTTGGTCAAGCGGTCTGCACGATTGAAATTCAATGAAGCATCGTTCGGTGTCTCTTTTTTTCCCTCTTCATCTTCGTCCTCACCGTCTTCGGACAGTAGCTCTGCAACGCTGCAGAATTTTTATTGTGGCCTACGTGCCTTCGAACACGTTTTTTCCAGGGAATTTCCTATGAATTATATTGCTTGCTTTTCGCTCATGTATAGCCATTTAAGGGTTCAATTATTATTTCATTTTTAACTCATTCGTGGCATCCAAAAATCGTTATAAAAATATTAAAACGTATATTATAGATACGAAGAGAGAAATTGGATTGTTTAAGTATATTAATTGTCAATCAAGTGATGAGATAGATTCAATAATGCCATGTGAGTAAATCGGATTTAACAGTCAATTTGACAGATTTTAGAAATTGAAAATACGTATAACATAATCTTGAATGAGAATTGTTTTAAACACTAAAACAATGTTCTTAACCGATTATAAATTTTTAGCGCGATTGTTCACAGTTCAAATCGGCGTAACTATCGGTCGTTAAGTAAACCTGAAGCTTATGCGCATTCGTATTAGGTAATGTGTCGGTAACGATTCTGTAGATCTCGCAGAGCGCAATAAACTGTGTGCAGCGATCGTTTGTATATACGGCAGGTTGTACGGCGCAGCTCGCGACAAGGAAATTTATATCCATTCGAGGCTTACATAGAACTTCGAGCCACGTGTAGGCAATGAGGAACAGGTTCGCAAGCGAAAGATTCATTCGTCGCTCAATACGTACCCTATAGACAGAATAAAGTCGATAATTTCGATACGTTTTGAATCGTGCGTTCTTGTCACGCTAATATGGATGTTCCAGTCATCGGACATGTACTCAGCAGTTTTACAACAATACGTTCGATTTTATTACAGTCCAAGCGCACACTGTATGATACACGATCGATCGATTGGTTCATTCACCTTCTATCACTGGCTTCTTCAACAATTGTCAATGATTCTTTTTCTTTAAAAACCTCATGTCCTGAAGAGAAATAAATTTTTGTGATTTTTTTTAAGTATCAAACAGACCTTTTTAAACTGACAGAGTATTTTATTTCACATTCAATGGATTCAAATTAATTGTTTGCTCGATTCGGCGTGTGTGCCGTTTTCTAAACTTCGTAGAATAACCACTTTCTTGCACTAGTGTCACACTATTTTGTTTTCGCCAAGAACTAAAGACTCAAAATTTCCCAATTTCTCAAAATTAATATCCCCTTAATATTTGTTGCAACTAATATTGATAAATCATCGAATTTTGAACATTCCAAATCTATCGTTACTAAATATAACTAATGGACTGCCATAAGGAAGAAACGAAAATAAAAGTATAATCGCATGAATCTAAAAGCTTTCATACCGATTGAAGAAATTTTCTTATTTCGTATTCTTCTTATTTCTTATTTGTAATCAAATGTATTAACGGCATGGACCGTCTTGTGCAGTTATAATTTAAGATACGATGTATATCTGATAACCCAGACCTGTTAGCAACAAAGCATCTTATTATGACGTACGCTGTGGGCAATCGAGGATTTACAAGTTATGCCGTTGGTTTTAATAGAACTCTGTAATCATCGCGATTTTACTGGTCGCTGTGGTGGTAACGGTGGTTGTACAGTCGACACAACGATAATAGCACAACCTGGCCCAGTTATCCATTTAGCACCAGGCCGTCTGGTGCAGGAGAATGATATTTCTCTGTCCTACTCTCCCGACAATAAACCACACTGCTATACGTTTATACAACAGGCTCAGTACAAGCTCCTGCGATCTGTCGCCGGTGACAGTTCCTCTCCATTCTTTTCGTGACAAACGTTGCCATAACTTATTCATAGAATTTCTATTCACCTCCAGTCTAGACACTCTTGATAATTACACACTTGATATTTTGCTGTCCACCAACAGGCTTCAACCTCAATCGGAATCCGGAAGTACTGGAAACGCTGCTCATCCTTATCGAATGCCACAAATGCTGCAGGAAAAGTTCGGTGATGATTTTCCACTCAGAAAAACAGGTGAATAAACAAAACAAAAATCTTGTTTAACGGTGTGTACTTTGTGAAATTGTCTGTATCAGTAGAAAAAAGCCTACTAAAGCATGATTCTGGCGTCGCCGAAACTCTTTAAAATCACAACTTGCATCACATACTCATTTTTTTGTTTAAACTAGAAAGTTTATCTCATTCGAGTTATGGCGATGCGAGTACGCGTTTGTGCACAGTTCTTCATTCATTATCAAAATTCGAAAAGGCTATATACATGCCTCAATCTTCTTAAGTGTGCAAAGCGAATGCCAATACCCTTAATACAGAGTGTGGAATAACGACGTCCTTTTCCTATCAATTTTTTATCGCACATTAATGAGTCCTTTTGACATTATTGCACAGTCATTTCCTATGATAAGTACACATAGATGTGAAATATTTATTAAGATTATCGTATAAGATTTGGAGATAAGATGAAAAAAAAGGACGTCGATCGAACACAAAATTGCTTATCCATTTCTGTATTATATATATATATATATATACGGCGTGTCCGCGTTTTTGTGTGTGTTGCGTGTGTTTGTGTGACAGTCGTGTCGCACGACTGGTGTATTCGTAATTTGGTATGATGACTAACACTGGCTGAATTGGCCAGCCTCGGAGCCGAACCTGCTGAAGGTGCGACTAAAGCAGCGAGTGATGGAGAGGAACTTGGCAGCGTCCCGAAATTCACCCCTTACGGCACGCCGGAAGGATCGACTACTGTCGCATCTCAAGCGGAAGTCACTCCTAGCAAGTACGTCCTATACTAATTACCCTTATCTATCGACTGTTCACTACTTAGTAAATAAAACACTCGGATTCTCAAATCTAGAGTTGAATTTACCGAAAAAATACAAACTAAAAAGTAATGTCGTTTTATCGAACCTACTTGATTTATGTTACGTGCTTTATTTTCTTTAGTATGTCTCATAAATGAAATATTTTCGCTCCCATAGAGACTTACCGATATATCGATACCGTTAAGATTATATCTATTGCACCCGTTTTTATTATTTTTTATATTTTACAATATTTTTAATTAATTGACTGTTGAATTGAATTTTGCCAGTGTCCAGTAACCGCATGAAAAGAGATGATTAACCAACGTTGAGCTTTTTCAATTTCTTTCGAATATACGATGTATACCGATCTGATATCTTCGATGTACCCGATCGCTTTCGTTCACTATTGTTTTATTTTTGTTACTGTTGTACGGGACCAGTACATTCAAAGATTAAGATATTATCGAAATTATCAATGCGACCACTTTGATAAAGTCGTTTGTAGTTGGATGTCGTAAATTTTACTGGGCGTTGCTAACCGAGCTCGGGATTTTTTGTAGATTCTGGCAGCAACCCTGAATCCGGGCCTAATTCACCACCGACGGTTAACAATTCTCAAGCGAGTCCGACAGCTGGAAGCAACACACCGATCCAAGAGGTACGAGACCGTCGGAATGTCACTTAACCACTGAATTTCCCGACAAAATTGCTCATCTAACATTCGCTCTTGTTTGCGTTTGCAGGAGAGTGAAAACACGCGGTACGGCGGTCCACTGACGAGCAGCAGCCAGCAGGGAAGTCTCTCAGATCTGTCGCTCTTCAGTTCGCCGTCCATGCCAAATATTTCGTTGGGCATACCTCACGTACCATCCAGTTCATCCTCGGTAATGGGCAATCATCATATTATTCTCGATATAAAATCATAATTCCTCGACGGGCTTTTTCAAGTCATTCGAAATTCTCTTGTCAATTATTAACGATTTAAATAATAATGAAATATAATTTCAACAATAGTTTTTTAAGATTTTAAAAATAAATCTCCAATGTCAAGTTCTTCGGGGAATTCTGATTTAATCTTGCGTCGTACTTGATTAAGATATCCCAAATGTTACAATGATTTCTAATGATTTATTTAATGAAATATTGAAGAGTGGTACGAAACTAGCACCAGTTTCGGAAGCCGAAGTACGAGCTGCGTTTACCGCGCGGCTGGGAATGCCGCTAACGGGGCAGATGCTACCGGGCACGTTGCCCTTCTATCCATCTCTGACCGTAATCGAGGGCGAGCCGGCTTACATTCACAAGCAAATGCAGAACTTGGAACAGCAGGGAAGCCGGCACAGTACGATGTATGGTTCACCGATAACCGATACACAAGTAGCACACGCAAGACTGAATAAGGCTGGTCACCGGCCTTTAGGTAGTATGTTCACTCTTTCTTTCTACCATTAACCGTCCGTTGCTTGCTCAGTCTTGGAAGACGGCGGAACGACCTTATCGCGTTTCTTGCTGACTAGCTACGAAAGAGGAAAGGAAAAAAAAACAACGTGAAGCATATATTTATAGCGCTTGAGCTCGCAGTTTGCGGGTAAAGGTCGCTTCCAAGGTGTAGCACGCGCGGTCGTTCTCTCAGCCTCTCGCTCGACTCAATCTTTCTAACGTGGTGCGATATTTATTCGATATTCAGGTAGGACGCAATCGGCACCTCTGCCACTCGGTCATCCGATGCTTCAGGGTGGTATGATAGCCCCACCGACCCACTACGAGGAATATCTAGCCGAGAAACAGCTGCACGATCAGCAGCAGGCTCATAATTATCTGAAGCAACAGATTCGTCAGACTGTGTTGACGCGAGTCGGCTCACGAACCGGTCAGGCCAATCAGCTCGACGAGGCGGCCGAGAGCGAGGAATCCGAGGTGATAGATCTTACCGGAAAGAAGGAACTTCCCGAGGAGAGCGAAATATCGAAGCAGCAGAGGGACAGGGAGCAGTTTCTTCAACAACAGAGGGATCTCATGATGCGGCACACACTCCAGGTCGCCGAGTCACCGGCCTACGTCCCTAGCAGGTCCTCACAGACGGCGAGACCTCTCTCCAGGGCGCTCTCGAGTCCTCTTGTCCACTTAGGTATGCTCAGTGCTGCTCCGTACGGAATTCAAGCTCCCTTCTTGCACCCGCACTCCCTCCCGTTGTGCCTCGATACAAAATTAATTCGCACCTCAGTCGGCAAATTTGTATCCGAGTACGGCTCACGGTCAAGCGACTCATGACGAATAATTCGGCTTGTATAAATAAGGGCCTCAGAGCACCGTTGGAGAAGTTTTTACCCGTGGCTCGCCGCATCGGCCCACTACGGGTTTGGCCTACGATCCACTGATGTTGAAGCACGCTTGCGTCTGTGGCGAGACTGTCAGGGGACACCCTGAACATGGAGGCAGATTGCAGAGCGTCTGGGCGAGGCTCTCCGAGACTGGGCTACTGCAACGTTGCGATCGGGTCCGCTCGCGCAAGGCTACACTCGAGGAAATTCAAACGTGCCACAGCGAGGCCCACGCACTCTTGTTCGGTAAGATTTACCAACATATCTACATTTTCCGACATTTTTTTGCTTCCTCATAGAGGAAGCTTTGTATTCATTTTTTTTTTCATTTCGAGATTTTTATGTCAGGACCTTAGAATTGTCCAAAACGTTCAGAAAAGTGATCTAGAAAAAATGTCCGTGTGTCTGTGTGTATACAACTCCGAAAATTCGAACGCCGATAACTCAAGAACGGTTCTGCATATCGCGCTCAAACTTGGCACACTTGTGTAGTAGCAGACCCTCTTCAACTGTAGCAATTTTCGCCAAAATTTGTGCGAAAATTTAGATTTTATGCCGTTTTGAATTTTTTGAAAAAAGGACGTAGTCGCTCTAACTTTCGTAAAATTTCGTCTATTTTGCTAAATACTTGGTTATAAGAGTAGGTGCACTCAATGCTGTTTGGTATTGAATTTGGCTCGAATCGGTAAAGGGGTTCAGATTTTATGGAATTTTGAATTTTTCAAAAAATTTACATTATCGCTCTATTGTAACTTTTGCAAAACTTGAAATGGCGAGTTCAAATTTTGTATATAAATGAAACAATATTCAGCCATTATATATGTATAATTTAGTGACAAACGGTACGAAATTTGTGATTTTATGGAATGTTGAATTATTTTTAATAAAATACTTTATCACATTTACTTTCGAAAACGCTCTCATATTAACGAAATAACGGAATAACGAAATAAGCGAATTCACGACATGGTAATTTATCTAATTTAAAAAAGGATGCAAAGTAGAACCTTGCACATTGCTTCCTCATTATTTTTCGCTTTTTCCAAAGCTTCCCCTATGAGGAAGCCAAAATTGAATAACATACTTTTTTGCTTCCTCAGAGAGGAAGCTTTGTAAAAAGCGAAAAATAATGAGGAAGCAATGTGCAAGGTTCTACTTTTTGTAAATCTTTATTGCGCAGGCTTCCGAAAAATTACGTATTGTCAATACAGGGTGTGAAATATCCCAGATAAGATTAACCACGGCCCGGAGTTCGTGGATAATCTTATATTTTACAATTTGATAATTTTTGTACGTTGCTTTTTTTAACAGGCACAAATCCTCTGAACCGTCAAAAATTGGACATGTCGAAGCTCTCTCAGCTGCCGATTAAGAGTTTCGTGAGGCTACCTTGCGGCGGTGTCGGCGTAGATTCTGATACTACGTGGAACGAACTGCACACCGCACCTGCAGCGCGAATGGCTGTTGGTTGTGTCGTTGATTTGGCGTTCAAGGCTGCAATGGGTGATATCAAGAACGGCTTCGCGGTCGTTCGGCCGCCTGGACATCACGCTGAAACAAACCAAGCCATGGGCTTTTGTTTCTTCAATTCCGTCGCGATAGCGGCCAAACTTCTCCAGCAGAAATTAGACACAAGAAAAATAATGATTTTGGACTGGGTAAGCGAGTCACTTGCCTACAACAATTTGGGCCGCCATTTGCATTTCATATGTTGCCGTTATTAAACGCTTATTTCAAAAAAGCATTTATAAAATTTTGTCTCCGTGTCTCCTGATATCAAAACTGGTTCAATCTCATATATTCTGGCTTGAAGTACGATAGACTTTGATCTCTTCGTAATTAAGCTACCGCAATTATTTTGTGGACAAAAAAAGGGGAAAGATAAGAAATTTGATGATACTAGAGACTGCAGATGCTTTGTGAAAACGATACAAAATGAGGCAAAAAAAATTGAGGCTTGTAAAAAAAAAGTAGAACGAACAACTTTTGTGATTATTTTTCCCATCCAAATTTCGACCAATGGAATTGCACCATTCGACGTCACGTGGGGCAAGCTACACAGTATTATACTGATTATTTTTTCAACTCCAATTTCGACCAATCAGAGCGCGGTATTCAACATCACGTGGTACAGCTAGGGTAAAATTATATCGATAATTTTTCGAAAATTTCCCGGCTCGGTTGCTAAGCGATAAACAATAATTTTTTTGACACTTGTAACCTCTGCGAATCTTTAAAACGTCAAGGTACTATTAACGGTCGTCAATATGAGTGAGTCAAAAAAGCGATTTGGTGATGAATCGCTTCAGAACATCGCTAAAAAAATAAAACAAAATGTCCCGGCAAATACAGAAAAGAGTAAAAAATCGATTTGGGCGCAATTCACTGCATTTTGTGCAGAGAGAAAATATGTGTTGGATGCAACATAGGTTTTTGTTCTGATTATGAAATTTCCTTGTCAGAATGATAATTTTTGTCTCATGGTGCAATTCCATTTGTCGCAATTTGAATAGAAAAAATAATCCCCCGAATACCACTCGAGCTTCGAAATTAATCTGATATTTCAAAGCTCTTGTGGTATTACAAGTGATAATTTTTTGATAATTTTGCGTGTTGGTTATATATATAAAACAAAAAATCATTTAGCCGCGTCAACCATCTGTCAAACTGACAGACTGAATTTTATTGTGGCAGTCAAAGGATTTTTATTTGATATGAGTAGGTTTGGAGTTGAATCCTTGCAAACTATTGATGAAAAAGTAAAGGGAAATGTCCCTGTTAATACGATTAAATCGAAAACCTCAGTCTGGAATCAATATACAAATGTCTATAACAATTGTGTATTTAACTACAATCCTTTAAACATGAATTAAAAGGTTTTTGTTCTCATTATGAAATTTCCTTGTCGGAATGATAATTTTTGTCTCATGGTGCAATTCCATTTGTCGCAATTTGAATAGAAAAAATAATCCCCCGAATACCACTCGAGCTTCGAAATTAATCTGATATTTCCCTCCAGGTTCCCTGCAAACAAATAAACTCGTCAAGTTTTCCAGAAAAATCACTCGCGCTACGCGCTCGTGATTTTTTAACCTGGAAAACTTGACTCGTTCATTTGTTTGCAACGAACCTGTCAGGAAATACCCGATAATCTCAAAGCTCTTGTGGTATTACAAGTGATAATTTTCACTATTTCGATCATATTTATGTGAATCTACAAAGTTATCTCCTTGATATTTTTTCACCTCGATTATATTTAGAATTTTGTGCTTTAGGCCGTATGACCCACGACTGCCCAAAGGTGATAAAAAATATCACATCACATTTATGAATTTGCTTTATTTTACTAACAGGACGTTCATCATGGTAATGGAACGCAACAGATGTTCTACGACGACCCGCGAGTTCTATATCTGTCAATACACAGGCACGACGACGGTAATTTCTTTCCGGGCACGGGCGGACCGACGGAGTGCGGTGCAGGCGAAGGTCTTGGTTACAATGTGAATGTTTCCTGGTCCGGCGGACTAAACCCACCAATGGGCGATGCGGAGTATCTCGCTGCTTTCCGCACGATCGTTATGCCCATAGCCAAAGAGTTTGGGCCGGACGTGGTGATCGTTTCCGCGGGTTTCGACGCGGCCGTGGGTCATCCAGCGCCTCTGGGCGGTTACAAGGTCAGTCCAGCCTGTTTCGGACACATGACGCAGCAACTTCTCGAACTCGCGGATGGCAAAGTCGTCCTCGCTCTGGAAGGTGGCTACGATCTTGCCGCAATTTGCGATTCAGCGCAAGAATGCGTCCGAGCGCTTCTCGGTGACGAGCCTAGTCCTCTTCGCGATGAAGAACTCACGAAAATACCTTGTCAAAACGCCATTGACACGCTTCAGAAAACCATAGCCATTCAGGTGAGCTTTTATACCCAAGTGTTTATTAATTTTATTTATTTTAAAATTTTTTTCTCGTCATCCTATCTCAATAAAATATATTATTTCTCTTCATCTAATTGAGGAGATAGAGAATCTTCTCAGAATTATTGAATCTGGTTATTTATAAGAAATATTCGTGAGACGAAAAAAAAGACTTGATTTATTTGACTATTTTATACTTCAGATGTCACACTGGCCATGTGTCAAGCTGGCTGCCCACACTGTAGGCATGAGTGCACTGAAGGCGAGTCAGAAAGAACACGATGAAATTGATACGGTATCCGCCATGGCTTCGCTCTCAATGCAACAACCCACCAATCTTTCGTAAGTATTCTCTAATTTTCATTTCCAGGTAACAATTTTCAAAAAATTATCCAAAAGTAAATTAAATGGGTATCAAATGGCCGAATGGAAGTTACAAGTCATCATGTGTCTAAATGTTAAACTTTTAGGTATAAATAACATGTAAACAGACATTTCGTGCCCATTTATGCGACTTTTCAATAACTTCTTGAATTGTGAAAACTGGCTATCTTGGGTTCTCTTTAAAACTATAAATTTTTTTTGTAATGCAATTCATTTACGTTCATTTCAGAATTACGCCAGAACATTCCCGTGAAGTTTCGGAGGAGCCGATGGAACAAGACGAAGCTAAGTGAACGCAAATCGAGCCGACGATTTGAGTGATCGTTTGATTTACTTCCCATTATAAGAGAAAGATGGCGTCCATAGTCTCAGAAAGCGGATCTACTAGGCGCAGCCGTCGAGGGCTCAGTATTGGAAAATCGATACAATAAACTTGGAGAAAGCCCGAAGGTTTTCATCGTATTACGCCTGCGCCATGTTTGAGACGCGCCCCGTCGATGGCGACGGAACGAAAGTAGTTAATACTCGATGTATATGAGGATGGGCATGGATTTCTTTCGCAACCGTACTCTTAGATTAATAAGTAAAGAGAGATGAAGATGAAAAAAAAGCTCTGGGAGGAAGCTTCATCGGTACGGAGTTGTATCCCAATTTCCGACAAATGTTGTTAAAAGTAACGGAAAAAATCGAAATTAAAATTGTTGTGCTACAATGTGTTTTCCTTCACGAATTGGTATCCGTGAGGCTAAAAGACGAGGCTCGAGGTCCCGTCGAATTGTGTATATAAGTACAGAGATAACATTTTTATTTCCGATAAAGTTAGCTACTTCTCTCCATCGTAAAACGATGAAAATCTGTGAGTATGATACTTCGTGAGCGGACTTTAATGTCAACGAGTAGTGCACTGTTTATAGCTGAGAAAGCGCTTGATCGCGCGTCAAAGAGCTACGTTCTACAGGTATCTGATTTAATCTGTGTCTTAAACTAAAGCACAACGAATGATCGAGGACCTGATTGAAACTAGAAGCACTCCTAATGAACGGACCAACGAAATTCGAGAGTCGTGCTCGATATACTTTCGTGTAAGAGTTTATACATCCTCCTCACGGTGTACTAAAGAGAAAATTTCAGTCCTCCGCGACGTTTAAACCTTTATCAAGGCTAAAATTGGCTGCACAAACAGAATGAGCACACCTTGTACAGGTGCACGCCTCCTGGATGGGGTCTAGTTGTGCGAATGAGTTTATAAAAGACACTACTAGCATTAGGTTTACTTGCTCCTCCGCATCGAATGCAGAGGAGCGCGTTGTACGCGTTGTGCTGGACACTGGCGCTTTGTTTGCTCCAGGATAGTGAACTTGCGCTTAAACATTCTAACTGTGCTTATTCCCAAGCAGCGGAAACTCTCACGTGATTTTTTTCATTTCTTTTTTTTTTGCGGTTTGCGTTGGTACGAGAGAAATATGCAAGGCTGGCGAAACGCTCGATACGCGTATCTCAATTCCTAGACGGTGAATACTAGAGAAACGCGTGTCGGAGTCGCGAAAGGTGTGATAATAGAGTGCAAACGCTTAGACATCGGCAGAGATCGTTCGCTTGGCTATCTTTCTCGATCCTTTGATTATCGCAAGGCAGTATGGAAAAAAGAATAATCAGCCGATCGCTCCATTTTCATTGACAAAATAAACGGAGAAACAAGGTTATCGTTATTTAAACTTGTTCTGTTTTCTCTTATCGTACTTCGATAACTCGGTTTTCTGCTGCGAACAAAGGCTGGTGCGATTTTTGTGATACTTTGTAAAAAGTTAATTAAAGTACAGTTAACCAAGAGTATATGGGGCAGCGGGGGAGAAAAAAATATAATTGAAATACAAGCATTTATTTTTGTGTCATGCATTTTATGAAAATGAAGATATATGAAATTTATTATAACGAATGAAAAGATACTTTCTATAGATTTTGACATACGAAAAAAGCAGATATATCTATATATATATATATATATTATTATATTGAAAAATATGTATATCGTACAGCTGTATATTGTGGATGCTGATATTGTTCTATCCCAAGAATCTCAGATGTCTGCTGTATGTTGCCCTAGAAAAGTATCCGAAAAGTAAAAAAAAAAAAAAAAAAATGAAAATGGTATAACATTAAACGGATTCATTATATATTGTAAGCGCAAGCCCAGCCTATGTGTGTATACATCGTGCAACATTAAGTAAAGTAGAAAAAGTAGTGGAATTTGTAAGCACTTTTAATGTAAACATTGATCAAGGTGCGTGTCCCCGTTATTGACCCCTTAAGCCCAGTAACTGACTGCTTAAATAACGAGTCATAAGTATTTAATGATCACAACTATGACTGTGATCAGTATAAGTGTATATCTTCGGCGCACTCAATTCTCTGTGAATGCTGCGCTCAGAAGCCAATTTTTTTTATTAGCTCCTTTTGGAAAATACAGTTTAAATACGGAATCGTCGCATAGCGATTTTTTGGCATTTAAAGAGAATTGAATGTATGGCTAAATACCTAGGTAACGTTTAAAGCGGCTTATGATGAACCGAAAAAACGGAAACGTAAATAATACAGATTTTTGGTCATGAATTGGGACACTTACCTTACGTGCAAATCGTTCTGCCACAGTGTTATATCGTATAATTAATATGTATATTATATTTAAATATTTATGATTCATAAGGACGAAGAAGATGCGTATACCGATTCTTGTTCGTGAGTCCAATTACAGTTGTTATTCAGTGATAAGACCGTGGCGGAATGAAAAAAAAAAAGATATTGTGTGTCTCATTGGAAATAACGTTAGGAGATTCGAATGCAACGTGTTAGGAGATTCTCGTCCTAATTACAGAAGGCCTACGATTTGTTGTCCTTGGTCGACGTAATTCTCTCAATGGGCCACACGACCACATGGTATTTCCTACCAATATATTCATCGTCGAGTTCATCTCGAACAACAGAAACTTACGACATTCCGATATCATGCGTAGCATACTGATACACTACTCGTGTTAAATAAGCTACATTGAATATTGAATATAAGTGATGCAAATCTATGTTAAGACATGAGCACGAAGTAATGTCTATGTTACGTATAATACGTAGTTATTATATCGGTAACACATTTTTTATGTATATAAATGTACCTCTTAAATTAATTATAAATAAAAGTATAGTCATTGTGTTAAGATAATGTTGTTTAATCAATGACCTCTACCCAATCTTAAGCCTCTGTTGATTGCAGGCTAGTATTTTCGGTAGCACAATAACTTGGTGCTATCGGAGTAGATTGGTTGCTGGAATCAATCAAACCAATTTGGTAGGATCAAGGTTGTTCAAGGATAGTAACGCATAACAAGATTAAGTCATTGCTGGGACTGAAATCGTTTAATTAAGTCTTTGTACATAAAACAATAATAATGAACATAAATTCATTGCAAATCACCATCATATATTAGCATTTGATGCGTAGTGCTATTACTACTATATATGCTCAATAGTGTCTAGTTTTTTATCCTTTTATTACAGGTTTATGCAATTATGATTAGTTGTAAAATCGTGCCGATTTCGTGTCGGGGATTGTACATTAACAACAGAGGGAGGAGGGCTTTTGTGTAATATTGTTTTTTTTTCGTGATAACTTATGAATGCGCCTTGCTCCATATTATGTAATGGGGCTCTTCTGGCAAACTTTGATAACCAATATCTTATTTGTACGCAATAATCAATAATAATTATATTTGTATCCTATATATATATATATATATATATGTGTGTGTGTGTGTGTATATATATATTTTTAATATACCACAAATTGTTATCAATATAATACAATATTGATTATGTATACATTATATAACCTATAGATCTATAGAATATATTTTATGTATTTACATAAGAATATTCGAAACAAAGGAATAAAATAATAAACTGTCTGCGCGTTTGCATGAAATTTTGAACAATTTTCTCATACCAACAATTATAATGGTGCATCGTTGGAACAAGAAATTGTGGAAAAAACTGCGAATGCCTTGTGGCATGGAAATTATTATTTCCTTTCGTGATGTAACAGCGTCTCTACGCGCTGCCAAAACTCAATTAATCGTCAAGTTTTTTCAGGATAGTTCATGCAAACGCGAAAATGAGTTGCTTCAATATTTATCATATACAGAATGTCTCGAAAGTAAATGTAGGACCGGCCTCTCGGTCTAAAATAGGGTCCGAATATCTCAAAACAGCGACGTAATAAAAAAAGAAAATTTTATTTCACCCGGGCGCTACGGTAGAAACGTTGCCCTTGCAATTCATAACCGAGATGATCCTAAGCGTTGGTGCTGAAACATTCCGTAGTCATTTCAGAGCCCATATCCGAATTAATAAAGTATAAACTAATTTGAAAAAAAAAAAAGAAAAAAAAAAAAAACCAACAAAATCGCGTACCATAGACGCGTATTCTCTTTTCGATTAAAAAAAAAAAACTATGCGAACATTTATTTTTGTTGACGCGCAAATTAACAAGTTTCTATCGCAGCGTTTTCGCGACCTGTTCCTTTCTTCGTTTTTTCTTCAGCTAATCGTCCTCCTGAGATCTGATTACATGATTTTTTACACGATGTCTGGGATAAAAATACATACCGGTTGACTTAGCCGTTTTGCAACGTTATTTAGCTCCTGCGTTTTTTTTTCTTTTCATAAGTCGTACATTGAAAAGCGTATAAAGTAGATTTCATGATGGTTTACCGTTATTATTTTTAAGGTGGCGTGATCTACGGTCTCAGTTTTTCTGGCTGTAATACAAAAATAAGTAACGTGGAGCCTTGTTGCTCTTTCGAACCACGGTTTAATCTATACCCACAGGCCTTGATCGCTGGACGATGTCAAAGTACCGGAATATCCGAATACTTTTTTTCTATGCTGGGAGATTATTGACTTTTAAATCCCAAGGCTTTTTCGTGTCAACTCAACTTAAATTCAACGCAAAACTTATGGTAGTTTCCTTGTCTGTACATACACAGCACAGATAAAAATTGACGATCAGCAATTGGGGTCTGCGTGGCGGCAAACAGTTCACACCTTGATTGAGAGTCTGTATACCATAGTAACGAATATCGAATCGTGGGGCGTCTATCAATTCGCTTTCTTATCCGGTAACATTTCGTCTGTCGTAAGTAAGACAACATTCTTTTCTGTCTCTATTAGCTAGCTAATAAATATGACAATATTGGGATGCTTTTTTATATTAGGGATTTGAATTCACCACGGCCGAACGATACGAGCAACCAGACACTCTACTCATCTAAACTTTGCGATAAACGCGCACCCATATGCTCCCCAGTGAAAAAATTCTCCGGGTAATTTTACTGCTCACAATATATACATATTACGATTTGTATGCATATTTATTATTGTAGTCAAGTCGAGCTTCCCTTATATATCTAGTTAAATGTTGAAGATGAAACATGCATCAACCGGTCATGATACTGCCGGTGTGTACAGTTACAGTATAGATTCTCGTTTACCCAATCCGTCATTAGTTTGCGTCATTGTTGTCGTTATCGTCGTAGTCGTAATTTCGCAGACGTTACTCAGATTTCGTTGGCCACCATCGTCACTTATTGTATGCAAGGCGTTCTCCATTCGTTACTTGTACTTTTCCATTAACTGCAACGGTTATGCAGATATTAGACTGAATGCAGATTAACTTATAATCGTTTACTCAGGATTGTGACTGCATGTTTTTTTTTTTTGTAAATCATACGCGTTCCAAGTCGAATCAGTCAACGTTTTGCTTCTCGTGTCTTACAATGAGGAAGTTTTCGCAACATTTTTAAATTGGATGAGACTTTGAAAGACAGCAAACAGGAAATGCATCGCGTTGTACGCGATTTCTTCGCAAATCCTCCGCGACGACGATACACGTATACGCGAAGAATCTCTCTGTGCTATTCTCAATTCTCAAAGGAAAGAAAACATTTTTTTTTTTATTTTTCATCAGTTTTTAAGGCTTTGTAAGTTACTCGGAGAAACGAAACTCCCTCTCTCGTACGAAACAACAACATTTGTGTCTTGATTCACAGTCAGGTTGCCCATTTGCCGAAACGGCACATTGGTTGAATTCGCAGTTTTCAGAGCCAGTTACGTCAGGCTTTGATGCGTGATTGTCCCCAGCGAATCAGAACTCTCACTTTTTGCTAACCTATGTACATGTATTGTGTAAAGTTATCTTACTTAACGGGTCAACAACAGGCCCCGAGCTGCGAGGCCTTCGAGTAGTCGAAATTTTCCGTTCATTGGCTCAATGCAGCTGTTGCCTTACTTCACTGTTGAAAAATTCTGCTGCGAATTTTGATTCGATGATACCCACTTGTTAAACACATCTCTGTAAAGAAAAGAAAAATTTTCATTAATACCATGGCTTCTCAAAGTATACATGCCATTTTTCCATAAACCCGCCAATTACTTTTCACCTTTATTTCTTTGCTTGATAAATTATTTGGCAACTCCCTCTCAATAAAAGTTGTTCCACATCTACCAATATCAAACACACAAAATACATTTAAAAAACAGCATAAGTTTTTGAAGGAAATTAAAGCAGGCAATGGTTTTTGCCACATTCAATAAAATCTTCCGTTATTTGGTTGCTACTTGAAATAAAAAAGAAAATATTCCATAACAACGAGACAGGAAAAAATAGAATAGTTTCAAAAATAGTAGAAGTTTAGAACACTAAATTTATTAACTATGTTGAATAAATCTTAAATAGTTTTTCACACGACAAACATTTACACAGAGCACAATATACCATGTTAAAAGAATTTGTTCAACAAATGATAAAATTGTGATAAAATTGCCAAAATTGAATACGAACACCAAAAAAATGCTTACACAAACCTGCAGTGGCTAGCCACGCACTCGTTGCTGCAGTACTCATCCTCCCACTCGCTGTTAGCTACCGCTGGGTTGGGACATCCATGACGCATGCAAGAATTGGACGGTGGGCCTTGACCTCCCATACCAAGGTTTCCACCGACTGGTGGAGGGCTCGATAATGAATCCCCACGAGGTGGACTCATGTGCAATATCTGTTGCTGTACTTGAACTTGCTGTACTTGTTGAGGAACCTGAAATTCGATAAAAATAAAAACTCCACTATCAGCTTAATAAAACCTAAATCTTCGATATTTCGCCGTTTTTCTTGGCAATGTTTTCGATTATTTAATTTGTTCTAACGACTCCCACCGCCGATGATTTCTTTCAAAAACTTTGAAGTTGTACTAGCGAAGCTCGTTCGTCGAAAACAAAATTTGAGGTTATGTCGTTTTGTAATTACATTTTAATGAGTCTTCAGCATCGTATCGATACGGAAAATACAACCGGAAGTTTTAATCACTCACGAGGTAATAACTTCCGGTGGATCGTAGGCAAATAATGGAAAATACTTTGCTGTGAATGTCAATAGCGTTGGTATCGGCCATCTTTACCGCCAGTTACCAGTAGTAATTATTTCTTCCTCAAGAGCATGGAATTGCGATTTTCGAGTTATCGATGTTTGCGGTCAATGAACCCTACCACAGCATAACGTAATTCTTGAAACTTATTTTCCCGGCAATAACAAATACATGCATAAGTGGTCTTCGAAGAAGAGGCCACAAGAGCTCGTAGTATATCGTCAAGTGTGAGCGATAGAGATAGATAGAGCAAAACGTTGAGATAGAGAAGCGAGATTAGCCTCTCGTCGTGCATGCCTAACGTCGACGACCATGACTTTTTGTCGGGTTGCAAACAGAATTACCGGAGATCGAAGTGCTCGTTGTGTTACAACAACGTGAAGGATAATTAGCAGCCATTTTGACTAATGTCTGGAGAGACTAAAATTGCCCCGTAATTTAACGCAATCTTGCCGTTAATGCAACCCGCTGTTTAACGCTCGTTCCCTCTCGGTGCCTCTATTTATTTCTCTCTCCACTGTTACAATACGAAAAGACGAGGGACGCAAGAGAGAGAGAGAGAGAGAGAGAGAGAGAGAGAGAGATCACGTAGAGCAGAAGAGGCGAGCCACAAACTACGTGCGTGCGCGCATGTGTCGTGCTCTACTCGAGCACAGACACAGCATGATCTCGGTCTCTCAGTAGGCGCGAAGGGCAAGTTCACTGACCTGCTGCATGTATTGCTGCTGCGAGACTTGTTGCTGCATGTGCTGTTGCTGCGTCATGTGCGGTGGCGCCATTGGATTTCCCATCATACCCTGAAACGATATTATTATTGCTTATTTACTCGTCCTCTCCCGTGCTTTATAGCTCAAAAGAGCCTGTCGCTTTATTATTGATGCATGGCGTGTTGTATTATAACGCCACGGGGTAATCAAAGGTTGAATGATTTCGATGCGAAATCATTCAGCGAATAACTCGGATATTATTGAAGCGCAGTTTGTCACGAGGAGAATAGAATTATCGAGCTTTACCTGTTGCTGAGCTTGCTGACCGTTGCCTTGCATTCCAGCGAGATGATGCGGTGATTTTTTAATGGCCATTTGTTGCTGATGCTGTTGGTGTTGTTGATGTTGCGGATGTTGTTGCTGATGTTGCTGGGGCGACGGTGGTTGAGGTTGTGGGCTGTAAACTTGGTAGGCAACGCTTCCAGGACCTGGATTACCCGGATACGCACCGTATCCACCGTATTGGACAGGTTGCTGTTGTTGCGCCTGCTGTTGTGGCTGCTGCTGCGGCTGCTGTTGCTGTTGTTGCGGCGGCGGCGGCGCTTGATGTTCGCTTTCGCCCGTTCCCTTGCTCACAACCGACGCCCTGTACGCCGCAAGAGCCTTCAAGTATTCCTTCTTCGCTGCTTCAGTCTTCTTCTTGTACACCTGTAACAAATGGTAATACCAAACTTTAGACTACATACTCACAACCTGCCACTTTTCCCTTAACATTCGCAATTATATAGTTGGAACTATAATAACTAATACTCAAATTACAATCTAGAGAGACTCTTTTACAGCCATTTCTAACTTAGCTATTGCAATATTATATAACAAAAACTTTTAAGTGAGAGAAAAAAACATTCGGTACTTTTACCACGACACTGTTTCTCTTCTGTCAAAGTCGTATAATACTAAATTTATACTCCCAAGAGTGCAAATGTGCTCCCTTTAATGGTCGTAGTAATGTAACGAAGGGCGGGTACCAGTTCTTCAGGCCATAAGCTGTAATAGACATATTTTTTACCACAGACACTAAGTCGATATTTCAACTCGGAGCTAGCATTGAAAGAAAAACGCTAATTTAACCGCGACACTATCTTCGTCTCGTTGAAATAGTGAAATGCTAATGACTGTAACTATGGGAGAGTAAATGTGCTCCCTAGCCAAGGGTACATGAATTATTATAACAACCGAAGGCTTTCGGGATTCATGAGCGCACAGTTTCAGAAGTAACAGCGATAAACACAAGGAGAATGGGTTATATAGCGTGGAAAGACGAGCTCGCCAGAGCGGAATACCTCGAGTGGAACTGCATACATACTTAACTCTTTGACTTAAAAGCTATCCCTTTACCGAGCGTACGATAACACGAGCTCCAGAATTACCCTCACGTTGGTGTCGATTTGTTTTTTCTTACCGTTGTAAAGAAATACTCAATATCCAAAAATCGAAGTATGAAAACAGTATTTCCCAAATATTAAAAGGGTCTTGAATAATAGTACGTCAAGGCTGGCGTAGTGGGATAAGACATACGGAATAATATTTCGCCCAAATAAAGAAAGGTATTAAAACAGTATTGAAAATCTTTCCAAAAGTAAAAAGTCTTAAGTGTGATCTATTGGACTGAATAATAGTAAAGAATATTGCACCGTTTTATTAGTTTTTATGGTCCAGGTCGATATCTACATGGCTTCCGGTGTCCAGATCGGTATTTCCATGGCTTTCGGTGTCCAGGTCGATATCTCCATGGCTTTCGGTGTCCAGGTCGATATCACGGAGATATCAATATGGACACCGAAAGTCATGCCTTCATTTGGACGAAATATTATTCCGTATGTCTTATTCCACTACGCCAGCCTTGACATACTATTATTCAAGACACTGTTAATATTTGGCAAATACTGTTTTCATACTTCCATTTTTACGCGGGATGTTATATTGCTATATTGCATGACTTCTGACGGTTCTTCTCTTGTAATATCTACCCGAAGTCTCCAAGATCAATAATTGCAATTCTACTCTGGTGAATTACACTATTCACTTCCTTTTCTACTTCATTTGCTTCTGTCCCAGAGAATTATGCTCGAGATATGAAATAAAAATTGGAATTTTTCTTCCCTCTCGCGAGTTTTTAATATTTTTCCAATCTATTCGAGATTTATTGTGTAAAAGTAGGTTTTCTTTATCATTTGTTATCGGTTGATGGTCGTTGAATTTAGTTACGATGCAGAACCGAGTGATTTCTGGAATGTTGTGGGTTTATTGTTAATTACAACGTGCTGGATGACTTTATTTGACATATGTCTTCGGTCATTACGACAAGCAAATAAAAAAGGTAGAAGATCCCCGTAGAGGATGAGAGAAGAATGTAAACGGGGTTGCGGATATCTCGAATAAATCATAATCAAATCGCCGTTGACGAGCCGACACGCTCCACGAACCCAATGTATTTTATGTTCGGTGTGCGGTTCCGCAGTTTTTATACGTCAATTTTTTATCCCATTCTTTATGGCTCTTTTCGTTTAAATTTCACGTCATAAAACTACGTGCAACTAATGATTTTGTTGTTTTACAATTTTATTAACTTTATTATCTGAAAATGTTCAGATCGAGATAAATGTCTAGTACTCAAAATATGATTTACCGGCAATTCATCGTTGACTATAGTCTTATTTTGTGTTTTGTAATGTCAGTGGAATTACTGTCATAAATAGAGGCAAATTATAGACAGATTCGACTTGGCCGGTGCAAGAAACAGTAATCATATATGATTACACTTTTCTGCGTAATTAAATTATTATCAAATTTACTAGTGACGAATCTCGTTATGTCCAATCAAATAATTATATCATTCATTTTTAGTCGCATATAAAATATTCAATAAACGCGAATTCGTGGAAATAGAAGTGGTTTCACATTATCAGGTAAAAGCCATTTAAAAATAGATTTTCATTTCTGGCAAATGCATAAATGTCGTTACAATTCATCGAGTTCTTAGTTTTATTAAACGTCAGAACTTTGTCCAATATATTATCGTCATATTATTATGATTTAAAAAGTTCATCGTCGACAGGTTTTTATTCCTTTTTCTTGATTCTCCCGAGTTGATGCTCTATCATTCGCCGCAGCAACGATATCGCGAAGCACGAGAAGCTCGAGCGTATACACAACCCGAATCCCTGGCCTCCCCCTTCCTGAATAACTGAAACGGGGAATTTAATCAAGATTCCATCCACAGTTACGAGCTCCACGCTGGCGCTCTACATACACAGTTAAATTTGAGTTTGATGGTACTGCTTCGAAATTACTTTCTTCTTTCGTCCTTACATTGCATTATATATTCCTCCGGTACCGCCGATTATTTTATCCAACGTGAAATAACATTAATTCGAAAGTTCCCCAGTGTAAATATTCGCATTGAAAATAAAACAAACGAAAATAATTTCAATCACGTTTTGTTGTGTCAACTGTGGCTCTGAACAAATTATTGTACGCTGCAATGGTCTTTATTTAAACGGAACGAATGGATAGTAAATACTTTGGATCGATTGTTATTATTACTATCGTATCAATACTATTATTATGTATAACGTGTATGGTGGAAAGTTGGAACGCGCTGTGTGTGCACTTATCGCAAACTGTGATTGCACGTATAATATTATAGGTTACGATATATACGTTCGATACATTTACGGCTGGCCGTAAACTCTGCCAGATCTAATTACCAATTATTAATGCCGCGTTATCGGCTCTCACCCGGTCGTTATATGCACTTGGGTGATATCGCGCGAGCTCACCTACCCTTATGCCATTCTGTTCTATCTACGGTTCGTGCAAGCATATTACTACGTCGTCGTTGCCTTAATTTAGTGGAACAGCAGCCTAGTTGTGCTACACTCCGGCATCTAAAGATAATACAACAGCCATGAGAACGTTGACGCTTCATCGGGTTTATATCAATGGTTAGTCTTCATTGTTGATTTACCATTGGCAAGTTCTATTGGCTTCAACAATAGTTATTCGCAGTATGATGAATTGTGAGAGAGCAACGATATATCATTTTATTAAGGATTCTATTGATTCTTACGTTCTTGTGCTCGGTGTCAAGAGCGTCCCACATAGATGCTACGATTTTCGACACTTCGCCAAAGCTCGCGTTCGGATTCTGTCCCTTGATCGCTGCCTGTGTGTCCCTGAAGAAGAGCGCATACGCCGAGACCGGTCTGCAAAATGAAAAGTAAACATTGATGAGATAATTCAATTACAATATCAATCAAAAACGACAATCTGCCATATTCGACGATAAAGCCGTATTAAAAATGCACTCCAATTCTGATGTTTACTCATAATTATAAAGAGTGATGGAGTAATCATTTTCCTTTCCATTATATGCATAATATTTTTATTCGAATATCGCCAATACGAGCATGAGAAGAGAAGAAAACTTGTTTTATTCCCGAAGAGTTTAGACGGACGATGAATAAATTATTAAACAGACAGTGTACGTGTACAGCGTATACATAACATAATATCGTGCATCCATCGTAATTCCCCATTGATTTTGCCATCGCTAGTGAGCCAGACAAAGAGCAAAGCATTTTGCGCCCCTTATCGCAACTGGCATTTAACGTTTTCTTAACGCTCTATCGGCGAGGCACGACGTTTATTAACCTCGGTGCTCCGATTCACGTTCATTGGCTCTGCGCTCCCTCCTTCACCGTAGCTTCACCACCGACAGTCGCACTATACTAGTCCTGCCACTCGAAACAATTGTTTCAGCAACGGCAGAAACATTCCTGCACGACGATTGCAAAACACTCAGTCGCAGGTGAAGCAACTCTGAACAGTATAATTAATTACTCAAACAAGAGAATATGCTAAACGTCGGAGCAGCAGAGTAACCAATAAAGTAAAGGGAAATCAAATGAACAAAAGTACAACGTTTCTCGAATAAATTACTAAAATGTGCGATGATACATTAATTTAGTTTAATTCTCTTTCGCTCTAATTTTTCATTTATTTTCGTATGATATAACGAAGCAAGAGCGACGTTGAAATGCAGATATCGCTAATCCGACTATAGTCGTGTAATCTAGCTCAACTACTGTGCTACTATTACTATACGTGTATTACGTATAAATATACCAGGTTATGCATACATATACGTATATATATAGAGAAATGGAGTGGCTGCAAGTTTACTATCTCTATCTCTCTCTCTTTCACTCCCACAACTTCTCTCGCTGTCCTCTCTGGAGTATACAGTACATGTATTCGCGCAAATATACCAGCTATTTCAACGCAGTAATGCGGCTGCTTGTTCCTGCAGCTGGACCCATGTCCTACATTTACGGGGTTGCAACAATAACGGTAATTGCCAATTCACAGCAGTAATAACTTAGAGCGAGAGAGAAAGAGAGGCCCACTAGCCAACGTTCCCTCCCTCATCCTGTATCTCCATTAAAGCGAAACAATCGACTGTTTCCTCTCCATCTCGTTCTCGATTTCTCTTCCTCTCGATGTAATTCTTTTACGGATAACCAAGCGAGAGATAGAAAACCGAGAGTCTCAAGGTTTCCTTGAACGAGAAGAAGGGCGTGTTACTCGACACTCGTGGGATATCGCAATTACGACGAAGCCTTTCTATATCCAAGCTTGTGCTCGCTAGATACAGCTGAGAATAAATCGAAACAAACGATTAGAATAGAAGAGACAGCAATTATACTTACTTTTGAGGTTCGTTCGGATCCCTCTTCTTCTTTTTCTTTTGAGCCTTGGGTTTCTTTTGGTTCTTATTCACGGTGTCTGCTGGCTCAGGTGATGGTCGCTTGATGCCGGCCAACTGTGAAACAATGAAAGTATAAGTTAATGATGTAATTATATTATAAATTATCTAGGCAAATGGCAGGCTGAGAAAGAGAATGGTAAGACAAACGATAAAACTATCCGTTTTTTTATACGACCTGCGGTATTCGCGTTCATTAAATTAATCCGAGCGAACGTTCGACAAATGATGAAAAAATAAGCAAATAGCATAATTATAAAATACATTATCTAGGCAAATGGTATGCTCGGAAGGAGAGTGTAAATTGGCCGATAAAACTATTCGTTTTGCGTGCAATCTGTGGTATTTGCGTTCATTAAATTGTTAAACTCGACGTTTCGCAGCGAGAGTCGTGCGTTTATATATATGTATGTATATAGTTAGGTTCTCGCCGTTGGTTGTCGTTGTAGAATGTAAATGGCTCCCGACACGTTCAGTCCGACCTCGATCTCTCGCCGCGCATCCATCATTCACCGGAGAAAACAACTGACTGACGCTCATTTCGCTGCTGCACGATTCTCCCTGCGATTTCATTTGCTCCCGCGCTTGATAATCTTTCTCGTCACTGTGCATTAGCATATAACCATCGCGAGACTGAATGCAACACGGCGAATAAAGAAAATCGTGATTGTATTATATTTCTCTATTCTTCCAACGAATTCCTCCTCGCAGGACTACACTAATATTATATTGCTGTGCGGGAAACGGAGCGAGAGAGATTGATGGCATACAAGCCTTAGGGTAAATTATAGTTCCGACAATCCATTTCCGCAATGTATTATCATAATACTATTAATCTGACTCCTTACTTTTTCTTCGCAATTTTTTTAATGCCTTTCGTATTTTGTCACAGAAAATCGAACTGATTGTAAGCGACCGGTAATCATAGCTTGCTTGGGAAGAAAATCTATCTATATTTTAAAACCCATAAATTTTCTATAACTCATTTGCAATAATTAGATGCTTTTGCCATAGAGAAAAAATATATATATTTTTTTAAATTGTCCTCGCCAGATAAACAGGTGAACTGAACCTGTCAAAGAGTTACAGTAATTTGGATCTGACTCCCTACGACTAATCGGTAGACCGGTATTGAGTATTTTCCTGTGTTCGATTTATACGACTTTACGAGGAGAAACCAGTAGCCGAGGTAAGACCAGAGGGCAATAGATACTTCGCTATGCACTTGCTGTCCCCGCAGGAATCGCAAGTGTACTCGTGGCACGCTCGAGCACGCGCATGGATGCATTACCGAAAGGTCGCGACCTTCATTACGCCTCATCGGGTCATTACGTGTTGCGTGGGTAATCGCCTGCCGCGTAATTGAAACGATTTCAGCCAATCAGCCGCACTGATTCTACTTGCTACTTGCGTACGCTCCTCCTATCCTCATCAGCTTCACCGCAACATCTCTTTGCGATGAGATTCACTACTAAATCATTCTAGCTGTAACCGTAACTGGGTTTGCACGATATCGCCACGATCCTATGGTGAAATTATGGTAAAAGAAAAGAAAGTCAAGTTTCTAAGTTTTTTGTTCGTTTCCCGATTGGTAGATTTTAATTACTTAATTTAAATTTCGAAAAATGTATTTTTTCCCGTCAGCAGATTGAAGATTGATGATGTTTCTAAATTTATGTGACTATAAATGCTCCAGTTCCACCGATAAAAAAAGTTGAAGTCAATAATTCAAATATGTCGCGATTAGGAAATTTGCTACTTTGAATTTCGGAATCTCTTAAAACATAGATATATAAAATGATCTTCGTTCTCCCGATTTAATTCATCTTCGAATGGGTGTCAATCCCCAAAATAAAAAATGTAGATACACGCAGCGAGTTCAGAAGAGCGGAGCGAACAAAGATACATCGCCGTTTGTTTTAACAAGTCGGATATTTCAACGTGAAGCCCGCGTTCTTGCTTCCACGCTCCGCAGTACGATTTATTTACGCTTAATATAGTGAACACAGCCGCACAGCGGCATTATAGTTATAGTTTCCAGTACATACTTCGTAACCGCAGAGCATGTTGTAGACGCAAGCAGCTTTTACCTTTTTTATGCCACAAACAAACATCGTTCCCTTGTACAAACAGATACTCGTTTTATCTTTCAAACTCCGTCAATTTATTCACGCAGGTATTTATCTCAACTTCTGTTTAGTTTCCTCGAGAACGAGGATAATTTCATGCCAATGGAGAACTATTGAGGAAAGTTTTGACTGAACGAAAACTTGAATTTACCATCGCAGAATGCGGAGTACTGTCGTCGCTATCTTCGCTTGTAGTTGTATTATTGTTTTCCGGTATGGCATTGGCTTGCAAAGCTGGTGGACTTCCGCCCGTTGGACTCCGGTACTGCAACTGCTGCTGTTGTTGTTGCTGTTGCGAGTGCAGTTGCTGTTGTTGCTGCTGGGAATGCATGTATTGCATGTGTTGCTGCATCTGGACCTGCTGTTGATGCTGATGTTGGGCCTGTTGTTGTTGCTGTTGTTGTTGTTGTTGTTGTTGTTGTTGTTGCTGCTGTTGTTGCTGTTGTTGTTGCTGCTGTTGCTGTGCTTGAGCCTGAGCTTGAGCTTGTTGTTGATGCTGCGAATGCTGCTGAAGTAGCAAGAGCTGTTGACCTCCATGCTGTTGATTCGCTGAGTTCATAGACGAGTACGAACCTTGTGGACTTGTGTATGCCGAGCTGTAAAAAAAATATTTAAAAAATTCCATTAGTCCAATTATTTACAAAAAAATTACAGATATCCTCATTTTTTTCCTCCTTCTTTGCATATGTATTTGTACTAGAAACAGATCTACCGTAACTCTCGTCACGGACGTCAGAACGTTTATTTTTCTGAATCTCGCTCGTTCAAACACACCGTGTAAACGGTATTTTTCTTTTCATCTATACTATCCTCTGTATAGCAAACGTGTGCTCTACTGCTTGAAATTTTTCCACAGCTGGACTTTCTTGGAAACCACTACAGCGTACTTTTTCGTTTTTACATATGCACTTGTGAAAATAAGCCAAGTGTTAAGCTCGTAATAGTTATGGTTTAAATTTATATCGCTTTGAACGTGTTGAGTGGTGCAAATATTGTTTAGAAAATTGCAATGAATCCCCGTTCAAATCTGAATAGGAATTTACGCAGATACTTGTGTTTATGGTGTGTGTGTGTGTGTGTGTGTGTGTGCAAAGTCATGTAACCTTGTCGTGTATGTAGAAAAAGGATAAACGGTTAAAATAAGCTGTAGATATAGTTTAAAATATCGCAATAGGTCCCCGTTAGAAACTGAATAGGATCTTACAGAGATATTGGTGATTATAGTGTGTGCAAAGTCATGTAACCTTGTCGTGTATGTAGAAAAATAATAAAAGGTAAAAATGAGCT
The DNA here is from genome assembly GCA_963970395.1 of Ephialtes manifestator. Lineage (NCBI taxonomy): Eukaryota > Metazoa > Arthropoda > Insecta > Hymenoptera > Ichneumonidae > Ephialtes > Ephialtes manifestator. Next base: position 737,693 of record OZ019971.1, read on the forward strand.
ATAGGCGGTATGGTTTAGTGGCGTAGCGAGGAGAAGGGGCCTGGTATACGTATAGTACCGTGGCTGAATGCTATTTTAACACAAATTGGATAACTTTTGAGATATAGCCGGAGCTGCGTCAGCGTTGGACGATTTACGACCCACTCTACATCACTGGCTCCTCTTTCAACCCCCTGTTTCCCCTTGCGTCGCAGTGCGCATAGCAGAGAAACGAGTATTGCTCGCGGGGCCTTTCACCCTCCTTCCTCCTGCCTCCTCGCCGTGCCACACATTGCCGAGGACTCCAAACGCTTTCCCAAAGAAACAAGACGAACACGAACAAAATCGAATATTTCGCATCTTCTCGCACACATACAATTGTAAAATCTTGGTAGAAACTTCCAATTTCTGTCGTCAACTTTCTCAATTTTTCATTCTCCTACAATATCCTGAAAAATCTCGCCGTCTCAACGTTGAACCAATTGTACGCTGCGATAAGAGTATCTCGCCCCTTGAAGTTGATTACTCTACAAAGTTTGGCGATCAAATTGCTAATTACATAAATGGCCTTAAAAGCGATATATTTAGTAAGTTTTTGTCTCAGTATTTTATCCTATATAAACATTATATTGCAGAGAGTGTCCTTCGGTTTTAATTATTTTTAGGATAAAAAAATCGTACTACGGATTTATTTTTACGACGAGCCTCATACCCCAATTCTACTTTTTCCTGGATGTGGAATACGAAACGTTTTTTTGAGCGATAACTTTATTTTTATCGTGTCCACATTCATGCAAATGTGCATATGAACGAGCGAGCAACATGAGAGAACTATTTTTACGATTTTGACTCGGGTCGACCTCCAATCGTATTTTATCCTGGATACAAAGTGTCAGACGTTTCGAGAATACTTTAAGCGTTAATTTCACTTTTATCACATCCACATTTGTACACGTATACATATGACCGAGTTGATAAAGTCCACCAAACATAACAACGTTGCTGCCAACTCTGAGAGTCTAATTGGCACTAATTTACGTGATGCTCGGAAGTGACGAAACTCTCGGCTCACAACGTGAGATCAAGGAAAAAGCTACGTTAAGAGTGAAGGACAACAACAACGAGGAAAGAACTGTAGGAGGAAAATCAACGCCACGATAAACCGAATTTATTTGGAGGATACATGACATCACAGAGAATATCAGTTGAAACGATGGAGACACGTGAATTGCCGAATCGATTGTCGCTTGTCGTGCGAATAACGAGTACGAATCGACAAACCCGTCAACGATTAAGTACGAGTCTGTAACCGAACACCAAGCGCTTTGCACTCGTTTCTTTTCCCGTAATTGCCTCGTCGTCTGTTCGCTTACATGGTGCGCATAATAGCGAGCATGAGAACGGATTAAAAATAATTTGCTGATTCAGTGTTGTTAGTGCGATAATTGATTGTTCCATTATACATTTTTTCTTTCACATTTCTCTGCACGAACGATAAACTTAATTGTAATATTTGTTCATGAAGTTAGTTAGAAGATGAGGAACACCGATGAAGGAAATTCTACTAATTCCACTATTTTGTAAGTGGATCATGAAAATATTTCTCCTGGGATGTTGGAGGGTTCTTCAGGTTACGACATTCACTAAACAGGTTTTACTCCCTCGCTCTATTACCCAGCGCGGAACTCTTGTATCCCCACATTCCAGTTTCCAACGCGAAGACTCATAGACACATCAGCCCTGACCTCGTACGGGGCTTCTTTGTTTGGCCGAACATTTCCTCCGTAAACGTCGAGGGATATCCCAGAGAAACATATTTCATGTCATTTTCAAGACGAAGGAGGAGCGTACATTAATCTCTGTAGTACCCAGATGTCAATAAGGACTTTATGTACCAAGTTTAATAGCTTTGAAGATGTTAATTGTAACAATTTAAATAATATTACAAGCTTTACGCACGTTGAGCTATGAAATTGTTGATCGTAGACCAAATTATATGACTTGTTCGAAAATCGATAAAATTAAAATTTACAAGAAAATTTACGTCGAGAACAAAAAAGCCATTTATGGCTTTGTGAAATAAAAACTGTTTTTAACGACTGGAGAATCACGGTTCGTGAAAGGTGATCGACACATTGGCATTCTGGAGGTCAGAATGAGTTACCTCGGCGACCTCGGAGTGCATTTGGTACCCTCTTCGCAGTCGGAGAAACTCAGCCTTGTCAGAACCGGACAGAACGTAGAAATACAGTGTAATACAACTTGTGGCACTTGTCACTTTTAGCTGTATTTTTCTTAAGGCTTCATAAAATGTCGGGTTAATTACTTTTCTCTGTGCTCTAAATATAAGCGAGAAATAAGACAAAACGAATGTTACGTAGCTCTGTCAAGTTGATCGAAATCTTTGATAAATGATTAACGATGTCAGAACGGGCGAACAAAGCTAAAGAGAAAGACAAATGGTGAGCCGAAGATGAAACCTCAGGTCTGTAGAAGCCGAAAGGCAATATTCTCGAGCAGAGAGTATCTACTTATTTTCTTGGAAACATGCATTCACGGAGCTTAGAAATGCCGCGCGAAAGCGTTATTGGCGAGAGCGCGAGCGAGAACAATAGTAATAGAGATTCTTGGTGAGGAGGAGGGGGAGGGGAGGGGTCGTTAATCTTCCTTTGTTCCCTCTTGGGCTTTTCCTTCCCATCCCCCAATCGGCTCTGGGTTGTTTCAGAACGAGAGAGGGGAGACAGATTGATATGATGCATTCAGGTAGAGGCACAGAGAGAGAGAGAGATAAAGACGAGAATGTATGAGAAAAGAGGCGAAAACACATAGCTTCTAGGGACCACTACAATCCTCAGTAGCAGAATTATTGCCACCTCAACATACTGAAACTAGCTGTATTCTCCTCTCGTCTTTCTCTGCAAACATAAATTCCGAGAAAGTATCACAATGGTTCGCAAGTAATAGAATAAAACATTGCGGGTTTACAGTATTCTGTAGACCATTAGTGTATCCCAGTTTATGAGCGACTGTATCGGTTTTATCAGTAAAGAGTCCACAATATTTTTCCATTATCAAATTAAGGTCAAACTCCGCCGATGGAAAGCAAAAAAAGCGTCTTTTACATTTTTTTTCAACGATCAAATAATCGTTTGAAAATTCTTCTATGATTGATTGATCCTTACAGTGCGCCAGATAACGTCTAAAAAATCTCTAGGCCACAACATTTGAGAGCAAAGAATTTTTCATAAGATAAAAATAATCAAACATGCTGTTGGAAGAATTAGTTCTTGCTTGAATAAATAAATTAATAACAATAAAATATTAGACAAGGGCAAATTTGAGGGACAATAAATTCGCGTCTTTGTTTACGGAGATACGAATGTAGGAGAATTACTCAAACAACTGCTCTGTTGACCAGTTGCGATGGAATCAACGAAGAATAAAAATTCTCATCTCTCAATCGGCTTTGGTTTGTTGCAGAGCGAAAAAGGGGAAACAAATCGATATGATGCATTCTTCAGGTAGAGGCAGAGAGAGATAAAGACGAGAATGTATGAGAAAAGACGCGAAAGCACATTGCTTCTAGGGACCTCAAGCACAATCCTCATTACCAGAATTATTGCCAGCTCAACATACTGAAACATGCTGTATTTTCCTTTTGTCTTTTTCGGCAAAGATAAATTGCAAGAAACCATCTCAATGATTGGCAAGTAATAGAATAAAACATTACGAGTTTACAGTATTCTATAGACCATTACAGATAATTATATAGGAGACTCGGAGAGCCTCGGGGGAAAAAGCTACTATATCCCAGTTTATGACCGACAGTATCGGTTTTATCAGTAAAGAGTCCACAATATTTTTCCATTATCAAATTAAGGACAAGCTCCGTCGATGCCAGGAAAAAAAGCGTATTTTATATATTTTTTAACGTTAAAATAGTCGTATAAAAAATATTCTGCAATTGATTGATCGTTACATTGCCAGGATAAGGAAAAAATCTCTAGTCCAGAATATTTCAATGCAAAGCATTTTTCATAAGATAAAAACAATAAAACATGTTTTTGCAAGATTCTGATTGAGTTTAAATGAATAAATTAATAACAATGTAATATATTACACAAGCGCAAATTATAGTACTTAAAAAAATTGTGCTGCTCTATGTTGGTTTATGTCGACCAGTTTCGATCTTATCAGCGAATAATCAAACATACATCCTCTGCCATCAGGAGGATAATTAAATAATAATAAAAATGCGACGTAAGTGTGAATTGTAATAACGAAAATTAAATCTGAGAGACGATTAACTCGCGTGTTAGTCTACAGAATGATCTTTCCACGTAGAGCAGCAATCGGGACGAGAGATCGCCGCTCTAATTAACGTTCCCAGCTGGAGTTGGTGTAATTATCCTTGGGAGAGACGAGACGAGAAGAGGTAGATGTGGTGAGCGGGACGTAAATCGTCGAGTCTACTGACTAGACAACGCACGGATTCTGCGATTATCTTCATATAACCCACCTAATAGGCTGCATAGAATGTTCTTGTTGTAGGTAAAGCGGTTGTTGATATCCGCCTGGATCGAGACTCAGACCATCGGGAGATTGCATGCCCGCATTTTGCATCATCTGAAACAAAAACAAAAACAATGTTGAATATTAATATTGATACATGTATTTATATAACTATTTATAATCTAGGGAAAAAAAAGATGAACAAACGGTCGCGATTCTATTAAAATATCAAAGCGTACTTTGCTCAGGTTGCGTTGGTTGTAAATCATTGTAAATTAATAGAAGAACGAAGTTTCGAGATGACGTGTCTCAGCCTCGAATATAACAAGTGGAATACAACGGATGACGAGATGTCGATACATGCAACACTGGTCGAATTTAATATTCACGCTTGGTAAGATCGTCGATCGTACGGGATGGAGCAAATAAAAAGAGGAATGGAGATGGAGCCTCACGATGGAAAGCATGCATAAGACATGAAGGATATCGCGATAGTGGAGTTAAGAAAAAGAGTAAAGGCCAAGGAACGAGCAACGTTCAATCGGTCTCAAAGACTCGAGGGTACGCGAAGCGATGACTGAGATCGATGGACGTGCCAGCCGAATGGAAATTGTCTTGCCTGCTGGGATGAATGTTTCTACAGAGAAGTCCGGAGACAATACGTATAGAGAAGAGAACAAGAGCGCCAACGGTAGAAACGAAAGTTCCATGCAATCAATGACTCATCAAGCTAGTAAACAATGCCAACCAAATAACTGAACTAGTAAATTTCTGGCGCGTCATGTTGACTGTATTAGGTAATATCAAATAGCAGTGCTTCTGATAATAATTATTATTAATTCGAAGTGCACTGATAAAATGTCGTGAATTAAAAAACAGTTGGTTTTTCAAGCTGTCAAAATTCCACTTGTAATTATCACAACTACATATTAGATTAAAACAATAAATTACACTCTCGTATATTTTTTTATAGATTAAATGACAAATCTTGTTTTTGACAGCCCATAAACCAACTGATTGTGAATTAACGACATTGTTTTCAGTAAAACGACTGCTTATCATTGATAAACTGAACAGAATATATGGAATTGTTAAGGGCATTAAGTAGAGTACGATATATTCCATTTTTTGTTGGATAGATTACTTTGATGGATTAAATTTAGAGTTTATTTAAACAAACTGAACGAAGCATGTAAAATTCTAGAAGGCACAAAGCAGACTACGATTGTTCTTCTTATATTGAGTAGATTACTCTGACATAAGATCTAGAGGTTTAATGTCATAATTATTAATTCGAGGTGCACTGATAAAATGTCGTTAATTAAAAAACAGTTGGTTTTGCAAGCTGTCAAAATTCCACTTGTAATTATCACAACTACATATTAGATTAAAACAATACATTATACTCTTATATATTTTTTTATAGATTGAACGACAAATCTTGTTTTTGACAGCCCATAAACCAACTGATTGCGAATTAATGACATTTTTTTCAGTGAAACGACTGCTTATCATTGATAAACTAAACAGAATATATGGAATTGTTAAAGGCATTAAGTAGAGTACGATATATTCCATTTTTTGTTGGATAGATTACTTTGATGGATTAAATTTAGAGTTTATTTAGACAAACTGAACGAAGCATGTAAAATTCTAGAAGACACAAAGCAGACTACGATTGTTCTTCTTATATTGAGTAGATTACTCTGACATAAGATCTAGAGGTTTAATGTCATAATTATTAATTCGAGGTGCACTGATAAAATGTCGTGAATTAAAAAACAGTTGGTTTTTCAAGCTGTCAAAGTTCCACTTGTAATTATCACAACTACATATTAGATTAAAACAATACATTATACTCTTATATATTTTTTTATAGATTGAATGACAAATCTTGTTTTTGACAGCCCATAAACTAACTGATTGCGAATTAATGACATTTTTTTCAGTGAAACGACTGCTTATCGTTGATAAACTGAACAGAATATATGGAATTGTTAAGGGCATTAAGTAGAGTACGATATATTCCATTTTTTGTTGGATAGATTACTTTGATGGATTAAATTTAGAGTTTATTTAGACAAACTGAACGAAGCATGTAAAATTCTAGAAGACACAAAGCAGACTACGATTGTTCTTCTTATATTGAGGAGATTACTCTGACATAAAATCTAGAGGTTTAATGTCATAATTATTAATTCGAGGCGCACTGATAAAATGTCGTTAATTAAAAAACAGTTGGTTTTGCAAGCTGTCAAAATTCCACTTGTAATTATCACAACTACATATTAGATTAAAACAATACATTATACTCTTATATATTTTTTTATAGATTGAATGACAAATCTTGTTTTTGACAGCCCATAAACTAACTGATTGCGAATTAATGACATTTTTTTCAGTGAAACGACTGCTTATCATTGATAAACTAAACAGAATATATGGAATTGTTAAAGGCATTAAGTAGAGTACGATATATTTCATTTTTGTTAGATAGATTACTTTGATGGATTAAATTTAGAGTTTATTTAGACAAACTGAACGAAGCATGTAAAATTCTAGAAGGCACAAAGCAGACTACGATTGTTCTTCTTATATTGAGGAGATTACTCTGACATAAAATCTAGAGGTTTAATGTCAACGACTGACAAAATTCTAACAAACTGAACCTTGTATCACAGAGATAAAGCAGTGTACACTGATAAGAGTGTTGAAAGCATTGGTACTTCCTGCGAGAAAAAAAATTGAGCCCTAGCTATAAAGATGTCGGAATGACAGCATTAATATCTGGATACATACCTGAGATTGATAATTGTGGAGATCGTGCTGTTGTTGTTGATGATGCTGTTGTTGTTGCTGCTGATGCTGCTGATGTTGGTGAGGATGTATGGCTGGAATGTCAAAATCCTCGTCGCCGAAACTTGGCGTGTGAAATGTCTGTAACATCAATCATGAAAGGATATTAATTAATGGATATTGCAGGAGCACAAGATATCAAATAAACATGTACAGTTCATGGGCGTCTTGCACATCAATGGACCGTATATGAAAGGATCAAATTTCGAGAGTCAGAAAAAATGATTGAAGCGAATTAATATTTATAGAATACATTTTTTTTTCATAAATTATAAAATAATTTTAGCATGTTATGTTTAAAAAAATATTATAATCAGAAAGATAAAAATGATATAAATTATGGGATATTTTAAGTCGCGGGACTTGGGACGTGACGGTGCAATTAAAGTTATGGTAATATGGACTGTAGAAGTAAATTAGTAAATCAATATTGTGTAAAATAGCCGGATTAATTCAAACCGTTAGGATTTAATGAGATACTAGTTCAAGTCGTCAACCATTAGACGAACTTTGATTACTTTCATTTACACTATTATTATTCATTGTTAGTCATAAGTGCTAATGAAAAAAGTATCGAAGATAAATATCGGTAAGTATAAACGCTCGAAAAGTTCTGCAGAGTTCACGCTATTCGTGTATTCAATCATAAATACAAGAACAAATATGAGTAAGTAGTATGAGAAGATTGCAATAATAAAATTAAAAAGAAAAGCGGAGAAATGGAGGATAGTGACGAGAAAGTGGAAGCGATTGAGAAGGTACAATTGCACCAATAGTGGGATGATGGTTGAAAGGAATATAAAAGTAGAATCAAAGAATCTAACCCTCTTGCGAATCCACCGACGCGAATGATAGACAGCGTTATATTGTTGAAAAATCCTTTTAGCAATTTATTCTCGTCTCTTATTTTCTCTACCGTTGTATAGTTCTCGTCGCTCAAAGGGGGAAGAATGTATTCCGAGGGACTAAAGGGGAGGGAAAATAATTTTGTTGTAGAGCGGCAACATCGATCGCTGGTTGAGGAGGGTGTGGGCCGAAGGGAGAGCCACTAGTCGGAGCGGAAGAAATAAAAGTTTTTAAATTGGATTTAATAGCGTCAAGAATTTTCCTTTGATGGAAACCTGGGTTACCTATTGATCGACGGCTCGTCTCCCTCTACCACCATCACAACCACCACCGACAGCACACACCCACTCTGTTACTTTCGTAAAGTGTGTGTGTGTGTATACAGCGAAAATAATGCTTGTAGGCACACAGCCAATTTATTTTGTTGGCAATTCGGAATATTCTCTCCCTCTGGAATATTTTACGATTTATACACCAAAGAACGATGTATTACGTCCTGTGAGCGTCACACTATTTTCGCACAAGTATTTATAAGGTAAATAAAAATGTGAATGAGAGAAGAAGAAGAGAAGAGATCTCTTTGTCAATGTGATTAAATAATTTCGAAATGACTCGATCGTAATCGCTCGCGTCCAACGTTGAATGGATGAATAATCGTCAAGGAATTTATGTTTCTATTGTTTGGATTCTAAAGCAGCTGCGAGAAGCAATGGATATAATGCGCAATTGTACGCAGCGCGCGGAGAGAAAATTAATGGATGCAGTTTTTCACTTTAGACGCACGGTTATTTTTGCTTCTCTCGTAATGCATACTTGTATATTTATATATACGACCATGCGTTGTATGATAGATTAATAGAAATTATTGGAAATTACTAGTAGTGTAGGATATGTAATAAGCCATGAATCATTTAGTGGGCGCGCACGAGGTTATGAATTTTTAATTTTCTCGTAAAAATTCTTGTTATCGTCGAGCATAGTGGTCCTAGTATTTTATGACGATGGAATTCTTTATGCAAACGCCAGATAAAAAGATGTTGCTTTTCTCACTAGAACCGGAAAAAATATCCCAAGATAAATTCAATGATAGCAGACGCGTTTGGATTTCAAAGCAAAAGCCATCGCTGCTGCAACACTGGCACCGCTTTCTATTCATTTATTTATACGAAAAAGCGCCACTATATTCACTTCCATCACGACAGAGCGTCAAAAATAAAACCGGATGGCAATAAAGGATAAAATAATTCTCGTATTTCGTGTCAACAGGTGTGAAGAGAGATTTTCGAGAATATTTCGCTGCAACGATATTCTATATACCTAGTCGTCAGTGGATATCGCTCGATGGTGTATAAAACGAGAGGGAAGAAAAAAAGTGGGATGAGAAAAAAATGACACTGTGGCGAACGATGATTCGTGCCACTGCCAAGGGAATCGAGATGCAACGAAAACCCATACAAAAATCGTGTCCCATCCAACCACTGCAATTAATCGAGGAGCAAGTGAAAGCGTCTGTTGTCCGTTCCATATTCGGCACATTAATAACCGCCGACATTTTGATTTCTGGAATAGCACACTGCGAGATATTACGGCGTATTTCATTTCAATTTCAAATTTTCGTCATATTTCTAAAGTTTTGTACACATTTGAACTCATATAGCACATGTAAACATTGATTTTTGTTCACGAGTTCATATTTGACGTTATGAATCAGGATATCGAGTATCTCAAGTGCTTCTGTTATCGGAGCTATGTTTTCAATATCCTCGACATATAATGTCACATTCGGACTAAAAAATCGCCTAAATACAGGAAACCAGCGAGTATGAGTCGTGGAAAAAAAATTTTGGTTGATGGAAAAGAATAATTAGTTCATCGAACGAATCGAACGAGTCAATTGAATTCAGTATTTTTTCTGTGAGAAAAGAAGCGAAAGGTAAAAATCCGAATGATGCATATTTGGCTGTTAGTGTTTTATGAAAAAATATATATTGTTACTTCCGGCTATTCTGCGTTGCCTACAATTTTTTTTCAACACGCCACACAGTATTTCCATTACGTCAGATATTTAAAATCGCGTTTATATTAAGAAACAGTCATAAATTTGAATGTTTTTCAAATTATTTCATAAATTGTAGGTTTGCCAATTTTTAGTAAAAATGAAAACTCAACTCATGCCCACAGAAAGAAATGTTTGGTTGTGGCAACTACGTTTTCGATTTGCTGTACACAATATCTAAAAAATTAGTTGGCTCAACCATATCGAATAGTAACCTCACCTATTCACGATTAGTTGTCGATTGGATTAGTTAGGTTAACTAATCCAATCGTTGGGACTACCACTCGAATAGTTGGGACTACCATTCGAATCATCGGTATTACCATTCGAATCGTCGGTATTACCATTCGAATCGTTGGTATTACCATTTGAGTTGTAAGAGAAACAGAATAATCGATTGGTTGTGTCAACTTATTTCTTGGTTATGGCAACTAATCTTTTTTTTCCATGCCGAAAGGATATCTTTTATGCACAACTGAGAATTATTTCTTTTATTCAATAAATCGAATATTTTATTTGCCATTCGGAGACAAAATTTTATTCTAACCAACCGATTTATTACCAAGTGTAAACATATAACATTCCTACTGGGTTTTTTTACTGTCATTTGGTGGAAAAGTATTGTATTCGTTATTACTTTCGAAAAGTTGTGTCTGGGGGGGAAGACATTAAAAAGAAAGAGGATTCGAGCAATTTTCCGAAGTTTGTGGAAAGTTAAACGACATCTGGTTCGTTGGCTCGAGTGAGATAACGTTAGAGCGTGTGACAAAAGGTGTAAGTCCAGCTGTGCTAAGAGGATTCCGGACGTTATCGTATTTCGCCCTTCTACCTTTCTTCGTCTTGTTCTTGCTCTTCGTGTGTTCTATCAAAGATGGAGCAAAGAGATTGGTGTACGTATTGCGTGCTGGTTGTACGATGTTGGTGGAAGGTTTCAGGTCCATTCACAACACTCAGAGAAATACATAAACCTTTTGACTGCAACTTTGTTCCCTCCTCTTCATTCTCCTCGTATAACAAGAATTATATCATGATTATTATACGTAGAATACAGCCACAGAACCCTCGTTAACGTTGCGAGAAGGGGGGAAAACGTCTTATCGAGAGCTATAATAACGAACTTCCCCAGAGTATGATGCTGATGCTAGATTGGTATTTTAAAGCCCTATCCAAGCTTCCACAATGGTCTGCAGCCAGTATCTACGGTTATTATCATTATCAGTGAACACAGTATGGGCGTGGATGAAATTAATTATGATTATTCATTGGCTCAAAGTTTGTGAGAAAAATTTAACATTGCCTTGTACAATTTTATTCATCATTTCATTTTTCTTCTTTTGTTGATCCGGAAAAGTCTCCGGATGCGTTATATTCTTCATGGAACGAATTTTTAGCATGTAATCTTTCTTCACACATGCATGTACAGCGTCGCATACTCCAGGTAAAGTTCAGGATGGAAACTACGGTGAAAAGTATTGGTCGGTGAGGAAGGAGACGCCATTTTTCTTTCCAGTCGCCGCAAAACTAAACTCGTTCCTCCATCTCGTTAAAACTTGTGCTTCGGGTCTCTCCGGCAACTTACTTCAGCGAGGAAATAATATTTAGATGGTTTCTCCTCCCTCGCCGCAACTTCTCCGTGTCGGTCGACGCTATTTCTTTTCCTCATTTTCCCTTTTGCCTTTGGTTCTCCCTTTCTCCTAAATGCAACCCCAACCTGGTCCGCAATTTTTTTTTAGTCCCCTGCACCACGAGATTTTCCTTCATCCTTTTTCTTTTCTCTTTTTCTTGGTGCATACACTTCCATAGCGTATCAGCGTCTCCAGACTCTTCCCACTTTACCGTTCCACTTTTGTTTTATAACTAACATGCGGGGTCAAGGCGCAAAAAGAGCTACAGAACGAATGAAGTAGCTGTAGTAGTGATTGTCTGTTGTCCTTGCGTAAATAAATGTTGTATAAACGAGTTTGAAAGATTGAAATTATACGCTTGGAGACGAGTCTTATTACGTGAAGGGCGTATTCATTATCCTCCTACACTGATAAAAAAAAAAGTTGGACAGCCTTACTAAAATCTTGGTTGAAAATTTCATCAAGAAAAATTTAGTAGGCGGATGCAATTTATTGGTTGGGCGTACTAAATACTTGGTTGTCTTATCAAATCCTTGGTTGTCTTACCAAATCCTTGATTGTCTTACCAAATTTTTGTTTGTCTTACCAAATCCTTGGTTGTCTTATCAATTTCTTGTTTGTCTTACCAAATCCTTGGTTGTCTTGCCAATTCCTTGGTTGTCTTAACCAAATACTTGGTTACCAAGTTTTCTTGGCAACATTTTTAACCAAGTTTTTGGTAGTTCCAACCAAGCCTTTTTCTCAATTTATGAACTAACCATCGATATTGGATGAACCTGTGCCTGCTGGCTTTCTACCGCGGAGAACCAGTTTTTCGAGGCCTGCTCAATTTGGATACGCAAAGCCACACAGAGAGAAGGGGAATACTTTCATATACATGTGAAAAACAACCAAGTTTTATGGCAGTCGGGAATCAATGTTGAAAAATGAGTGATTTCGTACAGATTATTCATAATCTCTCTACATGATTTGCGCCTGTTTTTTTTTTTTTATTTTGACATCATCTGCAATAATCCGTTATGATATATTACGAATTTTTAAATATCACTAAATACCTAACCATATAATTTAAACTTACTGTTTACGAGGCAAAATGTCATTATTGTTTCCATTCCACCATGAAATGTACATCGTCTTTTTATTCCATAGTAAAATGCTTCCGACCGGTGTAATAAATCCTTTCTTCCTTCCGTTAAAACCTCGTCTTTGTCTGCTTCTTATTTTACGTCCCAAATGGTCTGTTAGTTCGTGCGAGCGTTTTACACTTTGGCTATTTGATGCCAGCTCTCTTTTAGCGAAGTATATATAGTAAAGGAGCGGCTCGTATATAACATCGTAGACGTAGTCGTCGTCGTTGTTGCTGTTGTCGTCGTAGACTCTTCCAAAACCCGTTACACCAAACCATCTTGGCTATTGTAGCTTTACGGCTGGGTAATAGCGTGCCGAGAATTGCGGGAAATTACATGTTACCCTTGGTGCCCTCCCCCCTCCTGACTTCGTCCTTCTCGCAACACCAGCGCAATCTACCTTCCTCACTATCCGCGACACCGTCTGTCTTAGCTCACTCACTTCGTAAACATAATCCCTCAGTTCGTCGTTTCTCTATAAGAGAATCGTCGCTCTATTGTTTTACACGGCATTGCACGCAGAGAAATCACACCGAGAGAAAAGATTTCATTGATGCCAAAGAAATGGGTGGATTGATTTTTTATTTTCATTGATTTCAACGAAATACTTCTTTGGTTTCAATCAAATAGTGCATTTTCCGTGCAGAAATTAGTTCGGGCAGCCGCGATTAAAGAAGGGGCGTTTTTAGGTATAAACGTGGCATCGACAATAGGGAATCTACTCTAGAACCCTACTAGGCTCAACAGAGGCGGCCACGACAAACTTCGGGGCCTAATCAGGCTTCAATGTGGAACCCTCACTAGGGTCCCCCATATTGAGCCTCTAAAGGCCCCGTACTTCAAGCGTGACTAGCCTCGTAGGGCCCCTAATAGAACTGGGGCAAACTAGAAAGGGCCAAGTTGGAGCGCCAACTATTTTTCTACACGGGTGGAATTTCAAAGAGAACATTTCATTGCCTGTAAATAAAGATTTACTTAGTGAGCATATGATAAAGAAACAATTTCATTGTTTTAAAGAGACGTTTTAATTGGTTCAAAGAAACGTTTTCATTGATCTCTCTCTCGCACCTAACCTCACTTTTTTGTTTTCCGGTTCTCCCGAACGAACGCCTTCGATTTTCGAGGAGCCAGAAGCTTAGCCTATTTCTGCCGTACTTCCTTACATACTCACAAAATTTGAGCTTTATCTGCCGCGTACTTCAGGAAAAAATAGGTTTCGCAATTTTGAGCTGGTAAGAAGAAAGTTTCATTGAATCAGAGTCGATATCTTTGAAATCAATGCAACAGGTTCATTGGTTTAAAGAAATGTTTCTTCGAATCAATGTCACTACTTTTAATTGAGTTTGAGATCATTCAAAGAAAAGATAATATTCAAATTCAAGTATTTCATTTCATTGGCAAAGATTTCCGTAAATCAATGAAACTTTTTCTCTCGGTGCAGTTTGATGGGTGTATTTGAATCAAATACGGGATTTTTATAATTTATCAAGCTTTATTTTGATAAAATAAAACATACTTGAAACCAATATGATTCATTTGAATGAAATAAATTCTATTTGATCAAAATAAAATCCTATTAAGCTAGCGCTTGAAGAAGAAATTTATTTAATGGCTGGCCTAATAGGATTTTATTTCGATCAAATAGAATTTATTGCATACAAATAAATCAGTATTAATTTTTAATAAAATTTATTTGAATCAACCAAAATTTCATTTATTTGAAATAAATACCATATTTAATTTAAATAAACCCATGAAACCGATTTCTCTGGGTTTGGAAATCTCGAATCAAGAGTAGAATAAAAATATACATCTTTGAGAATTATATTGACAGCGGTCTTTGAATATCGATCGCCTTTTCATCAGCGTACATCAGAGAAAAATATAATTGAATGCAACAAATATTTCACTCGATTGATACGAATCAATTGTGTATATGATTCCTCGATTTGTTGCATTTTTTTTCAGTGAGAAAATTTTTATTTTATTGATTAAATATTTTATAATTATAGTCAATACGATTCAGCAAATTAAAAAGTACAAAACGAAAAAGTTGCACAGAGAGAAAAATATAATTGAATACACAAAATCAATTTAATTAAAAACCGATAATTGATTGAAGTATCTGGTATTTGAAGCGACTATATATTACATTTAATTAATTAAATAATATATTTCAAAATAGCGAAATGAAATATATGATTGATTGAAATACAAATTGCACAAAAATGATTAAAATTTTTCCAAGTTAATTACATTTTTCTCTCAGCACGTGCTAAGGTAAAATCTCTTTGGGTAAGAAACATTTTTTTTTATTTTCAGAACGAAAATAAATTACGATTTCTTTGTGCTCTTGCATGTATAGATTATTAATCGGTTTTTAGGGATTGACTTTTTTTTTTTCAAGGACACTCTTCCAGTTTTACGGCCGCAAATTCTCTTTATCTCAAAGCTTGTGCTTTTCTTCGTCCATCCATGGTATCTCCCTCGAAATCTCTTTCGAAGTTGGCTCTCCCCTCTGGCAATGTCCCAGCTAGATTCGATAACGGATTATTCTATTCTCGGTCCAGCCGTTCCATTCAATTCTCCGCAGTTTCTTTACCCTCCACTCTTTGGATGAAGCTCGTAACAGCGCTGAAGGAAGAGTAGGCAGTTATGATGAAAATTGTGAGATGGACCGCTGGACTTGTACAAAGAAATAAGGGCGGGGCTTTTTCGAGGGAGAAATGGAAAGAGACAACAAGAGCTCGTGACGATTAGACAGACTGAGAATACATACACGAGAATAACAGTCTGTTCTCATTCACCAAGTGAAAAAATTATGTATAGAGTATATAAAAATATAGTATATAGAAATATAATTCTATAGAATTGGGCATACCCACATGGAAAAAAAGTATATCAAAAAATATATTTCTCGATGTATTCAATATGTATGTTTAATATAGTTCAAATATATAAGCATATATAGAGAATCTATTTCAGCTGCATGCTATATATACGTGAGATATATTCAAAATATATCTGCGATATGCAATTATTCGAACAAAATATATACTTGAAGCATACATACAAAATACATATAACATTTAATCTAGATGTTTGTCAATTACTTTTCATGTATTGGTACAAATGTATGCAACATATAAGTGAGTTACTTATGATGTGTATCTGACAAGTAGTTTAGTTGTATGTCAGTTACATTTTCAGTATCTTCACAAATATAAGTAACATATAAGTAAACTACATATAATGTACATTCGACATGTAGTTCAAATGTACGCCAGTTACTGTTTACGTATTTTGACAAATATATGCAACGTACCAGAGAGCAATATATATAGTATATATCTGGCATATAGTCGAGAGGTATGGCTCGAGAGATGAGTCACCTTCAACGTGCTGCTGCTTGCGTACACCCAAACCATTTCGAGGTTTTATTGTAGATGATTATTGAAACATTGTCATTTTACATTGTAATTGATAAAGTTGATGAATAAAGCAGTTACGAACAAAAGCATAGGGTAGAAATACTGGTTGTGGCCACTTTAAGAATTTTCTCATTTTCAAGTACTTGTGATTGGGACCAAATATCATAAAACTGTTTTGGACCTATACTTTTCATATCTGAGAAGAATATAATTTCAGATTTCTAGCATTAAAATCTTCATATGTATCGAGAAAACACTGGAAAATAGAAAAAAGTAGGAGGATAGCCATTTCACCAGTTCTGGCCACCTATGCACAGGTTTTGGCCACAGTAATGTACCGGTTTTGGCCATGCTTAAAATTAGAATTACGCAATATTCATTGCACTTCAAACATTTTTTAAGGCGTGTTTAATAAATCAAAATCGTATTCTTATGAAAGCATCCAATTCCTCTACACGAAAATATCTTTAAAGCACAGATGCCATTTGTGAACCTAACTAACCTTTTTTAACATTCGTCTCCTTCGTTTTGCACTTTTTCGTAGCAGCTTTCTTTTGTCACAAATAGTCATACATTATATTAATGTTTTACTCTTTACACTTTTATTTTTACTTTTACCAGAGTTCTTTCCGAAAGTAGATTTTCGCATTGAATAATGATGGGAATCTTCACACCGCTTTACCTTCTTTTTTACTATACATTTCTAAGGATATATTTTTCTTAGCGTTTTTCCGTTTTTTTGTTTCTTCTTTATGAATTTATGAATTGATTGTGTAATAATTAACGAAAAATTAATGATTGTATTATCATGGCCATATCCGGGGCAACATGCTTATTCCATGTACCAGTTGTGGCCATCCTATTTTTTATAAATGTGTAGCTTTGTTTCAAAATTTTAGTGCATCAACATTTGCAGTGATGACTCTTAAGATTGATATGTGCAAAGCTGCATGCAATTCGCCAACTATATAATCCGAATATGTACCTAGAGCTTTCGTCAAAATCTTGTCGAATTCCGTAAGGAGTTGACAATTTGATGAATCAGCTGATGATACTTTAATGATACTAACCGGTACTTCTACCCTAACTTTGTATTTCCTTCTCTTTCGTAAAACATGCATTATGTGGAATGTAATGCCATACGTACCCATCGGTACCGAAAGTTTTTAAATCAACATTTTTTGTATATATTTCAATGTATAAAAGTGTTATTTTGTTTACATGTGTATAAAAATATGTAAAATATGTTTATAAAGTTCTTAAAATAAACGATACATATATTTTGGATGCCCTCTGAATATACGTAAACATACAGTCGAGATATATTACAGAGTATATAAAATGTATATCGTGGTTATATTCCAGAAAATATTCAAAATATATTCATTTTGTATGTCGAATATGTTTCACATATATCTTCTATATATATATATTTTTTACACATCCACATATATAGAAAAAATATGAAACATGCATTGATCACATACAAAACAATATATTTCACAATGTGAAATATATTGTTTTATGTACACTGCATATATTTTACGATGTACTTTACGACATACTTTAAAATATATTCGGCATATGCAATTTTTCGGACAAAATATATATTTATATAGTTTGAATATAGTTTTCCGTATATCTGGAATATACAATTTTTCCATGTGAGTATATAATCTACATACGTTCTATATGTAATTTATATGCAATTTATAAACGCAAATTCATAGTTACCCAAGTAAAAATATTATATGTAGAGTATATATAAATATATATATATATAGTTTTGAAAATTGAATAGGGCATATATAGTCCCTATATACAATTTATACATAAACCCAACTTCACTGTTGATCTTATTTATAAATTCTTATTTCAATTTCATTAGTCGGACTACATATAATTTTGTAACTTAGGAACGATTGGAATGAAAATTAGGTGACGCTTTCATCACGAGTACGATGACACAAAAGACCCTTTTATCCCACGAATTATATCACGTTAAGTTATTCACTCAACTTAAACGTACAATAACTGTTATACAATATGAGACGTGAACCTCTCGTTGCGTAATAAGCAACTGCCGAAGTGAATGTTTTCTTTATGTCTGCGTTTATGTTTACATAACTAATAGCGACGCCACTGACGATGTGAATAACAACAGAAAGTTGCGGTTTTTTTTTCAAATTTTTTTATCGTGCATGAGAAAGTAATAAGACATGTAGAAGCAGTTATTAATGCGTTTTATTATAATTACGCGGTGAAAATACGATGATAATATTCATTTAATGATTTTAATAATGGTGCAGAGAAATCCGCGTGTGGTGTTACGTTTTACATCGCTTAATCACAGGAGACATTAGAATGTTAGCCTAGATACGGTACTTTAATATGTAACCGACGTAGTAATTAGGTCGTACTTAAAAATTACAATTGGACAATTAATTAAGGCCTTCCCAGAGGCAGTTGCATAAGAAATGTTACTGCCGGAGTTTTCATATTGCGAGACGCATGCGTACAATGCGGGCTCAGTTTTCATTCGCCACGAGCACAGTATTTTGCAAGTGAAAACCAAACCATGTGAAACAAGTCTCCAAATTATGACACTTTCACACTTATTGAAATCACTAGCCAATTTTATCACTCGGACTACCATATGCATTCCACATTATCTTAAGGAAAAGTATAAAATTGACTTGTGCTAAAATAATCCCAAGTAAAAAAATTATATATAGTCCGACATATGGAATTGGACATATACTTTGTATTTTATACTCTGTATAAAATCTATATGCAATTTATATATAAGATCAACAGTGAAATTGAATTTATTTATGAATTGTATATAGATTGCATATAGAGCATATATAGTAGACTATATATTCGCAATTCTACACGGAGAAAAATCATTTGCCAGCACAGTGACAGCAAACTTTATTTGTTGGCCTAACAAATAATTTTGCTGGCCTAGCAAATCATTTTTGTTAGGCTAAGAAATAAGGCTTTGCTGTCACTATATTAGCAACTGATTTGTTGATGCCTTCGCTGTCACTATATTAACAACTGATTTATGAATGTGTATATTTAAAACAAAATATATTTTTCTATACTCTATATTTTTGTTTTACTTAGGATTTAATCACAATCTATGTTTTTCTTCATCACTGCCGTGTAATTCCGATAAACTTTATTTACTTCAAGACTCTAACAGTGAAAGCGTTAAATTTGACGATAAAAATGAAGTGATGAAAATAATAGCTAATTAAAAACATACGCATCGTGATGCGTGAGAGTTGCATGGCGTTTAAGATTAATTGTGTTGAGGAGGGAATGAAAACGAAATGCATGGAGCGTGAATGAAACAACGTAAATGTACAGAAAGAGAGAGAGAGAGAGAGAAGCAGACGTGTAATAGACAACGTGACGTGGCTGTAGGTACGCGTAATTTGACGTTTGCTCGTGTAGTTACATGTAGTCACAAGCTCGTCGTATGTTTCCAAGTGTGTAGTGAAACACTGCGTGCAGCAATGCACCGACAAGTTTATGTATGTTCGTGTTGCGCGATTTAGCAATGGTGCGGGGCGTTAAGCGATGGTTCATGGCGTGTACTATTCGAACGTCCGGCGGTACGTGCTGTGGGCTCGGACAACTTTAGTGTCATGCTCGTCGAGTTGTGTATCGAGTTGAGGTGACTGTCAACTCACAGCAGAATGGTTATCAACAACAAACCCCAAATGGCTATTCATTCAGTAGAAATGCACTTTGCTCACTTACACTATGAGAGAAAATTATGGAATTAGTAACAATAAAGTGAAAACTATTCATTTTTAGTTCTTACAACCAATTTTGATTTAGATGCCACAACTATCAAATAATTATTGTTCGCGGACAAAAATCATTTGCTAGCATAGTGACAGCAAATTTTATTTGTTGGCCTAACAAATAATTTTGTTGGCCTAGCAAATGTTTTTGCTGGTCTAGCAAATTTCTTGACAAGTCTAGTAAATAATTTTTGTTAGGCTAAGAAATAAAGCTTTGCTGTCACTATATTAGCAACTGATTTGTTGATGCAACAAAAATTTTCTCTCCGTGCTAAATTCAAATAGTTATCATAACCATTGCAACTATTTTCATAGTTATGGTAACTGCGAAAATAGTTGCATTGACTAAAAATTAATAGTTGCCACGTTATAGTTGACTGTACTATTACGATTTTTCTGTATGTATTTTACTTCGATTGGAATGAAAATATTAATGATTTACATAAAGAGAATTTATTGGTGAAAATAATTCAGATAATTGTGGTAAACCGTGTGACTATTAATTGACAATTATTAATTGATGATTCTTGTAATTAATAATTATAACTGTTGTCATAAATAACTTCAATTATTTGTAAGTAATGATTTTCTGACTCAACTTTAAAAATAGATAAATCACCGAATACTAATTATTAATTAATATGAGGCTTTATGAAAGTAGCGATGGTAATTTGATATTTAATGTAATTACAATTAATATAATAATTTCATATTACAATATCAAATTATAACATCTGTCGAAGAATTTGCTTCTATTTAAGTAAGATAATTCTCCGAAGATCATTTTGTACAATGTATTTTTAGATAATATTGCATAAATGATAAAATCATTATGATAAATGAAATTCTTGGTAAATTCTCGAGCAGCAAATACCATTAGTCTAATGTTATGGAAAATTATGGCTGTCTCATACGTTTCCGAGTAAAAATATGCTGTGGCACTAGTTCGATTGCCGATTATGCGTATTAAATTGTACAGTAGTTTGCATGTGATATTGCTGAACAATCGACCCTAAAATTACTAGCACTCAAACTCTCCATCGGCAACAGACGAGAAAGCACGTTCGCTAAAACAATGAAATTATAGCAGCGGAGGTTATTTATTGCAGATTGGCAATTACCAGTCTCACAGATTGCACGCTGCCCGATTGAACGGGTCCTATATTTGGCTAGGGATGAGTCATCCCATGCCACCAGGGTCGCATTGTTCCTCGAGGTCTCGCGGGCACCTTTAATTCATGCGGATTGCCCAGAATTCCCTATAAGCAATTAACACTGCATGGTCCACTTCATCAAAACCATAATCTTTTCCCTCAAAAACTAATAGCGTCGGTACAACGAAATCTTGGGCTTATTTTATTAATTTTAAAATATCAAGTTTCCTTTTTTTTAAATTATAGATTTATATATAATTGTTGTGTTGTTGACAAAAAATCAATTTAATTTATCACGAAAATATGTGGTTTTATCAGAAAACTGTAGTATTGTCAAAATTTGTGAAATCCGAATGGTCATAATTTTTGCCGTGTTTTTACCGATTTAGGTTAATTTTATATGGAAATATTTTTGGAAGATAAATAAAATATTTAGTTTCACGTGTCATAATCTATTGAAAATATGTAGCGAATATCAAGTATATACGTAATTTTCCACAGGAAATTAGATACTATGTTATCTATATTTTTTAAAATATTCTTATTATAAAAAAAAATCTTTGAATGATCTCAAACTCAATGAAAATTAGTAACATTGATTCGAAGAAACATTTCTTTAAACCAATGAACCTTTTGCATTGATTTCAAAGATATCGTCTCTGATTCAATGAAACCTTCTTCTTACCAGCTCAAAATTTCGAAACCTATTTTTTCCTGAAGTACGCGGCAGATAAAGCTCAAACTTTGTGAGTATGTAAAGAACTACGGCAAAAATAGGCTAAGCTTCTGGCTACTCGAAACTCAAAGCCGTTCGTTCGGGAGAACCGGAAAACAAAAAAGTGAGGTTAAGTGCGAGAGAGAGATCAATGAAAACGTTTCTTTGAACCAATGAAAACGTCTCTTTAAAACAATGAAACTGGTTCTTTATTATATGCTCACTGAGTAAATCTTTATTTACAGGCAATGAAATGTTCCCTTTGAAATTCAAATGCACTATTTCATTGAAATCAAAGAAATATTTCGTTGAAATCAATGAAAAAAAAAAAATCAATCCACCCATTTCTTTGGCGTCAATGAAATCTTTTCTCTCGGTGTGTGTAGCGCGTGGAATAACAGCAAGTAACACTTTAGTGATCATCTTCCGCTCCATGGGGTGAGCGAGCAGCTGAGCGGAACTGGAAACCAACGTTGGACACCCGCGTTGTGTCAAGCAGTAGCGATATCTCTTTTATTCTCGCCTATTTCGAGTCGCCTGCAGTGACTTACGTGCAAATCCGACCTCCCGTGGCACACATGAAGCATTCGCTTCTTTCTCCTCAAATTAAAAGATACAAGGTGCGAAAAATGCAGGTGTTATTTCAACAGAAACCGGTTTTTCATCTCCCATCTTCGAAGTCAACGATTTTATACAAAAATTTATGCTGAAATACGAAGACGAAGAAGCGAGGAAACGAACAAAAAATAAAAACTAATCGGTCTGCAGATGCGATAGATAAGAAAAGGTAGCAATTATAAGCAATTAAACAAGACATAAGATGATTGCTCACCTGGTCAGCCATATTGTAGCCGTCGTGGTGATGGTACGCCTGGTGATGGTGCTGTGGCACGCTTAGTGACAAGTCGAGGTTGTCGCTTCTCTGCAACAATAAAAAAAGAATTCTTAAAACCACTAATTTTAAAATAAACATTCTTATTTTTAAATAAAGCTGCCAAGTCCATACTATTCAATTCATTTATCGAATGAATTTACGGCAGATTTAATCCTACACCTTGTTTCATAAAAACTTATGGTTGTTTCAAATTTCAAGCGAGTATTTTAAAAAATTGAGGAGTTAGAGCGCGTCAAGACATTTTTTTTAAATTCAAAATAGCGTGAAAATGTAACGGCTTAATAGAGTTTGCTCAAATCCAATTCCGATCATTCGTTGATGGTAGTCCAACTTTGTTCTAAATTTTATCCCGATATCTAAAGACATATAACTGTTAGAGCTCATACAGATATTTTTTTTAAATGCTTTAAAATTGAATGACTGAATATATTTTGTTAAAAAATGGACTAAATAAGGGGACTTGTCTCGACAACATGTGGTATTAATTTCACACACATACGGACGCACATTTTTTGTTAAATGTGATTTTTCAATATTTTAGAACATTCCGTACACATGAAAAAAAGGAAAAAAAAATTTCCCCAAAACAAAGCTTCTTGAGGAACCGAAAAAGAAAAAAAAATAGTAGACGCATTTAAAAAGTGACCATCAATGACGTAAACCTTCCGATGAGCAGTACGTCGCGATAAAATCTTCACGACGAGGCAACGTCGCTTAAGGTGGCGTCTAAGCTCGCTCGGAATGCACAGCTGTTCGAACAGCTGTTAATACGTTCCGCATACGTATATAGCTTTAATAGTGAAAAATTAATGTCGTGAAGTCGCATCTTGAACCCTCGAATAACCGTCGGTCGAAGAAAAAGAAGAAAACATTTTTTGGAAAAGACATAGAGCCTCATAAGTGGATGAGGCTTTCAGCTATAGTAATTCTAATAATAACAATGTATATACCAGCGGTATGTTCGTATATCCCAACAGAGAAACTAAAGTACAATGGTGCGACTATGGATATTACGAAGGACCGCTAATTACCCGATGCCTTGACCATGGAACGCTCTAATAATCGTTATTCTAACGCTAATTGCGGCTACACTCTCTCTCTCTCTTTCTATTGTATTATAGTTTTAGGACCATCGGGCAATTCTGTGCACGTATATGCCATCGCTGTATAAAGCGTCGAGCCAATGATTGGCTACATATGAGAATGCGTGTGTGTGTGTGGCAATTGAGAGGCCGATGGTGGACTGAGAGGCTATTAAATGTATAATAGCTTCGCAAAGAAAAGGAACAAAAACTATGTATATATATATATATTTTAGAGAGGATATCGAAAATGTATCGTTTTCCTCTTCCTTCTCGCTTTGGGATCTCGCAAATTGCCCCAAGTAAAAAAATTATATATAGTGTATATAATCATAAATATGTATAGTTTTAAACATAGAATTGAGCGTGGGTAATTTATATACAATTTATACATAAATTCAACTTTCCAGATGGTTTTATATATAAATTGCATATAGATTCTTTTTTTTTACATAAACATAATTAAGAAATTATTTACAATCCGTAATATAATTAATTGATAATTTTAAAAGCCGAAATCGGTCTATTGTTAATTGTTGCTTGACAAATTTTATATTGTGATTGTAAATTATTTTGTTATTTCGAAAAATCATGAATTAATGACACAAAGAAATTTGACATTTCTCGTGTTCATATTAATATATTTTAAGTAGGCAAACATAGATTTAATTATAATTTTTTAATAATATTTATTTTCTAAAAAGGAAATTCGAAAAAAATTGAAGAAAATTAAAAAAAATATATATCTAATTTATACGTCCTTAGTGACGTTAAGATTTGGACTAATTACATAATAAATTGCTGTGTAAATTCGAGAGAAATGGAGTTTGAACTAGGTTGATTCGATGTAGAATGACCCATATATATTCACGTTTATGGCAATGCTAGTGATATTAGAGAGACCATACTTCTACTGCGTACAATATAGTATATACCTGCGTAGTCGTATAATTCTCTGTGTCCCTGTCCTCCGTCCCGGTGGGACGACGCGAAGCGAATGCGAGCCACATGAATTACCGCAATTACGCACAAATTACCGTCTCTATCTCTATTATGTTCCGGCGCGGTGCTCGACTGTATAGAGTATATATACACGCGCGCGCAAAGCTTCGCTGTTGAAGCTATTACTTTTCTTCCCTTCTTATTTTGCTACGGGCGACTCTTTCCTTCGATTTCCTTTTTTTTCCCTTTTCTGTACAGCTGCATGCAGTACATGCTGTTGATCCCTCATTTCATGTTTCTTTCCCGTTTTACTTCCCCAGCGTCCTATTCTTTTTGCTCTATAACTTGTACCAAATACCCTGGTTTAGTCTGAATGTTACAGCTTAAAGATTCTGGCTAATCTATCATTTCCATTGCAACGATACGTAATTTGCTTCTTACTTTGTTCTTTTTCAAATTACATACCAATTTTCTTTGAGTCGTTTGTGAAAAATTGAAAGTTATGTCAGAAGAGAAGAAATTGTTACTTTGTCATTGGTCGAGATGAGTTTGAGCTGAATCGTTGCTATTAGAAGTTAACAACTTGTTTTTTTTTTTCTTTGGCTCTATACAATTGTTGCCGCAGCTTTTTCTAACTACATATAAGTATAATATTGTCTTTAGAACGTTTATACGTTTTTCTTAACAATTATAATGTAATCCAAAAAGTTGTTGCATTGTCATTAACTGAGTCTTTAAATAAAAATTATTCCTTCAATTATGAAAACTATGCTGAATCAAAGGTGTGTGATAAGTTGCACTTTTCAAAACTGTTTCACAAAATATACACATTGGTAGTATTTCTAATGGCATTTCACTGTTTGTAAATTTTTTCCAGAATTTTCGTAAAAAACAATAACACCTTAAATATAGCTAAGATCCTGCGTTAGCAATTAAAAGGTTAATTAATGAAGTAAAATTAGTACATAAAAATGCGCGCATTTATTTAAGAGTAGAGATAATTTTTCAGCGAAATAAAAAAAGAGTTCAAACGTTTTACTTCGACAGATTAGAAAAAGAAATGATTTTTAAAAAAAGGTGAACGAATAAAAGGCCGAGTTATTCGCGTCACGTTTTCGATAAATGCCGAGGAGGGAAGGCATTGTGGCCTTTTGGAATTTCGTATATATTGGCGGCTCTGGGCGACAGACATGGAAGGAGGAACCACCAGAGTCAACGTGCCTTCGGGATGGACCATCCGACGAGCCTCAGATTACACGGCATTTGGTATAGAACGACAACGAAAACGAGGAGGACGAGGCTGGAGCACTTTGGCCATCACTGGAGCACCACTGGCGGATCGTAGGAACGGGAACGGAACACGAGAACAATGCAGGCTTAGCCGGCATTCGCGCAACGTTCTCGACTCGCATTCGGCGCGAAGAATGTCTACGTGCCGCGTGCGTATATAAACGCATGCACTGCAATTCAGAACACAATGAAAACATGTTGAAATACCGCGAGAAGAAACGGCCTCCTCCTCCTCTTTTTCCTCTTCCTCCTCCTCCTGCTACAGGGAGCACAACTGCACGATTTACGCCACAAACGAACACGATATTGTCGTTTTCCTCTCTCGCGAGGAATTTTCTCATATTCCTTCGATTTTATACATCATTACATATTTTATACATTTTATGCATATTAAATTGCACGGTTAGAAATTTTTGTATGAGAATTAATATAAAGTATTCGAAACTTTTTTGCGGATATGCGTTTATTAAATTTAATATACAAATATTAATTAATATTTTTTAAAAATTGTAAAATTAATATAGTAGTATAGTTATATTAAAAACTTCATAAAAGTTGTGTTTATAATATACTTATTGGAATTTTACAATGCATCTGTATATTAAATGAAATTTAATTCATTCCAACTCTTTTATTTTTAATATTTATTATTTAAAAAGAAAATTCGACAAAAAAATGGCCAACTTTGACACAATTTTTTAAAAAAATTATCCTAGTGACGTTGAAATTTGGAATTACATAAAAAATGCAGTGTAAATTTGAGGGTCATAGGCTCTGACCTAGGTTGATTCGATATGGAATGACACATATATATATTTACTGCAATTCAGAACACAATGAAAACATGTTGACATACCGCGAGAAGAAACGACCTCCTCCTCTTTTTCCTCCACCTCCTCCTCCTGATACAGGGAGCACGAACGCACGATTTACCCCACAAACGAACACGATATTGTCGTTTTCCTCTCTCGCGAGGAATTTTCTCATATTCCTTCGATTTTATACATCATTACATATTTTATACATCCTGCACTGCACGTTTAGAAATTTTTGTACGAAAATTAATATGTATAAAGTATTGGACGCTTTTTTGCCGATACGCGTTTATTAAATTTAATATACAAATATTAATTAATATTTTTAAAAATTTTGTAAAATTAATATACAGTATATTCAAAACTTTATAAAGTTGTGATTGTAATATAATTTTTGGAATTGTACAACATATTAAATGAAATTTAATTAATTCCAACTCTTTTTTTTAAATATTCATTGA
Source organism: Ephialtes manifestator (assembly GCA_963970395.1). Lineage (NCBI taxonomy): Eukaryota > Metazoa > Arthropoda > Insecta > Hymenoptera > Ichneumonidae > Ephialtes > Ephialtes manifestator. The sequence goes on from OZ019971.1 coordinate 765,300, forward strand.
TTAAAAAGGAAATTCGAAAAAAAAGAAAAAAAATGGCCAACTTTGACACAATTTTGTTTTTTAATTATCCTAGTGACGTTGAGATTTGGAATAATTACATAAAAAATGCAGTGTAAATTCGAGGGTCATAGGCTCTAATCCTAGGTTGATTCTATATGGAATGACACATATATATATATTCATTGCAATTCAGAACACAATGAAAACATGTTGAAATACCGCGAGAAGAAACGACCTCCCCATTCTCCTCCTTCTTCTCCTTTTTCTCCTCCTTTTTCTCCTGCTGAAGGAAGCACGGCCGCACGAATTACCTCACAAACGAACACGATATTGTCGTCTTCCACTCTCGCGAGGAATTTTCTCATATTCGTTCGATTTTATACATCATATACTGTGACACAGCAGTGTTGAAATATTCAAGGAATGAATATTTCACGGTGGCATGAAAAATGCATGCAATATACGAATTGTCATGGAAAAACAAAGAAGGTTGCTGAAATATTTTGTCCGTGGTTATACAAATTTCTTACTGGATTTGATTGCTTTTGGTTTGGGCATTACGAAATATAAAATAAATCCACAGGCAGGTGCACCTATAGAATTCACTGACAAGACTTATGGTCAAAATGGGAGGAAAACGGCTGGACGAAAAAATGGGCGGAGTAAGGCCAGAGCCAGCGACAAAGGAAATGGCCATTTTTACTGTCGTGGTTGGGAAAATTCCTGGCGCGTGACGACCCTTCTTAAAGGTCGGTTGGGGATGGAAGGTTCAATATTTAAAGCCATGAATACTTTAATCCCCCGAGGAAAATACATTAATGGCGATCAGCCGGATTTAAATGTCTTAGGATTTGTAAATAATGTTTAAAGTCGGGAAAAATGTGAATTAAAAGATTAGTTGAATCTCAACTGAATGGAGGTTGAAGAGAAGCTTGGATAAATAAATAAATATATGTATGAATTCTTAAATGAAAATAATAATTTGTTGCAGGACTCTGAAAATTTCCATAGAGGTGAATAATGTTTAAAGTCGGGAAAAATATGAATTGAAATATTAATTGAATCTCAACTGAATGGAGATTGAAGAAAAGCTTAGATAAATAAAGAAAAATATATGTATAAATTCGTAAATGAAAATAATAATTTGTTGCAGGACTCTGAAAATTTCCATAGAGGTGAATAATGTTTAAAGTCGGGAAAAATATGAATTGAAATATTAGTGGAATCTCAACTGAATGGAGATTGAAGACAAGCTTGGATAAATAAATAAATATATGTATGAATTCTTAAATGAAAATAATAATTTGTTGCAGGACTCTGAAAATTTCCATGGAGGTGAATAATGTTTAAAGTCGGGAAAAATATGAATTCAAATATTAATTGAATCTCAACTCAATTGAGATCGAAGAGAAACTTGGGAAAAACAAATAAACCTATATATTCTCAAATGAAAATACTAATTCGTTTCAGGACACTGACAATTTTCATAAGAGTGAAAATTCATGAGAATCCAGGGAAAAAATCCTACTCACCATAAAATGTTCGACCTTCAATATTTCATTCTGATTTGCCCTAAACCGTAACAAATTAGCACCAAAACATACAATTTACATTGGCCCACAATTTCCGTCTGGAATGAACAACAAAAGAATATATGTACGATAAATCTAAGTTATTAATGCGAGTCAATAAATCCTATCATGTATAGAAATCTTTAGATTGACCTTGCTCCGGATTACGAGCTTACGTACTGTGGCAATGACTTGATGACGATCGATCGATCCATCGATAAATATCTGGGCGCGTTGCTGCGTAAATACTACAGCAGACCACACAGCAGATAAGCCTTCGTTACTCGTCATATGTCAACCGTAGAATGACAGCAAATTCTATCACGTCGTATCAATCTGATGTAATACAAATTTATATCGTTTTCTTTCAAGCCACCGCGATTAAAAATGGCGCTGATTTATTCATAAACATAATTAAAAATGACAAACATGCTATATCCACAGATATTTAATAGATTTATGATCATTTTTATCATATCCTTTGATATAAAAAATTGTAGAATAATTTATAAAATAGTAATAAGAAAAAAACTTCTCGAAAATGGGGTCTTCAGAATTGTTCAAATATTTTCCATAAGATCATATGTTTTTAAAATCATAAAATATTCGATATTAAAAAAATGTTTTGATTTTTTTCTTGTCGCGAAATTTTTTATTTCTCATAAAATCAAACTTGAGATTTAGTATGTATGTGGCAAATCATCCATTAAGAGTGTTACATGTATATACAAAAAAACAGCATGTAGAAATGAGACTTCAAATATGGAAAATTTCACAATAATACAAATGTTAAACTTAATTTTACAAAAGATATGGGTGTGTGAAAGAGGCACTTGAAATATTATTCAATTCGATATTAAAAAAAAACTTTATGATTTTTTTCTTGTCGCGAAATATTAAAATTCTCATAAAATCAAACTTGAGATTTAGTATGTAAGTGACAAATCATCCATTAAGAGTTGCATGTATATAAAAGAAAATAGTACGTAGAAATGAGACTTCAAATATGGAAAATCTCACAATAATACAAATATAAAACTTAATTTTACAAAAGAAATAGGTGTGTGAAAGAGGCACTTGAAATATTATTCAATTCGATATTAAAAAAAACTTTATCATTTTTTTCTTGTCGCTAAATATTAAAATTCTCATCAAATCAAACTTGAAATTTAGTATGTATGTGGCAAATCATCTATTAAGAGTGTTACATGAATATAAAAAAACAGCACGTAGAAATGAGACTTCAAATATGGAAAATCTCACAAGAATACAAATATAAAATTTAATTTTACAAAAGATATGAGTGTGTGAAAGAGGCACTTGAAGTATTATTCAATTCGATATTTAAAAAAACTTTATGATTTTTTTCTTGTCGCTAAATATTAAAATTCTCATAAAATCAAACTTGAGATTTAGTATGTATGTGGCAAATCATCCATTAAGAGTGTTACATGTATATAAAAAGCAGCACGTAGAAATGAGACTTCAAACATGGAAAAACTCACAATAATACAAATATAAAACTTAATTTTACAAAAGATATAGGTGTGTGAAAGAGGCACTTGAAATATTATTCAAATCGATATTAAAAAAAAATTATGATTTTTTTCTTGTCGCGATATATTAAAATTCTCATAAAATCAAACTTGAGATTCTATTAAGAGTGTTACATTTATATAAAAAAACAGCACGTAAAAATGAGACTTCAAATATGGAAAATGGAAAGAGGCACTTGAAATATTATTCAATTCGTCAGATTGCCAGTACACATTACACATCATCAGATTGCGGGAATTGTGTCGTCGAGTAGATTGCGTGGATGTGAACTAATTAATCAATAATCGCCTGTTGAAGGTGTGTATCGAATGACGCCTTGTGCTTGATTATTATAGCAGAGCAGCAGCAGCAGCAGCAGCAGCAGCAGCAACAGCGTGTGTATCATCGCAGGGAGAGTTAATTGAATTCCAACGGCGTGTCCGGCCAGCATTGATCAACAGAGAGAGAGTCGCGAGCTGAAAGGCGAGAAGCATGAATGTTGAGATGGTCAAGAAGCACCAAGTACGCACATTACATGCGTGATGCCTCTCTCCCTATCTCTCTCTTTCTCGCGTTGCGTGCGCGCGTAAATAAGCCGTCGCAGAATGACTCATGGAGGGACAGAGTTGACCGAGAGAGGCACGCCAATCGCAGAAGCAGCAACAGCAGCAGCAGCAAGCAACGCCGCAGCTGCTGTGGACCTTGCGGTCGTGACGGTGATACACGCTGCGTGCAGCATTACAATAATCTCCGCGAGCTACAACAGGATCAACAAACCGCTGAGAGCCTCTTCTGCGGAAGGAAATGTTCAACCCGTTTTGCACCTCGATTCAATCGACGACTGACTAATTGCATATTTTGCTGCATTGCATGACAACTTCCACATTTCGAAACACGATCAACTTTAATCATAGTGATTGTTAAAATACTATTACTTCCACTGAAAACAAAAACATTGATATTTTTCAATGGATTTTTTTATCCAATCCGTTTTTAGTTCATAGAATTTTTAAATATCAAAATTTCGAAGTATTCAACTGAAAGAATAATCTTGAGGTCATTTGAGCCGTGTTAATGAACTTTAGAGATTTTTAAAAAAAGTATGCATTCTAATATCTTGGTAAAAAAATTTCGTAAAAATGAGAGTACATCATTATTTCTTAAAGTTATTAATGTTAGTATTGGTGTATAGATTTTTTTTTGCCTTTCGGTTAGTTGATTTTGCAGATTGAAAATTCCCAACGAGCTATAAACTGAGAATGTTATAATATAAAGAAAAAAAAATAGGCTTGGTAGTTTCAGAGACAGCAATAATCATATTGAAAAATTAGAGAAATTACGATTGGTCCAGTTATGGAAAGTGAGAGTTTCCACGGAATTGATCATATGTTTAAGTGCAATAAAGTACATATATATCTCTCTATATTATAAAAAGCTCTCGGCGCCGAATTTTTCTAAAGCCTTTATGAGATCAATAAGAAAAACGGCAATACGAGCGCGCGAGACACAATAACCCCCGGTATATGTATACTCAAAACAAAAATGGTACGCCAAGTATTAAAAGACATACAAAAAATTGCTTTCAAAAAGTTCCTCACCAAAAAAAAATCCCTGGTATACAAAAAATTGCTTACAAAGAAAATTCCTTGCATACAAAAATTAAAAAAAAAGATTTAAAAAAGAGCTTTAAAAAAAAATTACACAAAAAAATGTTTGCATAAAAAAAAATTGCTTTAAAAAAAATTGTTCACAAAAAAATCCCTTGCATACAAAACATTGTTCACAAAAAAATCCCTCGCATACAAAAAATTGCTCACAAAAAAATTCGTTGCGTACAAAAAAAATGCTTCCAAAAAAATTGCGCACAAAAAAATCCTTTTCAAAAAAATAGCTTGAAAAAATATGAAGCCTAATTTTAATAATATTTGCGTCGAGACGCTATCGCGTCTCGTGATATGCTAGAGCGAAACTGCGGTCAAGTATGAGTTCACGCAGTTTGAACGCCAGCAGCAATGCTGCGTGCCTGTCGTTCGTTCTCACCTTCGTCGAGTTAACACTCAACCAGCACGTCCGCCGTTATGTATACTGCACCGAGGGGAGTAAGAAGCCGAGGAAGAAAAGTCTCGCTGGATCGTTGAACCGATGAGCGCCGGAGCAGTCAGTAGTGCCTGTGCCAGTGGCTGCAACGTGCAGCAGCAGACTGCGCGTGGTGTGTGGTTTGCTTGCGAGCGCGTGACCGACAGGAGCGAAAGCGAAATCGCGTCCAAGACCATTTACCGAATCGCGGTAAATGTGGCGATCACGTGACGATTAACGAAATGGATTGTTGTGGGAGGAGTTGATGCGTCGATCGACAATTCCATTTGACGATTCTGTTACAGCGGTTTTAATGTAACTGACCGGATATTACAAATTCAATATTATTTCAATTTTCATGAAATGTTGAAACGCAAGAGAAAACGTTTTATCATTGACACGCTTTTTGGAGCGAAGAATTAGAAATAATTTTTCGTAATACCAATAAGATTCAGGACATCATTCCATCAAAATTAACTATTTACAGTATTTTGTTGTAAAATCTGGCAAAGTATGAAAAATATCCGAGGATTGAAAAAATTGATTAATAAATTAATTACGATTGTGACTTGCATTGCGATTAATAAAACTTCGCCAAATAAAGACGTATATCAAGGCCAAGGATGCAGCATCGTTATCCATTATTTATTCCAATATACCAAAATACTTTCACTATCTTTATCCTCACTATTAACTTGGCAAATGCTAACAATTTAATCCAATTATAGATATTCTATTTGATCAGCCTGTGGGGAGTTCAATCGAACCAAGTTGTCACTTGCTCCTTCTCAGAAATACTGCCAATCTCTATTCTTGAGTGAAAAACTCGACACACTTGGCAAAAAGTCGAAATAGTGAATTAGCCAACGAACAAACGATTTTAGTTTCCTGATATGCGAGTTGCAAGGACGATCGGCCTCAAAAGTCAAGCAACATTGGTGTATATTTTTAATGGTCACGAAAAGCTATTTACTCGAGGAGAGAGTGAGAGAGAAATATAGGAAAGCCTGCGTCATTATACTTCAAGTCGTATAACTTTTAATTGTTTCGTTATTTTTATTGTATTTTGTGGCGAGTAGCGTTGCGTTTAGTGAGCACCAGCAATGTCGAGACTATTAACCTACAGACTGACACGCGGCAACAATTATACACCTGCGAAAGAGACTCATTAAGGATGTATGATAGGTACAGTCCCGGCAAATGTGAGTTTCAGAGAAAATCTCGAACACTTGACGATGAGATAAAAATCAAAAAAAAAAATCAAACATGTAAAAGATCCGAAAAGATCGATTTTCCATAATAATAATTACAAAATGTTTTAATCAAATTGATGAATGAAAAAATTTTTTAATAAATCACCCGATGACGTGACATTTTTAAAAAATGTAAATGTTTTGTCAATTTTTCCGAATACATATAAATTTTTTTGTTATTTAAAATCTTGAGTGTAATGGATAGTTTTATGCCAAACGCATATCCAAAATTCGTTATTTTTCGCGCATTTTTCAAAAGTAAACAGAAAATTGAAAATGATGGAAAAACGCTGAAAAAATTCATACGTATTCGGAAAAATAGACAAATCAATTTCATCCGAATTTATTATTTATTTTCTATTCATCAATTTAAAAATAACATTTTGGAATAATTATTATGTAAAATGATTTTTTTTCCGATTATTATTCCATCGGGAAGTGTTTGAAATTTTCTCTGAAACTCACGTTTGGCGTGACTGTACCATACATCCTTAATGCTCAATGTACTGTTATACCTGGAAAGTATACGAGAAATTAGCGAGTACGAAAAAGTCGTGAAAGAGGTCGTTAACTGCTTGAAGAATTATTTCTGGTATAGAAAAGCATTATCTATGGTAAATATTACCCGGTATTTTTACAGCTAATGAATTATTTATGGATTGAATTGCCGGGTAGTAAATAAATGGAAATATTGGGAGTACGTGATGGGAATAAAAGGCACGAGGCAAAGATGCACGTTGAAAAAGCGGTTTTTCACGAAATCGGGTGGAAAATATTCGCGGAAACGAATGAAATGCGGTCGGATCGAAACACGGATGTAACTGCGACGCGATAACGCTTGCCCTATGATCACCCAACCAGTGGCAGACAATGTACGGGTCCATTGGTGAATCCGGCAACATTGCCGAGGGCTACCGACGTTGATATATATAGTGCAACAGGCACGACAGAAAGGGAATCATTGTTCCGACACGAACCCCCGGATTATCGACTAGGCTTTCAGAGTTTTATCACTTTTCAACGAACATCGTCCTACAAATTGCAACAGGCTGTGGTCGAGATATTTTATTTTTAGCTTCTGTCGTTTTGCGGATATTGTATGTGTAAATTGCCTCTTTTATAGGTTTTTTACGACGTAAAAGTAATTGCACTTTTGGAGAGCGAAATTCTATTGTATTAGAATTAGAAAATAAATATCTTGGTTGTACCATGAACATTAATTATGAATAATAATGGATAAAAGTTATTGCTGAGTTAATTGAACAAAAAAAAACAAGCATTGTTTAACAAATGCGATCGTAAACACAATTTTTTTCTTGCGTAATGAATTTTTCGATTACCCAGGTTTTCCAAATTGCAACAAGCCGCGTTTGAGATATTTTAGTTTTAGCTTCTGTCGTTTTGCGAATATTTTACGTGTAAATTGCCACTTTTATAGGATTTTTACGACGTACAAGTAATTGCACTTTTGGAGAGCGAAATTCTAATGCATTAGGATTCTATTGTAGAAAATAAATATCTTGGTTTTTCATGAACGTTAATTATGAATAATAATAATGAAGAAAAAATAGTTGAATTAATTGAAAAAAAAATCAAAAAATTGCATAAATAAATAGTTTAACGAAAAAGAAATTCTAAGTACGACTGAATTAATTTTTAGAAACTTCTATTCTATTAACTTGATTTATTTTTACAAATATTTTTACACTTGGTTTGTATACTAAATTTAATACTATCCGAAATAATACACCGAGGTCATTTTTTAATATCACAAACTTAACCGAATAAAAAAAAGGACGAGAATACACACGAAGAAAATGAACAACTCCCGACTAATATTATTATATCGTAGATGCTTCGAAGGTTATTTTCTTCGTACTAAAAATAGTGGTAGAACAGAAATAAAACGTATAAAAACATCGAGAGGCAACAGCCGGAGGAGAAAAAAAAAGTATTTTAAGAGGATCGCTACATTTTACGATTTATGAAGGTTTTTACCGTGTTTCATTTTAGTCATTCAGTCTCGGGGTAATCGTGTTGGGTATCCTCGACCTCAGTCTCGATGCATGATATGCTAAAATATTCTCGATAAATAATGCAAAGTGTATGCCATCGAAAATCAGTCTGCCATTGCTTTAATAGTATCAGTATTTCGAACTATTGATACGTCCTCATCTTTTCTACATCGATAAACAGCTTCTAGGCTGTCCAAAGAAATAGACCGAATGGAATTCAATGAACAGGGAATGTGACGTAAATTTATAGTAGCACAACAACGGCAATTTTCAGAATCGGACGAACATCGAAGAGACAGAACATTTTGTTAGTCTTAACATTTATTTGACAGCCCATCTGTTAATTTTAGCCGAACCAATAAATGTCTTTTCACAAAACTAACTGCCAAAAACCACCAGTGACTCGGCGACACTATTTCAATTGTTCAATTGGTACCAAACGTTTTGTTTAGTTGTACTTCTAAACGAAAAGAAGGATTTGAGAAAAATTAACTTATTAATTTATCGGCGCATCCTATTAGAAATAAATTATTAATTTTTTTATCATATTTATAGGAATAATACTGACATGTGACAAATAATACACTTTTTAAAAAATATCAAAAATATAAAAAACAAGTATTTTTAAGTTAAGTCTAGTTCTTATTCTTAAAATCCCATTTAACATTGAAACAATAAAATATTGTTTTGAGAGTTATTAAAAAATAAAAATTTAATTGACAACGCTTATTTTTGACAGTCCGAAAATGAATTTTTGTTTTAGTGTATTATTACAGTTCGTGCAATATGAAAATCATATTTTATAATAAAAAAAATTGAAAAATATAACTGCAGTGTGTTTTGTTAGGAATATATGGTAATTTTTATTTGATATTTTTCTCGGTATTAACAGTATGTTTTTAGTCCAAGTTGTAAAGGCTTTGTCATAGTAAAACCGGATCTATTGTACTAGATAACATTTTGATACGAGCTAGAAACAGAATACGTACATTAAACCGCGAGAGTAAACGTTTACGTGAGCACGATGGTCCCCCTGTGGTATTTAGATCATAGAAAGCGTAACGAGGCCGGCCAAGGCTGTCAGAGCAACGTTCGTGAGAAACTTGGTAAGGGAAAAGGGATCACGTCGTTGCGATTCGATTCAAGTTTGCGAAACCCTCGACTCGCAATGATTGAAAGTCTCTCTCTATCTCCGTCACTCTCTCAGCCAATGGCAATCACACAGAATCCACGATCCAGTAATACGTGTAATTGCTGTATGAAAAATTATAGCAACGGCATTTCAACAGCTTCTCGTAATCGATATTATAAATCACTAAATGCGACTGGAAATGCACTACAGTGTAATACATTTAATTCAAGTTTTTACTAGCGTGTTTATCGCTGTTTATAATTTGTTTCCTCTTACGGAATTTATGCTAAGAAATATATTTAAGGATCTATAATTTTGCGTCAATCAAATAATATAGGCAAAATATGGACTATAAAAATAAATTATTATAATATAATGTTTCGTAAAAGTAATATAAATATTTATTATATTCAAATTTAAGAAAAAGTTTATGGCCAAAAACTTCCACTACGGGTTATTAATTTTTTAGCTAATTTATTTACCGTATAAAAAATATACTTCTGTGTGAAAAATGATAAATATATTTTTCGTTAATATTTTTTTTTTCGTGGGGATGTGTTGACTTTAAAAAAATTCTTGTTGAGTAATACTACGTGGACGTTGCTTCATCGACTAATGAAGCTATTTACACTCGATAGGACATTATACTTTACTCTGCTGAATCAAGTAAATGGAGCGAGAAATAAATAGATGGTAAAAATAATATAAATATTTATTATATTAAAATTTAAGATAAAGTTTGTGGCCAAAAACTTCCTCAACGGGTTATTAATTTTTTATATAGTTTATTTACAGTACAAAAATATATACTTTTCCACAGCAAATGATAAATATACTTTTCGTCAATACTTTTTTTTGTGAGGATGTGTTTACTTAAAAAAAAATCTTGTTGGGTAATACTGCGTGGACGTTATTACTTCATCGACTAATAAAGCTATTTTACACTCGATAGGACATTATACTTTACTCTGCGGAATCAAGTAAATGGAGCAAGCGATAAATAGGTGCACGTAAAAATAATTTAAATATTTATTATATTCAAATTTAAGAGAAAGTTTATGCCCAAAAACTTCCTCTACGGATCATTAAATTTTTATTTAATGTATTTACAGTATGAAAAATATAATTCTGCACAAAAACCAACAGATATATAGACAATATATTTTTTATTAATACTTTTCTTTCGTGAGCATTTGTTTACTTAAAAAAAATTCCGGTTGAGTAATACTGCGTGGACGTTATTACTTCATCGACTAATAAAGCTATTTTACACTCGATAGGACATTATACTTTACTCTGCGGAATCAAGTAAATGGAGCAAGAGATAAATAGGTGCACGTAAAAATAATATAAATATTTATTATATTAAAATTTAAGAGAAAGTTTATGCCCAAAAACTTCCTCTACGGATCATTACATTTTTATCTAATGTATTTACAGTATAATAAATATAAGTTTGCACAAAAAACAATAAATATATTGACAATATATTTTGTATTAATACTTTTCTTTCGTGAGGATTTGTTTACTTAAAAAAAATTCCGGTTGAGTAATACTGCGTGGACGTTATTACTTCATCGACTAATAAAGCTATTTTACACTCGATAGGACATTATACTTTACTCTGCGGAATCAAGTAAATGGAGCAAGAGATAAATAGGTGCACGTAAAAATAATATAAATATTTATTATATTAAAATTTAAGAGAAAGTTTATGCCCAAAAACTTCGTCTACGGATCATTCAATTTTTATCTAATGTATTTACAGTATAAAAAATATAAGTTTGCACAAAAAACAATAAATATATTGACAATATATTTTTTATTAATACTTTTCTTTCGTGAGGATTTGTTTACTTAAAAAAAATTCCGGTTGAGTAATACTGCGTGGACGTTATTACTTCATCGACTAATAAAGTTGTGTTACACTCGATAGAACATTATTACCCTGCGGAATCAAATAAATGGAGCAAGAGATAAATAGGTGCACGTAAAAATAATATAAATATTTATTATATTAAAATTTAAGAGAAAGTTTATGTCTAAAAACTTCCTCTACGGTTCATTCATTTTTTATCTAATTTATTTACAGTATAAAAAATATAATTCTGCACAAAAAAAAAACAATAAATACATTTTTTTATTAATACTTTATTTTCGTGAGGATTTGTTTAGTTAAAAAAAATTCTTGTTGAGTAATACTGCGTGGACGTTATTACTTCATCGACTAATAAAGCTATCTTACACTCGATAGGACATTATACTTTACTCTGCGGAATCAAGTAAATGGAGCAAGAGATAAATAGGTGCACGTAAAAATAATATAAATATTTATTATATTAAAATTTAAGAGAAAGTTTTTTGTCCAAAAACTTCTTCTACGGTTTATTCATTTTTTATCTAATTTATTTACAGTATAAAAAATATAATTCTGCACAAAAAAAAACAATAAATACAATTTTTTTATTAATACTTTATTTTCGTGAGGATTTGTTTAGTTAAAAAAAATTCTTGTTGAGTAATACTGCGTGGACGTTATTACTTCATAGACTAATAAAGCTATCTTACACTCGATAGGACATTATACTTTACTCTGCGGAATCAAGTAAATGGAGCAAGAGATAAATAGGTGCACGTAAAAATAATATAAATATTTATTATATTAAAATTCATGAGAAAGTTTTTTGTCCAAAAACTTCTTCTACGGTTTATTCATTTGTTATCTAATTTATTTACAGTATAAAAAATATAATTCTGCACAAAAAAAAACAATAAATACATTTTTTTTATTAATACTTCATTTTCGTGAGGATTTGTTTAGTTAAAAAAAATTCTTGTTGAGTAATACTGCGTGGACGTTATGACTTCATAGACTAATAAAGCTATCTTACACTCGATAGGACATTATACTTTACTCTGCGGAATCAAGTAAATGGAGCGAGAGATAAATAGATGCACGAGTGAGTGACGACCCCGGAACGTGACACTTACTAAGTAATGCGATAGGGTTTAGAGCGCTCACTCGCTCATCCGCGTGCATGTAGCTCGCCGCATTTAATGTACGTGCAATATGCAGCGAGCGAGGGAGCAATAACTAGGCAACCGGGACGTCCGACTAAAATACACAGGGTACATGTAGCTTTTCATGAAACATCCGCGATCGTGGAAGAATCGCGTTGCTCTTACCCATAATTCTTCGCTAGGGGCTTATCAACGAAGACGCTCACGACTCTCTCCTCTTTCTTTTTCTCTCTCTCTCTCTCTCTCGTCTCGCGAGTATTGTGACGTTTACGTGTTGGCCCCCGCGGTCTTAGATGGAGGGGAGGTTGAATTATGATCGCTTGAGCCTCGACGTGACTGAAATACATTGGCTTGACATTCAACGTGCCAGAACGCCAGAAGATATCTCATAGAATTTTTACCTAGCATAGAAATTCACCAAGCGCACGAGTCACAGTAATAGTTCGAACAACTTTTACTATATAATTCAATTAATAGGGAAAAAAATTGTCATTATTTTTTGTGTATTATTTATTTGTTGCTAAAAAATTTAAGTAATTCACATTAACATTCATTTTATTGTATAGAAGTTAATTGGAATAAATTTTTTTATTTCCAATGTATTTTGGTATTAGCAGTTATTTATAATTTTTTTTTTTAAGTTAACAATTTGAAATTAAGTGTAAATCTAGTTCCGTATTTTACAAGCTTTTTCATTGTGGAAGTCAAGAATAATGTCAACGAGCATTTTCGATACTTTATTCTATAGAAGTTAAATGATTGGATTTTTTTGTTCCATTTATTGTGGAATTAGAAGTTATATATACATTTTTTAAAAGTTAATAATTTGTAATTAAGTGTAAATCTAGTTCCATATTTTACAAGCTTTTATATTGAGAAAGTCAAGAATAATATCAAAAAGCATTTCCGGTACATAAAACATCTGAAAAAAAAAATTCTTTCGACTGTTTATAGCTTGAAAAATCGAAGAAAAATAGTAGGAAGAGAAAATATATATGGAATATTTTTCTAATGTATTCCAATAGCGTGAGTCGATAGCGACTATCAGAGACAGTGATAAGAGGAATGCATTCAAGTTATGTATATATATATATATGTAGACACTGCGACACTAGAACACGAGAGTAAATATTACAGTACACGTTGAATATACACAACGATCACAACATATAATTCGACATTGTTAAAACGTCGACGATAAGAATCGGAGATTAAAAAAGTTCCTGATGTACGTTTCGATATCTAAAGAAAAAAAGTGAGAATAATAAGGAACATTGTAATGACGTGTGACATACAATGATAAACATAAATACGCATTAGCTTGACACAATTAAATTGTAAAAGGGGGGATTATCAAATTACAATAATAGCAACAACGATCGGTACATATCTCGATTCTTCCATCGTTTAACGATCAACAAGTTGCAGGCTGTCAGGTTGGAGTGTCGCAAAAGCGCACCATGAATATAGATGCACCTGTCGTCCTCGATCATGTATTTTGCATCATCCGGAGGCAAGGAGAGAGGCACGCCAATCGCCAATCGAACGATGGTCATCGAAAGTGATGACGAGAATCGATGGTTCGGTGTTGCAGTCCAAAGAGACAAGTACAATTGTGTCGCGGTTTTATTTTTTCAACCTTGCTCCTTTAAATTTTACTACACTGGGAATTCCACACGGAAAGAAATGTTTGTTTGTGGTAACTACGTTTTCGATTTGCTGTACACAATGTCTAAAAAATTAGTTGCCTCAACCATATCGAATAGTAACCTCAACTATTCACGATTAGTTCTCGATTGGATTAGTTAACTTAACTAATCCAATCGAGAATAGTCCCAACGATTGGATTAGTTAACCTAACTAATCCAATCGAAAATAGTCCCAATGATTGGATTAGTTAACCTAACTAATACAATCGAGAATAGTCCCAACGATTGGATTAGTTAACCTAACTAATCCAATCGAGAATAGTCCCAACGATTGGATTAGTTAACCTAACTAATCCAATCGTTGGGACTACTCGAATAGTTGGGACTACCATTCGAATCGTCGGTATTATCGATTCGAATCGTTGGTATTAACATTTGAGTTGCTAGGGAAATAGAATAATCGATTGGTTGTGTCAACTCATTTCTTGGTTATGACAACTAATCTTTTTTTCCGTGCACTCTTTGAACCAAATTGATAACACCGAGAGAAAAAGTTTCATTGATTCACGGAAATGTTTGCCAATGAAATGAAATAATTGAATTTCAATACTATCTTTTCTTTGAATGACCTCAAACTCAATGAAAAGTAGTGACATTGATTCAAAGAAACATTTCTTTAAAACAACGAACCTTTTTTTTTATTTCAAAGAAATCGTTTCTGATTCAATGAAACCTTCTTCTTACCAGCTCAAAATTTCGAAACCTATTTTTTCCTAAAGTACGCAGCAGATAAAGCTCAAATTTTCAGAGAATGTGCGGAAGTACGGCCGAAATAGGCTAAGCCTCTGGGGCCTCGAAACGCGAAGCCGTTTGTTTGGGAGAACCGAAAAACAAAAAAGTGAGGTTAGGTGCGAGCGAGAGATCAACGAAAACGTTTCTTTGAAGCAATGAAACTGTTGATTACATGCTCATTAATTAAATTTTTATTTACAGGCAATGAAATGTTCTCTTTGAAATTCAAATGCACTATTTCATTGAACTCAATGAAAAAAAATCAATCCACCCATTTCTTTGGCGTCAATGAAATCTTTTCTCTCGATGCACATGTAGAGAAATCTGATGGGTTTATATGGATTAAGTATGGGATCTATTTGAAATTAATTAAATTTTATTCCGATAAAATTCAACCTATTTGAAATCAATACTGTTTTTTTTAAATTAAATATATTCTATTGTATCGAAATAAAATTTGACTATGTTGGCATTTGAAGAAGTGCTTTTAATTTTCTCATTTCATTTTGATCAAGAGAATTTATTGTATACGAATAATTTTTAAAAATTTGTTGTAATCACGTGAGACCGATCAGAGGGAAAAAAAAGAATGAAATTCTACTAAATTTATCATTGCCCAAAATAGTTATTTGTGCGTCAAATTTCATGTTACCATAAAGAGTCATGATAACTTGATAAATATTAATTACGTATTTTTAACTACCATGAAAATAAAAATCTGGTAAACATGCCTGTATATACCAAAAAAAATTACCATATTGTGGTAAACATTTCGGTACATGGACATTTTTTTCGAGATTTAAATTAATTATTAGCAGAAACTTCTCTCCAGGCACGATTTTTATTTGCCGATGTTCGATTTTTCTCTTTGTGTATTCATGAGTACTAAATTTTTGTTTTCTATCCTTCTCGAGTAAAGGACTGTTGTTGGATTTGGCTGTAGTTTTTATTGCCAAAAACGTGTACTTTTTTGTTTACCGAATAAACTATGATGTAAATTTACACTGACTGTGCAAAAGCGGAATTGTTGGAGTCAGTAAAAATGCGTGGATACGAGAGACATGCAATGCAATGTTAGAGGGGATGCGATGGTGACGCGAGGGTCGAAGAGAAAGGGATGTTGTATGCAGCCGTGGTCAAGCGCATACCATACATGCACAATGGTCCCGTCGATGCACCTCGGTTATTCGGTTATTCGGATACTCGACGGGGAAATCGGATATCCGCAGATTCAGAGCCGCGTTCATGGATTATAAACCGACATTCGATTATCCGACTGATAACCATATCACGTTGTACATCCTTCGGGCTCGTCGCTGTTTCGCTGAGCGAAACGATACAGAGAACTTGTAGTAGTAATCATTGATATGCGGTACCGCATAGAATTGATATACGAGTTCATTGATTTGGAATTACACTTTGAGAGTTCCGTGCATATCTATTGGAGCAAAGAAGGCACTAACAATAAGACATATGAGATCGGCCTTGATCGTAAATTATCGTTAATTTCAGAAATGCAGGGAAAAAATGATTTTTTTTTTTAAGTTCTGGATATTATATATATAAAAACGCTAAAAAGGTAAAAAAAACAAGGATGCAAAGTAGGCCCTTGTACATTGCTTCCTCATTATTTTTCGCTTTTTACAAAGCTACCTCTATGGGGAAGTATGTTATTCAATTTTGGCCTCCTCATAGAGGAAGCTTTGTAAAAAGCGAAAAATAATGAGGAAGCCATGTGCAAGGTTCTACTTTGCATCCTTGTTGTAATTAGATAAATAAACATGTTGTGAATTCGCTTTTTCTAATTTGTAATTCCGTTATTTCGTTATTATTAGAGCGTTTCCGAAAGTAAATGTGATAACGTATATTTTTTAAAATAATTCAACATTCCATAAAATAAAAAATTTCATACCGTTCGTCACTAAATTATACATATATAATGGCTAAATATTGTTTCATTTATGTACTAAATTTGAGCTCGCTATTTCAAGTTTTGCAAAAGTTACAATAGAGCGATAATGTCAATTTTTTAAAAAATTCAAAATTCCATAAAATCTGAACCACTTTGCCGATTCGAGCCAAATTCAATACCAAACAACATTGAGTGCACTTGCTCTTATAACCAACTATTTAGCAAAATAGACTAAATTTTACGAAAGTTACAGCGACCACCCCCTTTTTTCAAAAAATTCAAAACGGCATAAAATCAAATTTTTTGTACAGATTTTGTCGAAAATTGCTACAGTTGAAGAGAGTCTGCTGCTACACTTGTGTGCCAAATTTGAGCGCGATATACAAAACGGTTCTTGAGTTATCAGCGTTCGAATTTTTGGAGTTGTATGCACACATACATACGGACATTTTTTCTAAATCACTTTTCTGGGTGTTTTGGACTATTCTAAGTGTCCTGACATAAAAATGTCGAAATTTTTTTTTGCCATGAAAACATAGCTTCCTTTACGAGGAAGCAAAACCGGACGAAAATCCTTGTAACCGGTATTATCTGGGGCAGTATATGCGACTTGAGAACAATAGTGAAGATCAAAATTCGACATTTTGAAGAAAAGTTTTTAAAAAAATTATCCGAATTTAGGTTGGATCTAAATCCAACCTATATTTAGATCATGAATAGAACATGGATAAATTTGGATGTATATAAAAAAAGATAGGTCGGATCTGTGAATTCTGGAATCAAAAACGGAAAAAAGTCACTTTTTTTTTCAAATCATGGTAAAAAGTCTTGTAACCGGTATTTTCTCTGATAGAATATTCGACTTAAGAACGATATTAAGACCAAAATTCGATATCTTAAAAAAAAAAAATTACCCAAAAAGAAATGCATTTTGCATTACTTTTTTAATATCGCGTGAATCATTATATGGAATCACATAACAGGCTGTCGCTCCAGGGGGGATTTCGATCATAATTATCGTGAATTTTAGAGTCGTATATTAAAAAAAAACACACATTTCAAGCGAAATGTCAACCAAAAGCGACGTTCGGAAGATAAATAAAGTAGAGATTCGGTGAGACAACGTCAATAATATTTAGCCCAGCAAAGCAGACGACAAGCTCTTCTCGTTTGCTTTAATCCACATTTCTCGCAGAGTCTCGAATACTATTGATTTGACTCGACAGCCTGGAACAAGAGATGACGGCGAAGTTCATAAATTTGTAATCCAATAGATTTATTCATAGATAACACATCGTGGAATACCAAGTTTTCGCTGTGGGTTTCACGTATACGTAGAGTTTGATTGTATACTAATGCCTCGCATGCGACTACGTCACTATAGTCGTCGTGTTTTCGACTCAGTAATCAATCATTCCTTCTTTCACCGACAAACACCCAAAGACTTGAACGAAACGCATAAACAAATTGAAAGTTTTTTTTTGTGCCTTGCAACATTTGTGCTACAAAAAATAATATATATTCACCAGGAAATTGCAGTTCTGTTTGCAAGCAAACTTTATTTATTACTTATAATCTGAATAGCGAGGAAATAGTTGGAGTAAAAAATGTTTTGAGTTGTTGCATATTTAAACTCTGTACATACAAATTATGCGCGGAGAAAAAAAAGAACGGTACAGCCCACCACATAATTGTAATGTACAGTAATATTGGAGAACGGTTTTTAATTGGCACGATAGGATATACACGAAGCTGTCATTATACACTGGACAAGATAGGTAATAATCATTAAGAGTAGCACTTTACGGTTACGCATGAATAGCCAGAGCGGCCTGTAACTCGCTTGGCAAAACGACGAAGAGTCAGTCTAGCTGTTTACTCACTACATTTGCGCTCTTTGTGGATAGACCAACGACCGCGGTAAAGACCGCAATCCCATTAACGTTGGGCTCTGCTCATCCGCCACCGAAGAGTTGCAATGCATATCGTGGAAAAAGATTTACGTGCAAAAAGATACCGGATAACTTGAGAGGAAAGATGGCCAGTCACTTTGAAACACGCACCTTTTGTGTATTTATCTCATAATTTATTGATCAATATTTTATAAAATATCTCACACGGTGCATAATTGCATTTTCTCACTTTTTGTTCACTCATTTCACATTTATATAATAAATTTTACGAAAAAAAACAATATTATTATCGTTATTTTTATTCACTTTAAAATAAGCACCTTTTGCGTATTTATCTTATAATTTATTGATCATTATTTTATAAAATGTCTCACATGGTGTACAATTGCATTTTCTCACTTTTTGGTCACTCATTTCACATTTATATAATAAATTTTACGAAAAAAAAACAATATTATTCTTTTAATTTTTATTTACGCACCTTTTGTGTTTTTATTTCATAATTTATTGATAAATATTTTATAAAATATCTCACATTGTGCATTATTGCATTTTCTCAATTTTTGTTTACTTAGTCGTTTACATTTATATAATAAATTTTAAGAAAAAAATTTGGAGAAATTAATTGTAACGATTGAAAATAAAGGTAACTATTCTTACTTTCAGTGTTTATTATTTTTTCGCACCGAAGTCATCGTTAAACAATTTTTATAAAACGAATTAATATTAAGTGAAATAATTTGGTTGTATACTAAGCGGAATCTTTCGCTTTTGCAAATGAACACTTTTTCATTATATTATCATCTACGCAATGAATTAAGAGAATAATAGATAATGGAAACGATAAAAATAACGATCGTTCATTTATTTTCTTTTATAACATTTATTGAATGTGTTCATTAATAATGTAATTTCATTTATTACATTGGACATCAATTTTCTTGATAAAATGATGTTTGCCACGTTCGAACTACCCTCACTGTTTATTAACTCCCTTATGCTGACAAGCGTGGTTAGTCATCGAACGATTATACGACGAGTTCACGCGCCAAACAAGTCAAACAATCGATTTACGTCACGCAAGAAAATCCTTGAAAGTGTCGATCGATAAGTGGCGACGGAGTTGATATTATCGGGAGCAGCCTCGTTGCACCCACGCAACTAAGTTGTATGCCTCGAGGCATTAAAAGAACTATCGGACCTAATGCTGTCTGTTAGAAACCAGGAAGAAATATCCGTGGATTAAAAAAAAATCGTGGTAAAAAATATTCGCAAAAAATAATTCAACACACGGAGAAAAATTATATGCTAGCATAGTGACAGTAAACTTTATTTGTTCGCCTAGAAAATGTATTTGCTGGCCTAGCAAATCTTTTTGCTGGTCTAGCAAATTTTTTGACGAGCCTAGCAAATAATTTTTGTTAGGCTGAAAAATAAGGCTTTGCTGTCACTATATTAACAAGTGATTTGTTGATGCAACAAAAGTTTTATCTGAGTGCAAAAAAAAAACCGAAGCAAATTAAATTATCGATAGAAAATGAAGACAAACTTATAGTACACAGGGTTGTGAAATTTGTAATGTAAAAGTAATGCATTATTTATTACCAAAAGAATGGATAATTGAAAGCTAATTCCATTACCCATTACTTTGCAAATAAGTAATGTAACTCGGATCCATTACCCATCACTTTGCGAATAAGTAATGGAACTCAGATCCATTACCGATTACTTTTTGAATAAGTAATGTAACTCAGATTCATTACCCATTACTTTTCGAATAAATAATGGACCCGAGTTACATTACTTATTAAAAAAGTAATGGGTAATGTTTTCGAGTTACATTACTCATTAGAAAAGTAATGAGTAATGAATCTGAGTTACATTACTTATTAAAAAAGTAATGGGTAATGGATCAGAATTACATTACTTATTCGAAAAGTAATGGGTGATGAATCTGAGTTACATTACTTATTCAAAAAGTAATGGATGATGAATCTGAGTTACATTACTTAGTCGAAAAGTAATGGATGATGAATCTCAGTTACATTACTTAGTCGAAAAGTAATGGATGATGAATCTCAGTTACATTACTTATTTGAAAAGTAATGGGGGATGAATCTGAGTTACGTTACTTATTAGAAAAGTAATGGGTAATGAATCTGAGTTACATTACTTGTTCAGAAAGTAATAGGTCCATTACCTATTACTTTCTAAGTTCCATTACTCGTTTCCAAAGTAATGGCTAATGAAAACGATAATGTATTAGAAAAGTAATGCATTCTTCACAACTCTGATAGTACATAAACATAAATGACGAGTTAACGCCAAATTACAGTAAATTATTAAAGTTGCTTTACATTAATTTTACATTGCACTTGCATTTAATAATTATCATACCAGTTTATGCATAAAAAATTCGTGCACACGGAAAGAAAGGCTTGGTTAGAATAACCAAGTGCTATGGTTATATACGCGCCAGACAATTAATTGGTTAGACCGACCAATTTCTTGGTTAGGCTACCAATTTCTTGGTTAGACTAACCGAGTGACTTGGTTAGACCAACCAAGTGACTTGGTTAGACCAACCAAGTGACTTGGTTAGACCAACAAATAACTTGGTTGGTCTAACCAATTAATTGTCTGGCGCATATATAACCATAGCACTTGGTAGTTCCAACCAAGCTTTTTTTTCCGTGCACGTGTATATTAAATTTCAATGTTTTTTTTTCAGCCGGACATTTATCAGCAGTATCTGATTATCATCGATTATATTATTTAGGAGTTTGATTGCTACAAAGATTATACGATAATAATTACTATGTTGCGATAAAAAAAAATATATATAGTTGAAGCATAGTAAAAATAAATAAAAAAATTCTATTAGAAGAATCGACGTGCCCCAATCGCACACAAGTGCAGAGTCTATAATTATTTAACTTGAAAGTGCTGCAATCACGCGAGACCACTCACGGGGCGAGCCATTAACGGATATGCGTTTGAAGAATTGCTCACCGGGAGGTTTTTATCGTGCTCGCGCTCCATAGTCGGTGTCTGCGGGGGGAAAAAGGGAATCAGAAGGTTAAGAGGAGCTCAACGACGAAAGTTATGATAATCTTTCCGAGAAGAGCGATCAGCACGTGCGAGTTCTGCATGCCGTTCAGCAAACGAGCGAAAGAGAGTTAAAGAAAAATTGAGAGACCGGAAGTTAGAGATTAAACCATGTGTGAGTCATTGCTCGCTCTCTATAGAACCCTTCACCTCCTCGGCGGTCAGCTCCGTTACCGTGAGTCCAATGTACGATGAATTCCACAATGTTAAGAATGGTCGGGAAATTAATAGACATTTATTGCAATTTTTTATATTTAAATTGGTATATTAATGTAATGTCACTGTTAAATTATTTATTGGAGAATATGTTTAAACTTAGAGAGTATTTGGAATTCAAACAAGACTAACTTCCAAGTCAAGATAATTATAATTAAAGTTAGCCATACTTATCTAGTATTTTTTATTTATGTTTATTTTTTTTATTTTTTTTTTATCTTAGCATGTATTTTTTATACCAAATGCGAACTGTTGACATGTTTATTACTTTTCCTTCTAAATGAGATTCGAGAATCGAATAAACAACGAGTATATTTTAGTGGAAGTAAACATAAATATGTCAATAAAAAATTAACGTTCGTTTACCGTTTAGTGTTTTTGCTGTCGTGACTTTAACTGCTAATGCAGTTACATAACTGTGTGTGTGTGTATTTTTTTAAAAATATGTCTTTTAACAATAATCCAAAAATTTTAGAAGAAAAAAAAAAGTATTATTCTTCTGGCATTTGCGAATAAAAATTGGAAAGGTCGAATTTTGAAAATTGGCAGATATTGAAGAAAAATTATTATTGTATAAACTGGAATGGCGTTTGGCCGTTAAAATGCTAAAGAGTAATGTTGGAAGGTTGCGAAGGTAACAGATGAAATTTAATATACCGTTATGAGGCAATAATAAACTAGTTTAATATCAAACATGAGTTTTTAACGTTTTTAATATACCGTTTATTACTTTCCCAGAATGCTTGTATGCTAAATTCAATATACTGGTGAATGCATAAATACTTCCGATAAAAGTATATTAACTTTCATAATAAAGTTTTTTTTACAGCGCATATAGAATTTATAATGAATTCGCCTCATAAAAAATGTAATCGGAAAGGCTGAATGCCTGAATTTATTTTTCAAACAGATTAAGAAGAAGAATGTAAATTAAATAAAAAGAGTGCATATATTAGCATTTTGCATTATTCGTGTTGCATTCGGAATGAACGAATAATCTTCCGAAGAAACGCGGCTCTCTCGCTCTCTTTATGGACGCTGCAAGTCTTTTACGACGCAAACAAAAAGTAAAAATAATTTAATGCACGTACCAAATTTATGGGACATTCTAAATCGAATTTACACGTTATTTACGGGATGTGAAAGTACGAGCTAATATAAATACATGCACGCGTTGGAAGGAAGTTCGAGTTGGAACTAGATGTCGATGATTTACTCACGAGGTTGGAGAATTTATGTTACAAATAATTGACATAATTGTTTTGACCATGGAAATGAGACTTATATTGATATTATGCAATGTTAGAAAATACTGAAAGTTTTTATCCATAAACTCGTCATCGAAATTTAATGTACAATTGTGGTATAGAATTAATGTACTTTTACTTTTACATTGAAGTAAATTATCGAATGTGCTGAACCATATATTAATTTGACGTGACACGTGTATATTACATTTAATATACTATTTTATGTATCAAAATTTCTAGTATCAGTACATTAAATTTCAAGTAGATTTTTTTACAGTGTGAGTTTCTCTTGTTTTCCTCTTTTATTTTATGGCATAATATATCTTTAACAATTTCATAGCTATGTATATTTTTTTTAAATGTCATTTTTTTAAAATACAAATATACTTAGTATTTTTTTTTTTTTTTTTGCTGGAGAAAGCTACACTGTAAAAAATTTTTGTTTGAAATTTAATATACAGTATATAAAGCTCGGATGCATATACCGTTATATTAATTTTCAAATGTATTTGTATATTAAAATAATCAATAATTCTTATACTATTCTTAAATTTACTATAAGAGTATATTAATATGGGATATATATATCCGTTTCGTAATTCTCATATCGTTTGGTATATTGAATAGACTTGCATTTTTAACAGCGTAAAACATTTGTTTTTGAAAATTAATATACCGTATATAAAGCTCGGACGCATATACCGTATATTAATTTTCAGATGCATTCGTCATTGACAAATACACCGAGAGAAAAAGTTTCATTGATTCACGGAAATCTTTGCCAATGAAATGAAATTCTTGAATTTCAATACTATCTTTTCTTTGAATGATCTCAAACTCAATGAAAAGTAGTGACATTGATTCGAAGAAACATTTCTTTGCACCAATGAACCTTTTTCTTTACTTTCAAAGATATCGTCTCTGATTCAATAAAACCTTCTTCTTACCAGCTCAAAATTTGGAAACCTATTTTTTCCTGAAGTACGCGGCAGATAAAGCTCAAATTTTGTGAGTATGTAAGGAAGTACGGCAGAAATAGGCTCAGCTTCTGGCTCCTCGAAACTCGAAGCCGTTTGTTTGGGAGAACCGGAAAACAAAAAAGTGAGGTTAGGTGCAAGAGAGAGATCAATGAAAACGTTTCTTTGAACCAGTGAAAACGTTTCTTTAAAACAATAAAACTGTTTTTTAATTATATGCTCACTAAGTAAATATTTATTTACAGGCAATGAAATGTTCTCTTCACTGTTAGAAATTTTTGTATGAAAATTAATATAAAGTATTGGAAGTTTTTTTGCGGATACAGTATACTAAATACTTCATAAAACTTGTGTTTACAATATAATTATTGGAATTTTATGACATATCTGTATATTAAATGAAATTTATAATTATATATATTAATAATTTATATATATATATGAAATGAAATTTAATATACTGGATCTGAAAAAGAACTTCCAATACATATATTAATTTTCAAGATATTTTTAACAGTGTTTCTATCAGTGTTTTTAAATCAATGAAAAAAAAAATTAATCCACCCACTTCATTGGTGTCAATGAAATCTTTTCTCTCGGTGTACAATATATTGTATATTAAAATGAAGATGACAATACTCACGTACTGTAATTTTCAAATACTTGTATCGGAGAATTCTCATACTATTCTAAACATTTACAACAAAAGTATATTAATATGGAATTCATATACCCATTTCGTAAATCTCATATCGTTTTGTATATTGAATTCTCTTGCATTTTTAACAGTGTATTGAATGAACACAATGATAGCACTGCATTCCAATATTACTGCAGTTTTTGACCTTTGTGCAAATCACATTGACAAAGCCTTCGCGAGCCCAGCGCGACATTTAACAAAAGTTCAGTACTATATTGCGCCAGAGTTGTCAGCAGGCAGACCAGAAGTGGGCAATATGCTCTCTCGCAGTGAAAACAAAGAGAAGACCCACGTTTGGGTCCGTTATCTGGATCGAATTGCAATGCAGCTCTCGTCGTAATCCTCGTACCAGTCGTCCTCGTTTATTAGCTCTGTGCAGCACTGTATTGCTCAATCAGCCCGTGTCTCTCTCTTTCGCAGTCACATGCTCACTCTCTCTCTCTTTCTTTCTTTCTTTCTATTCTATCTCTAGTGTCCAAAGAAATTTATTCTCGCTGCGTCGTCGACAAAATCGCTTGACGTTTATTCATTGATTGACCAATTTAAGCTCTCATGTATTTTCATGTAAGACCTTAAATTATCCAACGTCTTAAAAATTATTCGCATAACGTTTCGATTGATCGCACTTTAGAATTTTTAATTACAGGTAAGTGGATTAAAATTATTAGACTCCGAACTCAAATGGATGAAAATCAATAAATAGTTACAATACAAATTTACATAAGCTGTTGATTGGAGATCATTGATTTCAATGAAAAAGAGTTTCAAATACTTTAATGAGCAAATAATTACGGTTATTGTAATTACTAAGTATAATAATTTTTGTACAAAATAATTACTTTAAATAATATTGCAGGAACATGCAGAAAATTATTTTGCTACGATAGAGCCACAATGAAAAAGTATTTTAAATACTTTAACGATTAAATAATTATGGATTATTAAGCCTACTAAATATTATCATTTAATTGCTCCAAATTAAAACTAATTATTGCACTGCCATAAAAAAATCCAGTACAATAATTAGTACCAATTATCTATTTTTACAAATATTCTTTAATCATTCCTATTCGAATGATGTTTAACCCCGAGTGTAAAATTACTACCCATCACATACTTGGTAGATTTTCAGTGTATCAGAAATGATTAATTATGATAATAAAAATTTAAAATATTATTCTGTAAGGTCGTATGTCTTTATAACTTTATTTAAAAAAAAAAATATATATATATATATATATATATATATATATTTCCTCTTTAGCGACAGTCATTAATGGTCGTAAATGAAGGTACACTTGCATGTATAGATGGAATATGTCGTCTTTAAATTATGTTCTTGTTGCTGTCCGGAGGCAACGATCGCGTTGGCTTTCGCGAAAGAGGGGGAGAAGCCTTCTCGGAGAGTAATAGTGGCTTCGCGTGAGTCTATTTACGTGTTCGTATAATTAAATACATAAACTTAAGCTTTGGAGAGTGCTGGATGGAGGTATAGTGTTACCACTCAGTAGAATCGTGGGTACGTACCAGTCATGTACACGATAATACGGTAGATTCGATGGTCTCGGCTTTGGCTCGTGTATCACGGCTTTCGAATTGTAATTTTCAAGATAAGGCTCTTGGATCTTCGCACCTTTCTACTTTGCTGTACATACTGATTTTATTTCGTTCTATCGTTCTTTTATCCATAGTGTACTTGCATTTTTAGTTACGTGTCTAAAAGCTGAACAAGTGATGGAGCTCTCGCGTGATTCTCCTCGGGGCATTTGTAATTTACTATACGTTAGTAGAATTACCAACAGCGCAAGATATGTAGTGATAAATAGTGATAAAGTGATTTTTTAAAAATATCTATCTGTGCCAACATGATTTTAACAAACCTTTTTGCTGCACGTGCGTTTAACGTGCAATACATACATCACATTAAATAGGCCAATATATTATTTAATGGTGCGAAAAAAATTTTATCCATGTTTGTATATCATTCAGAAAGTGGAACTATATGTTTGTAATATAATTACGTGCGGTTATCGTCATTGAAAGCTTTTTTAAAAAGAATATTGCAAAGATATATAGCTATTATTATTAGTAATAAGATTAAGGTTGTTGACAATATTATCGAAAATTTATTCTGTTTTTTTATATTAGCATACGATAAATATATTTCTGTTTATAATTGGTACATATCGTCATTAAGTCTTGAACCGAAGGCCTTAAGCCTATCTTGGTGATTATTCTGGTCTAAAAATAAGCAATTTGAAAGCTGACAATATAGTTTTAATATATTTATTGGCAAAGAACAAATGCTAAAAATGTGAGAGCACGATATAAACATTATTTGCAAATCGGTTGGCCTCATTTTACGTCAAATACATTATATATGTCCTGACACGTGATTTCTCGGTAATTGCTTGAAGATGAGTATATTCAATCCACCTGTATATATATATATATATATATATATATATATATATATATATATATATATATAAATACACACATTAATTTCATGTATTTCTTGCTTTCCGTATATCTTTTTTTTTACAGACTAACGATGTTATCGCATTGAAAGTTTTTATTTAAGACAACTGTAAACATAGATCGCTCTTATTATTAGTAATAAAATTAAGATTGTTGGCAATATTATCGAAAATGTATTCTGATTTCATATTATCATATGATAAATATATTTCTCTTTATAATTGGTACATATCTCCTAATTAGGCCTTGAGCCTACTATCTTGGTAATTATTCTGTTCTGAAAATAAGCAATTTGAAAGCCGGCAATAAAATTTAAATATATTTAATGTCAAAGAATAAATGGAAAAAATGTATGAGCACGATATAACCATTATTTGCAAATCGGCTGGCCTCATTTTACATGAAATACATCATATATATCTTGACACGTGATTTCTCGATAATTGCCCGTCGCGCAGCAGTAACAAATGCTTGCGAAGATGAGTATATTCAATCCACCTGTACATATAAATATACATACATTAATTTCTGCATTTCTTGCTTTCCATGTTTTTTTTTTCTTTTTTTTTAATGGACTAATGATGCAGACTAGCAATTTACATAGCACTTATTTTCAAGTCCATTACACCTTCCGGGAAGCCAGCGGATAATACTGTGCAGCAGCTACCCAGTATAATGGACATGTCGCGTGCCAAGAACGTACATTGCTGGACTAGCTTTTTCCCTGAACTCCCGGGGCAAATAATATACCACGTCGTTGACATTTATTCAATAAATTGTATCTCCTTCCTATGGAGAATATATAAAAGCAATTCCTCTCGCTGACGTGAATGCAATGGAAAAACAACTTTAACGACTATTCGTCCCGAGCTTTTGACCCCTATTACCCACATAATCTGATTTATCGATCGATCAAAGAGGTGAGAGCTGCGTCATTATGCAAATACAGGTATTGAGGCAAACGTCGGAATTTCTTAACGTGGATAAATAAGTAAGAAAGGGTTTCTTCGAGGGTTCATTGACTGGTTATTAATCATTATCGATTTTGGTTACAAGAAAGGTACTTGATGTTCGAACGTGTAAGAAGAAGAGGAAAGGAAGAGACGTCCGACTGAAATGGGGTTAATACCCTGTTTACCGACTCCTACGCCTCGCTTATCGCGGCAATAACTTATAGCGTGGGTTACTCACTAAATGGCTCGATCGAACTTTAGATATAGTTCTTCGTTTGCTCGTTGCTACGCGAGTGGGATTCAGAGATATAGTTTGTTTCGACCGACTCTACTTGCAGCATCTTTATCTTCCTCGTTTCTCTCTTGTTGAATCTCGTTATCATTACCGAGGCACTTCCGTAACCATTTTCATCACCAAGTTCATTTTTTTTCCTTTCCTCCATATACTTTTCTTTTTATTCACTGGGTTTCAATTTTTTTTAGGTACTCCCGTGTCTCGATATTGTTATTTTTAGGACAGAGTGAAATAAATAAGATCTGTGTTGCAATGAAAAATTTGACACTCAGAGAAATTGAAATGGTCCAAATAACTATTCAGTGATCATTATTTTTTATTAGTCCAGGTGACTATTTTCGTAGTTACATTAATAGTAACGTAGTTAATGTAACTACAAAAATAGTCACTTGGACTAATAACCCGCGTAGAAGAAAAGAATCTTGTAAAAAATCTTTAAAAAAGTCTTGAAAGAATCTTTGACAGAATCTTGAAAAGAATCATGTATAGGAGCCGGAGCAAGATTCTTTCCAGGATTCTTTTCAAGATTCTTTCTATCCGAAAGCGTTCTGAGAATCTTTTAAAGAATCTTGAAAAGCGTCTTTAAGAGAATCGTGAAAAGATTCCGCCCGGTAACCAGAAAAATCGTTGCAAGAATCATAATGAAATTCTTCAGAGGAATCGAGCGAAACCTGTTGTTGCTTTCCCTTGATGTCGAGACAGTACATTTTGGTACGTCAACGAAGGGTAAATCCCTCGTGTATAGTCGAACTCGGGACAGCTTTGTAGTCTTATATACGTTCAGGCTTCAAGTCACTTGCGAGAAACGCTTCGACCGCTCGCCATCTAGTGGTATCGTACGAAACACTGAATTCAATACTCCGATAGATGGCGAGCGGTCGAAGCGTTTCTCGCAAGTGACTTGAGGCCTGAACGTATACAAGACTGCAAAGCTATCCTGAGTTCGACTATACACGACGGGTTTACCCTTCGGTGACGTACCAAAATGTACTGTCTCGACATCCAAGGGAAAGCAACAACAGGTTTCGATCGATTCCTCTGAAGAATTTCATTATGATTCTTTCAAAAATTTTTCTGTTTAATAGACGGAATTTTTTCACGATTCTCTTAAAGACGCTTTTCAAGATTCTTTCCAAGATTCTTTGAAAGATTCTCAGAACGCTTTCGGATAGAAAGAATCTTGAAAAGA
Organism: Ephialtes manifestator; assembly: GCA_963970395.1. Lineage (NCBI taxonomy): Eukaryota > Metazoa > Arthropoda > Insecta > Hymenoptera > Ichneumonidae > Ephialtes > Ephialtes manifestator. Next base: position 795,339 of record OZ019971.1, read on the forward strand.
ATCCTGGAAAGAATCTTTCTCCGGCTCCTGTAGGTGATTCTTTTCAAGATTCTTTCAAGACTTTTTTTAAGATTCTTTAAAAGATTCTTCACAAGATTCTTTTTTTCTACGCGGGAAAACATAATTATCACTGATTAGTTACCAGTACCATCTTAATTTCTCTCAGTGTACGAAATAAAATTTTTTATTTAGGGGTCGTTTAGCAGGTTTGACTTTTCAAGATTATTACAAAAGATTAGAATTATTGACAAGACAAAAAATGAAATTTACTACATAAGTGTACATTGAATTTATAAATTAGATAAATTATATTACAATTTATATACGTGCTGTTGTGAAACTTGCAATAAATTATTAATTTTTCAATGCGCAAAGTATTTAGAATTTAATATATTCGACTTTGATTATTAAAAAGTCGTTGAAGCATTTCCATAAACGCATAATGCAATGATACATTTTATGACTAAAAATTACGACGTTTGTGTATGACTGTACAGATTTATAATGCAGGTATTCGATAACTTCACTTTTAATATACCAGTTGTTTAATATTCAACGACGCGTTTAGAATTTCATAAACGGTTTCTTTGCTTCCTGTACATATTAAGTAGTCTTACAACATATTTTTTTAACAGCGTAACGTTAGTCAACATTTCCATTCAAATTTTAATTAGACGGTAATGAGTCTTTGTTAAAATAATGTGAAATCGTGGAACGAAATAATCAACGTATTGTTAAGCCGTTATCTTATCTTAATTCTTCCACTAATTGCAAAACGTGCAGGATTTATGTGAAAAGAAATTTGAAAAAAAAAAATCTGATAACCTACATACATATTTCAGAGACTTTTGTCTACGTTAAGGGTAATCTTATCGTAAATGCTTCACTAATTACAAAATGTGATGGAATTTTAATGGAAAGGTAAACAAAAAAAAAAAAAAAAAAAAGAAAAAAAAACGTTGACATGTTGTTGAGATTTGGATGTAAGCTCTAAATTGAGAACGAAATATAGAAAAGATAAGCAATCTTAGTTCATTTCAAAGATAATAACCTCATGCCTGTGGGAATATAAATTTAATAATAAATCGCTCTCGTGTCGAGAGCTATTGCTATAATTCCATTAGATTCGATTAATCGATTATCCACGAGTTGGCTCGGAGGGTTGCACGCTTGGTCGAGCAAATCCTTTGGAGAAAGTCGTCCGGCAGGATAAGAGAGGAGGTCTGGAGCAAGGAGGAGATGAAAGGGGGGAACGAGACGAGGCGAAACTTACATCCATCAAATCATGTTCCGCAGTGGCGTAGAATCTCATCTTATCTCGTTCGCAGTTGCAAAGATTTGTCTTAGGTGGAACATACAGCCAGAGAAATCGACCTCATGCATTCTTTTAAAATAAAAAATGGGATCTATTTGAAATAAATTAAATTTTATTCGCATGAAAGAAATTTTATTAAAAATTAATACGATCGATTTGTATCCAGTAAATTATATTTCATCGAAATAAAATCCTATTAGGCCAGTCACCAAATAAATTTCTTCATCAAATACTACCATAATAGGATCTTATTTTGATCGAATAGAATTTACTTTATTTAAATAAATCGTATCGATTACAAGCAAGTTTTATTTTATTGAAATACAATTTTCCTGAATCAAATAAATTCGATTAAAAATTAATACGATCAATTTGTATCCAACAAATTCTATTTCATCGAAATAGAATCCTATTAGACGAGCTATGAAATAAATTTCTTCATCAAATGCTACATAATAGGATCTTATTTTGACCGAATAGAATTTACTTTATTTAAATAAATCGTATCGATTTCAAACTAGTTTTATTTTATTGAAATAAAATTTATCTGAATCAAATAAATTGGATTAAAAATTAATACTGTTCGTTTGTATGCAATAAATTCTATTTCATCGAAATAAAATCCTATTAGACGAGTCATTAAATAAATTTCTTTATCAAATGCTATAAGAGGATCTTATTTTGATAGAATAGAATTTACTTTATTTAAATAAATCGTATCGATTTCAAGGGAGTTTTATTCGACCGAAATACAATTTTATTGATTTAAATAAACCCATCAAAACATTTTCTCTGGGTGTATTGTTCTCGTTCTTTGCTTTTCAACATAATATGTCACTGAGCGGACGCGAATTAATTATTTGACGATTCAAAGATCGAATTGTCGAGATTGCGGGGACGAGAATTAACGACGACTTGTGATTATAATAAATTAGGGGGTGAGCAGCTTGAGAAGCGATTAACGAGAGAGTTAACAACGTGTTATCAGCGTTAACTGACCGCACGAGCTACATCAGAGGATTCCTGCGCGGCGGTGGTCATGAATACCTCGAAGGATGCGTGAGGAATGAGGAAGAAATAAGAAAAAATAAAATAAAATAAAATAAATAAAAAAGCACAACGTTCGGTGGGCTTTATATTCCGGTTTTTGCGGCTAGCAAAACCGAGTGAATTCTCGATGAAAGCGAAGATAATTAAAATGAATCAGGCACGAAATAGATCAGCTTAATTATTATCTCCGCGTAATAAATTGTGTAAAATTCGCGTTGGCCACAGCTGGACAAATAATAAACGTTTGTGCACCACCTGATAGCGATTATATTGTTAACGACCGAACTGCGCAGGGAGAACTTCTCCGTCGTTCCTTATCCGCCCCTCGCACTCCTCTCTAATCCGACTTTTAGTTGCCTATAAATAGAGTTATCTTGAGAATAAAATCCAGACGCGGTACTGCTACGTTCGATAATATAACGCAAGGAGCAACGCCATTAGAAGTAGCAAAAAAAATTAAATAAATATGTAGCCAAGATCGTGAACTAAAATTTCCCAAACTCGACGAAATAATTAATATCGTCAAAAATTTCCCACAGTCTGCGAAATAATTAATAGCGCCAAAAAATCTCCAAAGTCTGCGAAATAATTAATAGTGCCAAAAAATCCCCAAAGTCTGCGAAATAATTAATAGCGCCAAAAAATCCCCAAAGTCTGCGAAATAATTAATAGCGCCAAAAACTTCACAAACTCTGCAAAATAATTAATAAGGTTAAAAATTTCCCACAGTCTGCGAAATAATTAATAGCGCCAAAAATTTCCCAAAGTCTGCGAAATAATTAATAGCACAAAAAATTTCCCAAAGTCTGCGAAATAATTAATAACACCAAAAATTTCCCAAAGTCTGCAAAATAATTAATAGCACAAGAAATTTCCCAAAGTCTGAAAAATAATTAATAGCGCCAAAAATTTCCCAAAGTCTGCAAAATAATTAATAGCACCAAAAATTTCCCAAAGTCTGCAAAATAATTAATAGCGCCAAAAACTTCCCAAAGTCTGCGAAATAATTAATAGCACCAAAAATTTCCCAAAGTCTGCAAAATAATTAATAGCGCCAAAAATTTCCCAAACTCTTCGAAATAATTAATAGGGCCAAAAATTTCTCTCCTTACCCGATAATATAACGCACGAGGCAGCGCTATTAGAAGTGACAAAAAAAAAAAAAAAAAAAAAAAAAAAAAAAAAAAAAAAAAGAGTAACCAAGATCGTGAACTGAAAATTTTCCAAAGTCTGCGAAATAATGAATAGCGCCAAAAATTTCTCTCCTTACGCTGGGGCTTCCCGTAACGGACGTAACTTTCACTCGCATTGTAACCCAGTTTCTCGCCTCTCCCCCACGGCTTCGACGTAGAAACTCTCGCTTTATTATAACGGCTGAATTATTAATTATTACCGTGATTAGAGATAATATCAAAGCATATCAGAATAATATATCGCGATTCGTTCGGGGTGCATTATAATTATTGAAAATAGAAAAAATAATAATTCTATTCAGTTTCCTTCATTACAATGCATTAACTCTCTCCATTAATCATCCGATCACTTTTTTTTAGAACAAGCTCGCAGGTGTGCCATTTGCTGACAACCGGTTGCAGTCTCGTGCGTTTCATTTAGTTTTTTCTATGTAACAGCAGCTCCTTGATGATTTTGATTACCGCCTGTTGCCTTCACGAGTCAAGTCACTTGACTCAAACTGGCCGAGGAAGATAGGTGCGAGTTGATGTGCAGCTCGTATCCGGTCGAACAGGAGAACACCTATATACATGCCTCGGGAACCTGCTTAATCATGCCATCGTGTATTAGGTAAACTCTGCTTGGTTTGGTGCTTCGTCTGGTTCAGACTCGAACAGGCGTTATGCTTCGATTAACACGTAGGAAAAGAGTCGTTGACCGAAACGTTTTAATTTCGAGGTTAAAATAATACGCTTTTGGCATTTATTCACAAAAGCCTTGTGGAATTCTTCATCAACATTTTTTTTAACATTATATGCAATAATGTATTGATCTTTCATCGCCAATTATTTTTCTAGCTCTTATCAATCGCACTTATGGTTTAAGGGGCGGGAGTTAGGTCAAAAAAATTGCTTTTGGAAATTCAATATCATCGAAATCCTATTGCAAATAAAAATACCCAATGCACTACATTGTTGGTACTCGATGAAAGGATTTTTTACTGTCGTCTGACTTGCATATGCTTTTCAATATTATCTTAAGCAAAGTTCTTAGGTTTTCCATTCTGCACATGATTCAGATCAAACTACTAGGCAGATTGAAATGGTTGACGTCTCATTTTCTTCTTCATGAAAAGATACACCGGCTAAATGGAGCAAATGTTAATAAAAGGTTATATTTTTTAAGTGACATAATTATTAATAAATAAATTTTATGCTATTTTCTAAATCAGTGATTAACTTTGCTTTCAGAATGAAAAAAAAAATAGTTTGCTCCATTTAGTCGATGTATCTTTTCATGATGAAGAGAATGAGACGTCAACCATTCCAATCTGCCTAGTAGTTTGATCTGAATCATGCGCAGAATGGAAAACCTAGGAACTTTGCTTAAGATAATATTGAAAAGCATATGCAAGTCAGACGACAGTAAAAAATCCTGTCATCGAGTACCAACAATATAGTGCGTTGGGTATTTTTATATACAATAGGATTTGGATGATATTGAATTTCCAAAATCAATTTTTTTTACCTGACTCCCTCTCCTTAATCGATCGCGGGGAGCTTTGTAAGATAGAAATCTGTTTTTTTTAAATGTGATTGAGCTACATTAATTCGAGAGTGAAACTACTTTATAATCTCGTGATTATAAATATTCAGACCACAGGAATTCAAGATAGAACTCGCAACAATAGGAAATTACAGTTATTAAATCCTACTGAATTTCTAAATTGCTATTCCTACTAAATTACTGAAAATCCTATTGATAATATTTAAAAGCCGTTAAAATACCGCAGGATAAGAAAGAAACATCGACATCGCATTTGTTTTCCATCTCGCAGCAGCAGACATTAAATGCTATGAACGTCGTTACGTCATAAGGAGGTTGTAATTCAATTTAGTTTCTTTTTAATACTTGGCGTCAAGATCTTGCTGTCAGCTGTCGTCGCGACTAACGCTTGAGTACTTATTATCTGTCGCGATTTACATACACGTATGCGAATTACTTATGCAAACTGTGCACACAATTTAAGCTCGCATAAAATCAATATTTTGTTTATCGTTACTTAAATGAATTTTCGTAAAAATAGAGCTTCACTTAGTTGATAGATACTTAACCTCGAATACCGATTCCAGTAAAATCAAGCTTATGACACTAATTTTATTAATAAAAAAAATTATAAAAAAAAGATCTGAAAAAGTCAGCAATCTATAACCATAATTTATTATTACTAGAAAATAGTAATATATTTTGTAAAACCGAAAGTTGGCGTTCCATTTTATTTATTTATCTGTAAATGCATTGAGGAAAATTAATCTAACAATGAGTAACAATTATTTATGTAGTTATACTTTTTTTTAACAAAAAAAAAAAAAAAAAAATAAAAGCTTTAATGTAATCTTAGGGAATTATTTGAATAATAGTCATACATTTTTTTCCTGTCTGCGATTGCGGATTTTTTGTATTGTCATTAATTTCTTGGCCGCCCATGATGATTAATAATTAATGAAAGAATTCGGGGAATTTATTCAATTACTAGATTGTACCTTAATGCGTGGATTCCGTGAGTCTGTGAGAAAGGGTGAGGGACTGTAACAATGCGTAAATTAATGTGCCCGCAGCGAGGATCGATTGTGGCGAATAATAAACCGGGCGGAGAACAGTTGATGGTAGAGGATACGTTGTAACGTATGCACGCATATTTTCTCGCACCGCAATCACGAGTATTCATTCGGATATTGGCTTGATAATTAAAGCGACTATTCAGAGAGAATGATAACAAAAAAAAAATTTCCGATGGTTTCCGGCCTAAAATCAACGGGCGCATATACCGCGTCTATTCAAGGCTAATCGAAATTTGATCCAACATTTGATATTCTACCCTGAGCACAATGCCTCATTTCAATCAGCCATTATATAGTATATATGTGTTTTAACACTCAGATGCATTGAATGCATTGCACGTGAGTGTAGAGGTCATTGGAAGAATGCAAAATCGATAATTAACGCCACTCACCGTCATCGTTAACGATAAGATAGAGGCAAAAAGCCATTTTATTTCTTTTTTACATTGCCACAAATTACCACCGGCTAATATAATAATTGAGTCAGTTAAGCAGATTTTAATAATTTATTTATAGTATAATAACAATAATAATAATTGCATAATACATCATAACACCTCATTATGTAAACAGTACATTGAAAAAAAACTTCAATAGGCTCCAAGCGATAAAATTTATGGGGCCAATAAATTAATTGAATGTTTAATTAATTACACGTACATTTTTTCAACGAGTGAATAGGAAACAGGAATTTAATATCAAACTCTTGTTTTCGTAATAATATATTATTTAGAAAACATACTCAACCGTTCGTCAGATTTTTACAAAAAAATTCGTACAAAAATTGCTGAGAAATATCTATAATGAAATTTAAAGTCTAATATGCTAGGATTAAGGGCTGAGAAAGGGAGTGTAAAATCGATTAATTAATTGAATTGATGCGGATTAAAAGATTCAAGGATTATTGATCTGACACAACTAGTTCGTCTAATTTCTCTGACTTCTTGTTGAATTCGATCGTTAAATAATGGAAAGTACAGATCTGAATGCACGAAAAAAAAAAGAAAGAAAGAAGATAATGTGGCAGGGACAGTGAAGTTCGCGATGGGTACAGAGGGTAAAAAGTCTCTACCCATCGGGGGAAAAGGTTTACAGACAAAGAATCTGTATAGAGATATACATCGAGTAGAAAAGAAAGAAAAGCTGAAGGGAGGCAAAGTCTCGACGAGCTATAAAGTGTAGAGCCCAGGAAAAGGGAGTTAACAAAGCACTCTGGATGTAAATGCCCATCGACGGGGAATCCCCGCAGCCTGGTAATTCTCCCGAGTGTGGATGTAAGTGTGGGTGGGAAAGCAGCAAGAGAAGAGTAGGTGCAAGGCAGGAGAAAAAGCAGAATATGAAATGAGAAGTGCAGTAACAATAAGAAAATGGGAGCTCTTCTCCCTTCAATTCATTCTCCTTCTCTAATGAAATTTAAACAATTCGTTTTATCCTTTTTGTCCCTCATCTTCTCATTCCACTTTTCCTACTTAATTTTCTCTCTTATGCATGTTTCCATTCATTCATTACGCGTTGCTTTCCAGCATCTTTAAAAAAAAATCCACCCTCTTTTCATCTCCTTTTTTTTGCCTTGATGTATAGCGTCGCTTTAATACCGAAAAATGTGTGCAAGTGTTGCATTTAATTTTCGTTAAATCAACTTTTGGCGCTAGAATCGAAATAGGGCTAAAAATGTAAGCATGTTCTCATTCATTTATTACGCGTTGCTTTCCATGTAAAAAAATCTCTACTTCTCTTTTCATTACCTTTTTTTCTTTGATGCACAGCATCGCTTAAATATTGAAAAATGTATGCAAATGTAGCATTTAATTTTCGTTAAAAGAACTTTTGGAGCTAGAATCGAAACAGGACTAAAAAAGGAAGTGAAATAGTGGGAGAAAAATTGAGCATACGCAACCAATGAAATAAACAATTCACTTCACCCTTTTATTCCCCCATTTTATTCTTCCTACTTAATTCTCTCTTTTATGCATGTTTCCATTAATTCGTTACGCGTTGCTTTTCATGTAAAAAAAATCCCCTCTCTTTGAATCTCCTTTTTGCTTAAATACTGAAAAATAAGTGCAACTGTGGTATTTAATTTGCATTAAACCAACTTTTGGAGCTAGAATCGAAACAGGGTTAAAAACGAAGTGAAAAAGTGGGAGAAGGAATGTTATGTTGATTAAGAATTGAGCATGCGCAACCACCATCCAAAGCTTAACGCTTCCCTCTCTTCCTCTCACAACCTTTGATGTCTCGGACCGGTTTTATACTTTTAATTGCAATTAACACTCTAAAAGACGAGATTGCTTTGATACGTTGTCCCTTCGCGCGTTTCCCTGTTCCTCTCACGCCCAACGACTTTCATCAAACGCGTCGTCGTGTCTACATGACGACGACGACGACGACGACGACGACGGGATTGCCAGTGACGAAGCAGACGCAAAAAAATGTATGAAACTACTTGGCGACTTATGCTATCCCATGAATACGGATGAATCCCGTGCTCTCGAGGTGTTTTTGGAAAATGGCTTGATGAGGAGTCACAAAGGCAACGAGAGAGGCGAACAAGAGTGTAGCACGAGGTTCTCGGTTCCAGGATAGACTCTACCCTTGGCACACTGTTCATCCTTCCACTAAGGGTGTCTATAATTCCCCGTAACCCGTCATCCCAAGTAAAAAAATTATATATAGTCCAACATATGAAATTGGACATTTGGAAACTTTATACACTGAAAAAAAATGTTATTGATTCAATAAATCCATCGTTTGAGGGCTGCCAAAAGAAGAATTTTTGAATTAAGTTCTTATTCGTTCAATCCCATTTAACATTGACATAATAAAATATTTTTTTGCTGATTTTAAAGTTATTGCTTCGATCTCGTATGGAATTGGAGGAATTAGAATTCAAATTAAGTTGATAACGCTTGTTTTTGGCAACCCGCAAACGATGGATTTATTGAATCAATGACATTTTTTTTCAGTGTTTATTTTGTATAGTTCATATGAATTTATAGAATCAATTTTTAAAGAACTATATTGAAACAAATATATTTTATATAGAATCGACAAATTTCGCCTATGTATTTATGAAATCCATATAATTTATATATAGATTATATCCATTATGTACAATACGAACATAAATTATAATATATACTATATAAAAAATATTTGTTTTTATACAGTTCTTTAGAAATTTATTCCATAAATTCATATGGACTATATACAAAATATATAAAGTTTCCATATGTCCATTTTCGTATATAGCTTCTATAAAAATCTGTATATATAAATTGTATATTGATTATAGACTATATATGCCTAATTCTATGTTTAAAACTATATCTATTTTTTATACACTCTACACCGAGAGAATTATAGTACTCATTCCCAGATTCGTATAGTAATCGGTATACAAAATGGGAACATGGCATTTTTTTCCAGACACATACTGAGATTTACTAGACGTCGCCCGCTGTACTATTTACACCAAATACGTTAGCAGGCGACGCCTAGTAAATCTTTGTATGTGTCTGGAAAAAAATGCCATGTTTCCACTTTGGATCCCGATTACTATACAAATCTAGGAATGAGTACTATATTTTTCTGTCGGTGTACAAATAATTTTTTTTACTCGGGTTTGGTTGACTACCTAGTGTCGCTAAATACAACAGTGGGCAGGTCCAATATCCACAGAAAATCAACCAACTGAAAGACCAGTGCGGTCCCAACCCTCTACCTGCTCATATAATTGTCAGGACCCAAAAAGGTCTCCATTGTACATCAACGATCGCGATTCTCCTGGCTTGCCTGCTGTTGCTTTTCGTTTGTGAAAAAAAGATTGCTTATAAGTACTCCCGAAACTCAAAGGCCGTGCTGTTAATTCCCCAACTGCTTCTTCGCGGTCGTGAATTATTCTGCAACGAAATTCTTCAAGTACATTGCCCCCCTTACGTCATCAAGACTAATGAATACGATAAACATGATAATATGTGTTTAAAAATACGTTTTGGGATGATATACGTTATTCCCATAGCACGAAGAGAGGAATTTTTTTTCTTTTAAAATTTGAGATTGAGAAATGGGAGAAAAAGATTAGAGGTTAGGGTAAAAAAAAGAAGATATGGAGATAAGCATTCGAAATAAACTGGCTTTTCTGGATATTTTTTTTTTCTGTTTTTTTTTTTTTTTTTTCTTCTTCCCTATCTGAATAGCCCCTTCATTTTTCTCTTACTCTTGGTCTTTTCTTTGTTCCCCTTCTGGAGGAATACAATCGTGCTGGCGCGCGAGCTCGACTCTATGGCTAGTTAGTGGACGGAACATAAATAACTGTGTCGGAAGAATTTTAAGTGGCAATTCGGTGAGAGCCGATGGAAATTTCCCGCAAGCGGTGCTCGAGCGCGTTACGTATTATTACATTCCTCCCTCCCCACCAACCACCGGGCCAGCAAAGCCCAGCGACTGCCAGCAGCAAGCGCCGCGCCACGACCTCTTTTTCTTCACTATTTCTTTCGTCAGGCCATTCAAACTTGGCTATGAATTCTCTCTCTTTATTTCAATATCAGTACCCAAGCAATTGAAAAACTTTTTTAACAATTTTCGCAGCGATGCCTCGCCGCCAAGTTTCAATTCAGAATATACGCAGTGAAACTTTTCTTCCAAAGAAAAATAATCTCTTTTACAATAATCAAGTTTCCATTGTCAAGAGAAATTATTGTTGGTGTTGAAAGGTTCGAAACAAATGAAGCAATTACAATTTCACTGTTTTCCACGAAGAATTAACGCTCATTCGTAATTAAAGCTTTTGTCGATTGAGCTTGGCACTCAATTTTTTCTTCAAGACTTGATCGTCGAGGGGCGAGTGAGATTCTCTCGAAGCAGTGGGACCCTTTCGAATTCTCCGGAGGAACAGCTGCAGATTGCCACAAATTTGTACAGGTGCCACGTCAGGTGTTGCTCGTCGTTATTTTGCATCGGTTTCTCAACTGTTTCAACCATACACTATGGAATATTTCCAAAGCAAACGAAAAAATAAAGTACTTTCGAATGACTCACACAGCGATTATTGGTAACATTAAAAAAAATGAAGGAAAAGAAAAAAGAAAAAAAAAAAGAAAAAAAAAAAAAATTACCAAGCTGAAAGTTGATCGTTTGTGCTGTTGTTACCGGTGGTAGTAACTTTGCAGACGCGATGGAAGTCGGTGAGTCATCCCTCTCCGCCATGATGCACGACGAGCCGATTCCATCCGGCATTGAACGAACACGGCCGAGTCGTCGAAACTTGCAATCTCCCCAGAGATCTTTCGTGGCTCGAGCGCCGTTTCATCACTTTTACGTGCATATAAACCGAGCACGTTGCTTGCAACGGTTTCTCTCACGATCTTGAAAAATGATTTATCCAACTAATTGAAAAACATGTGTTTCCTTACACCGAGAGAGAAAAAGTTTCCTTGCTTCAAAGAAATTTCATTAAAATTCCCAACCTATGAAACATTTCTTTGAAATCAATGAAATAATATACTTGTGCTAATATTATATATTCTTTGAATGATCAGAAATTCAATGACATTAAATTTACTAATTAACCAGTATAGAAATAATTTATTTCTATAACCTGTATATTAAATTTCATTTAATTCCAATAATTATATTATAAACACAACTTTTATGAAGTGTTTAGTATACTGAATATTAATTTTACAACAATTTTTTTTTATAGTTAATTTAATAAACGCGTATTCTCAAAAAAATTGCCAATACTTCACGCGTAAAAATAATTACGTCAAATAGTGCCATTTTTGAGATACGTTAAGACAAAATATCTTAGAAAAATTCAAAGCGATTTTGAGATCAAATTGTAATTTGAAAGATCAAAATCAATTGCACATATCACGTTTACTGTACAACTCAATTAGTACGCTCAAATTAGTAAAAAAAAACTTGTTACTAAATCGATCTCAAAATTGCTTTAAACTTTTCTAAGATTTTTCGTTTTAACACGTCACAAAAATGGCACTTTTTGAGATATGTCAATTTATGATCACAATTTGACATAATTATTTTTAAGCGGGTTTACATTAATTTTCATTAAAAAATTTCTAACATTGCAGCAGCAAAGAATTCTCTCACGATCTTGAAAAAATGATTTATCCAGCTAATTGAAAAACATGTATTTTCTTATTCACATTTATCTTATTTCTATTTATTCTTTTTTTCTTTTCTATTTAATTGAACGTTTCGCTTTCGATCCAATCGGAGACTGCCAGAGCGTTATATTTATACCTCGCTTAACTAGATTCAACGCCAGATGCGAAGCTTGTTTTTTTCATGCAACACCTGTCGACTGGTTTGCCGAGTGCTTAACGTACCTGAGCCCGTCACGATCAACGAAGGCGCCACGAGATTCGTGTTTCAGAAGTTTGGTTTCGAGTTAGCCGCAGCGGAGAAGAGAATATAACGAGGCTACGGGGCAGCACGTGCCCTCACTCACTAACCAGCCACACTTCCTCCCTCAAATGAGGTACTACAGGCCGCGTTTGCTGCTGCGACCACTCGTACCCGTTGTCAAAGCGTTCAACGAGCTTTCAACTAAATCACCTAAACCGTTCACAGCAAAGCAATTAAATCTTTATTTTTTTATTTTTTAGTTTCTAAATAATAGTGGGAAGTAATTATACGTTTTGTTGCTTTTTCCAAGTGTCAATCGGTATCCAATTTTCCGTCAAAAAAATCCCAATACAAATAGCAATAGATTTTTTAATAAAATTAACTTTTGAAACAACTTTTAGATAAATAAAAATGTTCATTTTGCTCAATTCTCTTATTCAAATAATTTAACTAAATTAAGGGAGTGTGATATTTTTAATTAGAAAAAATGCACAAATGTTATTTTATATTGTAAAGCAATTAAATCTTTTTTTTTAGTTTGTAAATAATAGCGCGACGCGATTATACATTTTTTTGCTTTTTCCAAGTGTCAATCGATATTCAATTGACGGCTAAAAAGATTCGAATACAAATATTAATGAAATAATTTTTTAATGAAATTAAGTTTTGAAACATCTTTTAGATAAATAAAAATTTTCATTTTGCTCAATTCCCTTATTGAAATAATTTAACTAAATTAAGGGAGTGTGATATTTTTAATTAGAAAAAATGCACAAATGTTATTTTATATTGTAAAGCAATTAAATCTTTTTTTTTAGTTTGTAAATAATAGCGGGAAGCAATTATACGTTTTATTGCTTTTTCCAAGTGTCAATAGATATTCAATTGACCGCTAAAAAAATTCGAATACAAATAGCAATGAAATAATTTTTTAATAAAATTAACTTTTGAAACAACTTTTAGATAAATAAAAATGTTCATTTTGCTCAATTCTCTTATTCAAATATTTTAACTAAATTAAGAAAGATTAATATTTTTATTTATAAAAAAAAAAAAAAAAAAAAAAAACGCCAAATATTATTTTAGAAAGTTAAATTTTTTAAAATTTGAATGCTATCCATTTCGAGCGAAAAGAAACATTTTAATTTACCACTGCTAACCATTCGAAACTTATATTATTTATTATGGAGTTTAATTAAAGAATAGGTGAGCCTCTGATTTCAGCTTCACAGGTCAAGATCGTTATTTATACAATCTGCATTTTATATTCTGTTAAGATATTCTAAAAGCCGAATTTCGAAGAAAGAAGTTCTATAAATTACAAGCAAAATGCAATAAAATTACGAGGACTTTAAGGATTTCCAGGGATCACTGGAAGAGTGTGCTGCGCAAATTTTAATTCCATCACGTTTCCAAATAATATTTTCCCTTTGCAAAATTTCTTCAACGAATTTAATCGAACTTTAGTAAATATTCATATCGCATATGTTTACCATCTCCCTGAAAATATATTGACTATAGTAACATCTGCACAGAGGGTTTCTGTAAAATTGCCTGGAGGCCAAATTTCAGCCTCCAATACGATATGAAACCGTTCCCAATTTCAAAACGTTGATTACACGATACATACGAGCGATTTCACGTAGTGAAAGACGTGATGCGAAAGTAGGAAATATATTTTACGTCCTCCGATATATGCATTCGCTCGGGGAAACTCTGGAGAATGTTTTTGGGGGCGTAGCTCATATTCCATTTAATTCAGCCAATGCGAACCTTGGCAAAAGTTTCGAGGGATAAGGTGAGCCCAAGAGGGTGGGATTGAAACATGGCGACGAGGTAGGAGAAACCCGTAGCTATAGTCGACTACTTCCTCGGCGAAGGAAGGAACCACTTTAAACTAAGGAAAACAATTCCAATCCAACTTTTTCTTCGTCGTGCCACACAGACTCGCTTCTCCACCTCCGCCTGAAATCGCCTTTGTATCATGTCTCTTTATCTCTCTTGTCTTTCCACTCATCTCTTTCGCTTTTCTCTTCTCCACGTGGCGGGCAAAACCCCTCTGCACCGACTTCCCTTATATTGTCTCGTCACTAAGGCACACAAAGAGATTATTCGACGAAGCACTGAGAAGAGTTAGCTAGGGGAATACCGGAACAACTTTTCTCTACTCGTCGTTGTCTCGTTTCTTTCTCTGCATCCATCAACATTCGTTGTATCTCCTTCACTTAAGTTTAATTTTTTATTTGTTTTTCGTTGTATACTGAAAAAAAATATTCATTATGAAAATTACTATACTTTTGCCGGAAGTTTTAATGCATAAAACGGTATATGAAATTTAATATACGAGTATGATGTAAAATTAATAAAAGTACTGCAATATTAATATATTGCTATAATTGCATAATTACTATATTGCTATAATTGTATATTGAATTTAATGTACCGGTTTTTGTATAAAGATTTCTCATAAATGTATATTAATTTACTGAATATTTAAAAAAAATTATACAATAATTAAGTTTTTTTTTTTAATGAATAGAATTAGTATTGAAAGGTTAGAAACAAGTGAAGCAATTACAGTTTCATTGCTTTTCAAGAATAATTGACCACTATCCTTATATTGTCTTATCACTAAGACATACAAAGAGATTATTCGACGAAGCACTGAGAAGAGTTAGCTAGGGGAATACCGGAACAACTTTTCTCTACTCGTCGTTGTCTCGTTTCTTTCTCTGCATCCATCAACATTCGTTGTATCTCCTTCACTTAGGTTTAATTTTTTATTTGTTTTTCATTATATACTGAAAAAAAATTCATTATAAAAATTACTATACTTTTGCCGGAAGTTTTAATGAATAAAACGGTATATGAAATTTAATATACGAGTATGATGTAAAATTAATAAAATGCAATATTACTATATAATTGTATATTGAATTTAATGTACCGGTTTGTGTATAAAGATTTCTCATAAATGTATATTAATTTCGTGAATATTTTTTTTAAATTATACAATAATTAAGTTTTTTTTTAATGAATAGAATTAGTATTGAAAGGTTAGAAACAAGTGAAGCAATTACAGTTCATTGCTTTTCAAGAAAAATTGACGACTATCCTTATATTGTGTTATCACTAAGACATAGACTGTAAAAAAATCTGTGTTTAAATTAATACAAAAGTGTTGGAAGTTTTTTTGCAGATACCGTACATGAAATTTTAAATACGTCATTTAATTTTGAGGTATGGTATTTCAAAATCGGAAATATTGAACTGTAATATTTCTATACATGTGTATATTAAAAGTCATGACATTTAGAGGAATATTAAAATTCAACGTTATTGAGACTTAATGTAAATTTGACAATATCCATAAATGGTATCCGAGCACTATAAAAAAAATCTTTCTTGTGCATTCAATTTCATAAACCTTAATGTAGAATTTTCATATGAGCGGTATCTAAAAATTCAAGCACACATGTGTTGGAAATTTACAATGGACATAAAAACAATTTTTAAAAATATAAATATTAGTCGGGCATTATTTTTTCACACAAATTATGTCATCAGAAATTGTTGAATATTCGTTTTCGCCACAGAAAATTTTTCGCTTACAATGGGGTTTGAACCTACGACCTACCTACCTAAGTATATCTAACCACGCACGCACGCTACCGACTACGCTATCAACGACTTAGTAATTTTGGATATCTAAATGACATAAAAGTTGTACAACTATTATTCTCTCAAGCATAATCATAATTGACATAACAAAATATTCAATTGATTGCAATCAAAGCGCAAAGTGGGTTGGAAATATTTTCAAGTGAACATAATTTTTGGATGAACGGAATCTTTTTGAAAATCTCGAGAAACTTATCAGAAGTCGATGCTAAGTGGTAAATGTTAGCGATCTAGTGCAGGTTTTTTTTGTTATTGGAAATTGTGTATTAAATTTCAAATCAGTCACAAAATTCCAAAAATTCATGTACATTTTCATGTACTAATTTAGTAATGATTGATTTAGTAAAAATGTGTTGTAATTTTATATCACCGCTTTGGTAAAATCCATACACGCATACTAAATTTACTATGCAACTATATTAATGTTTATTTCGTATAGCGAATTTTGTAAATTTCTCACACTTTTGTGTAGCAAAATCGTAAACATTTTTCATAAAGTAATATACCCATATAGACAAAATTGCAAATACTTTACTTGGTATTTTTCAATAACAGTAACTGTAGTTTGAGTAACTTTGATCTTACATTTAACGAAACAATGTACATTAAATTTCAAATCGGATATGAAAATTCCGAAAATGCATATTGATTTTCATATACTAATTTAGTAAATGATGATTTAATAATCATGTGTTGTAATTTCCAATCACCGGATTATCAAAATTCATATATCTGTATTAAATTTACTATGCAAACATATTAATTCCGATTTCGGATACCAAGTTTTACAAAATTCATACACGTTTGTATTGTCAAAACGCGAACATTTTTACAGTGTACGAAGATATTTCGACGAAGCACTGAGAAGAGTTTGCTGGGGAAATACCGGAATAACTTTTCTCTACTCGTCGCTGTCCCGTTTCTTTCCCTACATCCATCAACATTCGTTGTATCTCTTTCACTTAGGTTTAATTTTTTATTTGTTTTTCGTTGTATATTGAAAATAAAATTCGTTATGAAAATTAATATACTTTTTCTGAAAGTTTTTATGCATAAAACGGTATATCAAATTTAATATATGGGTATAATGTAAAATTAATAAAAGTACTGCAATATTACTATATAATTGTATATTGAATTTAATATACAAGTATGATGTAAACGTAATAAAAGTAACGCAATATTACTATATAATTATATATTGAATTTAATATACCGGTTTGTGCATAAAATCTTCTCATAAATTTATATTAATTTCCTGAACATTTTTTACAGTTATACAATAATTAAGTTTTCTTTGTTGAAAGAATTACTGTTGAAAGGTTAGAAAAAAGTGAAGCAATTATAGTTTTATTCGTTTCCAAGAATAATTAACGACTACCCTTATATTATCTTATCACTAAGACACACAAAGAGATTATTCGACGAAGCACTGAAAAGAGTTTGGTACGAGAATACCAGAACAATTTTTCTGCGCGCACGCATTTTCCGTCTTTCTTTACCTGCGTTGTATATTTTTCGCTTACATTTAATTTTCACTTTGATTTGTTTTTCGTTGGACAGTAAAAAAATATTCATCATGAAAATTAATATACTTTTACCGGAAGTTTTAATGCATAAACCGGTATATGAAAATTAATATACGAGTATGATAAATAAAAGTACTGCTATATTACTATATAATTGTATATTGAATTTAATATACCGGCTTGTGCATAAAAATTTCTCATAAATGTATATTAATTTCCTCAACATTTTTTAGAGTCTATGATTTTCAAATACTTTTTATACTGAGCTCAGGAAAAATATTTCTCTCGAATTAGACCGTGCAAGCATAATGTCCGCGAATGAGAATTGTAAATGAGTCTAGAATATTCACAGTAAAACTTTTATTACAAAGAACGATAATTAAGATTTTATTGTTGAGAAAATTATTGTTGGTGTTGAAAGGTTGGAAACAAGTGAAGCTTGAAGAATTCTAAATTCAATAAACCTCGCGTCAAGTTGAATTTACAATATTCGCAGTGAAACTTTTATTCCAAAGGAAAATAATCCCTTCTACAATAATTAAATTTTCTTTGTTAAAAGAATTACTGTTGAAAGGTTACAAACAAGTGAAGCAATTGCAGTTTCATTGCTTTCCAAGAATAATTAACGATCTGCCCTTATATTGTCTTGTTACTAAGACACGCAAAGAGATTATTCGACGAAGCATTGAGAAGAAGCTCGCTGGTTGAGTAATGGTAGAAATTTTCTCTGCTCGTCGTTGCTTCATTTCTGTACACTAAAAAAAAAAAAAGAAATGCCATTGCTTCAAAAACAATTCGCTTGCTACCAAAAACAAGCGTTGTCAATTTAATTTTACTTCTAAATTCTACAATTTCATAACAGATTGGAACAATAATTCTCAAATGGGCAAAACAATATTTTATTGTTTCAATGTTAAATAAATAATAATAAGAACTAGAGAAAGTTGAAAACACTTATTTTTGGCAGCTAAAGAATTGTTTTTTAATCAATGACATTTTTTTTTATTGTGCGCGCATTTTTTTTTCTCTTACGTTTTCTACATTTGCAAAAAAATCGTTGCTTTTCTTTTGCTTGCATTTAATTTCCATTTCGATTTTTTGATTGTTTGTATATTTTTCAAGTCCCTTTTATATTGAGCGGAGAAAAAAAAGTTTCTCTCAAATTAACCCCTATAAGCATAATGTCCGCGGATGAGAATTGGAAATGCCGTGAGGCACACGTGCGATGAAATACGCCAATTAGAATGCTCGTCACGTATTCACAGTGTTGATCGATTTCTCTCTGTTGCTTAACGTGGAAATATCTGTATGTGTATACACGCACGTACGAGAGAACGGAAAATCGGTGCCTCTGTGTATAACATCGCTATCGTTGGAGATTTCTCGACGTAAATATGGGAAGCACGAGAATGGCCAACTTCCGGTCTCTTTTAAACTCAGTTCAATCTTCATGGTCGTTGTAAAAATAACGTAAAAAGAGTTTGCTTTACGCCACTTTGTAATTCCTTTCGCCATATTACGTATCAGTAAAATAGCTGCTGGATTTATATTTTGGCGCAAATTTTTTTAAATTTAATCACTCTGAGATCTGTACCCAGAAAAATCGGTTTGATGAGTTCATTTGAAACAAATTAGAATTTTATTTGAAATAAATAAAATTGTATTTTAATTCAATACGATTTATTTGAATAAAATAAATTATATTCTATTGAAATAAAATTCTATTTTGCTGGCTAATTAAGAAGAAATTTATTTAATGACCGGCCTATCAAAATTTCGATGAAATGGTATTTATTTCATTTCAATAAATCATATTAAATTCAACGAAAATTTATTTGAAACGAATAGAATTTGATTAATTACAAATATAAAAATGTAAAAATGTAAATTTCTCTCAAACAAATTGTAAACTTCTCTTCAAAAGGTTATAGGGACGGAACAGGCAACGCGGATGAGTGAACACGTGATATTTCTGTTGGTAATGTGTTTACCTCGTGAGGTATGCTTCCATCGAAGCTTGGAACCGGAAATTGCACGTCGAAACTCCCCCAAGTTCTATATGTCTCTCTCTGACTGCCTCGAGTCTCTCTACCTTGTTCTTGTACTTGACTGAAAATCACTTTGGAATGTAAAGCAGTCGAGTAAATTCGATGCATATCTTACAAAAGGATGTTTAAATTTTTTTCGTCATATAAATATGTATTTCAGTATCTCGCGATGTTCCATATCTTCATAATCGTCACGATAATAAATTTCGTAGTGCTCGGAGACGGGCAACGTTCGATTTAAAAAGCAGTGACATTTTTTTTATGAGAACAAAAATAGAAGTAATTATTTTAAACAAATATAAATCTTGAAGCTTTTGCAATTTTTAAACTTAGAATCATATTTATAGTCTCAAGTTTGAAATCAAGTTTGTACTTAAGATCACTTTTCTCATGTTATTTCATACTCAAATTTGAACTTCAGTTAGTAATTTCCTAATCATTCCTAATCATTTAGTAAAAAAAAAATATGGATGATAAATTTTGATTCGACCGACTTCCAGTGGAGAGAGACCAAAAATAGGTTATGAAATCAGCAATAATATTTCATAATCAAAGTCGTCACTATAAATTCGATCCTCAATAATTTCCTAATCAATCCCAATCATT
Source organism: Ephialtes manifestator (assembly GCA_963970395.1). NCBI lineage: Eukaryota > Metazoa > Arthropoda > Insecta > Hymenoptera > Ichneumonidae > Ephialtes > Ephialtes manifestator. The sequence continues at coordinate 815,734 of OZ019971.1, forward strand.
TAGTAAAAAAAAAACAGTATGGATGATAAATTTTGATTCGACCGATTTCCACTGGAGAGAGACCAAAAATAGGTTATAAATTCAGCAATAATATTTCATAATCAAAGTCGGGACTATAAATTCGATCCTCAATAATTTCCTAATCAAACCCAATCATTTAGTAAAAAAAAAAGTATACATGATAAATTTTGATTCGACCGATTTCCACTGGAGAGAGACCAAAAATACGTTATAAAATCAGCAATAATATTTCATAATCAAAGTCGGGACTATAAATTCGATCCTCAATAATTTCCTAATCAATCCCAATCATTTAGTAAAAAAAAAAAGTATGCATGATAAATTTTGATTCGACCGATTTTCAGTGGAGAGAGACCAAAAATAGGTTATAAAATCAACAATAATATTTCATAATCAAAGTCGGGACTATAAATTCGATCCTCAATAATTTCCTAATCAATCCCAATCATTTAGTAAAAAAAAAAAGTATGGATGATAAATTTTGATTCGACCGATTTCCAGTGGAGAGAGACCAAAAATAGGTTATAAAATCAGCAATAATATTTCATAATCAAAGTCGGGACTATAAATTCGATCCTCAATAATTTCCTAATCAATCCTAATCATTTAGTAAAAAAAAAGTATGCATGATAAATTTTGATTCGACCGATTTCCAGTGGAGAGAGACCAAAAATAGGTTATAAAATCTGCAATAATATTTCATGCTCAAATTCGGGACTATAAATTCGATCCTCAATAATTTCCTAATCAATCCTAATCATTTAGTAAAAAAAAAGTGTGGAAGAAAATTTTTTATTCGAACGATGATCATTTCCACCGGAGGGAGACCAAAAATAGGTTATAAAATCAACAATAGGTACAAAAGTCGGTCACAATTTTCACATTTCGCACAGCAAAGAAGACACCAAGTTCTGTATCAGGTAAACAATGTCGAAGAATCCGGTCGAAACCGAAAAAGTTGCGAGTGAGTGACAAGACCTCGAGTTCCCACCGCAACGTTTATCGTATAACCCGCATATGTGTTCTCCTGCATGTAATTTTCCTCCATCATTCGTCACTTGGTTGTATTTCATAGTTGAGACCACACGGCCACGTAAGTCAGTAATACATACTTCGAAATCTAATCTTCGAGGGCATTTACCATGAAATACGTGAGCTCAACGGTTTAAATACGACGTTCTTTCATAATTCGGGGTGTGGGAACGGGTCTATTAAGATAACAAGGAGGATGACGAAGAGAGCGTGAGAGACGTCGACCGAGGGAGGGAAGAATCGACCGAGTATAACATTTTTTTTTTTTTTTTTTTTCATAGATTATCTCGAACAATTTGAATATAAAGTATTTCCTCCTTAGTTCTTCATATATTATACATTTAGGCATATTATTAATATATAGCGGTGCTAACTTGAGAATATTGCCTTATAATTATCTTCTGTATAGTTGATATAAATCATATTTTATAATTGGCTCTCCAGAAGTTATTATTACAAGTCCCAAGTCACAATTAATTGACTCTAATATATTTATATATATTATTTATAAAAAAATTATAAGATTATAAAATTTAAAAAAAAAATTAATTATTATTGAATTATTAAAAATAAAAAAATGTAGCGTTGATGTAGTGAGAAAATGAATAAATAGCCAGAGAAATGTAGTTTTATGTATAGAGAGAATTGTGATCGAATTAATTCAGGTATCACGAGCCATTTAAATCAGTACGAAAGTGATTATTTTATCGTCTCTCTCATGCGCATCTCTGTCCAACTGCTTCTCACGTTGTGCTCGGGGTTCAAAAGCGTTACAGCGCGATTCTTGTTCGAACACCTGTTCGCAGTGAAGTTACCTCGGACCTGGGAGAAGCCGGCGGTGGGTTCTGCTGGCCCTCGCTGCTGCTAACTCGCGTGCCTGCTCTCATGTCCCACTTACAATCACGAGAAACTGGTTTTTCAGTCTATGAGCTCCGCCAGCTCAGTCTCTGCAACAGACTCCACGAGGTAACAAGACCTGGCACCTAACATCATTTTTCTTCGTATCGGACTAGGAAAAACTCACGAAAAATCTTCGAAAATTATGTTATCATTATGAAATTAATGAGAAATAAGAATAGAAAAGGTCTGAAGGATTTCGTTGGCGACATGTACATATATATATTTTTTCTTCTTTACACGGAAAAAAAAGATTAGTTGCCATAACCAAGAAATGAGTTGACACAACCAATCGATTATTCTATTCCCTAGCAACTCCAATGGTAATACCAACGATTCGAATGATTCGAGTGGTAGTCCCAACGATTGGATTAGTTAACCTAACTAATCCAATCGAGAACTAATCGTGAATGGTTGAGGTTACTATTCGATATGGTTGAGGCAGCTAATTTTTTAGCCATTGTGTACAGCAAATCGAAAACGTAGTTGCCACAACCAAACTTTTTTTTCCTTGTAACTTTCATATAGAAGAAGCTTCATTTTCATATACATTTCTTTTTTTCTTTTTTTTTGTTGTTGAAGTTTTCATGTTTTTATTTGTATCTGCGTTCTAAATTTCAGCTCAGTAGATAAAAGTAGATAAAATGGCTTAAAAAAAGAATCCATTAAACCGAATTTGATTATAAAACAAGCACAAAATAAGAGGTTTCAATCGTAATATCCAATTTATTGATGCATTATAAACGTGATATAAAAAAATAATCCACAGCCCGAAATTTATAAACTCAAATAGTATTTTCATTTCATAATGCTAATATTAAATTATTAACATCTAAACGCTTTCATTTTCGATAAAAGTATTACAAAAAACTATAAAAAAATAATTCATAAAAATAATTCAACACGAAATAAAAAGAGAAATATTCCTTTTATCACGATATCCAATTTATTGAAGCGAATACTAATTTGAAAGCGATTCTTTCGATAAGTTGCAAATGACTCCGTTCTAATTCCCACTGGTCGATATGTTCGAGCCGTTCAAATTGAACTAATAGAACGGCTCGAACCGTCTATTAAACGATATCGAACATAGAATGTCGATATCGTTAATAGAATCGGCAATAACTACCACACAAATTGTTAATTCCTCGTTATATGAGATTCTCTTTAGCGATATAAGTATTTCTGTAGCGAGAGTTTGCAACATTCGTGCGAAGAGCCAAAGATTCCGGTATCTAAGAGGTAATGAACTGCAAAAAAATGAAATCAAGAGGTAAAGCGACCTGAGTATAAACGGATATTTCGCAATGTCGTCTGTTGAATATTAGCAATGGCTTTCACTCCACTCGTCGCAATTAACGAGGCCGAAAGTCACATTTGTCGAGTTTCCTCCTCCTTTGCTACTCTCTTCACGCTTTTATAGTCACACTGATGTGAAAAAAATCGATATGAGCTGCTCATGATCGCAGACCTCGACAGTCTGTTTACAGTTTTCGCTATAAAAAACTAAATATAGATCTTCTTTCAACACATACAAACATTCTCGGCACTAACGAGTAGTTTGCGTGACCCCGATAATAATACATTACGTGTATGTGTTAATCTACACACACACAAACAAACAGAAAAAAAATGTAAAATATCATGAAATGTAAAGGACAAAATAGTAAGTTTCCAGGAAGTGCAATTTGTTTATTAATTATAGCTTAGCTCTTCAGAAAATAGGTTGTTTTTTTCCTGGGCACAATTTAATTTTTGTCTATGAAAATAATACGTCAAAGTGTGATTAATTCATTTTTTTCTGAACTAATGAAAAGAAAAAAATTGTATTGCTGTTTTTATAATGATTTCGTAATCGATTAACGTCACTTTTTACTGAGCTCAGCACAACATCCGGTCGATACGTCGATTAGACGCGCTGCGCTTATCTTTAATGATTAAAAGCTTGATTTTTTTATTATTAGTTACAAATTTTTGCGATAAAAACACATAACGAAAGAAATTGGCGTGGTGATTATTGAGTGACGTCTGTTAATTACAGCTCATGCGATTTTTTTAAATATGTTGTCGTTAACTTTTTGTCACTATTAATAATGTATGATAACTATTAACTGGTTTACGTAACTAAAACTATACGACAATGTTTTTGTCTCATATCGTTTTGTCAGCGGCTGGAAAAAATTAATGAGAATGTAAAAATGGTTCCATGGTTTAAAAATTAACAACTTTCACTCACATAAAGAGTTTTGTAGACACTTCAATAAATGATAAGTATTAATTGTTAGCGCAAGTAACTTTTATAATTTGTTAATATTAATTAGTTAATGGAACTATAAAAAAGTAAAATGGCCTAATAATTAAGAACTGTCACGTACATGAATAAAGTTTTTAGCACTTCACTTGAGTAATTAAAAACTCTCGATAGTTAATCCATGCCACGATTATTATATTCAATTTAACTGTTTCGTTCATACCATTAAAAAGTTTAATTAGTTGTTAACTAGCACTGTTAGAAATGTTTGGAAAAATATACATTTTTCGAAACTTTTTATGCTTTTTATGCCGGTGTACGAATTTTAATTAACAATTATACATCATTATTAAAGTTCTTTTATAGAAAATTTAATATACCAGTGAATGCAGAAATAATTCCAATAAAAGTATATTAATTTTCGTAAAGAACATTCTTCATTCGTTCATTAATCATTTAATGTAGTTATAAAAATAATAATCTCGGAGTATGAAAGTTTAAGCTCTTCTAGCTCATTCCGATTTAATTCACAATATCTTAAACCCAAACGATAAACCATTCGCAATTTTTTAAACACATTCGTGTTATGCTCCTGTGAAATACTCTCGTTTATTTATTTTTTAATATTTTTTATTATTATAATTTTTTTAAAAATATTTCTATTGTCACGTTGAGTCGATTTTAGTAATAAATTCAATTGTAATAAATTACAATTTGTTGAAGAAAGTTGGCTCAACGTGATTCTATTGGTGGTACACTAAGAAAAAAAATTTAATCAAAAAAATGTTTGTTGGTATAAATGAATTTTTAGTTGACATAAACATTTTTTTGTTCACCACAAATATATTTTAGACAACTGAATTTAATAATTATTGAAGAAACTAAATATTTGGTTGTCCCAACGAGAAATTTATTTGAACGATGATGAAGCCCAATTAAGTTAATTCAAACATTTTATTTTTTTCTAAGTGTACGTGAAAATCCAGGCACAAATGTTGAGACGAAGGTTCTACGGGTCATCGTTGTCGGAGAATGATAATCACGTCCTTGCATACCTGAGGCACGTTTACCTGCTGACGCTCAAAGCAGTTTTCTAAACGTGCGTCTCGTAAAAGCGTCGCATTGCGTTTTAAACGAGAAGAAGACTTAAATTTTATTGTGTGTTTCTACTCAAAATATTTCGTCGTACTTGCAGGAAAACGTCTGAGAGAAGATATCTCATTCGTGGACTTCCGCATGTCGCACTTACATTACGAGTGTACAACCACCGAACAAGATGAAGAAGAATGTAATTACGAGAATGAAATGCACTCTATCATTCTCACGTAGCTTACTTGAAAATGCATATTGCAGCCAGCAGCAGCAACATGCATGTATATTATGCGCTGAAAATTACAGGGCAATAAACCGCTATTGTATCTAAGAAAGTGTGTATATGCACATTATTTCGCGTCAGCGGCAAAAGCGGATTAACATTCAGTCACCGCCCCTTTGCTCCTTCGCGTAATTCCTTAATGCCTGGAGCATCGAATTTATATTTATTGTACGATCAAACGGCAAGTTTATAACTCTACCATTAAGTTATTTACCAAATAAAAACAACACTGCTACATTCCGAGAAATCGTTTCATCTCCTGACAAGAAACAACTATAAATTGATGGTTGGTGCTCGCAACTGTTTTTTTTTTTTTAGTTATATTCATTTTGTCCAATTATTAAGAGGTTACATTGACGATGGTTATTTCAAAGATAAAATTCAGATTTTTTTTAACCTCCTAATTACAGTTATCAATGCCAAATTTTTTCATTTTCACAGATTATACCATGAAACGAGTTTCGACTTTTTTTACCATCAGCCTTTATAGCTTTTTTTTGGTAGTGAAATTAATATTAAATTTATGAATAAACTGCCCAAACGAAACGAAAAAAAAAATAATTGTAGTAAAAATATCTATGATTTCAAAAGAAATATGACACTATGTAATTTTAACATAAAAATCACTAGATAAAAAATATTTTTATTCTTGGCATCTTTTCATACAACATCGAAGAATTTTACAATATTTATTCTCCCCTGTACTAAACTATCTATTAGTCGAAAAAATAATCCGAATGAAAAGTAAAATAATAAAATGAGCCCGGGTATTTTTCTTTTGGGGTTTTCCTAAGGGTGCATCGAAAAGACTTGACATGACCTGACGGGAAAACGACCCAACAGATGTTTATACCTGGAAGGGTCGAATTTTCTTAGGACGCTTGACGGTCAAAACCCCGTGAACCAATGGCTAAATACTATTGGATAGTAGCGTCGTCGCTTTTCCCCTTTGCCCCGTTGGCTCATGGCCTAAAACTAACCGACCCAAAACCGGTATTTTATATATTTCTCCTTCGCCTAATGTCCAACGAAAAATCAGGTCCCACTCGCGGCTCCATTTTACGACTCGAATATTCGTTCACCAACAATTCTCTGTGCTAAGGCACAATGTACCGTATCGTTTGGTAGGTGCGCATACCTATAGCATATTTAAGTACGTATAGCGCGGAGTTACCTATACCTACGACGTTCATGGTTTACCCGTTTATTTATATATATATATATATATATGGGAAACGGTCGAGTCGTAAATGCATGGTGTTGGCGCAGTTTACCCAGCGACGAACGTTTTATGACAGAGTCATGTCCGTCGGGAGACGCTATGCTTTTCTCCGTGCGGTTATACACGTACATTAGCTTGAAAACTCTGGCTCGTGGTCAAACGATCGTTTACCGAGAGCTAAACACTGGATTTTATAAGTTATGACGAGAAGATTTCAGCAAATGCTGTATTTTCACCCCGTTTCAGGCAAACTCACGGCTTACATTATCCGAGATATTATAATTTAGAGAGCTGCGGTATTATAATTCACCACGGCGAATTATTATGTATTCAAGAGAATAATAAAAAAATAAAAATTGGTACGCCAGACGCTACCCAGTAATAATCGTGCCGCGACGGTGACGAGCAACGTACCTCACGTAGTTACCAGAAAGTTGTTTCGTTTTCATGTGCAATAACACAAAAATACCTGCCAAAATCCAAAATTCGATTTTTAAACGATAATTTTTTATTATGTTTCTTTTGACAAAAATTAATATTTTGTATTCGAGAATAGTTATTTGAAATACAATTTTTAAATAATCAAGATATTGTGTAATATTTTTCACAAAAATTCAATCGAAGTTTCTAATATTTTATATTTCTTACGAAAATTGAATTTTATAATACATTTTTTAAAAAAGGAATTCAATAAATTTATTTTATTTAATATTTTAAATACAAATGATATTTTCGATATTAATTTTGAAGGCTTATTCTGAAATGATTTCAAGTAATTTTCCATGATATTTGAAATATTAGATTTTTTTTGTGTAAAATTTTATAAACTCGCTTTGTTTTATATGATGAAAAAAACGGTTTTGCAAAACATATAATAACGCAGCACAGTTTCTGGTCGTTAATTCGAAACGACGTTCATCTGCATGCGTCGTAAATCCAATAGTCTGCGATCGGTTTGTGACATGCATGATCTACGATTCGCAATGACTTTGCAGTTGGTTCATTGTACGTACCGTATGAGAGGGAAAAAAAGCTAACAATAGTGAGTTCTCGCAGAGGAAAAAAAAAGAAAAAAGGAAAAATATAACGATAGCAACTGGAAATTGCGGGAGAAACTGGTCCACGCAAGTCCGATAAGGGCTCGATTACGATTCTCATCCCAGATAAAAGAAACAATGGCGGACGTGCGCGATGGTTGCGCGGGGGGCGAAAATCGGTGTCTCGTTTTGTAAGAGACGTTAACCGGCTCTAACGACCTAGAGATGCTCCGAGGGCGCGGCCCTTTACCTACGCTACTAACATAGAAATCATGCAATAAGTGCAAAAGCACAAGTGCAGAATAAGGGCTCGACTCAATGGCAATACAAAAGAGGGAGAGAACCATATTGTAGTCGATATGTGAATTAAAAATATCACTTTATAAAACTTGCAAAATTACATGTATTTTTTTCCGTAAGAAATGATCAAAAATAAATTTCCATTCGTACTATAAAATCTATGAAGGACAAATACTGTTGAAGACTCGAAAAAATTTTAACGGCAATGCCGCGAGAACCTTTGGCCACGACGTTCAATGCCGATTCGTTGCCGAGCAAACAGTTTAAACGAGTTGATCGCATTTAACCGAGAAGCGACCAATTACTAGCTCGTCGTCCACCGAATAGAAACAAAGCGGTACAATAGCGAGTCAATGTACGAGTGAATGATAATACTAAGAGGTAGAGAGGTAGAGCAATAGAAAGGACAAAGAACGAGAGACGAACCAATGAGATTTATACACGTCAAATTAAACGTACAAACTTACATCAGTGAGCACTGAAAGAATAAAGAAGAACGTAATGACAAAAAATACGGAAGTAATGCATACTTGCTTCAACAAAAAGTCAATTAAACTCGAAATTAATCGTATATTATTGAAGACAAAAGATGCAGACGATATAAATTACAGAATGTCTTAATAAAAAATTACTGGAATCTCGTAAGATTTACGTGATTTCATAAAATCTCTGAATGCCTTAGCGAACGCGCTATACCGAATTGCCATCATCGTGTTTTCTCGCTTAGACGATAAGATGGCGCCACCTGCGCGGCAAAGAGAAGAATCGAGAGCATCGTGTGAGCTGGCAGGAACGTAGAGCTACAACCTCGACGTGTATTCGGAGCAGCAGCAGCAGCATAGCTTGGTTTACACGCGGTTTTGTCCTGAGTATTTATTACTCGCGAGACTTTGCACGCGACACAAGCTCGTTCAATCGCCATACGTATTTTGGTTATGTTTACGACGGTCAAAGGAAATAGAGAGACAAAAAGGCTGTGTTTGCGAAACTTACCGGCGCAGCCAGGCACGTGGAGAGAATGAAATCCAGTTTAGCACCGGTACACTGTCACAGAGGGTTGGATTAAATTCCGGCTGATGCGGCGATTTCGTGCGTGATATAAACGCTAATCCGTGCGTTGAACACTGGGATGTACACCGCTAAACACTTCTCTTCTTAGCTCACACAAATAATTAAATTATAACAACAAAAAAAAAACAACGAAACCCGTGAAAATCACTCGCTCCGAAAGCGCAACATCGACGAATTAGATGCGCGCGCGGGGCGACGTGCTTGTTGTATCCAACGATGCTCACGGTTTATTCACGTTTTTTTAAAAAGCCGATCGTAACTCGCGTTCACCAAACACCGGGGAGTTATTTTTGATAGATTTGATTAAAGCAAAAGGTTTATCGATGTGTTTGTGTGATTAAAAACGGCGAAAGGGAGGAAAAGAGAGGGCACGAAAAAACGTGGTACGGTAGGTCTCGTGGCCAAACGACTACGTGATTATACGACGCGCACTCCTCGTGGCGGTTGGCGCGGGAATGAACGGAGGGCAGCATTCGAGCCGGTCTCTTGGTGGGGGGTAAAATTCTCGGTGGGAGAAATATGGAGGATGTGGAAGGGGCACAGCGAGCCAGCCGTCTGAGGGGTTACGAATTTAAAGGTGGTGGGAGGCTCGTCAGAGGGGTTGTCGGAGATCGTGTCGTCGTCCCGCGCAACATCGGCCCAACGTTTGTCGTCCTTTCTCATCGTCGTCGTCGTTTTACTCGTTCTCTCGTGCTGTACGCGTTCAGGATTCGCAGGGCTGCCATACAATCCAGGTCGATTCACCAAACGACTCAATCTTCGCATGGAATTAATCGACTGATTTATTTCCAATTAAATTACAGTCAAATCAATTTTTATTAATTGTTAGTAAATTATTTGTCATTCATTTAATTTTTTATTATCTTTATTCAGGAATGTGTTTTGTACATTTGTTTTAACGTAATAGAAATAATATATTTTAATAAATGTAATAAAAATAATATATTTTAATTTCTCTCTACCCTATTCTTAACTAATTTAGTTTTTATTTTATCTCTCGTATCTTATAGGAACTTTTTATTTCACTTTTTACATTTTTTATCGTGAATAAAAATGTACAAAAATCCCATTAGCCTCGAAATTATTGATGTTCAGTCCTGAACTATTATATTCTTTCCAGTTATAAAGGATTTAGGATTTACAGGGCTGCCATACAATCCGTCGATTCACCAAACGACTCAATCTTCGCATGGAATTAATCGACTGATTTATTTACAATTAAATAACAGTGAAATTAATTTTTAGTGAATTATTTGTTATTCATTAAATTTTTCATTCTCTTTATTCAGGAATGAGTTTTGTACATTTCTTTTAACGTAATAAAAATAAAATATTTTTTATTTACCTCTACTCTATTCTTAGTTTTAATTTTACCTCTCGTCTCTTACGGGAACTTTTTATATCACTGTTTACATTTTTTAACGGGAATAAAAATTTACAAAAATCACATTAGCCTCAAAATTAATTATGTTTAGCCCTGAAGAATTATATTCTTTCCAGATATGAAAAAATACATTTTTTGCATTTCTGAAGAAAACAAAGAATCCACGGTAATTATTTATCTGTTTAAATATTGTGAGTAAAGGAAAAAACCGTTTTTCACTAACATCCAAATCAGCTTTAAAAAACGCCATTGCTATTTGCAATATAAAATAGTGTTATTTTCGAGATCCAACAAACTGGAGAAAAATTCCATAGTATTGAACAATAATCGGCTTATAATCGGAAACATAAAAAAATATTTATCTCATTATGAATAAGAACAAATTTTTGTCTCCATAGTAAAAATTTCATATTAGAAACAACAATGAAATGTAAAGCTGATGTTTTCGTTGTTTTTTGCTAAAAGAACGCACGCAAAATGAGATTTTGCGTGCAGAATCTCGAAAAAAACATTGATTCTTTTATTTTATGAAAGGAAAAGGAGCAAAAACACATTATTCTCTTGTATTTTTGACCTTCAAGTAGAAATAAGATGGTAATGATTGTCGGAGGAGAATATAGCGGTAGGTTGAGCGATTCGATATGGGCGAAGGGTCGGAAAGGATTTGACAAACGGGCTGGATGGATTTGACAGGGCTGCGACGGATTATTCCGATTGACGTGGCGGCGATTGGTTCAAAGCTGTCCCAACGGTAAACTGTGGCGAGTGACGACAATCTCGAGTTGCTTTCACATGCATGCACTCGAGTACGATAAATCCCTATCGTCGATTTACACGAAAATCCTGCGGGAGCTGTCTTCACGAACGAACGAAGGGGGGAGGGAGGGCTTGGAGTGGGGTCATCACGACGTTCACTAAATTATGTAATCCACCACTTTTCCTACCCCTCCAAACCCGCACGTTCAATATGTACATAATGTTTATCTTTACAAGAGGGTTCGACACGAGCTATATGGTTCCACCATATAACAATGAAAGCTTAATTAATATTTGAATATACAAGTGACTTGGTAGAAAGATGAGAAAAAATTGATTTTGTGTACATAAGGGCAAGTTCGATGTAATACAAACTTCGTTTTCCTATGTATACACTTTACAAACAACAAGCATTAAGATGTGTGTTAAGGTAATATGAAACACACGGAGGAAGAAAAGTTTTTTACTCGGTCCATTATTGATTTATTTCAGTTAAATAAATATGATTTCCACCCACCCATTTCGGTACCTTTTAAGGGGAGGGAGTCAGGTCAAAAAAATTGATTTTTCAAATTCAATATCATCCAAAGCCTATTGCATATGGGTCATTCCACGGAATTTCGCACAAAAAAAACCCGACCGACTCCAATTTTCGCCTAATTTTTTTATATTGTTGACTATGTCAAACGGAGCATCTGTGAATTTTTTGAGAATTTTATTCTTATATTTCGACGAGCCATAAAATAAAAGGTGAAAGAAATGAAAAAAAAATCTGACGTCAAGTGGAATAATGATATCGACAAAAAGAACTAGGTCAAAATTTTCGTAAGTCAACACAGTTTACGGTAAAAATAATCAAAATAAAAAATAAACATAACTTCTATTTTATTTATGTCTTCTACCAAGAAAAGGTACCATTTCGCTAATTTGGCCCCCTCCGATTTCAATACAAAAAATCACGAATATACTACATGGAATCCCAAACATTTTAAACACAAGCCCAAGATGGAGAACGCATCCATTTTTAAAAAAATATTTCGGGTAATTGATTTTTTAAATTTTCTTCCAATCTTCAATATTAAAAGGATCTTATGTGATTTTTTTCATAATTTTATATGTAGATGTATTCGATTCATTAAATGTAATCGAATTACAAATTTTTTAAATTTTAAAAAAAGAAAGCGATCAGCTGATCCCTTTCTTACTCACTCAGTGGTCGCTCGAGCGTTGGCGTCGCGAGATTCGCCTGGGGTACGCCTGGGGCGTGCGATCAGCTGATCGTCTCGTTACGCACGCAGTGGCCGCTCGAGCGCTAGCGTCGCGAGATACGCCTGAGGCGTATAGTAATTTTGTTATTTTTTTAACTTAATCGGAGAGGTCCATATAAGTGAAATGGTACGTTTTTTTGTAAAAGACGCAACGAAAATACAATTTTTTAAATTTGTAATTCGATTACATTTAATGAATCGAATACATCTACATATAAAATTATGAAAAAAAATCACATAAGCTCCTTTTAATATTACCAATTACATAAAAAAATACGCAGAAGATTGGAAGAAAATTAAAAAAATCAACTAGCCGAAATATTTTTTTAAAAATGGGTAAAATGCGTTCTCCATCTTGGGCTTGTGCTTAAAATGTTTGGGACTCCATGTAGTATATTCGTGATTTTTTGTATTGAAATCGGAGGGGGCCAAATTAGCGAAATGGTACCTTTTCTTGGTAAAAGACATAAATAAAATAGAAGTTATGTTTATTTTTTATTTTGATTATTTTTACCGTAAACTGTGTTGAATTACGAAAATTTTGACCTAGTTATTTTTGTCGATATCATTATTCCACTTGACGTCAGATTTTTTTTCATTTTTTTCACCTTTTATTTTATGGCTCGTCGAAATATAAGAATAAAATTCTCAAAAAATTCACAGATGCACCGTTTGACATAGTCAACAATATAAAAAAATTAGGCGAAAATTGGAGTCGGTCGGGTTTTTTTTGTGCGAAATCCCGTGGAATGACCCATATAAAAATGCCCAACGCACTATATTGTTGGTGCTCGATGAAAGGATTTCTGACTGTCGTCTGACTTGCATATGCTTTTCAATATTATCTTAAGCAAAGTTCTTAGGTTTTCCATTCTGCGCATGATTCAGATCAAACTACTAGGCAGATTGGAATGGTTGACGTCTCATTTTCTTCTTCATGAAAAGATACACCGGCTAAATGGAGCAAACTATTTTTTTTTAATTCCGAAAGCAAAATTAATCACTGATTTAGAAAATAGCATAAAATTTATTTATTAATAATTATGTTACTTACAAAATATTACATTTTATTAAAATTTGCTCCATTTAGCCGGTGTATCTTTTCATGAAGAAGAAAATGAGACGTCAACAATTCTAATCTGCCTAGTAGTTTGATCTGAATCATGCGCAGAATGGAAAACCTAAGAACTTTGCTTAAGATAATATTGAAAAGCATATGCAAGTCAGACGACAGTAAAAAATCCTTTAATCGAGTACCAACAATATAGTGCGTTGGGCATTTTTATATGCAATAGGATTTCGATAATATTGAATTTCCAAAATCAATTTTTTTACCTGACTCCCTCCCCTTAACACAATTGGTTTTTGAGTGTAAATAAAAATTTAATGGGTAGAATGAAATTATTTATGTGTATGAAATATTGTCTTCCGCATTTTTTACTCATTCAAGACATAAGAAGAATTATTAATAACAACTAATTTTATTACTTACTATAATAAAATACTTTAGCTACTTTCTAAAACGGTATTCCAATTTTACAATTACATAATTTTTAACTATGTATAGTAACTCAAAAGATGTATTAAAGTTTTCATAAATTACTTTTTATAAAACAAAGTTTTTCTCTTAATACAACATATAGTAAAATGTATTATAAATAAGATAATAATTGGATCTGACTCAACGTACGTGTAAAACTGTAATAAAAAAATCATCGTAGCTCTGGCAACTATGTAATTGATAGCTATTAATTAATTACGCTCGGCACTAATTACCCAAGTTGTATTAATTAATCCAATAGTTGCAACTAATTGACGTTAGTTGTGGTAACAATTAAATAATTATTCTATAAATAATCTATATCTATAAAAAAATAATCGTTTCAGCTAGCAATAAATAGTAACATAATAATTTGCAAGATTACGACGACTATTTGAAATGTACTATAAATAATGCTTTACCATTGTGCGTTAGGAAAGGATATTTCATGAGATTTAAAAACGATAAAATTAAATACCAGCTCTGTAAGTTATCGTTCCAGCATAACCGAACTATGTTTTAGGAATATACTCGAGAGATCGTGTAAATAATGCCTATATCTCTTCACGTTGGCCCAGATAACGAGGTCTGTGAGTGGTGCACAGTTTGGTGAGGTTTCGAACGTTGTCGGGGTAGAGGGAATTGAAAAAGAAGAACGGAGGGGGCAACTCGAGAGAAGGGGAAAGGAGATTAGTCATGTTTCATTATAAATACCATCGGTGCCACGCAACCGGTCGAGGGGAAGTCAGAGAGAAAGAGAGAAAGAGAGAAAGAGAAGCAAAGACGCTTAGCGAGAGAAAATTTAACCGGTTTTAAACACGAAGGGGCATTCACACAATAATTAAACCCCACAAACGTGTCAAAGCTTACAATGTTTATTAGTCATTACCCAACGAAAAATACTTACTAAGATAAAATATGCTACTTTCACGTCCTCCCACTCGTCGATATCCTTCTAACCGATGTATAAATATATCTCGATTATCCCACAAAAATTTAGTACCCCGAATTAACCGAAGGGGAAATAAATAACAGAAATTTCACTGACAAATTAAAATAGTGGATAAAATGAGCGGATTGCAGACAATTTTTTTTTTCATCGAAACATTTTTAAAAATTTCATTTTAAAAAAATCTCTACGTACTATTACGCCGATTAATACGTAATTTAAAAAAAAAACTTTGGTTTTTTTGTTCTGGGGTTCATTATGTACTTGAAAATTGTTCGCCTGTTTAAGCGTCAACGAAAAATTAACAGCCTACTACGCAGTACTATGAACAGCATTTAAAAAAAAATTCAGTTGAATCATCGTATAATAAAGTTCTGTAAACGAATTTTTCATTTCGCTTATCATTTACTCCACAAAAAATCGTCAAAAATAGGTGTACCTGAAGTGGTGCGACCGTTTAAGATAAAATATGCTACTTTCACGTTCTTCCACTCGTATATATCTCGATTATCCCACAAAAATCTAGTGCCTCAAATACACTAAAGCGGAGATAAATTTAAAAAATCTCGCTGACGAATTCAAATAGTGGATCAAATGAGTGGGTGGGGAGGGGGAGGGAGGGATTGGGGATGAGGCGGAGAAGAAGAATAGTACGTACGGAACTAGTGGCTGCCACGTTGTACAATAAATGGGATAGTAGAAGTAGTAATGGTAGTGGTGACACAGGCAATACACACAGAGAGAATATTCACGTAATAATTAAAGCCCACCCAAGTAAAAAAACAGTATATAGAGTATATAAAAAAATCTATATAATTTTAAACATGGAATTGGTCATATATAATCTATATAAATTCTATGTACAATTTATACATAAACCCAACTACACAGTTGGTCTCATATATAAATTGCATATAGATTGTAACATTAATTTTCGTCTAATACTCGGTATAGAATGAATACAGAGTATATATAATTTTTTTTAATTGAGCAAAAATGTGTCAAACCTTACAATATTTATTAGTCATTATTCAACGAAGTATAGTTACTAAGATAAAATATCTTACTTTCACATCCTCCCACTTATCAATATCCTTCTAACCGATGTATATGTATGTCGATTATCCTACAAAAATGTAGTGCCCCGAATACACCGAAGGGGAAATAAATAACAAAAATCTCGCTGACGAATTCAAACGTGGATCAAATGAGCGGGTGGAAAGGGGGAGGGAGGGGGTGGGATTGAGGCAAAGAAGAAGAATACGGACGTACGGAAGTAGTGGCTGCCACGTTGTACAATAATTGGGGTAGTAGAAGTAGTTATGGTAGTGGTGGCACAGGCAATACACGCAAAGAGAATATTCATATAATAATTAAAGCTCACCAAGGTAAAAAAAATGGTATATAGAGTATATAAAAAAATCTATATAATTTTAAACATAGAATTGGACATATATAGTCTGTATAAATTCTATGTACAATTTATACATAAACCCAACTATACTGTTGGTCGCATATATAAATTGCATATAGGTTGTAACATTAATTTTCTTCTAATATTCGCTATAGAATTAATACAGAGTATATATCATTTTTTTAATTGAGCAAAAATGTGTCAAACCTTACAACATTTATTAGTCATTATCCAACGAAATATAGTTACTAAGATAAAATATCTTACTTTCACGTCCTCCCACTCATCAATATCCTTCTAACTGATGTATATGTATGTCGATTATCCCACAAAAATGTAGTGCTCTGAATACACCAAAGGGGAGATAAATAAAACAAATTTCGCTGACGAATTCAAACAGTGGATCAAATGAGCGAGCGGAGAGGGGGAGGGAGAGGGTGGGGGTGAGGCAAAGAAGAAGAATAGTACGTACAGAAGTAGTGGCTGCCACGTTGTACAATAAATGGGGTACTAGAAGTAGTTATGGTGGTGGTGGCACAGGCAATACACGTAAAGAGAATATTCACATAATAATTGAAGCTCACCAAGAAAAATCTATATAATTTTAATAAATTCTATGTACAATTTATACGTAAACCAAACTATATTGTTGGTCGCATATATAAATTGCATATAGGTTGTAACATTAATTTTCTTCTAATATTCGTTATAGAATTAATACAAAGTATATATAATTTTTTACTTGGACAAAAATGTGTCAAACCTTACAATATTTATTAGTCATTATCCAACGAAATATAGTTACTAAGATAAAATATCTTACTTTCACGTCCTCCCACTCATCAATATCCTTCTAACCAATGTATATGTATGTCGATTATCCCACAAAAATGTAGTGCCCCGAATACACCGAAGGGGAAATAAATAACAAAAATCTCGCTGACGAATTTAAACGTGGATCAAATGAGCGGGCGGAGAGGGGGAGGGAGGGGGTGGGTGTGAGGCAAAGAAGAAGAATAGTACGTACAGAAGTAGTGGCTGCCACGTTGTACAATAAATGGGGTACTAGAAGTAGTTATGGTGGTGGTGGCACAGGCAATACACGTAAAGAGAATATTCACATAATAATTGAAGCTCACCAAGAAGAATCTATATAATTTTAACAAATTCTATGTACAATTTATACGTAAACCAAACTATATTGTTGGTCGCATATATAAATTGCATATAGGTTGTAACATTAATTTTCTTCTAATATTCGTTATAGAATTAATACAGAGTATATATAATTTTTTACTTGGACAAAAATGTGTCAAACCTTACAATATTTATTAGTCATTATCCAACGAAATATAGTTACTAAGATAAAATATCTTACTTTCACGTCCTCCCACTCATCAATATCCTTCTAACCAATGTATATGTATGTCGATTATCCCACAAAAATGTAGTGCCCCGAATACACCGAAGGGGAGATAAATAACAAAAATCTCGCTGACGAATTCAAACAGTGGATCAAATGAGCGGGTGGAGAGGGGGAGGGAGGGGGTGGGCTCGAGGAAAAGAAGAAGAATAGTACGTACGGAAGTAGTGGCTGCCACGTTGTACAATAAATGGGGTAGTAGAAGTAGTAATGGTAGTGGTGGGACAGGCAATACATAGGCAGAGTGAATACCTATGTAAACGAACGAAGAGTTCATATTCTCGTTATACCGATAGGTATTGTGAGCCCGAGGAACTAGGACGGTAGGAGAAGGAGGAAAAACGAGAAGGAGTAGGGAGAGAGGAAGAAAGGTAGGAGGAAGAGGAACAGGAGTGTGAGGGGCGGAAAAGAGAAAGAGAGAAAGAGTGAAAGAGAGAGAGCGCACCACGTTATTACGTTTTCACGTAGACGCGGTCATGGGAGGGCTTTAATTTCAGAAGTATTCAAATTTATTTAAATCCAATTTCCTCGGCTTCCATATTAAATCCGTTGTGTCGTGGTTTCTCCTCTTTCTCTCTTTCTCCCTTTATCTCTTTCTTTCTCTCACTCTTTCACTCTTCTCATTCCCGCGAGTACTCTCACGACTTTCCCCCCTTCGCTCTCTCCTCATTTTCTTTCGCTCTTTCTCGTCACGGCATAACCATGGACGACCCCGAGAGCAGCACTTTCTGCTTCGGGACTCGATTTTCTCTCCTTCTCCCACTTCGCCACCCTTTTATACATCGCACTCACCCCTTTCACTCTATTTCTCCTATTCGCTGTTTCCCAACATATTCTATTATCGTTTGTAGCCGAATTTGTGTATGTGCTCGCGGGTATTTTCCGACTCTCGTGAGAAAAGCCTTTTGCTTCCCTTCGGACAATGGAATTTTAACGATACTTAGTTTATGCATTAATGCAAAAAAAATTATGGCCCGGAAATACATTGGAACAACGTAAACTAATATAAAAGATGAGATTATATTTATCAAATTTAATATTAAATATTTAAAAAATTAAAAAGCGTTATGAGGATTATATTCACTCACAATAGGAATATATACACTGTAAAAAAATCTACTTGAAATTTAATGTACTTTTACTGGAAGTTTTAATGCATAAACTAGTATATTACATTAAATATACAAGTGTAATGTAAAATTAATGTATGGTACAGCACATTCAATAGTTTACTTGAATTTTAATAATTTGCTTTAATTTTACTGGAAAGGTATATGAATTTTATGCCACAATTGTATATTCAATTTCGATTACGAGTCTATGCATGAAAACTTCCAGTCTTTTCTAACAGTGTAGAGTTTCCCGGTAGGTAGAACAGGGCCAATTCCAGGTCCAGTAATGGCTCCAGATCATATTTTATAAAAAAAACTATAACTCATGCGGGTAAAAAAAAAATTAATTGCAACTTTCCATGAAATTTTTTGAATTTTCTTTTGCTGAAAACATCATCAATTTCCGTTGAGATAACTCAACCATATATTGAACAAAGTCACCGAACTAATCTGTCTGTTAATCACATCAACTCAAGTTGCATGAGTTTTAGCCTTGAAAAAAGAAATTAACGCAAAAACCATAACCAACTTAAACTATCTTTTAAATAAATTTCAATAATTTTCTGTATTATTTTCTCTATTGTATAATTTACATTGAGCCGACTAAAACTTCCAGATCCTATTTTATACAGAAACTATAGTTTATGCAAAAAAAAATAAGTTCTAACTTTCGATGATATTTTCATAATTTCCTTTTGACCAAAATAGTAGCAATTTCTGATGAGATAAGTCAACCACATATTGAACTCAACTTAAGTTAAAGTTGTATGTGTTTTAGCCTTCAATAAAAAAAAGAGTAAAAACCATAACCAACTTAAACTATCTTTTAAATAAGTTTCAATAATTTTCTGTATTATTTTCTCTATTGTATAATGTATATTGAGCCGACTAAAACTTCCAGATCCTATTTTATACAAAAACTATAGTTTATGCAAGCAAAAAAAAAAAGTTCTAACTTTCGATGAAATTTTCTGAATTTCCTTTTGACAAAAATAGTAGCAATTTCTGATGAGATAAGTCAACCACATATTGAACTCAACTTAAGTTAAAGTTGTATGTGTTTTAGCCTTCAATAAAAAAAGAGCGAAAACCATAACCAACTTAAACTATCTTTTAAATAACTTTCAATAATTTCCTGTATTATTTTCTCTGTTGTATAATCTATATTGAACCGACTAAAACTTCCATATTCTATTTTATACAGAAACTATAGTTTATGCAAGCAAAAAAAAAAAATTCTAACTTTCGATGAAATTTTCTGAATTTCCTTTTGACAAAAATAGTAGCAATTTCTGATGAGATAAGTCAACCACATATTGAACTCAACTTAAGTTAAAGTTGTATGTGTTTTAGCCTTTAATAAAAAAGAGCATAAAAACCATAACCAATTTAAACTATCTTTGAAACAACTTTAAACAATTTCCTATATTATTTTCTGAATTGTATAGCGGATAGTGAAATGGGATGGAGATGATTCCATTCCCGGTCTCATCTCTGCCGAGTCGGGCTGACGTAAACGACGTCAGCGTAGAAGCCCAGGCCAATAGCATATCTCGCAGCAGAGTAGCAGCAACAGCAACATCACTAGCGGCATCAACAGCTAACACGGAGGCAAATTCGTGTTTACGAACGCTCTTCGTGATACGGTTAGCCTTAGGAATAGATAAATAATCTTAATTGGCTGGGCCCGGAGATCTCCCGATCTTAATTGCGCCACTTGATAAAGCTGCCCCGCGCCACCCTCGCAAACTGCCTTCACCCACTCGCAATGCGCACACCACTTTGCTCTGGTTCGTATACACAGAGCGAGTCACTATATTGCTACTGACTAAGAGAAACATAAACGACCTCCGCCGATTCACGCTCTCCTTCGCTCCGGCACGTTCGCTTTCGTTTTTCACCGAGTTTCAGTGTTCACAATCGATAGTTTCGATCGATTACGCTTTGCCGAGAGAAGAAACGTGCAGCAACGTCTACGAATAAGTAACGCCGTCTGTTCTATAAATCACAAGAACATTACGAAACTGAAAAGTGATGAAATAAGGAAATGTCGAATCCATTTTTCTCCTATTTTTATTAATTTTTCAAAATTTATTTTCTTTTATTTTTCATTAATGTCGAGACCTACTTTATCTGTATGAAAAAGTAGTGTACATCCAAAAATATTTATGCGGATATGGAAATATTTAATGCAATGCGTTGTCAATATAAAAGTCTACGAATAAGTAACGCAGTTTGTTCTATAAATCACAAGAACATTACGAAACTGAAAAATGATGAAATAAGGAAATGTCGAATTCATTTTTCTCCTATTTTTATTAATGTTTCGTTTATTTTATTTTATTTTTTATTAATATCGAGACCTATTTTATCTGTATGAAAAAGAATTGTACATCCAAAAATATTTATGCGGGTATGGAAATGTTCAATGCAATGCGTTGTCAATATAAAAGTCTACGAATAAGTAACGCTGTCTGTTCTATAAATCACAAGAACATTACGAAACTGAAAAGTGATGAAATAAGGAAATGTCGAATCCATTTTTCTCCTATTTTTATTAACGTCGAGACTTACTGTATGTGTATTAAAAAGTAGTGTACATCCAAAAATATTTATATAGAAACGGATATAGAAATGTTCAGTGCAATGCTTTATTGTCAATATAGAAGGTATGAAATATTTTGCCGCTTTATATAACGTTTATGTATATATTTTATCATCCTCGAATATGGATACTTGACTTTTGTGTTGGTATCGACTTTGCAGGGGATCGAGTTGAATCTATAAGATTATCTTTATGATATATTGTTTTATTGACAGTCAACTGATAAGTACGATGAGGAATTTGTAATTAAAGAGATGGAATGAAAAAGATTTTTTTACGTAAAATATTTTTAAGCGTTTTGCAATTTTTATTTCCGGTTATACGTAAAATATAGTCAACAATACTTCGAGACAAGTGATCTAGAAAAAAATGGCCATGTTTGAATGCAAATTTTAATTTAATGCATATTTATATTAAATCCATAGAAGATTTTTAAATTTGTAGTGCCAAGTATATCAATTTTCATTCAATGTACGTTCTTTAAACGAAAAACGTGTTGGAAGATAGTTAAATCTTCAATCACGAAAATTTTGTTGATGTAATCCTAAAAAAAAAGATATATCTTTTACTCAACCGGTGTAGAATATTTTCGGGAATAAAACGAGACCTTGTAAAAAGTAATTCATCGAGCGATTTATTCTGAATCTCGCGTAGAGTAGAAAATGTCCAAAACTGGTTTACGAGAGAACGGGTTAACGTAATCGGGTCTGACGGCGACTATAATATTCTTCATTCCAGCTCTCAAATTACAGATTTTTAATCATATATTATACCTTGAATGAAAAACGTTATAATAATTTTGGTTTCCTGGCTGGCTCTCTCCCCTTAAAGAGGAGAAAAATGGTTTTGAATGTTGAAGATAAGAGCTCGAGACCTGCAACTGTATGAGGTCACGCTACTTGGCTCGAGATAACAGGTGCTACGGTGAACCAGCACTGACGACGGGCGCCGATAACGTCCAACTATCTTCAGCTTTTCAATCTACTAAATATACACATAGAAACGTCTCATAGTCTCTAGAATTCTTTATGCTAAAATATTAAAGTACAAAGCTATCTAACGTTGGAATATTTTAAAAACTGTCCAGAGTAGATTGTCGAGTAGAAAAGATATTAATATCAGTCAGTAAAAATTAATAACAAAATTTAGTTCAATCAAATGAGAAGAATTGTATGCAGGAATTTCATCAATTTAACTAAATGATTTTTTCGGTCGAATAAAGAATTTAGTACACGGAGAGAAAAGTCTGTGTATAGCTACGCGGGTTCTGTTATTAATCACTATAACTTGCGTACCGCGGTGACGCAAGGGCTTTATCAAAGTTGTTTCTATACACCTAGAAGCTTTCACAATGTGTATTGTAATCTTTCCGATTTTGCTTTAGTACCATGCTCATTATTTCTATATTAATGTTTCCAACCGAAATTTTACTTATACGTATACGTATGACAGTATTCCCTTTTTATATAGGAACAATTAGTAAATTTTTCGTACTATTTTCAATATGATACAGGTATTAATTATGGAAGGATTTTCTATGCGTTCCCTTAAATACATTTAAGGAAGGGTAAATGTATTTAATATGCTTTGCAAGTTAGTGTATAAAAAAGTGCACATTTCTAAAGACGCCATCATATTTTGTAATTCAATTTTGTTTCTCTGACTGTTGTGTTGAAACACACTGGCCAAAGCAGGTCGATAAGTCAGAGTTGTAACTTATCATATGACAACTCGACCAAAAATACAAATATTGGGCAGCTTCACTGCCATGTCTTCGATGTCCCACGAAAGACACTTTTGGGCAGTGTTGTTCGGAAGGCCAAATGAGCGGTACTAGAAGCTCGTTGCAGTAGGTACTAGGTGGTACTCTCGGGGAAAAAATGTACTAAAACGATACCGACTGGATATATGGCGCGAAAATTTAAATACATTTTTTATTTAAATTGCTGAAAACAAAAATAAACGAAGATAGCATTGAATATTAATAGAATTGCTATTATTATTGCATAGATATTCTCTTTTTTACCTTTACTTATTGAAAAGCTTGGATAATAATGACTTAGTAACATTAAAAACGTAGTCTTCAAAATACGGCTTTGACAAGTTCCACTCTTAGTTAGTGGCTGATTTAGTAACAAATCACTGCATCGTCACCGATTGACAAATCCTCGAGGATGCTTATTCGGTACTAATGTTCGAAAAACTGTTTTCTGCATCATCTGCCGATAATTACGGGTAAAATTGACAATCGGTAAGTGCTGAAATGCAAAAATGTATTAAAAAGTAGGGATAAAGTGCGTACTAGAAAAGTGGTACTAGATTCGTCAAGGTGGTGCTGTGGTACTAAATCAATCCGAATAGTACTGGATTCATACTTTAGTACTGACAGGAACAACACTACTTTTGGGCGAAGAGTCAGCTACTTATATGCACCGCCGTAGATCTTTTCGTTTACGAGAAAAGTCGTGATTATTCGCCATCTAGCGGCTGAAAACTCACTAAATGTTCTTTGGGTTTGTTTACTATGTAAATATGACAAGTCAATGTTTCTTATGGTGTATAGTAATTACAACATTTCTTATACACTCTAGATTCACAGTTCTACTTATTTGTGATGTCGCTAGATGGCGAATTCGTGTACCGATTCTCGTAAATGGAAGTGACTACGGAGGCGCATATAAGCGGAGAGGTTTCATGCCGATTCGTCCTGTGGCATTATACCGCGGGGCAATATATCGATTTTTTGTCGCTCTCTTCGGGTCGTTCTAAAATAGTAACGACCCAGCGCTTTTGAAGAAAAGAAAGACTTAAGGTAGTTCTGTCGGTACGTCGGAGTCATAAATCTCAGAGTCTATATGACATTAAAAAATAATCATACGCATGCACTTTGACTGCCTCAATAGTAATATCAAAAATAATCGAGAATCCTTCGAAATTGTCGTAATCAAATTAAAACGATTATTTGTAAATAGTTGATATGTTTAGTGCGGATTTGACTTCATTTTTACGATAATTAGGTTAGGAAACGTCATTTGGCCCGGTATCGTGCACTTTGACCTTGATTCAATTAAACATTATTCCGGAGACTTCACCTTTTTTCATGATGCATCAAGTCCTGAATGATTTGCGAATCCGTAGTACTTTTCATTTTTTCTCTATCTTTGATCTAAGTATGTTAATTTTCGATTTAAAGATCAATTTTTCCAGCCCTCCCGTTAGCGCCGTGTAAAAAAACCGATTTTCAAGCTTTAATTGTTCATTCAAATACTCGGTAAAAGCCTTCAAGATTTTGTGCAAGTAAAATTTAATAGCTAAATTACAACATGTCAAAAGTTCATGCATATGAGTTTGGATTGCCTTCACGACAGAACTACCTTAAAAAAAAACTCAAACAACAAACATATGCTGTTAGGGAAATTTTACATATGTAGTGGATGAATAAATTCGCGACGTTATCATTAACCATGTTCTTATTTGCGAATCTAAAAAATCCCTGCATGTTGATAATCCCAAAGCAGAATAGGAAATTAATACTAATCGACGGTAATAAGTCCCATGTAAATGAAGATTACTCCAATGTTTTCAGCTTTCAAAAAGATACAGACACAACGGATTACTATACTGTTAAAGAATAAGTCATTGTTGTAATCAAGCAAATTTGGGACGATTACTATACGTATCGTAAGCTGTAAGTTGTTTAGACGAGCTTTTACATTAGAGCCCATGTGCCACCGCCGTACAATATTTTCTCCGAGTGGCAGCTATATTCGCGGATCCATTTCTCTCCGTGTAGCATCAATCAGAATTTTTTTCAATAACCATTATTCTATTAGGGTTGATTCAAATAAATAAATATGGTAGACATCGATACATTTTACATTTCAATGAAATACATATATGTTTTATGGGAAGCAAATTTTAGTTGATACAAATAAAGACAAATTTAATATATGAATTTAGTCACGTTAATTAGGCTTTTTTTCTCAGTGTACGAAATTACGGAAATTAATAAAAGGAAAAAAAAACAACGATATAAAGGGAAAAAACATAAATTCAAGTTTTTATTACTTATGAGCGTACTTTTGTACCTTGAAAATAATGAAGTCAACAATCAGTCATTCTAATAATGATTCTGGTTAAGGAAAGATTAATTGGTCGTGGAGATCACGAGAATACGATAAGAATAAGATCGCTGTGGAAGGTCGCAGCTATTGGTCTGACCCGAGATAGCAGGTGAAGGTTTGCGTGGCAACATTCGATATATCCCATTCTTTTTCGGAAGCTTTATATCACAGATAAAATTTGTAGGGCTTTCCCATACAATCTTAAATTAATCTGTAAACTAATGGCTTCGCGAGACATAAAAATCATAAAAACAAATTTACGTTGCGATTGAAATTTTTTTACGACGCTATAAAAAAAATCTCGCGTTAAGAACAATAAATCAGAGAGTTTCACAGGTGCATTTTTATTTTGGTAGCTTAATTTATCAAATACTTTAATTTATTTTCAACTTGTCGTAATTTGTAAAGTATTCTCAAGAATATTCAAAATATATACATGAAATATAACACCGATGAGGATATTCAATTTATATACGTCGAATTCTATATACTTAACATATATTTTATATATTCGCTGGATATATCCTGAAACTAAAATTCTCCGGTAGATGAATAAAAAAAACTGAATATCAATGCGACTATTTCTTGAGCTATCTAACAACTTCCATTTTTCATCCCAGGAACTAATGTGGAAAAAATAGAAAACCTTTTTGAAAGATAAAGTGTTTCCCGAGCTGAAATATAAAATGCGATTTAGTAGCGTAGGAGTTGAAAGCTTGCGAAATATTGATTCACCGAGCAACGAAGCGTGTTGCTCAACACACAAAAATCACGTTAAGTGGCAGATATTGGTAATCAAAAATTCATGTGTTAATCATATTGGCTCGCAATGATAAATTGCCCAAGAATGTTCATTGCCAAACAGCAATAATAACAATAATAATAACAACAACAATGATAAATTGCGAAATATTAAATGCAATATCGAATATAGTTGCGACATTTCGGCCTTGATAAACAACACATCTAAATATTTAATTAAAAACCAACGAGATTTCAGATAAAAGAAAGATTAGGCGATGCGTGAAAGGAGTTCTTTGTATTCATCGTCTACATTGTTTATTTATTAAGAAACATGAGTACATGTGTAAATACGCACGTTACGTCATACGCGGACCGATAATATCGTAAAACAAGCTTCGTTGTCCAATCGATAATGTAACATGCACTTCTCACAGCCATAATAATTGCTTGCTACGCCGGAATTTCACGTGCTTGCTACAGGTTATTAAACGAAGCTAAATATAGGAATCGGTCTTCGAGTATTTCATCTCGAATTACGTACATGTGCAATATCGGTTACGGCGTGCATTATGTAAAGCACCCACGCTCGTTTTATTGCGATGAAACAAGTACCTCACGGATAAAATCTTTTTTTTCCCGCTCTCCCCTCAATACTGTATTATAAATGTAATATAATACTGCTTAAAACAAATTCTTTTCGTCACATTGCAGATTCTCGTTCCTCATTCTAGAAATTCTTTTCTGCAAGTGCTGCGCAACAATTTACATTGAAAATTGTTATAAATGGTTCAGGCAAACGACATGAAAAAAAGAATATACGAATATCGGACTTTTCGTCGCGAAATGTATTAATCGTAGATCAATAATACTGCTTAAAACAAATTCTTTTCGTCACATTGCTGACTCTCGTTCCTCATAAGGTAAACGGCCCAGTTTGTGACACCTTTAGAGCAGCGGGGTCGATTTTCTGTTATTTACAGATGCGTGATATTGTTAAACTGAAAATGAACGTTTTCAATTTAACAATAAACAGATTAGACGATTCTTCAAAGGCAAAATGTTGAGAATATTAATGAAAACATTATTTAAATATTGCTCGTCTACTGCCGGGGTTCCTGACCCTGCAGAACCACTCATGTCGTAGCTTGTGACCCTCGCGTGTATCGGGTTTGTGACACTGACGCCGTAGGTCCTGACCCCCGCGTGTACCGGGATTGTGACACTCACGCCGTAGATCCTGACCCCCGCGTGTACCGGGTTTCTGACACCTATCCGGGTTTTTCGAACTCCTATTTGGAAAAAATATCGATAATTAAATGAAAACCGAAACCATAATAACGTTAAATGTTGAAATTTATACAGTATTCAATCCTAACCTAATTTTCAGCAACAAGTAAAAATCGTAAATATTGAGAGGGTCAGCAACCGCGTCAATAACCACAATTACATTGGGAGTTATTGACCCTTTGAGTTTATGGAAAAAACTAATCAATAGCTTAAGTATTCTATTTATTATCGATAAAGCTGATTATTGTGATCATTTTCATATAATTGTTATGTTGTATTATACTTACTTAAGAATGGAAACGATCAAATATGCGACTGATGTAGCTAGTGAGCTCCGTCTAGGAATGGCGGTTCGAACTCACTGAGACGCAATACCATGGCTTTCACCGGTGAAATGTATTTCTAAATAATTTTTCATGAAATTTGTTTATTGTAGAAAAAAACTATTAAAAAAGCTCTTTAATTTGGCGATAATAAGGTTATAATTCGATGTAAATTACATTTATGACAGTGTAAAATAGCTATCGGGCGTCACAAACCGAGGCAGGGTCACAAACAGGGCCGTTTACCTTACTAGACATTTTTTTTTGCAAGTGCTGCGCAACAATTTAGATTGAAAATTGTTATAAATGGTTCAGGCAAACGACATGAAAAAAAGAATATACGAATATCGAACTTTTCGTCGCGAAATGTATTAATCGTAGATCTGTTACATTTTTTTTTTGGGCCATCATGTCCAATTTTTTTTTACGTCCCTGATAATAGTTTAAATATTTTCCATAAAATTATACGCATAAAAAAGAACGGATCAGTAGCAAATGGTAACGGTTACATAAAAATCTACATTATTTATGTTTTTTTTTTTTTCAATTTCAAAACTTCTCCACTATTTAAGAGCTACTTATAATTTTCAAAATATATTGAATTAAAAAAAAAAAAAACAAGTTTTAGACATTTTTAATGAAGAAATAAATTTACAAAATGCAAATTCAGTAGTAATAAAGTTTGAGAAATATCAGAGGACGAGAAAAAAATTAACCAAAGTGATAGAGAATGCTTCTAAAACCTGATATAGATTTTTTTAAAGTATCCTTTTTGTCTGTGTGGAGAGACTTTTTGTCTGTTACAACATTTCCTGAAGATCATTTAATCCGAGAGGGACAACGTTCGGTTAGTTGATGCTGTCTAGGTAGCAAGCTAGTCAGAGCTGATGCTAAGTGGGTAACCGGCAAACAGCTTAATTGGGACACGGAGAGTGCGGGAAGCCGCGTTCGTAATCCAGGATTGTTTAGAGCATTGCCCCAGTCTCGTCCTCTACACCCTTCGAAGGCCCACTCTGTCTCTCCCTCATCCGTACAGCTCGTTTGCTCTTTCAGTGGACCACACTGAGTTATTCGAACTAGTTAAGTCGGATAAGTTAGTTCAGTCCAAGCGGCTAGACTGCTGAGCTTGAAATCGCAATAACGTGGTTCGTGGCAGACCAAACGAGCTAAACTGACTCTGAAACGTAGTCGATCTTGATTTTAGTCTCCATGTTTGCTACCATCAGCATAATTAATTATATGAACATGTGTGCTCACTATTTCATCAAGTTACAAAAGCACTGCTTGATTTTCGAACTAAACCTGCAATTTCTTTTAATTCTGTCACGTAAATGTAAAAGTGTATCTACACTGAAAAAAAATTCTATTGCGGGCTGCCAAAAAGAAGTATTTTTTAATTAACTCTAGTTGGTATTCGTTCGATCCCACACTGAGAGAAAATTATAGTATTAGTAACTATAAAGTGATAACTATTCATTTATTAAACAACTTTTTGACACAACTATTAAATAGTTACTATAACTAGTAAATAGTTACCATAACTATTTTCGTAGTTATCGTAACTATAAAAATAGTTGCATGTAATAAAAATGAATAGTTATCGCTTTATAGTTGACTGTACTATTACGATTTCTCTGAGTGCATTTAACATTGAAATAATAAAACATTGGTTTGCTTATTTTAGAGTTATTGTTTCGATCTCGTATGGAATTGGAGGAATTAGAATTCAAATTAAGTTGATAACGCTTTGTTTTTGCCAGCCCGCAAACGATAGATTTATTGAATGAATGACATTTTTTTTCAGTGTAGAAGAAACAAAAATAATTGATTAGAGTCTATTTGACTTAGTTATAATTAAGAAAAAGACTTGGTTGGGCTTACTACAACCTTGGTTAAAAATTTTACGAAGATACATTTGGTAGACGCTACCAATTTATTGATTAGACGTTGCACGGAAAGAAATGTTTGGTTGTGGCAACTACGTTTTCGATTTGCTGTACACGATGTCTAAAAAATTAGTTGCCTCAACCATATCGAATAGTAACCTCAACTGTTCACGATTAGTCCTCGCGAGATTAGTTAGGTTAACTAATCCAATCGTTGGGACTACCACTCGAATAGTTGGGACTACCATTCGAATCGTCGGTATTATCATTCGTATTGTAGCTATTACCATTCGAATCGTTGGTATTACCATTTGAGTTGTAAGATAATTAGAATAATCGATTGGTTGTGTCAACTCATTTCTTGGTTATGGAAACTAATCTTTTTTTCCGTGTTAGACATTGTGGCTATCAATTTTGCTTCCTCGTAGAGGAAGTTTTGTTTTCATGAAAAAATTTTTTTTCGAGATTTTTATGTTAGGACACTTAGAATTGTCCAAAACGTCCAGAAAAGTGATCTAGAAAAAATGTCCGTATGTATGTGTGTGTGAGTATGTATACAACTCCGAAAATTCGAACGCCGATAACTCAAGAACCGTTTTGTATATCGAGCTCAAATTTGGCATACAAATGTAGCATCAGACCCTCTTCAACCGTAGCAATTTTCGACAAAATGTGTGCGAAAATTACGATTTTATGCCGTTTTGAATTTTTTTTAAAAAGGAGGTGTGCGCTCTAACTTTCGTAAAATTTAGTCTATTTTACTAAATAGTTGGTTATAAGAGCAGGTGTACTCATTGTTGTTTGGTATTGAATTTGGCTCGAATCGATAAAGTGGTTCAAATTTTATGGAATTTGGAATTTTTAAAAAAATCGTCATTATCGCTCTATTGTAACTTTTGCAAAACTTGAGATAGCGAGCTCAAATTTTGTATATAAATGAAACAATATTCAGCCATTATATATGTATTATTTAGTGACGAACGGTATGAAATTTTTGATTTTATGGAATGTTGAATTATTTTTTTAAATATACGTTATCACATTCACTTTCGGAAACGCTCTAATAATAACGGAAAAACGAAATAGAAAAAGCGAATTCACAACATGTTTATTTATCTAATTAAAAAAAGAATGCAAAGTAGAACCACCTTGCGCATTGCTTCCTCATTATTTTTCGCTTTTTACAAAGCTTCTTCTATGAGGAAGCCAAAATTGAATAACATACTTTCTCATAGAGGTAGCTTTGTAAAAAGCGAAAAATAATGAGGAAGCAATGTGCAAGGTTTTTCTTGGTAAAATTTTCAAGCATCTTTTTCTCAGCCTTTTTCTCAGTGCCCAGTAGACTGCTAAAAATTACCATAAAACCATAGAAAATTGTTGAATACGCTGGAAAAATGATAATATCAGTGATGAAAGCTGTTGCACATAGGAAATTTGAATCAAATATCTTTTTCCGCTCCGTATATAAAAATAGTCGCAAGAATTACCAATTAATAATCATGACCTAAACTTAAATGGTTGTCAGGGTTACCACGATTTTTCTTAGTCAATATTATTCTCGATCGCACCAGTGACACCAGTATCGATATATATGTTTCATTACCGAAGACCACCACCAATCGAAAGGACTATATAACATACATACTCGTCGTCCTTGACAAGCTCTGGCGCTCTCTGCATCATTACCCAGGCCGCCATCGAGCTATGGCTGGCACTCGGGAAGAGGGGAATAAAGAAAGGCAATAGGGGTTGTTAGATGAAGCGAGTGAGAGAGAGAGGGAGAGAGATACAGGCTTGATTTTAAAACGATCTCTAATGAAATATAATTTGCATACTGCAAAAAGTGCATCGAAAGAGAGAGAGAGGGAGTGGCGGGGCGCGCCGCGCGTTGTAGAAACTCTTGGGAGATCCCAAGAGCGAAGGTGGCCATTCACGTGAAGATGAGCGAGCGTTCCGCGAACGGGGGGAACGAAGAAACGTATTAAAAGATCGTAATAACGAAAAATAAGGAACATAATGAGGGAGGTGCTCCCTCATATCCCCAGGGATAATGACCTAAGTATAAGGTCCGGTCGATGGCCGAGTATACACTATACCTCTGTATACTGTATACACATACGTATAATCCTTTCCCCTGGCACGGAGCCCCGAAGGACTATCATTATACGTTATATCCATCGCTCTCTCCCTCATTCTTTCGTTATTCTCTTGGTTTAAGTTCTTGATTCAAAGTGTTCCTCGAGACGCTTCCTCACACGTCTACATATTTTGTGTGACCATTCGACGTAATTTTGCAACTCTATTTTCTATATAATTTGGAAAAAATGGTAAAGATCTCGTGAGGATTGTACACGGAGATCAATAATTAATTGTCCTAACTATACTGAGAATCAGACTTGGTTAGAACTATCAACAAATAAATTAAAAATTTTACAGAATAAAATTGGTAGACACAATTAAGTTATTGATTAACCAAGTATTTGGCAAAATAATGAAATATTCAGTATGTCTACCTAATAAATTGATTGCGCCTACCAAATTTTTCTTGGTAATATTGAACTTGCATATTAATCTCAAAAGTTTTAGCTCATTCAACTAAACAAGGATACAAAGCAGAACCTTGCACATTGCTTCCTCATTATATTTCACTTTTTACAAAGCAACCTCTGAGAGGAAGTATTGGAATTGATTTTGGCTTCCTCATAGAGGAAGCTTTGTAAAAAGCGAAATATAATGAGGAAGGAAATATATGATGAGGAAATACAATGAGGAAGCAATGTGCAAGGTTCTGCTTTGCATCCTTGTTTTAAATAAATATAAATAAGCGCACACTCTCGCTTTGTGAAAATATAATAAGGACAAACGGTCCAGAAATTCCCTCGGATATTCTATCTTCTCTGTTTTTTTTTTGTAGAACACGATAGAAATCGGTGGTTTCCGAAATTTTATTGAGAAGCAAGGATATGGCTAGTTTATACGACATAAATCGCTACTTTTCGCAATATAGACTGTACAACATCGCTATGAAAATATGTTATCGTTCAACATTATTGGGCTATATCTGACGTATTTTTCTGTTAATCATGAGTTTGGCACTCATTTGGCACTCCCAGCTCGATATTTGATACCAAAATTCGCATCGCAGAAAAAAAATCAAGAAATCAAAATCTCATAAAATTTGAACGTTTCAACCGATCTTAACTAAATTTAATAGGGATCACCGGTGTATGAAAGCTCACGTACATACCAATTTTGAGCTTAATATCTCGAAAATTAAAAGAGTTATCGCGTTAACAGACATTTTTGAAAAAATTCAAAACCGCGTTAAATTTAACGATCATCGGGATTTTAACAAAAACTGGTATGGACGATGAGGATTGACCCCTCTATCTATGGTGTAAATTTCAGCTCTATATCTTGAGGCGTCCCCGAGTTATAAAG
The DNA here is from genome assembly GCA_963970395.1 of Ephialtes manifestator. Classification (NCBI taxonomy): domain Eukaryota; kingdom Metazoa; phylum Arthropoda; class Insecta; order Hymenoptera; family Ichneumonidae; genus Ephialtes; species Ephialtes manifestator. The sequence continues at coordinate 849,196 of OZ019971.1, forward strand.
GTTTACATTTTTTGAGCGTGTAACATACACACACACACACACATATACAGACATTTTTTCTAAATCACTTTTCTCGACGTTTTGGACTATTCTGAGTGTACTGACATGAAAAACTCGAAAAAAAAAAAATTTCCCGAAAACAAAGCTTCCTCTATGAGGAAGCAAAAAATGGAGCAAAAAAATTCACCGACATTTGGGGTCCACATATTTTGGTTGGTCGAAAATTGTCAGTCCATTTAATTTTGAAGTTGGCGAATCGAAAAGAAAAATCAACATCAATAAATTATGAGAGAGCCTGATCTTTTTACTATTATTTCTCGACTCCCCATTTCGAATTAAATCGATCCTATCCTGTGCCTGAAAATCGGGCACTCCTGTACAGGAAATTAGGACACTTATTTACCCATGACCCATTTCATTATACAGCACAACAGGTTTATTATTGATAATCTCTCTCTTTTTAATAGATCTTCTGCGGAATATTTATATACAAAGAAGCACACGCATATACTTAAAGTAATTTATTTATGTATTCGAGAATTTCGTATAAAAACGAGCTAATTCCCTTTTCTTCCTTGAATCCAATTCTGCCTACTCTTCGCAGGAAAATGTTATTAGGGGTCGATGGACTTGGGTAAAGAATTTTTTCTCTCGTCTCGCGCGAGTATAAGCGAATTGCGGGTTTCGTTAAATACAGTATCCATAGCATAAAATCAGCAAGGCTTAAGTTGATGGTTCGCTGCTTATCGACTTGACGAGAGCTCTTTAAATGTTTGCCTTGCTGATTCAGGTTTATCTGGCGCTGACTACGGGAAATTTGATACAGAAATAAATTACACGTTATAAGCACTAATTAAATGGATTTCGTTAAATTAAAAATCGCCAATATATCATTTTAAAAACCGAATGTGTTGCCAAGCTTGTTGGTTCCTATTTTTTCGACATTGTAGTCACATTGTACGCATTTCCAAGAGTACTGCATTTACATAATTACATACGATAATCATACATAAAAATAATACACTTGATAACACGCCTTTTCTTACCGTGATCGTGTAATTAATCGATCTCTGTCATGTTTGTATTACTGGAAAGTAGATTTTGATTGGTGGTTTTGATAATTACAATCTTTGCATTATTACATATTGTCGAACATGCATTTTTTTACAGCGACTCTGAATACACAAACGACTTAAATAAGCTGGACAGCCGCTCGACTTAAGGCCGAGAGGAGTGAGAGCTCAATGACGACAACGACCTCCCATTTATTCTAATTCGAGTTCGTTAAACAGCACGAACCAGCGAAATACTTTTTTAAAAAAAGTGCGTTATCGCAACGTTGAATTGCTTTATTAACATTGTACGAGGCAGAAAAGCCGTAGTAGCCGTCATAAAATTAGATAAGAAAGTAAGAAAGTGCGCGTTTTCCTGCAAAGGCAATCGCCGCGCTAATTGAACGAATATCCATCTTCTTCGCTTTCTTTGTTCTCGGAATAACTTAAACTTACATGTCGTTCATTCCATACCAAATGGGCCGCCCAAATTTAGCATGGTCGCAAAAAGTGTTCATAATTTTTTCAAAAGTTCGTTAGAATATCACGAATATCCATAAATTATTTCAGAATTATAGCATCTATGATTTGCCCAAAATTTAATATCGATTTTTTAAATGAAAATTTTTCTATACCCGGTCAAATTAATTTCCGCCATTTTTTGACAAAATAAAGTAATAATATTTTTTTTCGATGAGACAGATCATTCAGATTTTTCTCAAAATTTCACAGAATTTCCATTATTATGATTACAAACAACAGAAAAAATTGGCGTGATGGCTAATGAATGGCCCACTTGGTATGGAATGACCCATGTGCCAAATGATTCCTTTCATCAACTCTCAACAACTACACAAAAGTTTGTTTTATTTTAATATCAACCGCGCGTAGATTAACACGTCAGATAATGCGCCATGAATAATTAAGATGTATTATATAATGAGAGGACGTAGACGTGATATATTTTTCTTAAATTGAGTGGTAACATAGCGGTACAGTGTTGGAAGAACCTATGAACGGCAATGGAATATACACTAACGAGAGCTACTATAAATTATGCTCCAAGGCTAAACTAAGCCGCAATTTTCGCGACGATCATTCTAGACCGACGATGAATTCTTTGTGGCGCAGCAGTGATTCTCAAATCTTTTAGCTGAGGAACGATATTGCGCCTAGTCCAATTATGCACCAATATATATGTATATCTATATATATAATTTATCGCGGACTCCTGAAGCCGCAATCACTATGCGATCATCAACAGTCCTACAAAAAGCGGATTGGGATCCGATTGAATGATACTGATGCTGTAGATCGATTCCTAGATCACTTTCCGGACATTTAAATCTTGTTGATTAATCTCCGAGATTGACTGTGATTAGCAAATAGCCGAGATTAAAGAGCTTAATGAATCGACGAACTTTTCCATTTTATGTACGACCAATCAGAGTTAATGAATTAACTGGATAATTGGACTTTTCCATTTTAAGTACGACTAATCAGAGTTAGTGAATTTACTGGATAGTTGGACTTTTCCATTTTATGTACGACTAATCAAATTTATTGAATTTAGTGGATAGTTGGACTTACAATCAGGGACGGATTTACCAATAGGCTGAGTAGGTTGAAGCCTAGAGCGGCAAATTTTAGGGGGCGGCAAATTCTTCGTGCTGGAAAATTTTTTAAAATCGAAACTTTTTCAACATTTAAAAAAAGAAAAAAAATGTTACTTAATTTTTTGTTTTATTAAAAATATTTTTTTCGGTATTTCCTTGCATTGCGATTTTTCAAAATTTATTACACACGAATTCAATCTTCTTTGCATTTGTTATTTTTTGTGGCAAAACATGATAATTCCACGTTTATACGATTCGTGATTCTACGTGATTCTGTTTCTGCTCCATTATTTCGATATAATCGACATTCGATGTGCCATGTATTTTGTTTACGGTAAGAAAAATGTATTCTATTCCACAACTGCAAAAAATACTTCATCCGGAAAAAAAAGATTTTCCCCATTGATATACTGAACCCACGTATTACAGAAAGAGCGGCAATTTCTTTCGAGCCTAGGGCGACATTAGTGGTAAATCCGCCCCTGCTTACAATCACAATTCCGACACTTGCATTACTTTGCAGTTCACTCTATCTATTTGTGTTAAAGTCATTAGAATTAGAATCTAATGAAGATTTTTAGTAAAATGAAAAATTGTTGCTAAAAAAAAAATAAAACAAATGGGTTTAGAGGACGATAAAAAAATACCGTAAAAGGTGAATATTCATAATTTTGTAAATTATATATTTACAAATAGGTCTTTGAGATATCAAACATTTCTTGCTTTTAGCGTTTTTAACTAGGAACTTGGAGTAATACGCTATATTTAAATCTTTTAGTGCTTTCTAAAAAGAAGAACTATAAATTAAGTTTGACATTTGCAACGAAGAGTTTATTCAACATCATTTCCTTTTCAAATGTCTTTAAAAAATAATGTAAAATAATTGATGATAATAAAAAAAACAGAGGAGTTTGAAAATTAATGGGAGAGTTGCATCACTACTTACAACTTATTGGTTCGCTGATTCTGGTTGTATGTTTGTAATGGATGTGGATGCCATCCTTTACTAGCCTTTAAAATTGAGTTGGACAGATAGATAAATATCTTTTCTAATCTCTGTGAGTGGTTAGACGAAGTTGTGTGCGAACGGGTATGAAACTATACTAATACCAACCACAGAAATGGCCAATCGATTTTTCTCATGTAGGATATGGTGAGGGGGGAGATGGCTGAAAACCCCCTTAGCGAGATTCACGAAATGGCAAAACTGGAAAGTCGTTCGTAGCCGGAACAAATACTCAGATAAAGGCAAATCTCTCTACGTAAGGTATATAGCCGTAGTATGATAAAACTTTTAACTGCCCGCCAGCCAGGACAGTTATAAAAGTTGAAACGCCAGGAGGGCTACAAAAGCCGTTTTGCTGCTTCTTGAGATGCTGCTCCTGGTTTCGGGGCTACTCGGTAGAGTGCACATGTTACCTCCATTTTTCTAAAGTAGCATGGCTTTTATTGCATTAAATTCTAACATTTAAAAAAAAATCTAGTTAAATCGATCTTTGCAAGCATGACAAGTATTAACGCTTATTTCGTTTATCAAATTATAATTAGAGGAAGATCTATTTGAGATTTGATCATATTCTTCTGTAAGTTAATTGCAAGTTTTTTCGCACCATCCGAATCTAAATTTCGTATGGTGCGAAAAAACTTAGAATGTTTGAATTTTAATATGGGTGTTTCGCGTATTTGGTAGTGTTAAATGTTTAAATATTTTGCCCCATGGAAGGACAATAGTTGATTTTTCATTAAACACGGATGCCGTCATTTTATTTGTGAAAATTGTGAGTTATACATGTTGGAAAATTAGGAGGACCATAAAGTAGCGTAGTTTTCGTTGCAGAAAGGGAAAAAATATCTAATCGATATTCGAACATGGAGACAAATCTGACTAATCTACGTGACTTCATTGTTGGGTCAAATTATCTGGCTAATTGCTCCGAATCTTTTTATAGAATATACTTAGTAACAAATGGTCATATATTTTTATTTGTCGCATGACTCAGATGCGATTACAGTGTTGATTTCAGATGTCATATTACATTCCCTTGGAATCACAGGAGCCAAAGTTCAACATTGGAAACAAAATTGACAGAGAGAATTCAATGTTGCTTTTTTCGGGGATATTGGTTGTCGGTAAAAGGTTTGCCTCTCTCATCGGGAATTGAATTCGACTTCGGAAAATGTTTGTATAGTTGGTAAAAAAGAGTAAAAGTAAAAGAAAAGGAAATATACAGGGGGATCTAGGCCGAATGTTATCCGATGGTGCAGCTATCAAAGTTAAGAAAAAAAGGATGCAAAGCAGAACCTTGCACATTGTTTCCTAATTGTATTTCACTTTTTACAAAGCAACCTCTAAGAGGAAGTACGGTAATTGATTTTGGCTTCCTCATAGAGGAAGCTTTGTAAAAAATGAAATACAATGAGGAAGCAATGTGCAAGGTTCTGCTTTGCATCCTTGTTTTAAATAAATAAATGAGCGCACACTCCCGCTTTGTAAAAATATAATAAAGACGAACGGTCCGGAAACTCTCTCGAATACTCTATCTTCTCTGTTTTTTTTTGTAGAACACGATTCGGAAACGATTTTTGTAGAACACGGTTCGGAAACTGGTGTTTTCCGAAATTTCATTGGGAAGCAAGGATATGGATAGTTTATACGACATAAATCGCTACTTTTCGCAATGTAGACTGTGCAACTTCGCTATGAAAATATGGTATCGTTCAACATTTTTGGGCTATATCTGACGTATTTTTCTGTTAATCATGAATTTGATACTCATTTAACGCCCAGCTTGATATTTGGTACCAAAATTGGCATCGCAGAAAAAAAAATTCAAAAAATCACAATCTCATAAAATTTTAACGTATCAACCGATCTTAACCAAATTTAATAGGGCTCACCAGTGCATGAAAGCTCACATACATACTAATTTTGAGCTTAATATCTCGAAAATTAAAAGAGTTATCGCGTTAACAGACATTTTTGAGAAAATTCAAAACCGCGTAAAAATTTAACGATTATGGGAATTTTAACAAAAATTGGTATGAATGATGAGGATTGACCCCTTTATCTATGGTATAAATTGCAGCTCTATATCTCGGGGCGTTCCCGAGTTATAAAGGTTTACATTTTTTGACCGTGTAACATACACACACACACACATACAGACATTTTTTCTAAATCACTTTTCTCGACGTTTTGGACCATTCTGAGTGTACTGACATGAAAATGGCGAAATTTTTTTTTTCATGAAAACAAAGCGTCCTCTATGAGGAAGCAAAAGTGACTTTTTTCCGTTTTTAATACCAGAATTCACAGATCCAACTTCCGGTCGGAAAATCCAACCTATTGCTTCCTCATAGAGGAAGCTTCGTTTTTGTGAAATTTTTTTTTCGAGATTTTCATTTCAGTACACTCAGAATGGTCCAGTCGAGAAAAGTGATTTAGAAAAAATGTATGTGTGTGCGTGTGTGTGTGTGTATATCACACGCTCAAAAAAAGTAAACCTTTATAACTCGGGGACGCCTCAAGATATAGAGCTGAAATTTACACCATAGATAGAGGGGTCAGTCCTCATCGTCCATACCAGCTTTTGTTAAAATCCCGATGATCGTTAAATTTTTGCGCGGTTTTGAATTTTTTCAAAAATGTCTGTTAACGCGATGACTCTTTTCATTTTCGAGTTATTCAGCTCAAAATTGGTATGTATGTGAGCTTTCATACACCGGTGATTCCTGTTAAATTTGGTTAAGGTTGTTGTGGGGCCAAGTCAAAATGTTACCACTGTCATGAAAGTTTTCACGAATATTCATTATCCCATTGCAAATAGTCTGGTGAAATTTAAGAACGGTGAACAGCACCGTTTAGGAGAAAAAAAATCGCAAATTTTACAACCTATTGCACTCTTGTTATAGCGAGTTCTGGCGATTTCGCCGTATTTACGTTATAACAGCTAAGAAAATACTACCACGTACATAAAACAACTATGTATAGTTTAAACGATAATCACTTTAACGATTGGCACCTTTGGAAGACGATCGTCAGCATCGTTATTTAATTATTAATTTTTTTAAAGTCTTGGTCGTCTTCGGTTGGGAACTAAATATGCAGCTGTCTCACTCGCACACCAACGGCACCGCGCACCGCGCGCCCCTCAGTCGCCCCGCCACCTCACCCCACAAGCCCAGACCCCACAACAACCTTAAGATCGGTTGTAACGTTAAAATTTTATGAGATTTTGATTTTTTGAATTTTTTGATTTTTTTTCTGCGATGCGAATTGTGGTATCAGATATCGAGCTGGGAGTTAAATAAGTGCCAAATCCATGATTAACAGAAAAATACGTCAGATATAGCCCAAAAATGTTGAACAATACCATATTTTCATAGCGATGTTGTACAGTCTATATTGCGCAAAGTAGCGATTTATGTTGTATAAGCTAGTCATATCCTTGCTTCCCAATGAAATTTCGGAAAACACCGGTTTCTATCGTGTTCTACAAAAAAAAAAACAGAGAAGGTAGAGTATTCGAGGGAGTTTCCGAACCGTTCGTCCTTATTATATTTTAACAAAGCGGGAGTGTGCGCTTATTTATTTATTTAAAACAAGGATGCAAAGCAGAACCTTGCACATTGCTTCCTCATTATATTTCGCTTTTTACAAAGCTTCCTCTATGAGGAAGCCAAAATCAATTACCATATTTCCTCTTAGAGGTTGCTTTGTAAAAAGCGAAATATAATGAGGAAGCTATGTGCAAGGTTCTGCTTTTCATCCTTTTTTTTTCTTCAAGATATCAATTCCTGGCCTTCACTGTCATTCTCCAGTCACATATCCTACCCCAGAAAATACCGGTTACAAGCTTTTTTTGCGATGAAATTTCATTTTAGTTTTGTCAGGACAAAATGTCACAATACAAGGTACCAATCACGCGTTGACTGATATCGGCAGTTGGAATCAAACTATTCACTATTACAACAATAGCTACAGGAACAACTAACCAGTTATGGTAATTACATCAATTAAAAATTGATCTTAGTGTTCCTACACAGTGAGACATTTAATTAAGAGAAGGGATTATAAAAAATGATCTAGAGCCTCCGGAAGCGAAAATTCGTGATAGTTCTATAACGTGACTAATTCAGGTCGAACTTAGCATTTCTGTGAAATCAACGAATGAAATTGTGGTGATTAAATCATTGATGTCAGGATGTGATTAAGAGGTTGCCGAGTAATAGGAAATTTCTCGTATTTCATTTCTTACATTCTCTTCTAGGTTATAAATGAGTGAACAATAAGGCCAACTTGGTTCGAAATCTTGGGTTGGAGAGTCTGCCGCGGGAGAGGAATTTGAAGTAGCAAGGTAGAAGAGAGGGAAGGAGAGCCAAGCGACTATACAGCCGTGACGTTGCGCAATCTCGAGCAAAAACGTGCCCGTCATTATTCAATTACGTTACGTGGCATGACGAAACCCCCGCGCGGTATTGAATAATTACAATCTCGATGTGAAACTGCGTTTGTCCGCTCGTCGTTGACTCTCACCAAGTTCCGTATAGACGTTTCGTTTGCAATGTGCTACTCTGTAGTTCCTCGAGTAAAAAGGCCTAAGATTGATAAAAAGTTGATGAAAGGTTAATCAACCAATAAAGTCAACCCGCTGGCATTGGACTTATGCTTTAGTCACCATGACGCGAGTAAATTTCTCGTAAATTTGTTGCCGATTTCCCATCAATCTCTTTGACATGCGTAGATTTGTCAAGAATCTACAAAACGATCTGACACAAATTGATGATAAGTGTAAAATCAATTCACGATAGATTCTCATCTGCGTCTCGGTGCACGAACCATTAGTTGACCATAAGTCTAGGATCGTGGCAATAGATTGACTTAATTGCTTGATCAATCATCGATCAATCGGAGACTTTCCAATTTATTAAAATCTGCCTCCTAAATGAATGACAACAAGATTGTACATAGCCTCTACTTTGTTTCTGCACGGAAAAAGATAATTGTTTAAAAAGGAGCAACAAAATTAGTTGGGAAAATAAACAAGTTGGTTACAAAAAAAATTAGTTGGCTGAGGCGACAAATCATTTGAATAGGCCATCAAATTAATTGTTTGAACAACTAACAAATTGGATGTCACATCCAACTAATTTGTCGGCCCAACCGAAAAATTGGTTAACCTAACCAATTTAGTTGCTTGGAGCGTATTTAGCCATGCAAATTGGTTGGGGCAATCAATTATTTCTCTCCGTGTGCATACAAATCATTTAAACTATTCATCCAATCTGACTACATTACAAGATTCTTGTGAAAATGAGGAGAAGTGAGAAGAGTGATATAAAAATTGTTTACTCCGTGAATAAGAAAATCTATAACTGCCATTGTTATTGTACTATGCATTGATTTATTGACATTGTTATCGCCCACATCTATAATACACGTGGGAGAGTTTCGTTGGGTTACTCCGTAATTAATGAATAAGTACCACACCTACTTCTGTGTCTAAGTGAACGTCATTGATGAACGTCCTTCCTCCGTGATATTTGTGGAAGATGATAGTGACATGATACAATTTAGTAACTCGGCGCTCGTCTCCAATCGATGGCAATATACTAATTTATACAAACTTATCCAAAGCCATGAAATCTCAGTGTCCATTAATTTATTCTTGCGTAAATTGGACACAAAATGGTGCGAGTTGTGCAGGTGTTCATAAATATTTGTTCAAGAAAATTTTAATAACAGGGCTGCAGCACATTCAAGTCTTGCACATTGTTTCCATATTTTCCACCGTTCACAGAACTATCTATGACGAAATATGTTAATTTATTTTGACTTCCTCATACAGAAAAAATGGCTTCCTTATTTTTTACTTTGAGAAACATGAAAATGGAAAAGCAACAATAAAAGAAAAAATTAGTTGTAAAAATTGATAACCAACCGGAGTTTTTAAGGAGGTTGGAGCGCTCCATACTAGTCAAATCAGTGCTAAATTTTTAAAAGCGTTTTTACAATTTCAGATGGTTTAATAATCTGTTCCAAGGTGTTAATCACATAGCAGCATTAGTTCTTGATATACAAATACATTCACAGCTGTCATATGAACAGTAAATCGATCAATATCTCCAAATTTCCGATGTCATGTTTTTTCATCCAGTTTTTTAAAAGGATAAACCGTAATATCAGTCCGATTATGACGAAACATAGCTCATTTTGATCAGTGGAAGATCCTTAATCGATTGACCGTCCGGATTTTCTATAGTATCAAGCGTTCAAAAGTTACAGCCATTTGTATACTTGATGTTAGGTTATGATAGGATAAACAAACGGTTGTATATTTTGAACTACTACTACGATTTAAAAAAATAGACGGCCAATCGATAGAATATCTTTTAGTAAACAAAATGTTACTAACTAAATACTAAATAATAACAATAATAAAATAATATATAATATAATAATAATAATAACTAAAATACAAAATACTAAAATGTTGTATTGGTCGTCATAATCGGACTGATATTACGATTTACCCTTTTAAAAAACTGGATGAAAAAACATAACATCGAAAATTTGCAGATATTGATCGATTTACTGTTGATATCACAACTGTGAATGTATTTGAATATCAAGAACTAATGCTGCTATGTGATTAACACCTTGGAACAGATTATTAAAGCATCTGAAATTGTAGAAACGCTTTTAAAAATTTAGCACTGATTTGACTAGTGTGGAGCGCTCCAACCTCCTTAAAATAGCGCCAACCGTGAATATAGAGACTTTCATTAAACATGATATCAAATGTTCTTCTGAGTTTTAGCCCCATTTGTCAAAATGTTCCAAGAGTATAAACGTCTTGGACATAAAATATCTTCAATTGTTATAAAATTCGAACTTTTTTACCGATCATCACCCAAATTGCCTCCTCCCCACGTTAATTTCATGAAAAAATATAAAAATAAACACATTGGAAAGCTGAAAACACAAATTCATATCGCAGTGTTATATATAATAATACAAAATCTAAACAATAATGTGTGGTATTATAAAAACGGTAATCTGGAAAGTGCGACTGAAGGAAAAGTAAGCAGTGCAAAGTTCGATTTCTCACGGAAAACGTTCGAGCCACTTCTGGAACAGATAACAGTCCTCAGTGAGTTTATGATAACGATATGACATTCCATAGGCTCGTTCGATATTTCCGCGAAGGAGTGGTATATTACCCGCACTTATACTGTAATGTAAGATATTTATGAGAGTTTATAATGCAAGGAGATAGGGACTATACAGTTTGCATTGAGTGGCGGAATTATTATGGTGGGGGGCTAAGGAGAATGAAGAGGGGGGAGAGAGGTTGCTGCAGTCATCACATGCGATCGCCTTGAACAATAATAACCATGATCCAACGTTATTACACATTCGCGTTTGCAGTAACGTCTCCGTGTCCGCTTCTATATATCTCCTATATTATATGCTATAGTGATCTATGGCTAATGCACGAGAGACCCGGATAATTCTCTCAATGGTACACATATAACTAGTAGTGCTGGAATATTATTACAAATCCGCGATCAAATAATCAGATACATGCATTTTTTGCGTCAAAATTGCCAGGAAGTCAAGGAAAAAAAAAATAACGTCGAGAAATGGTACAGATGTAATTATTTCATTTTAATTGAGTCGTTGTCTATTCCCACGCTAACAGTAATAACAGCTATATATATATGTTTATATAGAAAAAAATGTATAGTGCAATTAGAGAAATCGTGATAGTCAACTATTAAATAGAAATGGACAATATCTAAAAAAATCATTTTTGTAATACTGTTTGGTTTGAGAAATGGTTAATAATGCTTCAAAATAAAATAATGAGCGTTTTCAATGATTCATTATATTAAATTAGTTTTTTTTTTTAAGAAAAAATTATAATGGAATTACCTAGAAACATTACTTATAGCGATTTAATGAATTGTTTAAATTGTTTAAGAAACATAAAAAAGAAAAAACAAAGAGTTTTAATCAAAGGAATTATTCTTCATATTTTAACTTTTCAGAGTATTCAATATCGAACTGTTTCTTCGAAAAGATAATTTATCATCACTTTTGACGAGGCATTTTGTTATCATACAATTTAGCAAGTTCATTGTCTTTAGCTTGTACAAAGTAAATATACATGTGCCCTAATTCCCGGAATACTTAATCATCAGTGCAAACATTCTCAAAATTTCTTTTGATGCTTTTACGAGCGGTTTATTATCGTCTCATATACATGATAATGTACCTATAACGGATAAAGGAAATTTTGCTTGGGAGTCGAGCAGCAGATTATACAAGCTCCTGGCAACATCACAAGCGTATAGAAACAGTAATTGCTTCGTAAAAAAATGGACACTGCACCGCGAAAAGCGATGGCAAATTTATTCAGAAAAAAATATACGAAAAATACATCAATCTTCTCTTCCCAAGAAATTACTACGAAGTAATTTTTTTTAAATTTTCTTTTCCAAAAAATAATATTACTTTTGATCGAGAAATTTCATATGGAATGTTTGACACTGCACCGCGAAAAGCCATGGCAAATTTATCCAGAAAAATATACGAAAAATAATCAATCTTCTGTTCCCAAGAAATTACTACGAAGTAATTTTTTTTAATTTTCTTTTCCAAAAAATAATATTACTTTTGATCGAGAAATTTCATATGGAATATTTGAACTATAAGTTTCGTTCTACCATAGATATAAAATAAACGCCGCTAAAAGTGGGACAGAATCAATTATTCATGTCGATTAAACACCACAATGATTTTTAAAAATTCGTATGCATAGAAATCACATTATTTATGCAATGGAACCTGTATATTAGTAATCCAATATTCTTATTTTATTTTTAGCAAATATAGCACTATTTGATTTGTGTTATCGTTAGGCAAAAAATGCGCCACGAAGCCATGGCAAATCTATTCCGAAAAAATATATGAAAAATACATCAATCTACTGTTTCCAAAAAATTCCTACAAAGTAATTTAAAAAATTGACTTTTCTAAAAGATAATGTTATTTTTGATCGAGAAATTTCATATTGAACTTGACCTACAATTCTCGTTCTGCAATAGATATAAAATAAACACCACTAAAAGTGGAACAGTATCAATTATTCGTGTCGATTAAACATCAATAATGATTTCAAAAAATTCACATGCATAGAAATCACATTTTTTATGCAATGGAACCTGTATATTAGTAATCCAATATTTTTATTTTATTTTTAGCAAATATAGCACTATTTGATTTGTGTTATCTTTGGACAAAAAATGCGCCACGAAGCCATGTCAAATTTATTCCGAAAAAATATATAAAAAATACATCAATCTAATGTTTCCAAAAAATTCCTACAAAGTAATTTAAAAAATTGACTTTTCTAAAAGATAATGTTACTTTTGATCGAGAAATTTCATATTGAACTAACTTGACCTATAATTCTCGTTCTGCAATAGATATAAAATAAACATCACTAAAAGTGGAACAGTATCAATTATTCATGTCGATTAAATTTTAAAAATCAATAATGATTTAAAAAAATTCACATGCATAGGAATCACATTTTTTATTCAACAGAACCTGTATATTAGTAATTCAATATTTTTATTTTATTTTTAGCAAATGTAGCACTATTTGATCTGTGTTATCGTTGGGCAAAAAATGCGCCACGAAGCCATGTCAAATTTATTTCGAAAAAATATATAAAAAATACATCAATCTACTGTTTCCAAAAAATTCCTAGAAAGTAATTTAAAAAATTGACTTTTCTAAAAGATAATGTTACTTTTGGTCGAGAAATTTCATATTGAACTAACTTGACCTATAATTCTCGTTCTGCAATAGATATAAAATAAACATCACTAAAAGTGGAACAGTATCAATTATTCATGTCGATTAGACATCAATAATGATTTTAAAAAATTCATATGCATAAAAATCACATTTTTTATGCAACAGAACCTGTATTTTTGTAATTCAATTTTTTAATTTTATTTTTAGCAAATATAGCACAGTATAATTTGTGGTATCGTTGGCCAAAAAATGTACAGGCCTGCGAAGAACTTGTAACTTTTTCTTTTGGCATTTTTTTGACATAAATTCCTGAGAACCGATACGCGGAACACTTTCTTATTGGAGGTTAGTAAAAAAAACTTGAATGGAAGAAACCAGTGGTAAGATTTGGTTGTCTAACGGTCGCTGAACACCTGTGTTGTACTCGTGTTAGTATAAAATAAACCAGTCGACATGAAGCCAGAGAAATTCCTGAGCAATTAGGGAGGTCGGAATGAAATGACTAGTGTTTTCAGAAGTTGTTAAAGGTCCACAAAAATATAGTTTCTCAGAAATTTAACACACTTTAAAATGTACAAGTCACGTGTGAAATATAAGTTTCACAATTTAGCGAAATAATGTTTATTGTGAATGCTGGCGCATTAAACTTTTTTCTTCCTAAATTGTCGAAGAGTTTTGTCAATCTCATAAATCTCATTGGACAATAAATATTCGAATAAATATAATTACTATCCCGGTGAATTTTTTTCTAATCATTCATCTTATCAATTAATGAAAATAATGAGTAATGAAAATTGAATATTCTTAATTTCCCAAAACTAATTTTAATTATGTATAGAATTGAATTTTGTTATATTAAACTGTTTATTGGCGGAACTGTCATCGAATTTCGACGATGATATTTATACCGATGTAAAAGTATAGATTGAAATAATTATAACTGAAATTCTGGAGAAAAGAAAAAAACGTATTCATAATTTGCACACTCGGGATAATATGAAATAATGTCAGGTAATTGAATTAAAATGAGCGGTATACAGCGAATGAGAATAAATTCAGAAATTCGCATCCGGTTTTATAAAAGTGTTAGCATTCAAGTTGCAAAGCCAATTAGAGGATATATCATTGCTGATGGACTGCTCAGGCACCTGTTAAATCCTCGAGCACGGCTCTTTTCCGGCTGTCGGGTTGTAAATCCCGTTCTACTCCTTCTTCCTTCTTGCGCACACTTGGCTATAAATATACGGATAAATGAGTTTCCTGTGTGCGTGCGTGGTGAAAGAATCTAAGGTCGAATCTAACGGTTTGCGTGATGTTCGGAAGCGTACAGATATAGCACGTTCGACTTGTGAAATGGAGAAGTATGAGAGTGTAAGGAACAACGAAACACTTTTTTATAAACATTACTTTAAACTGAAAGCAAAATTCAAATACTTCTTAGTATCCACCTAATTTAGCGAACCTATAGTTTCTACACTGAAAAAAAATGTCATTGATTCAATAAATCCATCGTTTGCGGGCTGCCAAAAGAAGTGTTTTTTAATTAACTCTAGATCTTATTCATTCAATCCCATTTAACATTGAAATAATAAAATATTATTTTGCTTATTTTAGAGTTATTGATTCGATCTAGTATGGAATTGGAGTAATTAGAATTCAAACTAAGTTGATACCCGTGTGGAAATCTGTTGGGGATAAACTAGTTTGAACCTAGCGTCTAGCTAGTTTTTTTCCTATCAAGTTTTTCTGTAGTGGGATTAGACATAATCTAGCCAGAATGCACTGATAGGTAGCATATCTATCTAGGATCTATCTAGCTTTCATGGTACAGCTTACCCGCGCAAAAATGGAAGTATGAAAACAGTATTTCCCAAATATTCGAAGTGTCTTGAATAATAGTATGCCAAGGCTGGCGTAGTGGAATAAGACATACGGAATAATATTTCGCTCAAATAAAGAAGGTATTAAAACAGTATTGAAAATCTTTCCAAAAGTAAAAAGTCTTAAGTGTGATCTATTGGACTGAATAATAAAGTAAAGAATATTGCACCGTTTTATTAGTTCTTATGGTCCAGGTCGATATCTACATGGCTTCCGGTGTCCACGTCGATATCTACATGGCTTCCGGTGTCCAGGTCGATATCTACATGGCTTCCGGTGTCCAGGTCGATATCTCCATGGCTTCCGGTGTCGAGGTTAATTTCCCCATGGCTTTAAGTGCCCAGTTCGATATCTCCATAGCTTGCTGTGTCCAGCTGTCAAAACTGTTGAAAAATATACCCAGATATCGGAAACTATGGAGATATCGAACCGGTCACTGGAATCCGTGGAGCTATCGAACTGGTCACTGCAATCCGTGGAGATATCGATCTGGATACAAGAAACCATGAAGATATGACCCCGCAAGCCATCAAGATATAGACTTGGACACCGAAAGCCATGGAGATATCGACCTGGACACCGAAAGCCATGGAGATATCGAACGGGACACCGAAAGCCATGGAAATATCGATCTGGACATCTGAAGCCATGTAGATATCGACCTGGACCATAGAAACTACTAAAACGGTGCAATATTCTTTACTATTATTCAGTCCAATAGATCACACTTAAGACTTTTTACTTTTGGAAAGATTTTCAATACTGTTTTAATACTTTCTTCATTTGGGCGAAATATTATTCCGTATGTCTTATTCCACTACGCCAGCCTTGGCATACTATTATTCAAGACACTTTTAATATTTGGGAAATACTGTTTTCATACTTCCTTTTTTGCGCGGGTACCTGACCAGAGGCAAGACATAATATATGTAGCATACACGTATATATGCCCAGACCATCTAGGATCTATCTAGCTTTCATGGCACAGCTTACTTGACCAGAGGCTAGACATAATATATACATAAACGCAGTTAACTCCGCAATGCGCGTCGTTTACGCGGCACCGTGCGTGTTTTTGGCGAAAACGCGGGCGTTTTTCGATACAGGGAGATTCAGATACAGGGTCTAGTCGTGACACGCTGCGCAGCGAGTTATTATTATGAAGGCAATATTAATTTCTTTTTTAACTTGGCGTCGGATCGCTACCGCCACTCTTCATGTAAAGTGGCACGTGCATGTTCGTGAAAGGTACCAAAAAATACGTTCTAGAGGACTACGATTTTTGTTTGTTTTTTACGACGCGAAAGAATTTATATTTTTTTGTTTTTTGTGATAGGCCTTATCGAGATATTTGATTATTATTGAAAAAGTGATTACGTACATTATTAAATACGTTCTAGAAGACTGCGATTTTTTTTGGTTTTGTACGACGCGAAAGAATTTATATTTTTTTGTTTTTTGCGATAGGCCTTATCGAGATATTTGATTATTAATGAAAAAGTGATTACGTACGTTATTAAATAGCTTCCCTGTTACGTGCTGAGGCAATAAATGACGGTTTATATTAATTCTGTTTTTTATTTATCCTAGGCTATTTAACCGGTATCTGGGTTCAATAGAGAAATCCGGTCTAGCACCTAGTCAATGTTATGCTATAGGGTTAACCGATTTCCGTACTGGCTAATCACTAGCTAAGTTTACTGGGCGAATTAATAGAATCTTAGCTAGATTTTAGACAGTTTTTCTGTACAACGACTAGACAGCGAGAAATTACACATAGCGCTCGGATCTAGCTAGTTTTCCGACATAGACCTTGTACAGAAAATAAGGAAACTAGTCGATTTCTAGGTGATGGCGAATTGGAATTTCCACACGGGTAACGCTTATTTTTGGCAGCCCGCAAACGATGGATTTATTGAATCAATGACATTTTTTTTACCAATTTTAGTACCAAATATCATTGTTAGCCTTTTTTGTCACATGCCTAACAAAAGTGGTATAAAGTCGAAAAATAAAAATTGGCATAAAATCTGAAGTCCTTGATATTAGTTCAACCCTGTAGAAAATTTGAACCAAATTTGTCGAAGTTGATTTGATTTAGAATGACAACGTCAATTTTTCGGAAATTCGATATTCTATCAAATGTTTCACGAAAATAAAGTTTCCTTTGGGAAAAAGCAGAAACTCATCGAGGCTCAGTGTTTATTCTGTACTTTATAATTTATCTATATTCTTTACTATATTGTTAATTTAATTTGAAATAACAAGAAGGAAAACCAAAATGACTGCGTATTGTTATTTAGCGGTTGGAGCAGTTGATGCACCAACGAATCGAGGTGAAATATTCATTATGCATAATACTCGTCATGTTCCTGTTATAATACTACATATATATATCTATAACACGAATGGTGCACATGCACTAACTCGGAGTTGTTCGTTCAGTTCTAATTTATAAAAGCTGTCCCGAGGTCACCGAGATTGAAACTAATGTCGTTTATATGGTCGACAGGATTGTCCGAACGCGTGTCAACAATATTATCAATAGTATCACAGAGTACAACTACGGAAAAGTTTCATATACAAAAACGTGTAAATATATATTTTTCCAAAAAAAAAATAAATAAATGGCTTGAAATTTAAAAACTAGGGTCGAAAATGAAGCTAACCTGCTAACTTTGTCAACACTGCCATGAAATTAGCAATTTTTCTGAATGAAGATGAAAAACCAAAATTTTCGTTTTTCAAACATTTTTTACGGTCGCCGAGATATTACGAAAAGAGTAAGAAACGGAAATTTCCACATATTTCGAAGACTAAAAATTCTAGAAGGAAGTAAATTAAAAAGAAAATTTAACTTCTTAGTACTTCAATCTTATTTATTTTCGGAGTCATTGCCCAACTTCGGAAATTTGGGTGGCTGAAGTATCATGGAATGCCTCGTATATGAATATTATATTACAAGTGACAACGAAAGTTTGCGTTTGCAATTGGCCATGAGATAATAATCGATAACAGGCTGTGTAACAGGTGCAATCCGGTGATGTTGACCTCATCTCCTCCCCGTCTGGTCCTACGTTGTCTCACTGAAGACTCGAGACGTGCCGCCTGTTGGTTCCTCCCAGGTGGAATATAGTACAAGCGAAGAAGAGAAGCTCGTCTGTTGAGAGAAATGTGAACAGCGACTCGCACGTCTCTGCGGTCATTGACCTTTTTTTCTCTCTCTGGCTCGCTCTCTTCGAACGACAAGAACCGCCGGATGTTCGACTGCTGTCGCCCCTCTGCGACCTCGCGACCACCCACCATTCCCATTGCCTTCGCACGGAATTAAAAAACTTTTGTTTTACCGCCGGCAGTTTGCCTTCAAACTCTTCGATACTTTCATACACTTTTCTTCTTAGCATTTCACTTTATCGATTCCAATTCTATTTCTCCAGTATTACATTAGAGTTGAACATAAAGTAAATAAATTGCAAATATGCAATACGTATTCATTACACTGAGAAAAAAAAACGTTAGAATTAACTAAATCGGCATTCACCCTCGTTCAAATGAGTTTTTAGTTGGTATAACAAATATTTTGGTTACCGCAAATATATTTTAGTCAACTGAATCAAATAATTATTAAAGAAACTAAACATTTGGTTGTCCTAAACGAGAAATTCGTTTGAACGAGGGCAAACGCTGATTTAGTTAATTTCTACATTTTTTTTTCTCAGTGTAAGAATTATGCCGTTCACGGAAAAAAAAAATTAGTTGCCATAACCAAGAAATGAGTTGATACAACCAATCGATTATTCTATTTCCCTAGCAACTCAAATGGTAATACCAACGATTCGAATGATAATACCGACGATTCGAATGGTAGTCCCAACTATTCGAGTGGTAGTTCCAACGATTGGATTAGTTAACCTAACTAATAACTAATCGAGCACTAATCGTGAATAGTTGAGGTTACTATTCGATATGGGTGAGGCAACTAATTTTTTAGACATGTGTACAGCAAATCGAAAACGTAGTTGCCACAACCAAACTTTGTTTTCCGTGTTGCGTATTTTCAGAGACCATGGAAATTTAATGCGCCGTCGTTCTGCAATATTAATTAATAAATTAAATCCCACTTTGTAAGTTAAAAAAAAATGATTTCTTTAAAGTGAAATTTTATACACGTATTAATTTTCTATTTATTTTACATACGCATTAAGTATATTTTCGATTGAGAATAGAAATTATTTTTATTTGTTTTTATGGCAAAGATATATGTCCTGGTGTCTTAAATAAAAAATAAAACAATATTTCTAGGTCAGCAAATCTTTTCCTAAAACAGTGACTATATTCCGTTATTTGATATACCAAATTTTTATATACCAAATTTTATGTAAAAAAAAATAAAACTTGCCGAAGAAAGACGGGATTGAAAGTCTCAAGCGACTTGAATATTTAATATTTTTTATTTATCTTGAAAAAACATAGATTTTATATTTATCGTTTCTTTATGATCAAAATTTCTGGCCGTCACTGATGTGTACAAGAATCGAATCCTGAGAGATAAGGGTAGTCAAGTGAGGTTCACGAGAGATGTTAGCAACGGTTGCTATAGCGACGAGTGCGAGGGTTTTAATTTCCTCAAGCATTTAAATAAAATGCACGTGCCCATGCCTGATTAAAAACGTAGTACACGGAAAAAAAGGCTTGGTTAGAACAACCAAGCGCTTGGTTAAATATGCGCCAGCCGATTTCTTGGTTAGACCAATCAGATTGTTGGTTATGCCAACCAAGTTATTGGTTATATTACAATGCCGCTTGGTGGCGTTGACCAATAACTTGGTTGGTCTAACCAATTAATTGGCTACACGGAAAGAAATGTTTGGTTGTGGCAACTACGTTTTCGATTTGCTGTACACAATGTCTAAAAAATTAGTTGCCTCAACCGTATCGAATAGTAACATCAACTATTCACCATTAGTTCTCGCGAGATTAGGTAGGTTAACTAATCCAATCGTTGGGACTACCACTCGAGTAGTTGCGACTACCATTCGAATCGTCAACGGAAAAAAAAGTTTGTGGCAACTACGTTTTCGATTTGCTGTACACAATGTCTAAAAAATTAGTTGCCTCAACCATTTCGAATAGTAACCTCAGCTATTCACGATTAGTTTTCTATTGGATTAGTTAGGTTAACTAATTCAATCGTTTCGACTACCACTCGAATAGTTGGGACTACCATTCGAATCGTCGGTATTATCATTCGAATCGTTGGTATTATCATTTGAGTTGCTAGGGAAATAGAATAATTGATTGGTTGTGTGTTGACACAACCGTCACGGAAAAAAAAGATTAGTTGCCATAACCAAGAAATGAGTTGTCATTTCTTGGTTATGGCAACTAATCTTTTTTTCCGTGTCGGTATTACCATTCGAATCGTTGGTATTACCGTTTGAGTTGTAAGGGAAATAGAATAATCGATTGGTTGTGTCAACTCATTTCTTGGTTATGGCAACTAAACTTTTTTTTCCGTGTAGCGTATATATAACCAAGCGCTTGGTTGTTCTAACCAAGCATTTTTTTTGCGTGTAAGTGGTGCATTGTAATATTAAACAGCTTTAAAATTGCAAAGCAATCAATATCATTACATTTCTCTTCATAATATAAGTGGTACACGTCACAAAAAAGAAAAATTCCAATAACGTGTTGTAAAATGTCCGTTGTAACTTTAAAGGTCACTTAGACCTTATCTCTACCATCACTTTGCAGAATGAAATTCTGAATAGCAATTATTTCTTCCAGATTAAACTTTGCGATAACCTCAAATGTAATTTCCAAGAGTGCCCCATATTTTATTGAAATATCGCTGTGACCATTGGTCGAACAAATTGGATCACCATTTCTGTCACTAATTACTATTATATATACATATATATTAATTGTTATGGGTCGATAATCCATAAAAAAACTTATTAAAAATAACTAACAAGGACTTATTACTATCAAGAAATGAAAATTGTCACGCCTTTCAATTTATTGTGAATAACTGAGAGTCATTTTTTACAATTAATTATAATATTTCGTAGTTGTAATTATCAAGAAAGTATTATAATACTTATTCGTAATTATTTCTTTACCTTACGATAAAGATGCAATTCTGAAAGGCTAAAGTGTTGATAGTGTTTTGATATCATCAACCTTGTATCACTGTCCATAGTTGAATCCGTAGGGTTGTAATTGCGGACGCTGCAAAGCGACCTCGTCCACTCGTGTTTACTCGAGAATCCATTAACAGTGTTTTTAAGAACAGGCATAAATATTGATTTTACAAATTTGTTGAGCCGTCAGTTTGCACAGCTAATAATCACTTCATGAGCTTATCGAGAAAAAAAAGTGCTCGTGAGAAGTTTCAGACGAAAAACACGGATAAACGGGCATTTTTCTGCTTCACTGTTTAACCATTGACTAATTAATAATAATTTGTGCATTACGTCGTTGTAAATTTATGGAAATCGAATTTATTTATTATCGTGGCGCAGGGAAATTATAGACAAATTGATTGCTCACCATTATTTGAATTATCAATGGAACGCTCGATTATATTGCGACTATATCGTTATTTATTTGCGTTTAATCCACGTGAGAATTCCGTTAAACTTTCCCTCTCTCTATCGTTGCGGTTTCAGCGCTTTACTCTCGCACGTTGCACGGTAAGCGGCGCTCAAGTGCAACGTGCTAAGAGTGAGCATCTCTCTTGCCAAGTATCCATTACTCGACTCGAGAACATCTTCGAGATTACAATGTTTGTAGAGAGTCTCTAACCGCCGTCGTCGCCGCCACTACTGCCGCCGGTTCTACCGCTATATACACTCTGTGATACACTCCACCCGGATCGCAATAGCCAACGACCACTTTCGATGCGGCTCACTGCGGGAGAGGAAGAACCTCCAGAAACTTTCCAACTTCCGATTATCGATGCATTGAATTACTACTTTGGTAATTCAAAATACGTAAAAAAAAAGATGCTACTGGAGTATTCGCAACACGTGACTTTCTCATCACAATTGTTACTGGCGTGAAGTTTTTATCGTGAATTTATTGGGGTATAGTGACTAACTACACGAATAGAAATTTGTGAATTTCGCACATTTATTGTAATCTATTACATTTCTCGCTATAATTTGTTAAGAACGCGTTTTTAAATTTGAGTTCAAGCTACGAGCAGCACTCGCAAGGCGGCGCGTGCGACGTTCGCGCCTCACTTCACATCTTTCTTTCGTTTGATGGTATTATTGTCGGCACTTCGATAGTTTGACAAGTCGGATTTATATTTCAACTAGTAACAACGTCCTCGCTCCGTGCGTTCTATGTTTTGGTGACTGCGTCTTTTTTTTTTTTAGCTAAAACGATCCTGAAGAATCAATATATATGTCTACCTAAAATAGCAGATTGTCAGAATTACGCTACTTTCATGACATACTTTTCATATAATCATTACATATCCTCTTTAAAACCGCTCCACCAATCACCATCAATTTCAGATGCTATAAAAAGGCAGTTTTATTAGACATTCCTCAGAACTGATATATCTAATGGACTGCGTTCCTATCTCATCCCATAAAATAATTACTTTCGATGTGCTGTGTTTTTATGAGAGGATATTATAATCGCTGCAACTTATTATTTTCAAAAGCATAATCACGAAGTCAATTGTATTATAAATTCTATTTCCAAAAGAATTACAGATTTACAACTCTATTCATCACCAAGATCAGCGTCGCTTTTGTTTAGGAATAAAAAAAGAGAACCTTTCAAACTTCTATGCAAAAATAATGATCTATTCATTGATTACTTTTTGTTTGTATGGAGATAGTTCTATTCAATATCACACTACGAAAAAGGCAGCCATTAAAGTCACTCGCGATACGTGACTCTATAACGGCCATGATAGAACAGCGAAAGCGACAGTTCAAAATGCGCGCCATACGCGGCGACTTTGCAGCGGCAGCCTCGACAGACTGAAGTTGGCTCTGAAACAGCCGTCGCCGACCAATCGGAAGACTCGAAAAGCAGCTTCAGTCTTTCGCGTTCGATGTGCCATGTCTTTTTTAAGAGAGGATTATTCATATTTCAAAAGTTTCGAATCTTATGGCGTGTATGAGGCCTCCGCAGGATTTTGAATCCGTATAAAATGCTATGCGAGTAATAAAAACTATGATACGATGAGTGTATGAGTGTTTATAGTCTAACATCATGACTGTGAATAACCTCAAATATTTTTTTCTTGCAATTTTCACTTTCCTTTTAATCTAACATATGGTGTGAATATTCATATTATATTTCCCATCGAAAACTGCTCAAGATTATTGATATGATTGATTCTTTTGTTTAGTGAATGTGTAATACAATCCATGTTTCAGGCAATATAAATTTTTCACAACATACAGTTGCAGAAGACTTATGTGCGTGATTGAAAAGACCACAAAATCTTCTCTGTACTAAATCTCTTGCTATTCATTGCTCACTTGCTAGTAATTCTGTCTGTATGTGTCACACCAAAGCATAATAACTTTTATATTAGCTTGCGGTTCAAAAATAAATAAATAAATAAATTTTTTTATTCACTATTTCAGGTAAAGTATCAGAAGCAGCGAAGATTTTCGATTGGATTTCAATACCAAAACTACATTTTATATGCAAAAGGCACACACTAAATTTCATTGCGATTCATAGATTTTTTCAAAAGTTATTGTACTTTCCGACACAGACGCCAGACATAGCCAGACAGACAGACAGAAATTAGTGAATGTGTTTTTTGGAATCTACGACACTCAAAACATGTATTTCCATAAAAATCCAAGAGTCGAATTTTTTTGGATTACAATACTTTCTCTTTTACATACTTCGTATGTGATGAGAAAGTAAAAAAATTCAATAATTTTATAAAATTTGCGTAAAATGTAGCGAAATGCGTAACAATCGTGTTTGTTATTTTTACGCTAAATTAACAAGTTTGTTTAAATGTCTGTAAAATATTAACTGTAAACAATTATGCACATTTATTCAATAAAATTATTCTTTACTTTAATAAAGTTATTTGTGTTATGAAGAAAACAAATTTTATACAGACAATATATTTTTTTTTTCAGAAACTTTCCAACTTCCGATGATCGTTGCATTAAATTACTACTTCGAGAATTCAAAATATGTTATAAAAATGTTCAATAATTTTGTAAAATTTGTGTACAATGTGGCGAAAAAAGTAACAATCGTATTTGTTACTTTTAGGATAAATCAGCAATTTTATTTGACTGTGTGAAAAATATTAACCTTAAATAATTATGCACATTTATTCAATAAAATTATTCTCTACTCAACAGCTGCTGTTGTTTTCATTTGTATTATGATGAAAAAAAATGTTATACAGAAAATACATTTTTTTTCCACAGTTAATAATTCTTTTTATCGCAAGATATTTTTCTATTATTTTTATGCGGTTTTAGATGCGTATTCTAGTTCATTGTCTAGAATATTAATTTGCATGTTCTTATTAATCATGTTATCGTTTTCAGTAATAAAATAATCAAGTGTATCACAAATTATACTGGTCATTATTAGCAAGTAATATAAATCGTGTTCGGAATGGCGCGATTGTTATGGCTATACACTTGAAATGGTAAACCTCAAACATTACATTCGCTGTGCTTACAATTTCGCGCGAACTAATAGTCAATAATCGAGGTGACTATTCGAAACCGTTGCGGCAATAAATTAATCAAATATCGGAACTAATTTTGCCAAGCTCAGGTACAGTAAATTGAAAACGTAATTGTCACAACCAATCTTTTCTTTCCGTGCAGTAATTGATTGCTAAAATAATATTTCGTATATACGCCGACACATTCAACTCATACTCCAGAAACATGTTATAAATTTGACAACTTTTTGCATAATTATTTAACGAAATTATCCATTGCTGCACAGTCGCTGGTTCTATAGATATAATGAAAAAGGGCGATTCGTCGGGTTAATATTTTTCTTATACTGAAAATCCGTTGCTATTATGACGAAGCTGAGGTAAAATCGTGCATTTTAATAACAAGTTAAATTGAATTTTTTTGTTGTACCTTTTACGGGTTCCACGAATATTATTATCATGATTGTAAAACCCGGAACAATTTTCTCGGGTAATTTTGAATAAACTAACTATCCAACAGGATTTGAAAGGGACGTGCTTATGTGTGTAGCTTTGCAGCCAGCATAATAATTCGTATAGCCCACCATCGCATTCAACTCACACACCAAAAGGACGTTATAAAAATTCGCCAAAAATTTTGCAAATTTATTTAACGAAATAATTCATCGCTCCGCAGCAACTGCTGGTTTTCCCAGATATAATGAAAACAAAAAAAACCGGCTACCTATTCTCTGTTTAAACATATTTCTAATACAGAAAGTCCACTGCTATTACGTTGAGCTCGGTTAAAAACGTGCATTTTAATGACAAGTGAAATTGGATTTTTTTGTTGTACCTTTTACGGGTACCACGAATATTATTATCATGATTGTAATACTCAAAACAATTTTCTCGGGGGAATTTTTTGAATAAAGTAACTTTGCAACTGGGGTTAAAAGAGGGGTGAGTGTGTGGGTGGGTTAGCTGCCAACATCATATTTCGTATAACAGCACCACGTTCAACCCATTCCCCCCTCGCCCACCCCTTCCATTACGATTTTTTTCCATTATTCTACTCGACGCTGTGTCGGTGGCCGTGGGCCGTGCTTCAATCTAATCGGACTCGCGGCTCTGCGCGCTATTCGTACTCACTCGTTGCGGGACGAGGAGAGTTTGTTGGGTTTCAGTAGAACCACCGTGGAACCATGGGACCGAAGAGAACGAGAGAAGAACGAGGGGCGAGGGGTTGCGCTGCCGCGTCGGCGGCGGCTGGCAATATTTTAGCAGAGTTATTACCGAGTTATTCTGGAATTGATGGCCGCCGCGTAAATCATCCCGTCAGGATTGATGTACGAACCTACAGTACTACCTATATACGTACACGACCCGCAGAGTCCCCGCTTTTTGTGTACCACTCTGCCTCGTTCTTCTCGTCCTTCCGCTCGTCCCTTCTTGCATCCTTGCCTTATTCTCTTTCGACTGAGTATCAGCAGCAAAAGCAGCAGCAACAGCAGCACCAGCAGCAGCAGCAGTTAGCTTCTCCCACATCGTGTAACTTTCTGCATAAGAAAACGTCGCAGACCCAAAGTCAACCAACAACATTTTCTTTATATCCATCATCTATTCGTGCTGGGGATTTTTGAAAAAGTGATTAAATAATGAGAAAGTTTTTCATTATTTTAATCATTGAATACGGAAAAAGAAAGTATAATGATGAGAGGCCGAATTTTTTTGTACCACTTTGCCTCGTTCTTCTCGTCCTTTCTTGCATCTTTGCCTTATTCTCTTTAGAATAAGTATCAGCAACAAAAGCAGCAGCAGCAGCAGCAATTAGCTTCTCTCACATCGTGTAACATTCTGCATAAGAAAACGTCGCAGACCCAAAGTCAACCAACAACATTTTCTTTATATCCATCATCTTTTTATGCTGGGTATTAAAAAAAAAGTGATTAGATGTTCAGAAAGTTTTTCATTATTTTAGTCATTGAATACGGAAAAAGAAAGTATAATCATGAGAGGCAGAATTTTTGTGTACCACTCTGCCTCGTTCTTCTAATCTCTTCTTACATCCTTGTCTTATTCTCTTTCGATTAAGTATCAGCAACAAAAGCAGTAACAACAACAGTAGTAGCAGCATTTAGCTTCTCTGACATCATGTAATTTTCTGCAGAAGAAAACGTTGCAGACCCAAAGTTAACCAACAACATTTTCTTTATATCCATCATCTCTTCATGCTGGGGATTTAAAAAAAAAAGTGATAAAACAATCAGGAAGTTTTTCATTATTTTAATCATTGAATACGGAAAAAAAAGTATAATGATGAGAGGTAGAATTTTTGTGTACCACTCTGCCTCGGTCTTCTCGTCCTTCCGCTCGTCCCTTCTTGCATCCTTGCCTTATTCTTTTTCAACTGAGTATCAGCAGCAAAAGCAGCAGCAGCAGTTAGCTTTTCTCATATCGTGTAACTTTCTGCATAAAAAAACGTCGCACACGGAAAAAAAAGATTAGTTGCCATAACCAAGAAATGAGTTGACACAACCAATCGATTATTCTATTTCCCTAGCAACTCAAATGGTAATATCAACGATTCGAATGATAATACCAACGATTCGAATGATAATACCAACGATTCGAATGGTAATACCGATAATTCGAATGATAATATCGACGATTTGAATGGTAGTCCCAACGATTGGATTAGTTAACCTAACTAATCCAATCGAGAACTAATCGTGAATAGTTGAGGTTACTATTCGATATGGTTAAGGGGAGGGAGTCAGGTAAAAAAAATTGATTTTGGAAATTCAATATCATCCAAATCCTATTGTATATAAAAATGCCCAACGCACTATATTGTTGGTACTCGATTAAAGGATTTTTTACTGGCGTCTGACTTGCATATGCTTTTAAGTATTATCTTAAGCAAAGATCTTAGATTTTCCATTCTGCGCATGATTCAGATCAAACTACTAGGCAGATTGGTATGGTTGACGTCTCACTTTCTTCTTCATGAACAGATACACCGGCTAAATGGAGCAAATGTTAGTAAAATGTAATATTTTTTAAGTAACATAATTATTAATAAATAAATTTTATGCTATTTTCTAAATCAGTGATTAACTTTGCTTTCAGAATGAAAAAAAATAGTTTGCTCCATTTAGCCGGTATATCTTTTCATGAAGAAGAAAATGAGACGTCAATGATTCCAATCTGCCTAGTAGTTTGATCTGAATCATGCACAGAATGGAAAACCTAAGAACTTTGCTTAAGATAATTTTGAAAAGCATATGCAAGTCAGGCGACAGTAAAAAATTCTTTCATCGAGCACCAACAATATAGTGCATTGGGCATTTTTATATGCAATAGGATTTGGATGATGTTGAATTTCCAAAATCATTTTTTTTTACCTGACTCCGTCCCCTTAAGGCAACTAATTTTTTAGACATTGTGTACGGCAAATCGAAAACGAAGCTGCCACAACCAAACATTTCTTTCCGTGCAGACCGAAAGTCAACCAACAGCATTTTTTTTTACACCCTGAAAAAAGATCAAATAGACCGAACTCAATTTTAGTTGACGTAAATAAATTTTCTTATTTGAATGCCGGTCTAATATAGGGCTGTAATTATTTTGCGTTAATTACGTTATTTCAGTTGAGTAATTAATATGGAATAAATATGCTTTCGATTTCAATAATTTTTTTTATCATGCTCGGTGTAAATAATGTGGAAATTAAAAATTAATTATAGATTATCTTTACGATGGGTCATTATGCAATAATATAAATAATATTATTTTATTATCAAATTTGTTATTAAATAAACGTTGATTTGAGTAAATCAACTTTCCTTGGTTCAAGGAAAATTTTCATTAATTCAATGTCACTATATTTCGTTTGAATTTCTGATCATTGAAAGAAAATGTAATATTAGCTTAAGTATATTATTTCATTGATTTGAAAGAAATGTTTCATAGGTTGGGATTTTAATGAAATTTCACTAAACCAATGAAACTTTTTCTCTCGGTACATCGTCTCTTAGTGCTGGGGATTTTAAAAAAGTGATTGAATAATCCGGAATTTTTTTATTTTTTTAATCATTGAATGCGGAAAAATAAAGTATAGTGATGAGAGGCAGAATTTATGCATGAGGTTTTGGTTTTTGGAGTGTTGAATGTGTCTCTTGTTTCTTCTTTATTCTTTCTGTCATGCATTCATTCTCATATATGCGTATTCATTTTTTGTTTCGACAGACAAAGGAACGTTGACCCGGGTACACATCTTTCTGTCTCCCTCTGCAATTTTTCGTTAAAATAATCTGCAACGGTGTTTTATGTGTCGAAAACCCGCAGTAAAGACACGAGAATAATGAATATTGGCTTGATTCATGGAAAGGTAACAAAAACAGTCATTTATCACGTATTTTGTTGAGTCATCAAAAATTTGTTGGTGGAGCTCGTGAATAAATTGGCACATTCATAACTTTACCATTAATTTCTCTACTAAAAACATAACTCATACACAATATAGTTCCACAAATCATTTCTAATCCATCAAATTTTTAATTTTTTAAGTCTTACAACATTACCGGTTTATTACCCTATCGCTGAATTTCACTTTCTTGCCATCTTCTTATCATTATCCGCCCCATAGAGTTGTTATTTAATAACATTGTTATGCAATAGGGTAAAAAAATAAATACATTCGAATCGTCGACTGAATGATTGTTTATCAATAATTTTGATCTTTTGAATACTTCATATAGAATATTTTTAAATACAATTTTACAAGAGCAAGCACGAACAAATTTATATTTAACACGGTGCACGATGGGAAATGTATTTTTTATTGCCGATAAAACTGACAAAAATAACAGCGCACCAACGATAGCTTTTAGTTAAAATTAAATTAGTTACCCACAAAACGTACATCAACGAATTTTTGCCGTAAATGCATTTTAAGTTAAATAAAAATATATTTATTTATTGATTAAAAAAAAATCGTGTGCCATTTTATTATATGTAAACCAATTTTTCTGTGATAAGCAACAAACATTTGGATTCCGGAATTAAATCTCGGCAAAATATTTTACTGACAAATAAATTAATAGTATTATCGAAATTAATGTCATTTATTTATCAATAAGTGAATCATTAAACAATGAAACTTATATAAAGGATAGACAATTTTTATTTCTTTTGACAATCGATAGATCTCGGAAATAAGAATTAGAAAGTCAATTTGTTATTTTCGTCTACCAACGTTGCGTCGTCTATTCGTTACGGTTTTCGAATTCACGATTTATCGTTATAACTATTTAAAAAACGGAGAGAAATTAAACGCGTCGATTCATCAGAATACACAGAGGCGTGGCATGACTCGTGCCTTAAAGCACACGTCATCGTGTACGGTTGTATAGACGCTTTGGTACTTTCGACTGTCGATACTGTTACGTACTCTATTAACATAAAAAAATAAAAAGGATAAAAATAAACAGCTATTGCTAAAAGAAATTGGACGCGAATGTATTTAAAACTTTCTTGGTAGCGAATGAACGGAATAAAAGGTGGTGGTTTTTTTTAATCCTGGCAACGTCGACACTGAATTTCACTATAGCACATTAAATACCCAGCGTATTAATAGGAATTCCTATAAAATGTTGGTACGATAATTCCGCACAGTGAACCATTAAATTTTTATGTTCGTATATTGGGAGAAAATATAATAATCAATTGCGCTTAATAGTATAATAACGTAATAATCTATGCAGAATAATAAACACGAAATGATTTTATGCGAAAACAAATTATCTTACAATTACTCTACGGTTAGTTTTGAGATAAGCATTTCTTAATTTGTTTGTAATAAATTTTTTATCGTTTGGCCTTATTTTTGCTTCCTCATGGAGGAAGCTTTGTTTTCATGAAAAATTTTTTTTTCGAGATTTTGATGCCAGTATGCTTAAAATTGTGCAAAACGTCGAGAAAAGTCGTTTAGAAAAAATGTCCGTATGTATGTGTGTGTGTGTGTGTGTATCCTGGGCTCCGAAAATTTGATCAACTATTACTCAGTAACCGTTCGAGCGATATGGCTCAAATTTGGCACGCAAGTGGAGTAGTTGCCCCGCTTTGAATGTTGAGATTTAAAAAAAAATCAGCCATTTTGATTTTATGGTACTTTCAATTTTTTGAAAAAAGGGCGTGGTCGCTTTAACTTTCGTAAAAATTAGACGATTTTGCTAAATAGTTGTTTATAAATAAATATACGTTCAATGTTGTCTGGCATTGCATTTGGGCGAAATCGGTAAAGCGGTTCAGATTTTATAGATGTATGAAATTTTCAACAAAAATAATTTTTTTTATAAATCACGTCGAATTTCACCAATTTAACTGAAATGTTTTACAGACGAAAAGGAACATGCAGCTATGCCACGTACCAAATTTGACGATGATCGGTAAAGTGATTCAGATTTTACGACATTTTGAAATTTCCAAAAAAAAAACGATTTACACTTTAGCATCAGCAAAAGTTGATAATGCGAGACAAAAGTTTATACTCAATGGAAATAAGAATGCAAAATAGAACTTTACACATTGCTTCATATATAATTTTTATTTTTTTAAATTTATAATGACCGCTTGTCCCAAAATAGAATTGCTAATAACTCTCGAACGGCGTGACGAATCGAGATGAAGATTTACACAAAAGAGGAGGATAAACTCCGTTTTCGTTATTTCGATTAAGGAAGTCCTTGCGCATTAAGTTGAGGTCAAATAAGTTTTTGAAAAATAGGAGGGCATTGCAAACACTTTTCGCCAATATAAACAAGGCTGCAAAGTAGAACTTTGCAAATTACTTCCTCATGTTTGTTGGATTTTTACAAAGCTTCCTCTATGAGGAAGCCAAAATGGATTAACATGCTTCCTCATAGAGGTAGATTTGTAAAAATCCTACAATAATGAGGAAGCAATTTGCAAAGTTCTACTTTGCAG
Source organism: Ephialtes manifestator (assembly GCA_963970395.1). Taxonomy (NCBI): domain Eukaryota; kingdom Metazoa; phylum Arthropoda; class Insecta; order Hymenoptera; family Ichneumonidae; genus Ephialtes; species Ephialtes manifestator. The sequence continues at coordinate 881,227 of OZ019971.1, forward strand.
CTTTTTTTTTTGTAAATTATTGTGTAAAGCAGTATAGGAAATATCGAATGTGTTACAGAGAATGTGGACGAAATGGAAAACAAATTTTGTCAAGGAAGGAATGTCAATAGTACACCGGAAATATAAAAGCCACGGAAGAATACTCGAATTACCGATGTTTAAATATTTGTAGAAAGCCTGTTGACCCCTGACGAAGCCAACTGTAGGGTTCGATAGTTCTACGCAGCACGTAGAGACGGCAGCATCATATAGGCACGAGCATGAGGCTCACAGTCAGCCTTTTGTTTGAACACTATTGAATTTCACCACAAGCGCGCAACGCAGGTGTGAGCAGCCTCGGGGAATATGTATGCCGGTGCATCGTACCGTTGATCGCTAACAGTGCTCGAGGGACACCAACTTCGAAATAGCCAGAGATGTGTATACTGAGAGAAAATATGATAATCAATTATGCGTAATAATTTAATAACGTAATAATTGTTTACCATGCAGAATAATAAATAGACCACGAAACAATTATATGTAAAAACATTTCTCTTATAATTACAGCAGTTTTGATATAAGTCGAGCAAAAACATAATTAAGTTAACATGAAGAAAAAAAAATGGGATTGATTCAATAACAAGTCTACTACTGGCTGCAATAATAAATTTAAAGAATAATTTGCTTCATGAAAAAAAAAAACGTTGAAAAATATATCAATCATCTATCTGCACTATCTGAGTCAAGAATTCGACTTTTCGTATCTTTTTATTTCGTACCTTAGATATAATCGGAAAAGACACTTTCTGTTATATTGTGCATAGAAATTGTTTACACTGACACTTTATGTTATATTGTGCCGCTCGCTGCGACAATAAATGTCATTTGAAACTTGAGACCAAGTCTAATTTTCGACACCATTTTACTCGTGTGGCATAGTGCCAGAACACGGAAAGAAATGTTTGGTTGTGGTAACTACGTTTTCGATTTGCTGCTGTACACAATGTCTAAAAACTTACTTGTCTCAACCATATCGAATAGTAACCTCATCTATTCACGATTAGTTCTCGTGAGATTAGTTAGGTTAACTAATCGAATCGTTGGGACTACCATTCGAATCGTCAGTATTACCATTCGAATCGTCGGTATTACCATTCGAATCGTTGATTTTACCATTTTAGTTGTAAGGGAAATAGAATAATAGATTGGTTGTGTCAACTCATTTCTTGGTTATGGCAACTAATCTTTTTTTTCCGTGAAATTAACGTTTTTCAAGAATCTTCTTCTTACGCGCGTAAAACCGCTATTTTCGCACCTCGTCAAGTGAAAATTTTGTAGAATGTTCTTGGGGAACTTAAGAGCATTATGCAGATTCTTTCTGTTTGTTTTCTTTCTTTTTAGTAATAAAAAAGAACGTGGACGTCTCATTAAATACCTCGAAATCGTCGAGTGAAGAACGACTGTTTATCAATAATTTTGTTCATTTGAACACTTCACGATGGAAAGGGTATATCTTGTTGTCGATAAAAATTCTAAAAATAACTTCAAATAAATTAAACTACTTTATACACAATAGGTAAATCAACGATTTTCCGCCGGAAATGCATTGTAACTTTAACGAAAATACATTCATTTACACCCAGAAAAAAGACTTGGTAATATTAACTAAAATTATCGATTCAATATTTAATTATTTCAATCAACGACAATTTACTTTCCCTTCAACAAATATGTATTTCATTCAATTTGACAGTTTTTTAAATTTCCAACATATTTATTTATTTGAATCAATTTTCACTGGGCAGCGGATACTAAAAAAATATTTTATTTATTGCTACTAAATACTTTCCTAATCGGAAGAAAGATCTAGTTTAAACGACCAAATACATGTATTAGATATTTTTTAATAAAATCAATTAGAACCATTTTATAATCCAATATACATTTATTTCCTTTCATCATTGGAGTTTATTATTATCAACATACAACATTTATCGATTTGAATTAATTCTTGTCGTATATTTATATAAAAATTATATATTCTTTAAATCGGCAGCAGTGGACGCGCGATCGGTGTGTGGCTTCGACAGTCCCCAGAGTTAAGCAGCATTATTTGCGGTCATAACTTGGATGGGTGACCGCTTAGCCGCGCACTGGTTTGCGCGTCAACTGCTGAGTGGGAGGCAGTTTCTGAGCTTCTATCCCGTGTGGCAATTCCAACTCGGCATCACCGAGAAATCGACTGGTTTTCTTATTTTCTGTACAAGATCTAGGTCGGAAAACTAGCTAGATCCGAGCGCTATGTGTAATTTCTCGCTGTCTCGTCCTTGTACAGAAAAACTGTCTAAAATCTGGCTAAGAACCTATTAATTCGCCCAGTAAACTTAGCTTGTAATTAGTCAGTACGGAAATCGGTTAACTCTATAGCATAAAATTGACTAGGTGCTAGACCGGATTTCTCTATTGAACCCAGATACCGGTTAAATAGCCTAGGATAAATAAAAAACAGAATTAATATAAGCCGTAATTTATTGCATCAGCAAGTAACGGGGAAGCTGTTCAACACTATTTAAACAGGGAACACTATTTAATAACGTACGTAATCACTTTTTCATTAATAATCAAATATCTCGATAGAGTCTATCGCAAAAAACTAAAAAATATAAATTCTTTCGCGTCGTACAAAACAAAAAAAAATCGTAGTCCTCTAGAACGTATTTAATAACGTACGTAATCACTTTTTCAATAATAATCAAATATCTCGATAAGGCCTATCGCAAAACACAAAAGAATATCAATTCTTTCGCGTCGTACAAAACAAAAGAAAATCGTAGTCCTCTAGAACGTATTTTTTGGTACCTTTCACGAACATGCACGTGCCACTCAACATAATAATAACTCGCTTCGCAGCGTGTCACGACTAGACCCTGTATCGGAATTTCCCTGTATCGAAAAACGCCGGCGTAACGCCAAATACAAATATTCAAGTAAAACTAGATTGACACTAGATGGCCTCTGCATCTATACGTGTATGCTAGATATTTTATGTCCAGCCTCTGGTCAGGTAAGCTGTGCCATGAAAGCTAGACAGATTCTAGATAGATATGCTATCTATCAGTGCACTCTAGCTAGATTATGTCTAGTCCCACTACAGAAAAACTTGATAGAAGAAACTAGTTAGACGCTAGGTTCAAACCAGTTTATCCCCAACAGATTTCCACATGGAATAAGAGATAGTGAGGGATATTCCAATGAATTTTTTTTTAAATACAATATTTATATAACTGCCGACCCAAATAAATGTTTCTTAGATTTGAATATATTTACTATTCAATAAGTATATTAATTACAAATAAAAAATTTATTTCAGGTGAATGGAAGTCTAGTAGATCGGCATCGAAATAAGAAATTTTATTTCCGATGCATAGATTCTAGTCCCGTTAACAAGATCTTTTTTCTGGGTGTATTGATTCCAAAAATTCGTGTGTCGTTTGTAGAAAAAAAAAATAGAAAAAAAATCACATAAAAATCAGTCATCCACATAGAGTCTGTAAAGTTCCTAACAGAGGGTTGGTCTTGGAGGGCAGAGTGGAAGAAGAGTGAAAAGAAGAAAAGAGCCAGGAGCATGAGAGCGCCACCAAGGAGACTATACTATAGTATAGAGATAGAGACGTGGTCATGAAGATTTGGTCCGTCGAAGAAGGACAAGTAGAGAGAGCAGCAACAAGTGGGATCTGTCGCAAGGGTGTTAGTCAGGCTGTTCGGTATAAGCGCCAGCAAAGCAGAAGCACGACCACCCCGACGTGGCAGCAGCATTTCCTTTCGGTTTCTCTCCTCCGCTTCCGCACGAAGCGAACACGCTCCGAGTAGTCTTGTGGTCAGAGGGAGAGAAAGCGAGAAGCGAAAGGGCCCCCAACGGGTTCTTCTCACAAGCACCTTATCCAGCTTCCGCACAGTTCGCTCTCGCCTCTTCCGCGCCTCGTGTCGCCCTCGAGGCCCGGCGTGTCCCGCGTTGGGATCAGAGAGAGGATCGGAGGAGAACTATCACCATCACCACCGGGAGACCGCGCGGAAACGACGACAAGGGAATTCTCGGAAGTAGCAGTAGCAGCAGCAGCACCACTACGACCCTCAAGTTTCACCGCTGCACGTCGCCACTCGGCGCGTACTTTAATCCGATTCCATTCAAGTGACCGCGGGCGGTTCTTGCCCTTGTCTGTCTATCTCTATCTATCTCTCACTCTCACTCTATCTCTCTCTCTCTTTCGTTCTCAAGCATTCTCGCTCTCCTCAAACAGCTGGAAAAAAATGGTATGGCGAGTCGCCCGACCCGAGTTGAAATGTAGACCCTTTAAACACCCTTTGTTGAATCAAAATGGGTTAAATATGCCACTTTTAAAGGTTCATACACGGGTACTAAGAATCTCACTCTATAGAACCTAATTGGAGGTCCAGGCATAGAAATTTTGAAGCAATGTTTTTTTCCCGTCACTCTAAGTGAGTAATTTCTGACATCTTCGAAGGTTCTGCGGAGGTTCCTGACCCTCTACTTTTTTTTAGGTTTCGGAGAGGGTCTAAATTTTAACTCGGGGGCTTTTGGTAGTTGCTGCCGCTTTGATCGCATGAGGAAATAGAACATTTCAACAGGCAATTGACAAAATTTACAATCGAATGTACATATTGCTATAAATATAGAGATTAGGCTTTATAGGAACACACGGTATGACGATCTACAAACGAATACTTGAGAAAGGTCACAGTAAACGTGACAGAAGAGAATCTTGACAGGACTTTGACCACGAGCAGACGTATGAACGAAAGCGATCAGGATAAATCGAAGCCTTTGTAATTAATAATATTTGCCCCACAAACAAATATCCGCTTTATTCATTCGCTCGTTCGTAATAATATGTTGAGACAAGGAAATCGAATTATATAAATAATAGCTCGTATTGATAAATTAGAAAATGTCCTGCTAGCGATAAATTGCGATTGTTGATGCAAATGTCATACACAAATCAAAGGTGTATGCTGGAATATTGCTTCAAGTTTCTTCTCTGATTGCGATGTCATCAGACCGCAAACGGAAATTGTGCAGTAAATGATCTAATTGAACCCGTAATTGCAACCACCATGATAATGATTTTCATAAAAACTGGATTACTCAGTAAAATCACGGCAGTTCTAGCAACTGTTAATAATTTTTAGTCTAATAAATCATTTTCATATTCTTTACGAACTATCCAGTTAGTTAGGGTAAAATAAAAAACGGTCGTATAATAGTTGCAACTTTATAGTTGCCAGGATTATCATGATCCTGTCACTCAATTTGTCTACCAAATTCCACTCACCTGATGCCGCATCCAAGCTCCAGCTGGTCTCTGTAAAAAGAAAATATTATTAAGGCAAAACCCAAGCAAAAAAATATGTTGCATAGACACCATGAAAGAAGGGAAAGTTAAATATTTTTTATGCGATTTGATGAATCACGCTTTGCGGAAACTCTTTCTCAATTAGATACGCTATGGTTCGTAAAAGTAAATGGAAATAGCTTGATTGTTATTAATTATCATGGGGCTCAATATTTTGTATTACTAAATGAACAAAAACTTGCAATTTTTTTACGAGTTACTAAAATTGTTAGAACTTCTTTTTCTGATCAAATTGCCACTAGATTTTATTCGAATTTTCTCTTAATTCATAAGGTTTCTTATGTTTTTTTATAGTTTTTTTTAAATGATTCAATTACGTGACGACTTCGGTCAACATTCTGGTAGTGACGACCAAAAAAGTCGTTTGGTAACAATTACGCTCAAACTTTCAGCCCGGTGAAGCGAAACAAAATGAATAATGCAAAGTAAAAACGAAGATCAACGTGATTCAGCGTTTTAATAATTCACATTAAATTTTGGTCAATCAAATTCGCCAAGAATTGCTAGAAATTTAAATAAAATTAAAGTGAATATATTAATATTTTTTAATCTACTGCGCAGTAAATTATAAAAGCACTATATTTCTGCAATCCATGACGAAACGTGTTGGTTCACCGTTGCAGAAACGTAATTACAGGTTAACTAGAACGAGCAATTAATTAATTCAATACTTCAGCAATAATAGATACTCCTGTAATCCTTATCATTGCAGGTCATCGTTTAACTATCCCGCACACTGGAAGGAAATAATAATATTCAGATGATATTGTAATACCACAGCACCAATACTAGAATAGGGATAATAAAGATAAAATGTGGAACGTCTTTCGTATGTACTTGTCGCGCAATAATAGTGTAAAACCGTATCATAAAGTCTCGAGGAGCAGAACGCTCGCAAATGTACAGCCCAAGTAATGTATATAATGGTCTGGTGTTCGCGAACGAGCGATAAGTAGGTTAATGCGCGCGATTTGAAATCGTTCTGGCCGATAAACAATACACCAGCATATCTATATTGCTCGAGATCCTGTCCCGAGGCTCTCGAGTTAACACACAAGCGAGTGAGTGAACAAGCGAGAGCGAAGGGATATGAGCAAGGGAGCAGACGCTCTATCCACTTTCACGAGAGGCCACTAGCGGATCCTCTCATCCTAGCGCTTCTCTTTCACCCTTGCCTAACATGAACACTCACACGTGAACAAATGCTGGAATATACCTTGTTCCGCAATTGTCTCTCGACCTTTCCAAGCTCTATATAAAAGGCATTCTCTCTGTCTCTCCAGTCACTATTTTCAGACCCTCTGAAATAATAATCCCATAATGAGTCTGATTTTACTACTAATTAAAACTAGTGTCTTAGTGTCAGAGTTACATTTTAAACTCTGTGTGTGTTTAAAAAACGAAAATATTTCTACTATTTATGATATAGTAAAAAAGTAAAAAATAAAATGGAATAATATAGTACAATAAGTAGAAAAATATTTCACTATTTTCACTATATTGCTGGAATAACTTGGTCTCTCGACCTTTTCAAGCTCTATATAAAAAAGGCATTCTCTCTGTCTCTCCAGTCACTATTTTCAGACCCTCTGAAATAATAATCCCATAATGAGTCTGATTTTACTACTAATTAAAACTAGTGTCTTAGTGTCAGAGTTACATTTTAAACTCTGTGTGTGTTTAAAAAACGAAAATATTTCTACTATTTATGATATAGTAAAAAAGTAAAAAATAAAATGGAGTAATATAGTACAATAAGTAGAAAAATATTTCACTATTTTCACTATATTGCTGGAATAACTTGGTCTCTCGACCTTTTCAAGCTCTATATAAAAAAGGCATTCTCTCTGTCTCTCCAGTCACTATTTTCAGACCCTCTGAAATAATCCCATAATGAGCCTGATTTTACTACTAATTAAAACTAGTCTCTTAGTGTCAGAGTTAAATTTTAAACTCTGTGTGTGTTTAAAAAAAATATATTTATACTATTTATGATAAAGTAAAGAAGTAAAAAATAAAATGGAATAATATAGTATACTGCTATTCAGATATGCCTGGATCTGTCCGCGACCCTACTATTCGCGGGCAGATCCAGGCATATCTGAATAGCATCCAGGCATATCTTACTATCTGAATAGTAAGTAGAAAAAGATTTCACTATTTTCACTATATTGCTCGAATAACTTGGTTCCTCGACCTTTTCAAGCTCTATATAAAAAAGGCATTTTCTGTCTCTCCAGTCACTATTTTCAGACCCTCTGACATAATCCCATAATGAGCCTGATTTTTTTACTAATTAAAATTAGTGTCTTAATGTCAGAGTTAAATCTTAAACTCTGTAGGTTTAAAAAAAAATAATTTATACTATTTATGATATAGTAAAAAAGGATGGAAAGTAAAAACTTGCACGTTGCTTCCTGATTATTTTTCGCTTTTTACAAAGCTACCTCTATGAGGAAGTATGGTATTCAATTTTGGCTTCCTCATACACGAAGTTTTGTAAAAAGCGAAAAATAATCAGGAAGCAATGTGCAAGGTTCTACTTTGCATCCTTGTTTTAATTGGACAAATAAACATGTTGTGAATTCGCTTTTTCTGTTTCGTTATTTCATTGTTATGAGAGGGTTTCCGAAAGTAAATGTGATAACGTATATTTTTAAAAATAATTCAACACTCCATAAAATCAAAAATTTCATACCATTCGTCACTAAATTATACATATATAATGGCTGAATATTGTTTCATTTATATACTAAATTTGAGCTCGCTATCTCAAGTTTTGCAAAAGTTACAATAGAGCGATAATGTTAATTGTTTTTTAAATTAAAAATTCTATAAAATCTGAACCACTTTGCCGATTTGAGCTAAATTCAATACCAAAGTTAGAGCGATCACCTACTTTTTAAAAAAATTCACAACGGCATAAAATCAAAATTTTCGCACAGATTTTGTCGAAAATTGCTACAGTTGAAGAGGGGCTGCTGCTACACTTGTGTGCTAAATTTGAGCGCGATATACTAAACGGTTCTTGAGTTATCGGCGTTCAAATTTTCGGAGTTGTATACACACACGCACACACACACACACACATGCGGACATTTTTTCTAGATAACTTTTCTGGACGTTTTGGACTATTCTAAGTGTTCTGACATAAAAATCTCGAAAAAATTTGTTTCATGATAACATAGCTTCCTCTATGAGGAAGCAAAATAAAATGGAATAATATAGTACAATAAGTAGAAAAATATTTAACTATTTTCACTATATTGCTGAAATAACTTGTTTTATAATTGTCTCTCGACCTTTTCAAGGTCTATATAAAAAAGACATTTTCTGTCTCTCTAGTCACTATTTTCAGACCCTCTGAAATAATCCCATAATAAGATTGATTTTACTACTAATTAAAATTAGCGTCTTAGTGTCAGAGTTAAATTTTAAACTCTGTGTGTATTTAACAACAAAATATTTATACTATTTATGATATAGTTAAAAAGTAAAAAATAAAATAGAATAATATAGTACAATAAGTAGACAAATATTTCACTATTTTCACTATATTGCTGAAATAACTTGTTCTATAATTGTCTCTCGACGTTTTCAAGCTCTATATAAAAAATACATTTTCTGTCTCTCCAGTCACTATTTTCAGACCCTCTGAAATAATCCTATAATGAGCCTCATTTACAACTATTTAAAATTAGTGTTAGAGGATTTTGTCAAATTATTTTCCCTAAATTCCAAGTTTTTTAAATTAAAAAACGAAACATTTATGCTATTTATAATACATAGATAAAATTAGAATACATAAGTAGAAAAATATTTCACTATTTTTACTATAATGCTGAAATACCTTGTTCCGCAATTGTCTGTCGACCTTTCCAAGTTCTATATAAAAAGGCATTCTCTGTCTCTCCAGTCACTATCTTTAGACCCCCTGAAATATTCCCATAATGAGCCAGATTTTAATACCAATTAAAATTACTTTCGGAGAATATTCTCAAATTTTCTGGCCAGAATTTTAAGCTTCGTTTTTTTATTTAAAAAAAAACGCTTACACTATTTATAATATAGTAGAAAAGAGGAAAAATATTTTCAGACCCTCAGAAATATTTCTCATAATGAGCCAGATTTAACTACTAATTAATATTCCATTCAGAGAATTTTCAGATTTTTTCCCCAAATTGTTAACCTTTATTTTTTAAATTTTTATTACAAACAAAACATTTATACCTTAGAGTAGAAAAATATTTCACTAGAAATACAAAGTGAAGAAATAAGAAGTGAAGAATCGAACTTGGCGGCCAAAACAAGACCAAAAGTGACTAAAACGATGCATCTATCCTACATGAGAAACTCTTGAGAAATATTTGCAAACCTCTCGTGATGGAAAATCGATCGATTCCGGCCATTACGCCTAATTGTGGTTGTCCCTTCTGTAATTTCGTTGTAATTCCGTATTACACACATGGGGTAGATGTGCTACGCACGGATACCGGTGTTTACAGCTCACCCATGTCTCCATGGGATGGAATCTCGCCGATTTCACCGAGAGTCCCCATGCGATGCTATTACCTCTTACGGATTAGCAGTTAGCCATTAAATAACACCGATAACAGCCAATTTACGAGGTCGTAAAACCGAGCGACCTATTGCCAAACCATTTTCGATAGCTCGCGACTTGACACACCACCACAATCACCATCGTGCCGTCGGTAGATTGTGAGCGCGTATGTGTGTATGCCGTTACTTTTACGCTCTGTCACTTGCTCCGAAGTGAGTATAAGCCCAAAAGCCCTGGAGTAATACGCAAATTACTCTCGTATTACTTGCTTCGGATAATCGAGGAATTTGGAGAAATTATGGTTAAGAGAATTTATGTAATACACTCAGAGAAAATGGTCTCATGGATTTATTTCAAATAAATGAAATTTAATTTTAATCGAATATATTTTATTAAAAATTAATACTATTTATTATTGTGCAAGAAATTTTAGTTGCTGGAAATAAAAATCTATTAGATCAGCCATTAAATTAATTTCTTCTTCAAATGCTACTAGCGTAATAAGATTTTATTTTATTTCATTCAAATAAATCATATTGATTTCAAGTAACTTTATTTCAAAAGTAACGCTACATTTTTATTTGAACATTGCAATAATATATATGGTCGACATAAAACAACTTAATCCTCGGAATAACTTTTTACTGTTTTTTTAATTTTATTTTCAGTTATGGTTCTGCAACGCGAATTAATAATTGCGTATTAGACTGCAATCATTATCTTCATAAAAATCAATGTAGGTATATTTCATATACACGTATGGTGTAAAAATAATGAACGGTATGCTGAACACGATTAAAAAGAAAATTGTATTTAATATATTCAAGTAGTACGAATTTTTATATTACTGCAAGTTTCTATTTTTTATTCCTAACTTTAACATTTTCCATTAATTAACTCATCGTATTAAGATTACACGTTATGATTGCGTAGAATGTACAGAGCATAAGTATGAAGCAATCGTAAATGAGGAACATTTAAGTCGTTGCGTATTTTACAACATTTGCGGTTTATAGTCCTGGTGACACGTCGTAATGTAAAAGCATTGGAAATAGACGAAGTAGCTTCAGATACTAGTCACAGACGGATAAGGGTCATTCCATACCAAGTGGGCCACCAAAATTTAGCATCGTCACAAAAAGTGTTCATAATTTTTTCAAAACTTGTTTAGAATATCACGAACATCCATAAATTATTTCAGAATTTCAGCACCTACAATTTGCCCAAAATTTAATGACGATTTTTTTAGTTCATTTTTTTAAATTCACTGTATATTCAAAATTACCGGCCGTTCAAAAAATTTGTTCCTGTATAAAATGTAAGTTTTTTAATGTACTTTTTAATGAAAAAAATTTCCATAGCAGCTCAAAAAAAGTTTCGCCATTTTTTGACAAAATAAAGTAATAGGGTAAACGTACCAATGGTGGGACAGGTCCCAATTGAGGGACACTAAAGGGATCCCGCGTAGAAAAAAAGAATCTGGCCGAGATTCTTAAGAAGATTCTCGCCGAGATTCTGGAGAATCTGTCAGCTTCTTGGCGAGATTCGTTAGTGGGTAGCTGAAAATAAAAAGAATCTCTATCAAAATCGGCGCGATTCTGATAGAGATTCTTTTTATTTTCGGCGGACCCCTAAAGAATCTCGGTCAAAAGTTGGGCGAGATTCTGATGGAGATTCTTTTTACTTTCAGCTACCCACTAAAGAATCTCGGTAAGAAGCTGGCCGAGATTCTTTTAAAATCTATCTGAGAATCTTGCCGAAATGCTAGAGAATCTCGGTCAGCTTCTTAGCGAGATTCGTTAGTGTGTAGCTGAAAATAAAAAGAATCTCTATCAAAATCCCACCGAGATTCTAGAGAATATCGGCCAGCTACTCACTGAGATTCTTTAGTGGGTAGCTGGAAATAAAAAGAATCTCTACCAGAATCTCGCTGAGATTCTGGAGAATCTCGCCCAGCGAGATTCTTTTCATTTTCATTGAAAATGAAATAAATCTATATCAAAAAAGATCTTTACGAATATTGAAGGACTGCTAACACTAATGAGTTAGTACATCAACGAAGGTTCAATCCCTCGTGTGTAGTCGAACTCAGAAAAGCTTTCCAGTCTTATATATACGCTGAGGCTTCAAACCATTTGCGAGAAACGCTCCGTCCGTTCGCCACCTAGTGACATCATACGAAACACTGGTGGACAATACTCCGCTGGATGGCGATGGAACGAAGCGTTTCTCGCAAGTGATTTGGAGCCCCAGCGTATATATAAGACTGGGAAGCTTTTTTGAGTTCGACTACACACCAGGGGTCTAACCTTCGTTGATGTACTTAATTTTCATTTTCAATGAAAATGAAAATGAGCAGAATCTCACTAACAAGCTGGCCGAGATTCTCTGAAATCTCGGCGAGATTCTGATAGAGATTCTTTTTGTTTTCAGCTACCCACTAAAGAATCTCAGTAAGAAGCTGGCCGAGATTCTCTAGATTCTCAGCGAGATTCTCAGATAGATTTCAAAAGAATCTCGGTTCGGCGCGCAACCGTGATCCTCGCCAAGATTCTCGCTGAGATTCTTAAGAATCTCGGCCACATTTTTTTTTCTACGCGGGAAATAGTAAGCAATCTCACTGTGACCCAGAGCCAGGACACAATTGCACGATTGACATTTGAACGCGGGTGTTGGGTTATGCGGTATCAAGAACTTCATTGTTAATTTATTCAAATATATATATATATATATATATATATATATATATATAATAAACATATACCTTTTATTTATTGCATCATACGTGTAAATATGTGGACCACACATTTTTTGGCATTTCTTTTCAAGCAGATGCATTAAAATTTGTAGATGTCCACCGATACGTACATGTGATGTCCCGACAGTGGGCTATGCACAAAAATACCCGTCCTGACACTGGTACATCTACACTTTTCAGCGTTTTAACCAATAACTATTTATCAAACAATCAAAAATATTTGTATTGTATAGTTTTTGGAAACTAGGAACTCTAACCTTACAATTCGTTACCACCATTTGCTCCAATAATTAATATATTCATGCGAAAATTGGCGTACAAACCTTAATCTTTTTTTCGTCGAAACAGATCATTTCGAGTTTTCTCAAAGTTTCACCAAATTTCCAATATTGTGCTTAGAAAATAGAGAAAAATTGACGTGATTGCAAATTAATGGCCCACTTGCGATGGAATGACCCATAAGTAATACCGGATCGACACGTTTAGGCTGACCGGTTTGCTAAACTGTTAGCAAGAGGCTAACTGTAGCGAAAATTGTAGTGAGCAGGTCAGGTTCACTGTGTGAAACCGGTATAGAGGCTGTAAAAGAAAGTGCGGCATGGCTTCTGTACAAAGCGACGAGTGTACGCATCAGAGATCCAATTAAAGGCTGGTATCGTAATAAACCTTTGGCGTAATTAGCCGTAATAATTGAGACATTGTTCGGGTATGCTCGCTGACTATTATGTACGTGTAATGGAATTAATTAGGTAAAAATTGAATTTCCATGACGCTAGTAGGAAAATCAACTTCAGAGTTTGTCATCCAGTCATCGAATTTGTAATTAAAGTCCACGAGTTCGTTCAGCTTGCATTGAAAATTTATATTTAAACCGCGATATTTATAACTGTGGAAACGCACCTTTAAAATTTTAGACAGTTACGTGGAACTCTATTTTTTTCTGTGCTAAATAAAATTAAAAGACAATTTGTACGACGCTGATAATAATGTTACAAGAAAATGATTTGCTATTATATACTAATGTAAAATCTCTAACATTGGTCACTTTAAATAGAAAAATTTGAAAGTTTAAGGCACATTCTCGACAACAATTTTGGTAAGTGCCTTTTCTTTTAAAACAACAAGGGGCTCGAAATGAAAACTACAAATTTGAGGATTGGAATATTTTTCATAGAGGCGTCAAATTTTCGTGATGTAAGTTTGGTGGATAAAAAATTCATACACAAATTATTGTATTTTTGTTGTAGTTCTACAATTTTACTTGCGCCACTTTATAGTTTTTCGGCTGCTCTACATCCGACAGTATCGCACTCAACTCTTCCCTGGATCTTCCTTCTTCTCTTCTGCTTCTTCTTCTTCTTCTTCTTCTTTCCCTGCCAATTCAAAGTTTACCGAGCCCATACGTCTTAATTCCATTTCCCGAAGTTTCAGCTCTGGGAAAGCTAAGCTAGGGGATTAGCTTTAGTGAGAGTTGCCATCTGAAAGGAGACGGCACGTACAGACGCAATCGTCGTATCGAATTATCCATTTGTGTCGTGTGTTTCCTGATTGCAATTCGGAGAAATTATATTTCTTGCAGCGCTCAATAGCTTCCAAAGTTAGCTACAACCATATTCGAAATAATTCTAACTATCCTGTTCAATAGTTACCCGATTGCATGCAATATAATTACGATGCAAGATTGAATTCTGTCAGTCTGAATATACATCATTAAAAATTGTTTCATATTAGACTACCTTATAAATATCTGTAAATAGGTCATCATAAAACGTACTCTAAGTATTACGATATATTCTATATAAAACTTATGATATGTCCAATGAATGAGTATGCGAAAATTCCAAGTTCTCCCACAATAAAATAAATATATGTTCAAAATTTATGTGACATGTACAATATTTTGGAATTTTAACTGTATATATATTTTGTACATAGTCGTCATATATTTGTCACATATTTTCGCAAGGATATATGAGAAATATATGCAAAATATACAACTTTTCGTATACATATATTTTACATACATATTTTTTCATGTGAGCCATAACAATTTTAAAGCAATGTTCGTATAATTTAATACAAATGCTTGTGTAAATTTCGCTATGCAAATGATACTATCAACACCAACCGATCGTTTTTAACACGCAGAATTCTTAACATAATTCGTTATTCATTTTAATTAACACTTTCTGCAAGGAGGAAATTATTTTTTTTTTTGTATTTGTCGCATAAGAATAACATTCATAAAGTGTCTTACGATGTATAGGTGTATATATATATATTATACGTACAACGTATACAACTAAGAGAGAGGAGGTAACCCGGTTGGCCGTCGGCCAGCCAATCTCGTGCTTTACCTTATGCATACTTCCTGGCAGGCCCGTACCTTTAATATGTATCGCGCAGCGTAATATATTGCAGCCGCCATTATCGCGCCGCATAAAGTATAACTTTCTGTAAAATTCGCAAAAGCTAGCAAAATTGCCAAGCCCCTGGTGGTGGGATTTGACCTCCTTCGATCGAGTTATTTCGTCGTCTCATTTGTATTTAAGTTATTCCAACAACAACAAAAAAAAGAAAGTGGTGATATAGCTTCGTGAAAAAATACATTTTTACACTATATATTTTTTTCGTTGGAGTTTTTTTTATGTCAACTTTCTGCATCGAGGAGTTGCAGGAAATGGGCTCTCGATGGTTGTTGCGACTGAGATGAAAATAAACACATTGGGAAAGGCCTCGACTCGTGACATAACGAACGCCACCATGATATCCCCATGGCCCTGAAGTGCTCATCGTTTGTCTCAATTTTATTCACAATGCGCTCATCCAGCCCAGTTCCTCGACTAGAACATCCATTACTACTACTACAAAAAAAAAAATAAATATAAAAATAAAAAGAAATGAAAAAAATAAAAATAAAAATAATATAAAAACTACTAGTGTAAATTACCGGTTATACGTTTTTTAGTAGGGAGATTAAGAATAGTAAGACAGAAGATATTTAGATTTTCTATAGAAAACTTACAATGCATGGAAAAAAAAAGCAAACCCGATGAGAATTATAATACAAGACTGCACAATAATAGTAACTCGTACGTTTTCATTTTTTGGTTATTTATTTTACATCAATAATTGATTTACGAATAGTAGTCATATCGAAAGTACTAACAATTTTCTGCAGAACTGTATATATAACAAGTTGTACTATAGTACAAAGTGTACGTATAGCTGACTGGTACTATCGGAAACGACGAGGGTTGGTTGCCTGATATAGCTAGCCTCTCCACTTCCCGAGCTTTTTGAGTGGTTGAAAGAGGGTCCCATCGAACGATGGAGACGGGGTCTTTTTTTTTTTGTCGTACGAAGGTGATGTACACGCTATAATTCAATCATTTAAGGGTACTATGCGCTGGAGTGCACGTCAATATCGACACTACTTTCGGCTCGAAATTTTTCAAATTGCTTTTATATGCATTTTCTAGAAAATACAGGCGGAAGATATTTGTGTATTTAAAAAAAAACTATACTGTTAAAGTCGACAGAATGAAAGAGAGGTATATTGACTTTGATTCTAAAAAATCGTTTATGCTTTATTACAGCTACGCCTAAATGTTCCTGTAATTCTGATTTGTAGTTTTTGTGTTTAAAACATGTAAAAAACTGATTTTGGTAAAATTTCAAATGTAAGTAAATGGTATATGACAAAGTTGTAATTATATTATAGAACCAGTCATAGAAAGATAGTTTGCAACTGAAACTAAATTTAATTGACTAATTTCAGTAAATGCAAACTGATTTTAGTTAGTTCAAACTAAATTCTGATTTTAGTTAGTTCAAACTAAATTCAGTTGGTTCACACTAAATTTAGTGAAATCTAACTGAATTCAGTTAGCAGCAACTGAAAAGTTTTTTATCAGTGTGGTCGGAAATCGCGTACTTCGCATGAGACGGTTCACTTCAGGATAAAGAAAGAAGAAGCACGTAGAAGGAAACGAAAACATCCTGGCTAACGGCGTGGAACGATAGGGGATGTTGTCGGAGGGCTCAAGTGAAAATAGAGCAAAGACCGTAAGCCCCACTTGGAACTCGATCAATTCACAGACCTTTGTTACACTCGTCTTCCACTACTGCTTTCAATTTAACCAAGATTGTACCGTTTTATTTATTTTTTTTTATTACAGCGGATACCAATGAGAAGTTTCAACAACTTTACTAAACCTAACCTTTTTTTTGGCTACAATTTTTTTATTTTAACTAAAAGAACAAGAAGAAAGAAAATAACAAAGTCAAAGGTAGAGAGAAATGTAGATGTTATTACAAATACGAGCACTCGAACCAAAATTTGTCGGGCGCTAAAGTCAGGATATTTGTATCGGGGATTTTTCGGTGCACGTAAAAAAAGGCTTGGTTAGAACAACTAAGCGCTTAGTTATATATGCGCCAACTAAGTTATTGGTTAGACGAATCATGTTATTTGTTAACCAACCAAGTTATTGATTGACTAAAAAAGATGATTTAGTTGGTGTAAACAATAACTTGGTTGGTGTAAACAATAACTTGGTTGGTGATACATTAACTTGGTTGGTCAAACAATAACTTGGTTGGTCAAACAATAACTTGGTTGGTCATACATTAACTTGGTTGGTCAAACAATAACTTGGTTGGTCAAACGATCACTTGGTTGTTCAAACAATAACTTGGTTGGTCAAACAATAACTTGGTTGGTTAAACAATAACTTGGTTGGTCAAACAATAACTTGGTTCGTCAAACGATTCCTTGGTTGGTCTAACCAATAACTTAGTTGACGCATATATAACCAAGTGCCCTGGTTGATCTAACTAAGCCTTTTTCTCCATGTGGGAGATGTATTCACTTGCTATCGGTTTCAAGGCAAAAAAAAATTTCCCAAATGACTCAGAAATACGTCAAAGCACACTAGTGAACTAGCAAAAGTGATGTATGATCGTTAAACGAATTGACTTAAGCAAACTAAAAGAGCAAGAATGTCAGCAGTCGCAATGTTGAAAAAAGGACAAGAAGGAACAAAATAAAAGGAAGAGAGAAATGTAGGTGTCGCTAACCGTACGAGTACTGGAGACAAGGGTGGCCGTGAGCGAGAGTTCGGACTATTACAGGACATCGTGCGAGAAGATTTTATGGGCTTGCACGATGCGACATAAATCTTCCTGTTGGGATTACGTTTTCTTTCCCTCCATTGCTTTCCGCCCTCGCTGCTACAGATCCCCACAACAACCCTCCTGCTCGCACGTAACGCACACACATTTATTTAACTACACATACGGACTATATTGAATCTCGCGTTCGCAAGGTCAAACCCTTTTTAGCATCCTATGCTCCACAATCGAGAGTTACACCCATCGCAGGCAAAATGCGTCGACGAGACCCTCGGCGATGGGGACGACCATGATACATACATGTGCGTAATATTATGCAGTAACGCTCGACTGGAAGGGTGAACCTAGCCACGGTAATGAAACACCGGGCGTATCATAACTTTTCATGATCAAACTTACATTTTATAACCAGAGTTAGGTGCAGTTTTTGAAATGGTATCGTAAACGGGTCAGATTCTACTGCATTCACCACCAACGACGCAAGTCCCACGACAGCTTAGCATTTTTGTTGGAACCACCCCCGGAAATCTCCGGTCACAAACTTGGAATACTATGAGTTTTCCTGGACAAGATCAACTCGGAAAAGACTTTCTGTCAGTTCCTGGTTTCGAGACTAGTCATCAATTTATCGTATGATCGAAATATAGATGCAGTTTTTTAAATGGTCTCGTAAAAGGGACAGATTATACTGCATTGGGTGAGGGTCAAAATAGCCATTGGCTAAAATAGCGAATTTCAAAATAATGAACGTCCAAATCTAGAATGACCATTATTATGAAATTTGTTATTTTAGCCATTCGGTATTTTAATTGCATTTTAATAGGATGGGGGTCAACATAGCGAATGGCTGAAATGGCGAATTTAAATATAATGAACTTCTGAATTTAGAATGGTCATTATTATGAAATTTGTTATTTTAGGCATTCGCCATTTTGATTGCATTTTAATATGGTGGGGGTCAACAAAGCGAATGATCAAAATAGCGAATGGCTGAAATAGCAAATTTAAATATAATGAACATCTGAATGTAGAATGGCTACTATTATAGAATTCGCTATTTTCATTGCGTTTTAATAGGGTGGGGCTCAACATAGTGAATTATCAAAATAGCGAATGGCTGAAATAGCGAATTTAAATATAATGAACGTCTGAATCTCTAATGGCCATTATTATAAAATTCGCTATTTTCATCATTCCCTATCGTGAACCCCACCCAATTTACGATATGATCAAATTATAGGTGCAGTTTTTTGAAATGGTCTCGTAAACGGGTCAGATTCTATTGCATTTACCATCAACGTCACGAATCTCCCGACAGCCTAGCATCTTGTTGAACCCATTCATCCCTCCAGTCGCAAACTTGGAATGCTATGAGTTTTCTTGGACAGGATCAACTGGGAAAAGACTTTTTGTCAGTTCCTGGTTCTGAGACTAGTCATCAATTTACGGTATGATCAAATTACAGGATTTGCGAGGAGGAAATAAAAACAGTGACATAGAGGCCAGACTGGATTTAAACGAAACGTATTTCGACTGAAATTAGAGTAATAAAAGTTGAACCATCATTCGTACGGAGGTTGACCGAAGATAGTAGATTTTTTGTAGAACCATAGATGTGAAATTGCATTAAACTTTTATAAGTGAGCCAACTATTTGTGTTAGCATAAGTGGAACTTGTATAAGTGCATTGATTCTTAGGAAGTCAATTGTGATGAATTTCTTAGTTTTATTGTGTCATCAATTCTGCCCTTTCATTGTTTTCTTATTGATCTCCTATATTTTCGTGGATTCTTTCATTTTTAGACGTTATCATAAGAAAATTGTACATCAATCATTCGTGACGCAATGTTTCCGTCGTGTGCACAGGAATATCGATGGAATTTATACAGTTTCTATTTTCGTACGCATTTTATATTAACAAGAGTTATTCTTATAGTTCATAAAAGACCTTCACTCGCTCGAAAGAGTCTGGACATTATTTGCAAGTTCCTACATTGTCTAGCTTTATGAAAACGCTTGCTTAATATTGAATATGTATTTCCAAAGAGACTGGGCTGTTGGCTGGTGGCCAATAATCTAGAATGGTTTTGTCACGAGGGAACGATGAGCTCGACGAGAAGCAACGTGATATCGTCCTTCACAGACGGCTAATGTTTACGAATTAATAAGATATAAAGTTGGATACGATCTCTTCTGAAAAGGATCACTCATTTGTGTCATACTACTTCTGACTTTACTTTGTTCAGTCAAGAATTGAATCTGTCGAGTCAACTCGCCAGTTTCACGTGTATATATAACAAGTTTTAAAAAGTTGAAAAAAGTTAGATCGCGTCTCGTAATGAAAATGTATGGGCTTTACTCAGTTTCAATATTTTTTGCTTGTTTCTCCTTGGCCTCTTCTTTGCCCTGTCCTTCCCAGTTTTTCTCTCTCAGTTTTGGCGTCCATAACTGTATTCCCAATGGCGGGTGTTCTTGTTGTCTATGAGCAAAAGAATCAGCACGATAGAACAAGTAATATAAATGTTTTAGCTTAATGTCTACTGTCGCAATTCCCAGGAATTGTATTTTTGTAGTTAACGGGATTGCAAATAAGTCAATTGTCAATTTTGCAGAAGGGTATATTTTTCTTTCAGGATAGTTTTATCGGGAGATATTTTGGCATGCTATCGTTCCATAGGCAAAAAGAAAATTTCAATGAAGCAAAATTACGGCAAAGTTATTTCGGATCTTTGCAGGGATTGATTTAAACAAACTAAAAGGACAAGAATCTTAGTAATAAAAATGTATGTTTATTTCTTTATTGAGTTTCAATATTTTTTTGCTTGTTTCTTCTTGGCCTCCCTTTTGCCCTGTCCTTCTCAGTTTTGGCGTGCATAAATGTATTCCCAACGGCGGATGCCCTTCTTGTCTATTATGAGGAAAAGAGCCAGCACGAGCGAACAAGCAATATAAATGTTGTAGCTTAACGTCTACTTTCTCAATTTCCTCTAACGCAAGGCGTTTGGCAAAATATCCCGAGAAAGTCAGCCGCTTCGTGGAGAAAAGATAGAGGAAAAATGCACAAGAATAAGAAAAATATATTCTCTGGGTGAGGGAAAAAGCATAAAATATCGCCACAAAAGATATGAAACTTCGAAATAAAGGTGCGGACATACGTGCAGGTGAACGAGCAAGTACATAAAATTCATTTATCTTTACGAGCAGCTATGAATAAGGATGAAAGGAAAAAAATTGTAATAGCTACCACGTTGAAATTCAAGATCTTACTAATAACACAGTAATAAAAGCATTATTCTTTTTTTCTTCCTACCTCGGTAATTTATACGAGCAACATTATTACAATAATGAGATAGTATTCAATATCTCCCACACCCACTCTTGTATAATTAAATATAAGAATGGGGAACCGATGTATAATTCAAGACAAGAGACAGAAGTAAGAAAAAGAATAAAAACGATGGAAAGATTCAACATCTATTGGCCACCGACTGTATATATAATCTAGCAGGCAGCGCAACAGTATAATATCAAAGACCGGTTCTCTAGCGATTTCTCAGGAAACGAGACAAAAGGAGACACAAATAAATATAAAACGAGACCTAATTCCACGAAGACTATAAGGTCTACAAATCCTATTTGACAATCAAAGGATATTCCTATAGATTCTTTGAACATATAATAATATCACAATTCTGTTTTAACCTCAAAATCATGACCGCGCAATAAAACTTTTATGCGATCAAGACAACTTGATGCTTGCAATAATAAAATCTTGCGTCCCGCTAAGATTATTCAGTACTGGTCTGTAAAAATAACGCTAGTTTTTTTATTAGCAGATTTCTGCTGACTTAATTATTCGTAAAGTATTAATATCTTCTTTTGCACTATTTGTAATACTGATATTTTCTTAATATCTGTAAAAATAACGCAAATTTTTCTATTGAGCTCTCATGCCAATTTATAAGCAGAATTTTGCTGACTTCATTAATATCGTCATTCGCACTATTTGTAATACTGATATGTTCTTAATATCTTTAAAAATAATGTAAATTTTTCTATTAAGCTCTCATCCCAGTTTATTAGGAGAATTTTGCTGACTTCATTATTCGTATCCCTTTGTTATCGCTCTGTGAATGCATGAATCTTCTATCACCCGAATTGTCGAGATTCCAGAACCTCCTGGAGTGACGGACGAAATTATAATTTACGGCAGCGCAATAATGTAATTAAGATACTAAAACAGCATTGTAAGAAGCTGGATTGGGCTGAAGGGAGGATGAGAAGGACAGCGCGAAAAGCTTTGAACTTGGCAACGCAGGAAAGTAGACGAATGAGGGAGAAGTGTAAAGGGTGGTGAGAAGGGGAGCTTGTAGAAAGCTTAAGGAAAACCAGTGGAATCGCACGAATGCGGCTGTAATATAGCAAAGGAGATGAAACAGCGTGGTTGCCAACATAGAAAGGGACGGTATAAATGTATAGTAGCCCTTTGTGCATCGCTTGAAGTAATTTAGATTATCAGGAGGACCACGGGTCGGAGGGTCGGTATTGTAGGCAGCAAACCACGTGTCTATCTCATAAAGACCTCGACACGCTTCTCTTGCGGGATTTTTGTCGCTTAATCAGCAAATAAGAATGGGGAAGAGAATAATCTGTAATTGCTCTGTCACCTTTTTCCGACATATGACATTTTTTATTGCGTTGTTTTGTTTTCAAATTAGTTTCCGCCTTTGCTTCCAGTTTCCCCTCTATAAAGATACAAGTGGTGCTGCAAAGATTCCCAAATGTTTTCTCCACAGAGACCACAGAGACAAACCGCGTGTCTATCTCATAAAGACCTCGATACGCTTGCGAGATTTTTTGCGCTTAATCTGCAAATCAGAGAAGGGAAGAGAATTTGTAATTGCTATGTCACCTTTTTCAGACATATGACATTTTTTTATAGCGTTGTCTTGTTCACAAATTAGTTTCCATCTTTGCTTCCAGCTTCTCCTCTATGAAGACACATGTTTTTTTCCAAGCGCTGCCATCTGTTGCCTGTATTGAACAACGAAGCATTGGACAAAAGGAAAAGCAATGTTGCAACAGACAAACTTGTAGTTTGCATCAGAAGAGATCTACATCATTAATCCAACAGTATTTTTCGATATTACAATAAAAGGTTTTTAATAGATTCACAAATAAAGTCGTAAGAAATAAAGTGAATATGAATATAAGAACGAAAGGCTCCGGAGAACGCAAAAATATAGTCAACGTTAGGTGAAGATTGATTCATCGATCGAGAATTACCGCGACAGAACTTGAAGATCTGGGGATGAGGGAGATAGGAACGGGAGATTTTCCTTTCTGTCTTTTTTTCTTCTCCGCACGAGTTCACTTGCCCTTTTTACTATCTGTACTTTGCGGTCTCTTTGCTCTCTGTACGTGCGTAGGAATAAAGGAACAAACGCTGACGTACGTCGTGACAAGGAATAGATAGAGAGTAAGATGGAAAAGAGAAAGGCTGAGGCTGAAGGAGGATTTTATACTCCAAGTTTCACTCTCGAGATCTTCGACTGCGTTACAGAAGAATGCAGTTTTAACTCGCACTGTGCACATTCGGTCCTGAAACATATAGTTCATACGCAGTACGTCTGCGATGAAGTGGAGAAGAAGGAGGAGGAGGAGGAGGAGGAGGAATAGCAGAGGAGCATATATAGAAGGAGGGAACCTTAAGAGACGCCGGTATCTATGATACCGATGCTTATTCAATGCCCGTCGAATGAATAATGGGCTGCTAGTGAAATACGTCGGGACATAAATATTGTATCTGGAGCGCTATATATTATCCCTCCTTCTCGCCCACCTCCTCCTCCTCCTCCTCCTCCCACTCACTCCCTGTCGCCCCTTTAGCCGCTGTTTCGCTCTTCTATTCTCTATCTATATCCAAATCATGTGCACCCCTATCAAATGTATTATTCTGCATCCCTTTTTCCACCCTTATCTTCTCCGAACAATCTTCCATCTCTGCCTTTCTTCTGTATGTTTCACCATTACTAGAATTACAATTTCATTGATTACTATAGCCGAAAGATTTTTTTTTTGGCACGCCGTTAATTGATTTCACGTTGACTGATCTCATAAAAATATCCCACTTCCAATTGAATCCGCAGGAACTGATTTCTGCGACAATTATTCATGCGACAAAATGTCATGCGACATCTATGCGACAAAAAGTCTGCATGGATTTGTGTGAAGATTTTTTTTATAAATAAGGCTCTAGCTCCCGCAGTGCATAAGTGGATTATTATTAAACATGATATGACATAAAATTTAGTGTGAATTGATCACAGTTTAAAATGCACGGCTTTTGCATATTTCTGAAAAATTTTCCGGTACAATTTGCGCAGATGTAAAAACGGCGGGCAATTTACTACACACAAATAGAAAATCATTGAACTATTTGGGCAAAATCAGTCAACGATTCAAAATTGTATGAATGTGTAGGTTTTTTCATTTTGATGACATTTTGTATAAATATTTTGAGTTAACAAAAAGTTGAGCTATCAAGCGTGGAGGCTGCACAAATATTTAACAGCGCTAAATCTTACAGATGCTAACGATTATTAACATATTTTCTTATATAATTTGGCTTTGTAAAACTTTGACTATAATAAGAAACAACGTGCAAGGTTCTACTTTGTAACCTTTTTTGGAATATATTATTACAATAATCTCTGGTCATTTCAAAATACGTATAATTGTAATAGAGACATCGTGATGAAATCCAGTATCGTGAGACCATTTGTTTGTTTATTTACAATGCTCAGTTGCGTTTCGCATTCCCAAACTCTATACAGCTTTTGAAATTATCATTGTTGGTATGAAAGTTGTCGAGGTCATGACTTACTTGCCCTGCGCAATCTGCAAAAAGTTTCAAGGGATTTCGAAAGATGGAAAATGGAAGAAGAGTGAGGAGGTTCAAGCGAATGAGTTTGATTTAGAAAACATATTGTCCAAAAGTCGATGAAAGGGAAAGATCTAGCAAGTACTAAACCTATTCGATCTGCAACCCATCTCATCGACTCCATCTCTTTCTTGCCCTCTTTCCTCTCCTTCTTCCCCTTCCTATTTTCTCCGCGTACTTCCAAAACTTCTACGAAGGAATTATTAAACTTCCAACCAAGTCGCTTAACAAAGTTTTGCACACTGAATGGTACAGGGACGAGGAAAAGCCATAGAGAGGAACGAAGGGATGAGGGGATGTAAAGGAAGAGAGAGAGAGAGAGAGAGAGAGAGAGAGAGAGAGAGAGAGAAGGAGAATACGAGAAGGAATAAGCAGAAGAAAGGTGAAGAAGGGGAAGTTACTTTCTCGAAGAAATAAAAGTTGATGGAGTTCTCAACCTCCGCTTTCCCCGTCTCTACGTTCCTCCAAGTCCTGTACACTCGCTGAATAACTTTTACGAAAGTTATTATATCTTCATTTACTATTGGGTGTTATCTGAAATTTCCCCGACGTTACGATTTTTTTCTTCTTTTTTTTCATTTTTTCATTTTTTCTTCGTTTGTAATGCGCACAGTGAAAGAGGAAATTGCATGGTACTGAAGAATAATGTTCTAAGAATGATTGCCTAGTTAATATATTCGATATATATGGAGGTAACATTTAAAAGTTTGACATTAAGAGGATATGATTGCCTTGAATTTACATAATATTGTAATCTCGAGCGTGCGATCGAAATGCCCCAAGTTACAGGTGCATAATATATAAAGCTTACTCTGAAACGCTGCAAAAGTGCACCCGTGAGAATGCGCGCATTGTGCAATCATATATTTTGTGCTTTACGTTATATATGGATAATATGTGTAAGGTAAATCCGAGAGAGAGATATCGCCACTATGTATTTATCTTTTTATAAGCCACGTGATTTATTTGATCGTTAAAAATGTTGCCAATACCAATGCTAATTAACGTATCGTATGGAGAACTAATGCAAAAATGAAGAGGTCGAATAATTTTGACTTTATCGTAACTTTTATTTACCTTTTAAATTAATTAAAATTACATTTAATTAAATTCAATTAATTTAATCTTTTAATTTAGTTCTCTACATATTTATAAGGAACAATATGTTAAAATACATGTGCATTGAGCGCCTTTGCAAATTTTTTCAAAATTATTATTCAGACATTTAAAAAAAAATTGCCATTTCTTTCATAGTTACCATATACGTTTGCATTACTTGGCCCTTTCAAGGTTGACGAGTACCTAACAATTCAGACTCGTCAGTAGTACGAAACTGGATTCGCGGTCATAAATCAACGTGGTGCACGCGATTTATCTTAATTCTATCGCGTAGAGTATCAGTTCTTGTATAGTAACAGTAATAGTATGTTCATGTCTCCGCATATACATAAAAATGCAGTTTGCGTCCACACACGTATTATCGCACGATGAGTATACACAATATTCATTTATCCATTACCTTGCGCTCTCTTTTAGTGAATAGTGTGTTCACACTAGTCTATTTGTATTTCAGGGAAAGGTAGTACCATAGAAAAAATATATATGTAATTTTAGAATTACAAGTAATTTCGTGATTTTTAGATTCATTGTCTCATGGAGTTTTTCACAAGCGCGCAACTAAATGCACATTGATGCTAACGAACTGGTTATAAAACTCGGGCACTAAATAAACATTAGGAAGCCACGTGCGACTATCACATAATGAAGCGTTGTTACATTATTATAATACGATATACATACGCCTTTCTAGAATCAAAAATAGGCACTTATTTAATGACATATATTCGAAATACTTTAATAATAATGGAATGATTATGGATTCCCGCGTAGAAAAAAAGAATCTGGCCGAGAATCACGGTGCGCGCCGAACCGAGATTCTTTTTAAATCTATCTGAGAATCTCGCTGAGATTCTAGAGAATCTCGGCCAGCTTCTTACCGAGATTATTTAGTGGGTAGCTGAAAATAAAAAGAATCTCCATCAGAATCTCGCTCAGCTTTTTACCGAGATTCTTTAGGGCCGAAAATAAAAAGAATATCTATCAGAATCTCGCTGAGATTATAGAGAATCTCGGCCAGCTTCTTACCGAGATTCTTTAGTGGGTAGCTAAAAATAAAAAGAATCTCCATCAGAATCTCGCCCAGATTTTTCCGGGATTCTTCAGGGCCGAAAATTAAACAAATCTCTATCAGAATCTCAGCCAGCTTCTTAGCAAGATTCTTCTCATTTTCATTTTCATGGAAAATGAAAAGAACCTATATAACGAGGATCTTTACGAATATTTTAATATTCGTAAAGAGTCGAACTCAGAAAAGCTTTTCAGTCTTATATATACGCTGGGGCTTCAAGTCACTTGCAAGAGACGCTTCGTTCCTTCGCCATCTAGCGGAGTATTGTCCACCAGTGTTTCGTATGATGTCAATAGGTGGCGAACGAACGGAGCGTTTCTCGCAAGTGGTTTGAAGCCTCAGCGTATATATAAGACCGGAAAGTTTTTCTGAGTTCGACTACACACGAGGGGTTGAACCTTCGTTGATGTACTAACTAATTAGAGTTAACAGTTGTTCAATATTCGGAAAGATCTTTTTTTATATAGATTCATTTCATTTTCAATGAAAATTGAATAGATTTGAAATGAATCTCGGTTCAGTGCGCAACCGTGATTCCCGCCGAGATTCTTAAGAATCTCGGTCACATTTTTTTTTTCTACGCGGGTTATTACACTTATTAAATATTTGAAAGTATTGTGAATGAATAATTGTTGAAAGTTATTATTTAACTGTTGCATTTTTCCTAACAAGGCTTAATTCAGAAATTCCTAATTCATTTTTCCTAACCCATAAAATCTCGAAATTTTTTATTTTACGAAAACAAAGTTTCTTCTATGAGGATGCAATAGGTCCAAGTATACTGATATTTATTTGGGTGCATGCGAAGCTACAATACATCTACCGTATATTTTACAATAAAAACATAATGCGAAGGGTGTAATACAGCAAAACAGGAATTGAGAGATTTGCAAGCTTTTTTAGGCAAGTAAACTTTAAATATCTATCAAGTCTAAAAGCGTTCAAATTGTACGAATATTTTATTCGTGAAATCAACATTCTGTTGAATATTATCCGTTCTTATGACGTATGGTAGACGCATCGAGGTAACAGAAGTGATGTGGTAAGTACGGTTTCGGAAAGAGGTAGTTTAGCGACGTAAAGTGCAGGCACCGTCTCGTAAATCAGAGCTTTAGCGATATCACAAAGTTTATATACCTATGTGTGGGTTATGAGGCAACTTCGGTAAGTGCCGCACCCCATCTTTCGTTTCTCATTCCTTCTCCTGGCTGATAATGCGATTCTGGCGGCTTCTCCTTAAGAGAATGGTGCTCGACAAGAAACGCTCCAACAGACATCATTTTATTTCTTTCCGGGTGCTTTCATCCACCCTTTGGTATAATTAATGATATTAAGTTTAAAGTTTCTTCATTGTCATAACTGCAACGATACATTTCTGTTTCTTATTCCTTCGTAGATGTCATTCACTAAGTTCACTGTGAGATGACTATGAAATTAAAGTCATTGTCATTGACTTCGAATCGATGACAATGGTTAAGTTACTAATTTTAAGAGTTACCAGCTCATATCCGAAATTAAGTTGTGAATCAAAACAAAAAAAATTCAGTACAATGTGAAATTCCGATTCAAGTACAATTAGAGTATTAAGTTAAATGTTTCATTCACGTCATAAATGCAATGATACATTCCATTGTCATTGACTGAATGTACTGTTCGATGCATTCAATTGTCATTGACTGAGTTGACTGTGAAATGCATTCAATTGCCATTGTGAGTATTGTGCCTACAATTCGATACTTCCGCGGTTAAATATGTTTGCAAATTGTCATTACCGGAAATTGTATTCAACAGCTAATGTATTAAATTTAATACACCAGTGTAATGAAATTACAAATTCTTATATTGAATTACCTAATTTTTTCCTATGAAAATTAGGTAATTCAATATAAACATTTCTAATGTAATTACCAATTTTTTTAAAATTATAAATAAATTCCAATACTTTTTTTTACTGAATCCTATGAAAATTAGGTAATTCAATATAAAAATTTCTAATTTCATTACAAATTTTGATAATATAATATAATATAATTTATATATATTTTATATTATAAAATGAATTACCTAATTTTCATAGGATTCATTTAAAAAAAGTATTGGAATTTATCTAACTTGCATATCAAATTTAATATACCAGTTTCCTTTATTTGCAAAGGAAATGTACAATAAATATTTTCAACAGTGTACGGTCGACAATTTTTCGAATATTGAGGCTTTTTTGCAATTTGTAACGCTGAATCTTCGTTTCACACGTTGTAAAATGACTTATGACACTGTAACTGAGATAGATATGGGGTAACATCTGTTGGCGTTCCTCTCTATCCACAAATACTTCTGTTGGTAATATGTACGCGGCTGTACGCGTTCATATTTTCTCTCTCCATTCTTCTCCCGTACTTTCTGATTACTCGCCCTGATGGAAGTAATTGACGTTAATGCTCTGCCCTCCTCTTCTTCCGCCCCCTCATCTTGCAGTGGATCTTGTCTCCTTTGCTCGCTCCTTTTTCCTCTCATTCGGTTCTTCTCACACCAACATCAAGCAAATGCGAAGCATGTTCTCCGATCAAACGCCGTGATGCACGGTATACAATTTAGCTTCGAGCCGTTGTGAAAGTGTATTACAGTATTAGTGTACACTGTGGAAACACTTACCTCTCGCTATTAAACTTTCCTCGATTATTATAGTATTTTTCAGAGACTCCAATCAAGTCAAAGCGGAACGGATAAAAACTGAACGATTCTTCATCGCGAGACTCACCTGCAACACAAGAAAAAGAAGTTGAGTAAAAAAAAAATAAATGAATGGCAAAAATAATAAGAAAATAATAAGCGTATACAGCTTTGGTAATTTTGTTTCGTCATATCAGTGAATAATTTGTTTCACTCGTCGCTGATCAAAATTCGTTATGTGAATTGTAAAAAATTTATTTAAACACAATTCTCACAATTCGAATCACTATAGAGAGTTTCAGTTTTTAATATAATTTATAATTAAGAATTTTGAAAAAATTAATAGCTGTGAATATTCCGCGTAGAAAAAAAGAATCTTTTAAAGAATCTTAAAAAAAGTCTTGAAAGAATCTTGAAAAGAATCACGTATAGGGTCCGGAACAAGATTCTTTCTATTCGAAAGCGTTCTGAGAATCTTTCAAAGAATCTTCGAAAGAATCTTGAAAAGCGTCTTTAAGAGAATCGTGAAAAGATTCCGTCCATTAAATAGAAAAATCGTTGAAAGAATCATAATGAAATTCTTCAGACGAATCGAGCGAAACCTGTTGAAATGCTTCGACCGCTCGCCATCTAGCGGAGTATTGAGTATCAGTGTTTCGTACGATGCCACTAGATGGCGAGCGGTCGAAGCGTTACTCGCAAGTGCCTTGAAGCCTGAACGTATATAAGACTGCAAAGCTGTTCTGAGTTCGACTATACACGACCTTTGTTGACGTATCGAAATGTACTGTCTCGACACCAAGGGAAAGCAACAACAGATTTTGCTCGATTCCTCTGAAGAATTTCATTATGCTTCTTTCAACGATTTTTCTGATTAATGGACGGAATCTTTTCACGATTCTCTTGAAAACGTTTTTCAAGATTCTTTGAAAGATTCTCAGAACGCTTTCGGATAGAAAGAATCTTGAAAAGAACCCTGGAAAGAATCTTGCTCCGGATCCTATACGTGATTTTTTTCAAGATTCCTTTCAAGATTCTTTCAAGACTTTTTTTAAGATTCTTCACAAGATTCTTTTTTTCTACGCGGGTAGGCACAAAACTTAAAATTATAAATTCTTCAAAATAATTATTGTAGCTGTAAAAATATTTTTTTATAACGCATGTCGATTTGATCATTGCTCGTCTCTGGTTTAAAACCAGAGACGAGCATGATGTACGTGGCTCGGCAGAAAGTAGCTCAGTTTTTGGCGTATTCATGCACGAATGATGTTTCGTGTTAGGAAACATTGAGAAAGGAAATGTTGAGAAAAATCAAAAGTTTCACGCTGGCTCGTGAGCTTTGACATGCAATATGCGAAAGGAATGCCAAGTCTCTTCAATGGGTGCGTCAAGTTGACTCTCATCTGCTTGGGCCACTACTACCGTTTCTGCTTTGCTTTTGCTGCACCGGGCCCTGAATAATGGAACGAGTCTCATGCGAAATTCATGTCCAATTTAGACGCTCGGTTAATTTACGATCGGTACAGAAGTTAAGAGTTCCATCAACGAAAGCTTCAGCACAGGGGTAAGATAGTTTGGGCCGAGCTTCGCTACCTTTCAAACGATTCCTTCTCGTTCTTCACCTCGTGTCTCTCATGACTGTCTGTCGTTCTCTCGTTTCGCCTAATCAAACCGTTTCATTTATTCCCACTTTCTTGCCATCATTCGGACCGAAAAAACGATCGAATTTAACGCGCGATCGTTACGTCAGAGCCAAGTGACAAAAATCACACGCTGCACAATTAGCAAATACCATAGTTTATATACAATAACTTAGTTTATGAAGTTAAGTGTGAATAGACAATCGAATATAAAAATATATATTTTCGGCTATAGTTTTTAATGATTCGACATAAAATTTATCACGCGAGAGAATTAATTTAATAAAAAATAAACATGATATTTATTATTATTATCGACTTTACAAAATGATTAGTCTGTGTTAAGTTATATTTCTAATTAACATTAAATCAATAATTTGTCAGTCAATTTTTGAAATAATATTTCGATGCCATTGGCAATGTCTAAAAAAATGATTGTTCTCTTAAAATTAGTTCGACAACGAAAGCTTCGACTATATAATGCCGGGGGATATTATGATAAAGATAAATATTTATAAAAACGTCTTTTTTTATGAATGACTGAAGAATATTTCTAAAAATCAATTTTTCATTATATTCCGCCTTCGTGAAACGAAAAAGGCCTCGTAAGTGGATTTGTGGCGTGAATAAATGAATGAAAAAAAATGGGGAAAAGAATGAGAGGAACAGAAGCAATAGTGAGAGAGAAAGAGAGAAAACTAGGCAAATAAGAGGTACAAGAAAAGGAACGTTTCTCACGTGCTTTATAGCCCACATAAAATTCTACTACCATCGAAATAAAAATGGTCGCGCGGCTGCGGTTCGTGTCACAGTCTCCCTATTTCGTTCACCCTATTTCAAGATATTTCATCGCGATGAAAAAAACATTTCTATACAAAGTGAAACAAAAGGAATAAGAGAATGGTCGAGTTTGCGCTTTCCCTTCTACCTTCGAATCCCGTCGCCG
This sequence comes from Ephialtes manifestator, assembly GCA_963970395.1. Lineage (NCBI taxonomy): Eukaryota > Metazoa > Arthropoda > Insecta > Hymenoptera > Ichneumonidae > Ephialtes > Ephialtes manifestator. Next base: position 913,483 of record OZ019971.1, read on the forward strand.
ACCTTCCATTTATTTCGCATCCCGTCGTTTGTGAGATCGGAGGATCTTCGATTCGCTTTGTCCCTTCGATTTTACCCCCGCTGGTCACTACGCGCTCAGCTTTTTATCGTTGTTTCATGGCAGTTAGACTCATTTCGTTCGTTCCCTCTTGTTTTTTTCATTCGATTAACATAAACATGAGCGGCAGACGATGAACAACCAAGGAATTGCACATGAACAATTCTTCGATTCACTTTCGTATCTTGTTCTCTGATGTTCTCGTTCTAAAAAACACTTTTTTTCATTCTGAGCTCCATACGGTTACATTCCCTTTACTTTTGATCGTTTTGCTTGTATTTCTCTTATCCAAAGATCAATCTGGCTTGTACAAGATAATGTCAAAAAATATATCAACAATTGTCATCACTCCGGATCTTAGGCATATAATAATAATACAACATATAAGTTTTCTACTTTTGTTTCCTCATAAAAGAAGCTTTGTTTTCATCAAAACTGTTTTTTTTAGAAATTCTTGTGTTACACTAAGAAAAAAAATGTTAGAACCAACTAAACGTGCGCTTGCGGGCAGCGAAAAGAATATTCTTATGATCGAATGAAATATGTAATTGATCGAAGCAACAGCTGATCAATCTAAACATTATTCGATTACCATTGCCAAATATTTTGTCCAATCGACAAAATATTCTTTTCGCTGCCCGCAAGCGCACGTTTTGTTGGTTCTAACGATTTGTGTTCTCAGTGTAGGATATAAAAAATGGTCTTTAGTCTGTGTATGTGTTAAGTCTTACAAGATCCGTTATACTTACTTTAAGCAATTTTAATTAAACAGTTTCAGAAAAATCGGTCGAGAGTTGTTCATTTTGAAATAATTTCACCTGGAACATATTAAAATCATTTGCGTCCTAGTCCACAAGAATTACAAGCTATCAAGCTAAAACTTCCTTTCAGAATCTACCAAATTATTTTTATTCACATCAATATTGAATTTATAAAAGGAAACGATCGTTTTCTTTCTTTTTAACAAGGAAGTAACGTACTAAATCCGATTGCGTACTGTTCATCTACACCCACATGGAAAAAAAGTATATCAAAAAATATATTTCTCGATGTATTCAATATGTATGTTCAATATAGTTCAAATATATAAGCATATATAGAAAATCTATTTCAGCTGCATGCTATATATACGTGAGATATATTCAAAATATATCTGCGATATGCAATTTTTCGGACAAAATATATATTTATATAGTTTGAATATAGTTTTCCGTATATCTAGAATATACAATTTTTCCATGTGGGCAATTACGATAAGCGGAGCATTATAACCAACATTTCATCTTAAGCCTATTCGATTGACGATCTGGCCTTTGAACCCGAATATAGGACACCGTGTTCTTGATTTTCAAATCCTAATCGCTTTCTCTCCCTAATTATCTGCTGTTCTGAAATTTTTCCTCAAATCGCAAATATATATAGAATGTCCATTAACTCTTGACTCGAATAACGAGCATTATACTCATTGCAGTGTACCACACTCGAGTCAAGGATGTTATTTCTCAACGAAAAGCAGTGAAGAAGGTAGAGTGAGCCAATTAAATAGCCTATAAGAAAGTGAATACGAGGGATAAAAGAAGCGATGGGAATCGGTAGTGCTCGCTGACTTCTAATTAGTGTCGTCTATCGAAAGAGTAGAATCCACAGGAGGATGATTTATCGACGTGAGTTTCAGTAATTACTCTCCTTCGCTGAGTCTGCACGCACGTTTCTTCGCGGCATATCTGTATAAATGTCCATTTTATGTAATTCATGGTTGTCCGTAGACATAGTCAATTTATGGTGCGTCCTGGAGATATGTACACGTCTTTAAGGTAGTCGTTCTGTTCACCATCGCATATTAGATAAACTGTCCAATTTGAGATATGTTCTTCATTACTAGATAATCATTTTGGCAAGAAATGGCAAATTAAAAATAATGGAATTAACACTATGCTTATACATGTCAATTACATTATATTATATATTATTTGTTACTCGTCAGATTATAATAAACTCAAAAATGGTTTTTAATTTCTTTTTACCTTGGTAATTAGTTATTGATTTATTTTACGAAGTAGATTGATTTGGTAGCTTTCGTAATTTAGTGATTTAGGACTGAATGGGCGAGATTCCAGAAAAAGGACTTTTCTTTGGTTTTTGTGTTGCTGAACTGACGTAGAAGAGCAATTCCTCTAGAAAAAATATTAGAACCGGTTTACAGTCCTGAATAAAGAAGGAAACAATGCTAATGCAATTCTGGTGCTTGTAGGACATCAGATCCTATAAATAAAGTATATATAGCGAGTGTCGAGTACGATGGTGCAATAGCTGACAAACACCAACAAGAAATTGTCGAACTAACGCTATTTATATCATCACGTTGACTCGTTGCTGAATTCACGTTGCTTTGCACGTTTTTATAAATAGTCTATAAATGTTGAATACAAATTACTACAGTTTAACTGGACGAAACATAATTATTTCATGAATTCCACAGACTAAAATCACACGAGAGTCATCAAAAGACTTCGTGGACTCACTTCCTCCCGACATTTACTCCGTAAGTCTTAGTGGTCCGAATTTAAGTACAAGTTTTGCCAGTTTGCTAACTCGAAATTAGCTCCCAGGAAAAGTTTTGAGTAGCTTGATTAAAATACAAATTACGAATGTAAATCCTCTTTCTGTGGTTCTACGCTGCTCCGAGTTTGTCGTAGCAGCAAAAATGGCGAGCTCTCAGCGCTGACAAAGGACGCGGAAGAGAATTATGTAAACGGAAGAACAAAAGAGAATTAAACGAATCGATGATGACGTAACTCTCACTCTCTTCCATTTGCGATTATGCGTGGGCTCCTTGTATAAGAAAATGGCAAATCACCAGCAGAATTTATGTAGAGAATATATTATCGACAAGCTTCGAGACACAAAAATAAACAAACAAACATAATAATAAAAAATTAAAAAATAATATGTAATTGCAGTATAATTGCAATAAACAATAAAATATCACGATTTTCCGTGACGACTGAGTTTATTTATTATTTATTATTTATTATTTATTATTTATTATTTATTATTTATTATTTATTATTTATTATTTATTATTTATTATTTATTATTTATTATTTATTATTTATTATTTATTATTTATTATTTATTATTTATTATTTATTATTTATTATTTATTATTTATTATTTATTATTTATTATTTATTATTTATTATTTATTATTTATTATTTATTATTTATTATTTATTATTTATTATTTATTATTTATTATTTATTATTTATTATTTATTATTTATTATTTATTATTTATTATTTATTATTTATTATTTATTATTTATTATTTATTATTTATTATTTATTATTTATTATTTATTATTTATTATTTATTATTTATTATTTATTATTTATTATTTATTATTTATTATTTATTATTTATTATTTATTATTTATTATTTATTATTTATTATTTATTATTTATTATTTATTATTTATTATTTATTATTTATTATTTATTATTTATTATTTATTATTTATTATTTATTATTTATTATTTATTATTTATTATTTATTATTTATTATTTATTATTTATTATTTATTATTTATTATTTATTATTTATTATTTATTATTTATTATTTATTATTTATTATTTATTATTTATTATTTATTATTTATTATTTATTATTTATTATTTATTATTTATTATTTATTATTTATTATTTATTATTTATTATTTATTATTTATTATTTATTATTTATTATTTATTATTTATTATTTATTATTTATTATTTATTATTTATTATTTATTATTTTTTTAGGGTTTACAATTTCCAAGCTTTCTAAAGTCTATCAATTTGGGTCAATTTCATATTAAAAATCTCTCGAATTGAAAAAAAAAATACATGACAGCGTGAATCACGAGTTACAATGACCCACGACAACATGAAAGTCCGAGTCTTGCGCCAAGTAAAGTTTTATAGGCGAGAGTCACACAAAATGAGCGAGAAAGCGGATGAATTTACTGATAAATTTTTTTGCCATTGGTCAGATCCGATTAAATCGATTGAAATCGGTTCGTGAAAAGATAATCGATTATGCAATCACCGAAAGTAGGAGAAATTGTATTCGGTAGTTGCGCCAAGTGCTCAATATTAGCAATTTGTGTATTCCAATATAGTGTAATATATGAACTATATAATGTGAATATATATATAAGAAAATTGGGCCTTTTAGATAGTTAAGGAAAGCATAGTAATATCGCGTGACTAGAATCAGAAGGACGTGTCTCATATCGTATACATAGCAAATTCGTTCTTATGGTTTCAGTCACGCGATATTGTAGATGCACAAAGTACCAGAACTAGTTTGCGGATACGATTTCGATTAGTTCAACGAGGGAAACACAAAGTTTGGGTGACACATCCGCATTGTACAAAATGGTTCGTATTCTACAATTTTATAATACTATCACACACAGCTTGATGTAAATTTATTTAAACACAATCCGAAGCAGTAACAAATTTTATTTATTTACTTCACCTGAAATATAATTTTTTATCAACATAATTTATAGCTGTACCCAGAGTTGTAAATCCCCATTCATTCATGAGATATAGTTTACAGTACAATTTGTTTTGTAATTATGATTTCATAATAATAATATGTAGTGATTATAAAATAGAGTGTGAACATTTGAATAGCTGAAAAAATTCTAATTTTCGCTTTAATATTGCAAGAAATAGTGAAAAAAATGGAAGAAATAAGTAATGCATTACTTTCTGAATGCATTACTTATTTTTTTTCCATTTTTTCAAAAGGATTACCGTGAATTTTTATTGGAAAATAATAATTTTTGCAGCCATTCCAAAGTTTAATCATCGTATTACAATCGCGACATGTTATTATTATAAAATCATAATTATAGAGCTGATCGTATCATCATCATTATTTCTATAAGTATTAGGCATTTACAACTCTGGCTGTACCCCAGTAATTACACAATAAAAAATATACGCCAGTAGCCTTTTTTTTTTTATTAAGTCGTAGAATTCTAGTTGCACCGATGGCATAGATTGGTTTTTGCAAGGTATTATCCTCTTCGCAGGAAATTTCCATTTACTCCGAGTATAGAAATTTCCATTTGAAGTTCTTACGCAAAAGTTACAGAGAAATTTGATTAAAAAGTTACAGCTTAAAGAAAAAATTTCCGACAAAAGTGACCATGTCTTCTGTGGGAAAACTTTAAATAGAAATGGTCCTAACCTACTTAAATGAGCCACGACAGTTAATAAATTTCATCGAGGTACCTATACCAGAAAATTACCATAAATTTCAGATCGCATTCCAGATAGAATTTATAAAATCTAATAAATTATAGAATTATGAACGTTGTAAATTTTGACTAATCGTCGGAATAATTATAAATATATGTATACAATCCGCTTTCACTATAAAGTTACATTATTATTTATTTCGCAGTTTTCCTATAAATTGCAAATAAATTTTTTTTTTTCGGTGATCTACATTTCAAAATAATATTTCTTATTTCAGAAAATCTATGTAGATCAACCGATCGTGCATTTCTAACTGTGAATGCATTTATCAACTAATACACTCCATCGAGGTATCTAAACCGGAAAATTACCATAAATTTCATAACGCATCCCAGATAGAATTTATAAAATCTAATAAATTATAGAATTATGAACGTTGTAAATTTTGACTAATCGTCGCAATAATTATAAATATATGTATACAATCCGCTTTCACTATAAAGTTACATTATTATTTATTTCGCAGTTTTCCTATAAATTGCAAATAAATTATTTTATTTTCGGTGATCTACATTTCAAAATAATATTTCTTTTTCCAGAAAATCTATGTAGTTCAACCGATCGTGCATTTCTAACTGTGAATGCCTTTATCAACTAATAAATTTCGTCGAGGTATCTAAACCGGAAAATTACCACAAATTTCACATCGCATCTCAGATAGAATTTATAAAACCTAATAAATTATAGAATTATGAACGTTGTAAATTTTGACTAATTGTCGGAATAATTATAAATATATGTATACAATCCGCTTTCACTATAAAGTTACATTATTATTTATTTCGCAGTTTTCCTATAAATTGCAAATAAATTATTTTATTTTCGGTGATCTACATTTCAAAATAATATTTCTTTTTCCAGAAAATCTATGTAGATCACACGATCGTCCATTTCTAACTGTGAATGCCTTTGTCAACTAATAAATTTCATGGAGGTATCTAAATCGGAAAATTACCATAAATTTCAGATCGTATCCCAGATAGAATTTATAAAATCTAATAAATTATAGAATTATGAACTTTGTAAATTTTGACTAATCGTCGGAATAATTATAAATATATGTATACAATCCGCTTTCACTATAAAGTTACATTATTATTTATTTCGTAGTTTTCCTATAAATTGTAAATAAATTATTTTATTTTCGGTGATCTACATTTCAAAATAATATTTCTTTTTCCAGAAAATCTATGCAGATGAACCGATCGTGCACTTCTAACTGTAAATGCATATATCAGCTTTAAGTGTATGCGAAATACATATGAAAATAGAAGTAGGAAGCGAGTGAGCGATACTGTTAATTCTGTCTCTCTCACTCTGTCCTTCTTCCTTTCACTGCAGAGTTGTAATGTGTGCTTGGATCGTTAACCCCGGTTAGAGATCGATGGATCGCCACAGCAGGAACAGCCAGAGGATCGGTAGCAGTAGCACAGAACAGTGCATAAGGAACAGGAGCAGCTTTCTTCACCGTCCAATTAAATCCTCCGACCACAAGGATCGTTACGGTATCCTTTTGTAGCATTTACATAAATAACGATTTTCTCTCTCCTCCACGACGAGCAACCGATGTTCCCGGCGCCGACTAATGTTTCTATTCCTTCTTCTCGCGTTCGCGCGCGATTCACCAATGGAAACACGACTACGAGAGCCAAACAAGAAATGCTAGCACGTGTTCACACTCCCTATATCTGCTTCTAGTTTTTTTCCACGTCGACAAACACCACAACGACAATTACGCATATCATTAGTAACGTTCAAAAGAAGTTAATTTATCAACAGAATGGACAACTAATATTGTCAACTAGATTATATTCTCAATTATGATGTTTTCTATATATTTGTTATCGATTTGAACACATCAAGTTGCATCATATTACGATACGAATGAAAAAAAAAAAAAAAATCATTCGGATACGTGAGAAATAAGTAATAAGGGCGTGAAAAATTAAATTCGAAAATTCAGCAGTTAAATAAGCGAAAAGTAGGTGAAAAGTCCATTTTGCTTCCTCATAGAGTAAGCTTTGTTTTCGTGAAAATTTTTTTTTTCGATATTTTTCATGTCAGGACACTTGGAATGGTCTAAAACGTCGAGCAAAGTGGTTTAGAAAAAATGTCTGTATGTGTGTGCGTGTGTGTGTGTGTGCGTGTATGTGTGTGTGTGCGTATGTGCACAATTTTTTGTTAACACGATAGCCGTCGCAATTTTTAAGATATCGGGCTCAAATTTGAACCGCGACTAAACTGTCATTAAACAAGGTATGGGATTGAATTTGGAGTTAATTCATCAAGGTGTTCAAAATTTATGTCATTTTGAATTTTTTGGACAATGTGAGCTCGGGCTCAAACTCCCGCAATTTTTATGATATCCGGCTCAAATTTGAACCGCGAGTAAACTGTCGTTAAACAAGGTATGGGATTGAATTTGAAGTTAATCCATCAAGGTGTTCAAAATTTATGCCATTTTGAATTTTTTGGAGAATGTCAGCTCGGGCTCAAATTCCCGCAATTTTTATGATATCCGGCTCAAACTTGGATCAGATGTGGACTGTTATCAAATAGTGTTTGGGACTAAATTTGGTGTCAATTCGTTAACGGGTTCACATTTTATGGCATTTTTAAATTTTTTAATATTTTTTGTTCGTGCTCTAACTTACGCAATGTTTAAGATATCGGCCTCAAATTTGGTCCACAAGTGGACTGTTATTAAATAAAGTTTGGGAGTGAATTTGACGTCAATCCGTTAAGGGGTTTAAAATTTATGGCATTTTGAATTTTGTTCGTGCTCTAACTTCCGCAATTTTTAAGATATCGGGCTCAAATTTGGCCCACAAGTAGAGTGTGGGTAAACTAAGCATCAGTTCGAATCTGGCGAGAATCTGTCAAGGGGTTCAAACCTAATGCCATTTAAAATTTTTCTTAACAAAGCTGCAAAGTAGAACTTTGAAATTTGCTTCCTCATTATTGTTGGATTTTTACAAAGCTTCCTCTATGAGGAAGCCAAAATAGATTAACATGCTTCCTCATAGAGGTAGATTTGTAAAAATCCAACAATAATGAGGAAGCAATTTGCAAATTTCTACTTTTTTAATTTGTACATGTAAAGTTCGTGTCGAAAAGTATGGGAAATGTACGTGAAATGTTCATATTTAAAATTTGTGGACCAAAACAAGTTCTATTTGTCTAAAAAAAATAATTGCATAAAGTAGTTACCATATTTTTAATAATATATTTTTGTACACGGTTGTCATCGAATTAATTCTTTTAAATTGCATTGCATTATCAACGTAAAAGAATACCTAAGAAATTGAAAAAAATATTCATACCATCTTGATAAAGCTGAAATCTCTAAGAAGAAGCAAAATAAGTGAACGGCGAGTAATTGGGAAGGCGGGTTAAGGGGGAGGGAGAAGTAGTGCAGTGTTAGCACAGACCCTTTAATATCATAGAGCCTCTTCGTATTATACTCAAACTTCCGGTCCCTCAATCTCCGACGGAGTTTCTTAAGCCTATTAAACAAGATTTAATTAAACTTTCCTCGCACTTAATTGAAATTATTTGGCAGAAAAGCAGGACGTTTAATTGGCTGTGCCAGTGATGTTGATGCTGCTGGCCGAGATGAAACGAGATTCGACGAGGAACCATGGAAACGGTGAGTCTTCGCAACGAATTATCGACTAGGTTTCACCATGAAGCGTTACCACCGCATCGTACCCACCATCACCGACGTCAATCACAATGACCCGCAATTCAATCCATATAGCTCCGAAATTAACAACTATCCTTCATACAATTTAGCCTCATTTGTGATTATTATTCGTATTATTATTATTTGACAATAAAATGTCTATTAAAATCTATAATCCTTTTTTTCCTACTACAGGCGACCGAAATTCCCAGTTTATACTACAATATTGAGTTTCGTAAAAAGACGACACTTTATTTACATCACTGATTTATAGAAAATTTTTACAAATGGAGAAACTGAGAAATCTTCATGCCACCTTTTTTTACAAAAATCCGCATGGCGTTTTCATGTTACAATAATCAATATTATGGTATAAGCTCAAATTTTCGGACGTTTATAGTAAAAAAAAAGTGTATTACATTTTTTTAATAATAATTTTATTGTCAAATAAAATAAATATAAATAATAATCAGAAATGGTGCTAAATTGTATGGAGAATAGTTTTGACATGTTCTACACCAATTTAATTCAACTTTTCACCATGTTCCTACCAAGGAAAATGCCAGTTTGTCGTAGGTAACCGTTTTTTGAAAGAAAAATAAACATCTGTTTCCACAAAATTTAATATCTTGCATATTATGCGGTCGAAAATGTTCTACGATGCACGGAATTGAAGGTAATCATTTATGCTATCAAATACTACTATACATAGCACAATCCATCGTGTACAAAAATAATGACGTCCGTCGAAACGAAAGTTTCGATTTTTCTACGTGTTAATCAAATGGGGAATAGAAATGATCGTTGCGCCACCTCTAAAAAAAATCGTACGGAGCTTTTCGTTCACCAGGGTCAATATTAGGCTATAGTCTATAGTTTTATGGTGTGGCAAGTAAAAAAAATTTTTTTTAGGTAGTCTAGTGTCTACATATACTTTTAGCTCGTATACGTTGAGCTTCTACACATACTAAATACTTATTTATTCACGTGCTTCCGGTTGCTTGGCGAAGATTAAGAGAAAAATGTAATCGGTTCTTCGCCTCTGATGGATGTTGAGTACAGCCGTGCGGAATAGAAAGTGGTTACGTACCTTAAATGGAATATGGTTCGTCGCTATCGTCTTCAACCTCGTTCAACGAGGAAACAAGAGAAATGCAACTATGGAGTAATAGTCGGTGTGTATAGACGTGAAATAAAGAGAAAAATAGCGAAGACTCAAGCAGAAGAGTCGTGGAATGACGAAAAGAAGAGGAGGACGAGAGTTATTCAGTAGAAAATAATAGGTATCCTATGAATGAGAGCGACGTTCAGTTTCGTCTGGCTAGCACAAGCGAGTCAATGACTCGTCGACGAGACACACCAATTGAGTGTGGAAGTTTCTACGAATACATTTATATTTGCCACATGTGGCTTATGCATCATTTTTGTACCTGTAATATACGCATTTTTTTCAAAGAGCTGTCGATGCTATAAATAGTAAAAGGTTACAAATAGACAAAGGCACATTGCTTCCTTATTTTCTACCTTTCTTAGCTACTTCTATGTGAAAATTTGGCTGACAAATGAGAAAGAAATGTGCAAGATCCGACTTTGCACCCTTTTTTTTTAAACACGTTTAAATAATTCATTGTTCTATAGAATTCTTACGTCTCAGTTGGGACACAAAATTTTGTCCTGAATATTATTATTGTTACGTCCCGAGCTAACGAGACGTTGGAAAGGGAGATATTTTTGGGAGTTCTCGGTTCGATTAATGATTGAAATCAATATTTCGAATTATCACGCGTAAAATATGTTGATTTATTTAACCGAATTTGACAGCTTAAAACACCAATTTAACAGGATAAAACTTCTTATATTATCACTGTTTATGACAATTATTAGTTGATTATTTTAAGAAACTTATACTTAAACGCGGCGCTTGAAATATTGTATTTAAGACATGTTGATTGTTTGGAAATTAATTGAAGACTAAAGGGTAAAACGATTGAAAAAGTGATGAAAGAGTGAATCGAAGTTTAAGTGGGGTTTTCGGGAACCGCGCGACGGCCCAAAGATCCTGACAACGCATGACACGTGCGGTCAACGAAAATATACAGGTGTAATGAACGAAGCACGGAATAGAGGAACGGATTTACATTGACAGAAATTGAGATTGAATATTGGAAAGAACGAGAATTAAATAATTATTCATTATTTTAGGAAAAATTGCCAGGACGTAACAATTATTATTAGATTGCACAATCTATAATTTTTTAATGTGGCAAGTAAAAAAACATGTTTTTTTTTTCACTTTGAGGCAGTCCAATATATATATATATATATATATATATATATATATATATATATATATATATTTATATATTTATATATGCTATGGGAGTAGTATTAAAATTTTAAAGATCCTTGGGAAATGTGCGTAACGGTAAGTTTAATTCGCCATTCAGTAATACGTGCTAATTACACACGCTAATTTGCAACGAAATTTATGTTAATTAACTGTACATCTGTGTGGAAGCTTCGGTCATTTATAGTTTCGTATACAAACATGCAATTCTATATGAATATCTATGCAAACTGTGACTATAGAATACCGCGAAAGATTTATTACCTCATTGCGATATTTTTCCTGCTTACGCGCGTTTTACTAGATTTTTCACTTCCCTTAAACACAATATTATAAAATTTATCGAATTAGTTACTCGAGATTCATTAATTATCATTTGCGTGATTAATGCTTAATGAATAACAAGGATTATTAATAATGTATTTTGTGCCACTACGTTATTTACGAGGACTATATATTCGCTCTGACACTATAATTACATGGCGGTAACAAAATAGAAATGTATTATAACGTTACAGAAATGAAATCGGAAGGGCGTAGAGTCATTGACCGAATTTGTTGATCTCGTTATTGGCGCTTCGTATGGAACATTATTTAAAGGGTTATAGTTACAGCTTAAGCCCCAATGGTGCTTGTATAATGTTATTATGTTATCATTATACAAGCGGTGTTAGAGAATCAACAGATACCGGCTCATATCGATTCCAGACTCAATTTTGTTATAGGAACACATTACTTTACGTTTTTGATAGTGATAGAGGTACATTATTAGTGAAAGAGGAAATTCCTAATTTGGAAGAATTAGTTTTATTTATGAAAACGAAGTATAGTTTCAATTTTGCTTCCTCATAGAGGAAGCTATCTTAATGAAAAAAATTAGGTTGGATTTTTCGACCGAAAGTCGGATTTGTGAATTCTAGAAACAGAAAAAAGTCACTTTTGCTTCCTAATAGAGGAAGCTTTGTTTTCGTGAAAAAATTTTTTTCGCGATTTTCATGTCAATACACTCAGAATAATCCAAAACGTCGAGAAAAGTGATTTAGAAAAAATGTCTGTATGTGTGTGTGTGTGTGTGTATGTTACACGCTCAAAAAATGTACACCTTTATAACTCGGGAACGCCTGGAGATATAGAGCTGAAATTTACACCATAGATAGAGGGGTCAATCCTCATCGTTCATACCAATTTTTGTAAAAATCCCCATAATCATTAAATTTTTACGCGGTTTTGAATTTTTCCAAAAATGTCTGTTAACGCGATAACTCTTTTAATTTTCGAGATATTAAGCTCAAAATTGGTATGCACGTGAGCTTTCATATACCGGTGATCCCTATTAAATTTGGTTAAGATCGGTTGAAACGTTAAAATTTCATGAGGTTTTTATTTTTTGAATTTTTTAATTTTTTTTCTGCGATGCGAATTTTGGTATCAAATATCGAGCTGGGAGTCAAATGAGTGCCAAATTCATGATTAACAGAAAAATACGTCAGATATAGCCCAAAAATGTTGAACGATAACATATTTTCATAGTGATGTTGTACAGTCTAAGTTGCGAAAAGTAGCGATTTATGTCGTATCAACTAGCAATATCCTTGCTTCCCAATGAAATTTCGGAAAACACCCGTTTTTATCGTGTTCTACAAAAAAAAACAGAGAAGATAGAGTATTCGAGGGAGTTTCTGGACCGTTCGTCCTTATTATATTTTCACAAAGCGAGAGTGTGCGCTTATTTATATTTATTTAAAACAAGGATGCAAAGCAGAACCTTGGACATTGCTTCCTCATTATATTTCGCTTTTTACAGAGCTTCCTCTATGAGGATCCCAAAATCAATTCCCATACTTCCTCTTAGAGGTTGCTTTGTAAAAAGCGAAATATAATGAGGAAGCAATGTGCAAGGTTCTGCTTTGCATTTTGCATCCTTGTTTTTAAATCATGGTAAAAAGACTTGTAACCGGTATTTTCTGGGGTAAAATATGCGACTTGAGAACGATAGTGAATGCCAAAATTCGATATCTTAAAGAAAAAAAAATTAGGTTTGATTTTCCGACCAGAAATTTCCGATCTGTAAATTCTAGAATCAGAAACGGAAAAAAGTCACTTTTTAAAATTCATTTATGAATAAATTTAGTTAGGTTTATTAAGATACAAAGAACAAAAAGGGAAAGAAACACGATTTGTCGTTCAACAGAAAAAAATAAGTTTAAAAGGAAAGGACGAAAAAAAAGTGGTAAGCGGGACCTCCCTTCGGGCAAACAATGAGTACAATGTCCGGCGGGTCGTTAAGCACTCTTCTCGTCCAACCTTGCGATCAGTTCGATACTTAATTGGCTCGCGGACGGACTCATTTCGCTAACGAGCTGATTCTCTCTAGTGTATAAACACTCCTTTTCGTTTTTCTCCTTGCCTCTATCTTTCTCTCTCTTTTGGACGCGCTCTGCGTTAGGTTTACCCGTTTCCAGATAGAAATCCGCGGAACCAACGAAAAAAAGCGTCATGGCTTGTTGGCCATTAACGAAAGTATAGAGTATTATGTACGAGTGCAATCTAATTGGTAGCTGAATACATTTTTGACTGTTCAGCGATTCCGCGCTTGCAAAACATTATTAGAAGAAATAGTAGTAGTCGAATGACAGGATTTGGAATGATCATTATACGCACTAAATATAAATTTATTTATTACTGAACTAGATTGCCTCAAGCAATTTTGCTAACTAGTAAACATTATGGGTTTCAGCAATTAAAAAAATAATTATCCGAATTTTTACGACGTTTTGTAACTAAATTCTTTCGTGATCAGTTGACTAAAAAAATGTAGGTTATTTGTTAACTTGTGGTTGACAAAAGATACTAATTCTTTGTTACTTCCGCTTCATGCACGAAGTATGTAAAAAGAGAAAGTATTGCGATGCAAAAAAAATTGAGACTGTCAGATTTTGATCTGAACACGTTATGGCTGTTCCAGATTCCAAACAAAAACATTTTTCTCATATCTGTCTGTCTGTTTATATGTTCGTGTCGCTCGGAAATATAATAACTGTCAAAAAGAGCTGCTAACCAGTGTGAAATTTATTGGGAAATGAATTCAGTATCTAGAATGTACATATGGTATTGAAATTCAAATAAAAACACCAATTTCTTCGGACATTTAACTTGAAATATTAAAACATATGAAAGATTAATTCTGATCTATAGGATGAAGCAATATTTTGCTTTCGATCCTGCCAGACAACGAACAGAGCCATCAGTTATTAAAAATGATTTAGTGATTAGTGCCTTTGTTACCTCAGACACTAAAATGAAATAAAAACTAACCATTAATCATTTTTTACTCTGGCTCTGAAAGCAATCATATTTCGCAGGTTTAACCTCCATGTCAAATTTTCTCCAAGATGAAAAACCAACGTAAATAAAACCTCAATTTATTTGCCAAGTCGTAATGCTTACAATTTTTCATATTTATTTATTTACCTTAACTGAAGTATATAAAAACAGTGAATAAAACTTTATTGCTGAGCTTCAGACTGATTAAATGATGGCGCCAGAAATTGAATCAAGAACTCACGACCCTCGCTCTATTCTAGACTTAAAGTAACTTCACAACATTAGCATACGCAATTAAATTAATGATGTGAGTTTTACGAGACGTTTTTATCCCATTCGTAATTTAAAAAAAAATCATCTATCTATGCTCTTGAATTGTATGCAGTTTTTATGCTGCTCCATATTACTTTAAGCTCTCAAATGTTGAGAACCTCTGACCCAGGGACATTGCTATCTCCCTTAGTGGACAGTATACAGCTTATACTCTTTATGCACAAACATAATCGTTCAGAGAGTGAATAGGCAAAAGGGGTTCAATTTGTATATGATAAATATGCAAGGGCTGTTTTATGAAACGAGATATTCTTTTCCCTTGGTGCACTTATAAAGTATAGTAGATTTTCTACCTTCTTTCTGCTTTCTCGTTGTACTATCGCATAAATGCTGCATACCGCGTGCCCCGTTCGCCCTCCGGAACGTATTGCAATATTTCCAAGATCTTATAAGCACATTCATATAGTGATTCTGAAATTGGAAACGCCGGGAAACGTACAGTAACAGTAAGATTATATATATATATAAATATACGTATGCATATGTATGCATATATATATGCAGTTCCTGGCTTCTCGAACAAACCCGACTACAATTATTCTCGATATTATTCTCACGGGAAATTGAGTAAAATTAAATTTCCGCCAGTACAATTATACCCAGAATCAACGTGCTCTTTGCAAATTCCTGTTATACATACATGTATTGCACAGACGTGGTTAACTACCTATTGAATTATTAAGAACTCTGTTCATGAGATTATTAACGTAAAGTAAGATTAATTAATTTTACTTATTGTCAATAGTAACCGAATTAACTAAAACTAGACGACAGATATAGATGCATCATCAGTCACATAGTATCTGTCTCAGGCGATCATACATCGTCCTCGTTCGAAGGTTTTATTCTATTAGAATTTCGATACTTCGCGATAAGAGAATATTGAAGATATATTTAAATTATTCATTTTTAATTATAATAATGCCAAAAGTATTAATAAATTGGTTTATAAATAAACGAAAGATTAATAAAATTTTCGAAGACAAGAGTTTCGAGATTTTCTATCAATAACTTATTAATTAATAATCAATCTTATTAATCAATTATTAATTATTGTTGAAAATCAATGCTCCGAGCATTTTCAATAACCGTAATTTTTCTCAAATTCCCATCTCATTATGAAGTACCGAAATTGTTATCGAAATAAACTTTTGATTGAAAATGTATATGTGCATTTTGTTTTTCCAATACTGAATTCTGGTTTAATACAAACACAAAAATTTCGGTAACATTTTTTTTTTTTTTTCCGCGAATTTTATTATTTTACTTGTATATGTATATGACTTAAAAATTTGTGGGTTATTAGTATATGTAAAAGAAGTAACTTATAATTGCTTCCTCATAGAGGAAGCTTTGGTTTCGGGAAATTTTTTTTTTTTTTCGAGATTTTCATGTCAGTACACTCAGAATAGTCCAAAACGTCGAGAAAAATGATTTAGAAAAAATGTCTGTATGTGTGTGTGTGTGTGTGTATGTTACACGCTCAAAAAATGTAAACCCTTGTAACTCGGGATCGCCTCGAGATATAGAGCTGAAATTTACACCATATATAGAGGGGTCAATCCTCATGGTTCATATCAATTTTTGTAAAAATCCCCATGATCATTACATTTTTACGCGGTTTTGAATTTTTTCAAAAATGTCTGTTAACGCGATAACTCTTTTAATTTTCGAGATATTAAGCTCAAAATTGGTATGTACGTGAGCTTTCATACACCGGTGATTCCTATTAAATTTGGTTAAGATTGGTTGAAACGTTAAAATTTTATGAGATTTTGATTTTTTGAATTTTTTGATTTTTTTTCTGCGATGCGAATTTTGGTATCAAATATCGAGCTGGGAGTCAAATGAGTGCCAAATTCATGATTAACAGAAAAATATATCAGATATAGCCCAAAAATGTTCAACGATAACATATTTTCATAGCGATGTTGTACAGTCTATATTGCGAAAAGTAGCGATTTATGTCGTATACACTAGCCATATCCTTGCTTCCCAATGAAATTTCAGAAACCACCGATTTCTATCGTGTTCTACAAAAAAAAACTGAGAAGATAGAGTATTCGAGGGAGTTTCTGGACCGTTCATCCTTATTATATTTTCACAAAACGAGGGGGTGCGCTTATTTATATCTATTTAAAACAAGGATGCAAAGCAAAACCTTGCACATTGCTTCCTCATTATATTTCGCTTTTTACAAAGCTTCCTCTATGAGGAAGCCAAAATCAATTCCCATACTTCCTCTTAGAGGTTGCTTTGTACAAAGCGAAATATAATGAGGAAGCAATGTGCAAGGTTCTGCTTTGCATACTTTTTTTTTGTATTTATGAGCGAGTATCTAAAAACAGCATCGTATCAACATTATTCATTGAGAAAAATTACGAGATAATTATTGTAATAATTTTAATTGCAGGTGAAGTAACGATGAGTATTAACATTACGAGTGGTGTATTATTAGCGGAGATCATCCGAGATTAATAGATAAATGTAGGAGAAAAAGACAGAAAGATCTGTTTGCTAACATTGTTCGGGTTGCTTGACATTGACGACAACGATGATGTCGTCGTCGTCGTTGTGTACCTCGTCACAAGTATTGCAGCTTCACGATGGTGACTCAGCGGCAAAGTGATAAAGAGAGAGTTACTTAGACTCTGGAATTATATGATAAGAGGAAAAGAGAAGAGCTGCCTGGTAAATCGAGCGTCTACCGAGCGACACGTACAGATACATTGAGAATGACAATACAAGCATAGAAGCAGTGCACACTGTGTATATAAAGTACAGATAAGCGTGTGATGCTAGGGAACTATACGCCAGAGAACGGATTCTTAAACAGAAACAATGACTAATTGTTCCCTCAGCGCGTTTCCCACATCTCATCTCTCTCATCTCTGTTCTACGTGGTCTACGTGGTTGTCGCTTCCACTTCTCTTTCTCCTTTTCCTTCCCTCCGTGGCGCCCTCCTCTTTCTCTGGCCCGCTGCCGCTCTTTCTTATTATTTCATTCCTGGTAAGCCTCCAGAGGCCTGGCTACTCGAGGAAACAATTGTGCACCGAGGCAAACAGGCTGTAATTACTTTCCTCTATTCTCGTCCTGCTTCTGGCTTAGCAGGTGCGCGTGCATTATATCTACATGTGTAACTCATCCCCGCAACACTTACGAAATCTGAATACTTATTTTGCACAAGATTTTTTTAAAACACTGCTTTACACGACTCGCAGAAAAATGCTTGGTTAGAATTAACAAAAAGTTTAATAATTCATATTTTTATAATTAATATAATAGTTAATGATTTAACCAATGAAACTTGGTAGACATAACCAAGTTATTGGTTAATATATCCAAGTTACCAAGTTATTGGTATAATAATAACCATTTTTAACTAATAACTTGGTTGAGCCTACCAAATTTTTCTTAATTTTTGCTTCCTCATAGAGGAAGCTTTGTTTTCGTGAAATTTTTTTTTTCGAGATTTTCATGTCAGTATACTTAGAATGGTCCAAAACGTCGAAAAAAGTGGTTTGTACGAAATGTCTGTGTCTGTGTGTGTAGATTTCGTTGTGTACACGATAACTATCGTAATTTTCGATGAATGTTCAACTTTGGCAGGCAAGTGGGTTATCATAACACAACGTTTGGGATTGTACATGACGCGAATCGGTTGCGAAATTCAGATCTCGCAGCATTTTCGAAAATTTTGAAAAAATTGTTTTCGCGCTATAACTTCCGCAAATTAAGAGATATCGGGCTGAAATTTTGGACGTAAATAGACTATCATCAAACCATCACCTGTACCAAATTTGGTAAGAATCGGTAAACTGGTTCTAATATTATTGCAATTTCAATTTCAAAAAAAATATCTTCAAAGACTTCATCTCTATAAATTCTGAGATATCCGGCCGCAATTTTACATGATTTCACGATTATTGATTGTTGATAATGAATTTAGTCAAAGGAACTATCGATATGTCGGTAAACTTCGATTTTGGTAAATATGAAGAAAAAAATGCCGGCACGAATAAAATTGTTCATATATGGACTATTATCGAAAAATATTTAAGTACAAATCTGTCCAGCCATTCAAATTTTATGGCATTTTGAATTTTTCGAAAAATCTCATTCTCGCACTGGTTCGTGCAAATTACGAGATACCGGGTTCTAATTTGGTCCACATATGAACTACTAGTGTACAAGGTTTTAGTACAAATTTGAAAAAAAATCGGTTGCACGGTTAAAATTCTTCGACACTTTGAATTTTTAGAAAAAAGTCTAGAGCATAAACAAGCCTGCAAAGTAGAACCTTGCAAATTGCTTCCTCATTATTTCTCGCTTTTTACAAAGCTTCCTCTATGAGGAAGCCAAAATCAATTAACATACTTCCTCATAGAGGTGGCTTTGTAAAAAGCGAGAAATAATGAGGGAGCAATTTGCAAGGTTCTACTTTGCAGGCTTTTTTTTTGCTATTGGTTTATATCTAATTATATCCAATGATCCAATGATATAATAATATCAAGTTATTGGTTAATGTAACCAAGTTACCAAGTTATTGATAAATAATGAGCATTTTTAACTAATAACTTGGTTGAGCTTACCAAATTTTTCTTAACATTTTTTTTTCTGTTAAATTTTTAACCAACATCTTAGTAAGTCCAACCAACCCTTTTTTCAGTGGAGAAGAAGGGTTTGTTTGCGACACTATTTTTAAAAAATTATTATTTGTTAATTATGTCAGTGTGCATTTAGCGTACCGATGTCGCCATCTGTTGATAAGTGGGGGAATTGAAATAACATTTTGCAGCTGTAAGAATAAATTATATTTCCCGAGCGAGTGGTGATCAAGATGTATTATCGTAGGGATTTAGTTGAAACACATATGCTCCCACATTCTCCCACATGCATAAAACTGTCGGCTAAAAAAAAGTGGAATATACGTCTTGCAGGATTTTCGCAATGTCGCGAGCTTAATCTCTGGATTCTCAGGGGATTTCATACTCCCTTAGTTCTACATACTCGCGAAGGGTATATATATAACAGTTGGACGAGTCGTATAATAGTAAAACACTAAAAATAAACTGTTTCACCGAAGCAGTATCATAAGATTCAAATATGCTCTATATATTTATTTATTAGTTCAAAAATATAATTAATATTTTTTTGTAGAATATTCTGCCATATTGATATAAATTATTATAAATATTTATAAAAAATAATGAAGAAATGTGATAATGAGAATGTGAGAAAAACTAATGAATTCTCAATAATGAAGAAAGTTATGTGGCATTATTTTTTTTATTAACATTATTTCTCATTTTATGACAAATTTAAACAATTCTGTGGCAATGTATTGTTGTCAATAAATTGCCCGAGCGAAGGACTAAGTTATTTTAGAAGACGTAAGCAATATCAAATGATATATAAAATAACAAAGTCAATTGAATTTGAGCCAGTTGAATTCAGTCGACTCAAAGTTAGTTAAACTGCGGTAATTGAATATAGTTAGCTAATTAAGCTAACTGAATATACCTCAGTTGAATTACATGCTATTATTATTATTTTTAATTTACCACGAATTTTGCAATATACGGCGTCACGTAAATTAAAGCTAAATGTCTTTGATTAACTCTATTAAGTTTACTTGTCACCATTTTAATGCAAGTCGTATAATACTGAATCAAATTGGCTTAAATTGAATGGATTTATCCAAGTGAAAAAAAAAGAACAACTCAAACAAGAGCCAAACCCTTGAGGAAGTGGAAGCAGTCGCGTTTCATGAAGCCCAATGGACAGTAGCAAGGTGCTCAGTGTCGAGGGTATTACAATAAAAAAAGGGAACCCCGAGAACCTCCTGACGCGAACTGAGTGTACCGTACTTGCCCCCACTTTTCGGGCATCCCCTTCTCAACCACTCCCGACTCATCTCGTACCACGCGTCTTTCTCTCCCTCGTTCTCTCTTTCTCTT
This sequence comes from Ephialtes manifestator, assembly GCA_963970395.1. Taxonomy (NCBI): domain Eukaryota; kingdom Metazoa; phylum Arthropoda; class Insecta; order Hymenoptera; family Ichneumonidae; genus Ephialtes; species Ephialtes manifestator. The sequence goes on from OZ019971.1 coordinate 934,510, forward strand.
TCAACCCACCTTGATTTACGAGCATAATTTATAATATTTTCGCTACTATTGTATGGTAATACGAAAGGCAAAAAATATGTTAATGGTTGCCATAAAGGAGATATACAGCGTATACTATACTTCATTCCGTAACATATACCCGGTGGCCGCATAAAACACGCGTTATGTACAATTCCCCACTTTTATTCTGCCGTCTCCGACCTTCGCAATTTATTTTATGTTTTTTAGCCTCCCAAATTTCATACCGCGGCTTGATAAAATTTACACAACTCGAAGTAAACGTGAAAATTGGGTCTTTCATACCATCGAGGACTTCCGGATAGCTAAGGGAATACGGAGATCCAATAAAATATAATCATCTAGTTTTGGATGGAGGGAGACAACTACAATGTAAAAAAAAAATTTCCTTGAAATTTAATGTACAAGTGCAGGAAGTTTTTATGCATAAACTAGTATACTAAATTTTATATGTAATATAAATAATATAACTTAATGTAAATTATATAAAAAATTAATATGTTTATTTATTTATTTATTTATTCTTCAGTGAAGAGGCCAACCCGCGTCGAAAAAAAGAATCTGGCCGAAATTCTTAAGAAGTGTCTCGCTGAGTTGCGCGCCGAACTGAGATTCTTTTTAAATCTATCTGAGAATCTCGGTGAGATTCTCAGATAGATTTAAAAAGAATTAAAAAGATTCTAGAGAATCTCAGCCAGCTTCTTGCCGAGATTCTTTAGTGGGTAGCTGGAAATAAAAAGAATCTATATCAGAATCTCGCGGAGATTCTAGAGAATCTCGGCCAGCTTCTTAGCGAGATTCTTCTCATTTTCATTCTCATTGAAAATGAAAAGAATCTATATAAAAAAGATCTTTACGAATATTTTAATATTGCTAACACTAATTTGTTAGTACATCAACGAAGGTTAGACCCCTCGTGTGTAGTCGAACTCAGAAAAGCTTTCCAGTCTTATATATACGCTGGGGCTTCATGTCACTTGCGAGAAACGCTTAGTTCCCTCGCCATCTAGCGGAGTATTGTCCACCAGTGTTTCGTATGATGTCACTAGGTGGCGAACGGACGGTGAGATTCCTAAGAGTCTCACTGAGAATCTCAGCGAGAATCTCGGCGAGAATCTTCTTAAGAATCTCGGCCAGATTCTTTTTTTCTACGCGGGAAGTCCCTTAAAAACAATGACATTACATATTAAGCACTATTATAATTTATGCATTGCACATTAACACATATCATTAAGTATTGATCATAAAGTCCATATGTTACAATAACTTCAATAAATATCATTAATTTTACTGTACAATTTCTTTAATTACAATAATTTGTTTTAATTTTATTGTAACAATACCGTAACTTTATATCATAATTGTAAATTTAATTTAATTAGTAAAAAAAACTTTTCTAACAATGTAGCCATACCCTTCTGTTTTCAGGAGGGAAATGCATCAGGGTCTCGCAGACAAGAAGTTCCAGTGCCGATACCGAGTAGCAAGGGTTAAAACCTATTGAAGTTGGGTTCATATATCGAGGGTGGAATTTCGGTGGGTACAAAACAGCGAGCCTACAACTGCTTCATACTCCCATGTGTAAGCCTAAAAGAAATTACGCGACAGATGCTGCTCGTAACGTACGCACATTGTTGTTATACGCGGGTGAGCCTGGTGGCAAATTCCCTATGGCATTGGGTCAAATGAATCGGGGCTTTATCGTTCAATTACCAATTAATATCTCGAAATAATACAATCGACAGCAGTGTTCATCAAACGCCGTATGTTTCCTAAATATATCAAAACTACGCTTAATTATTAATATAAAGACTGTAAACTGGATTTTATTAAAAAGGAAATGGAATACATTTGCTCATCATGATGATTTTTTCCCGTGGCAAAGAATTTTACATTTTTATATAGCAGTAAATGTTTTCCTCACGAAATTCAAGAGGCTCAATCCAGGATAATGATAAGTAAAGCTCCTTTTTTAATTATCCTAATGTACAGTTTACATTTATTTTTTTATTTTTTTATTTACAACAAACGGGACAAGCCCTTGAAAAACATATCTATTACAGGCAGAAGAGCGAATGACATAGAAAACAAATAATTTAGAAATACAAAAAATACAAACAAAAAAAGAGAAAGCGATACTACATTAAGATAAATATAATGATAATACAAATTTTTAATAATCTTTATTAATTATTAATTATCCTAACGGACGGTATACATTGAGATAAATAAAATATGATAAATAAAGCTCTTTTTAGATTATCCCAAGAATATATAAGAATGAGAACAAAAGCGGATTTATCTAATAAGCGAAATGGCTTTTTTTTCTTTTCAGGTCGCTGTCATTAATTGACTCTGTCAGTTCGATAGGCTCCGGGAAGTGGGTTGGAAAAAAAGGGACAATCGATTTCTCATTTCTACCATTCGGGCTCATCGTGGTAGCTTGTATATTTATTTTGTCTTGTCCTCTACGATGGAAGAAGCTCACTGCATCATGAGTGAAATTCGCCAGAATACGCCGACGATGAGAACCACTGCCCATTAAAGGCCGAGCGGTGCGACGAAACTTTGGCGATAAATTACGCCCCGTGAATGCGCGACGAAAAAGAAAAGAAGAACAGACGAACGAATGTGGGGTTGGGAACAGTAGAGAAGAAAAGGGGGGCCAGGGGCAAGGGGATATGATCCGAACAGGTCAGAGGAGTGCGAGGGTGTAGAAGGAGAGGGAGGGGGGAAGGGGGAGAGCGGTGAGGTGGAACTAGAAAGATATCGCAATTGATATATGCCGAATAAGATTCAAAGTTTGTGGTCCCGCTCAGTCGTCTTCGCTCCATTTCCTCCCTTGTATAAGAAAATCCCCTTGTAGAGATACATAATGTAGCTTTCTTCATTTTGTTTCGTCGATACTACACCGAGAAAAAAGAATTCATTGATTCCAAAGAAATTGGTGGATTGAATTTTTTTTCATTAAGAAAATGTATATTTGTTTTCAATGAAATGGTGCATTTGAATTTCAATGAAACCACTTCAAAAGTCGACAAAAATGGATAGGTAGCTATCGGTGTTTATTGAAATAAATTATTTCTATAACCTTTTTGCATCTAATTCGACATGGAAAAACATTTTTTTTAAACCTCTGCCGTGCTTTCATTCTTTTAGCGACATGTCATTTTATAGATTACGTTTTTCTTTTAGTGTCTCGAAAACGATTTCTTTGAAATGAATGAAAAATGGTTCCTTGGCACAAGGGAAATAGTCATTAATTCAACGTCGCTACATTTCATTGAATTTCTGATCATTCAAAGAAAATATAATATTAGCTTAAGTATATTATTGCATCGATTTCAAAGAAATGTTTCATCAGTTGGGTTTTTTATGAAATTTCTTTGAATGAAAGAATCTTTTTTTTTCTCGGTGTAGATTGCAATACTTTCATTCTCACTATGAGATATTGCAGTGTGGCATAAAGTAGGTCATAACCATTTTCCTAGCCATTCCATTAAATGTAGCTTATCAACTGTAATAAATGATAAGTATGAAAGTTATCAGTTAGTTAACAGTCTAAAATGACGGACAATCTCAATCATTTAGCTATCTCAACCGGAATTACCTTATGTGTAGATGCCACGAACAGAAATATCTAATTACGTACCTACTTTCTCTCGGGATTATTCATTCCTTGTTCCTTCGTTCCAGTCATACGATCATGCCAAGTGACCATTAGCCGAGACAACTCGGAGTTTTTATTCCAAGATGGATTCGTGTATAGTATGTGTACATTCGATTCAGCGAGGTTCACAGGACGGTGTTCAATCACTGTCACGTCGTCGTCCAAGTGATGGGTAGCCATTGCCATTCTCGTCGGTAGATTGCTGGACATTCGCTGTTATTGGGCCGTGATTCGCAGCTGGCACAATCGCAATTTAGGCGACACCTTGCAGAGCGTCTGACGTACTGAACGCGTTTATTTCGCATTTACGACTACAGTCCATAACCCATGTATTGGTCAATGAGAAAAATGCTGAACAGTTCACGGTCACTCCAATATTAAATGTCGTTGTTGATTCAGGATGTCTGTTGGTGTCCCATAGACAATCGATGGTGATAGACCATTTTAGATGTTTACAGCACATTTGTATGATCATAGAATATTGGATGTTCTTAGGTCAATTGGATATTCGTACACCGAAAGAAAAATATAGTTAAGACATTTAAAATAGTTTGGTTAAAAAACCCAGACAACATAGTACATGGACTCAATCTTGGATGTTTGAAAATATTTACTTATACACGGAAAGAAATATTTGGTTGGGACAACTACGTTTCCCATTTGCTGTACACAATGACTCAAAAGTTAGTTGCCTCAACCACAGCGAATAGTAACCTCAACTATTCACGATTAGTTCTCGCGAGATTAGTGAGATTAACCAATACAATCGTTGGGACTACCATTCGAATCGTTGGCACTACCATTCGAATCGTCGGTACTACCATTCGAATCGTTGGCACTACCATTTGAGTTGCGAGGGAAATAGAATAATGATTGGTTGTGCCAACTCATTTTTTGGTTATGGCAACTAAACTTTTCTTTCCGTGTACCGTGAATAGAAACGCGATGCACGAGAAGGGGCGCTCGTAAAACATCTGGGCATTTTCGGGCAACTTTGAGGTTATGACGGTAAACGTTGAACGATCGACGCTACACGGGAGCTGTATATCTTTCGTTAATCTCATGTCGTACTAAACTACAGACATTGGCTGTCAATAGATTTTGCGTCATTGTTCGTAACGTGAATTTCTTTAACTTGTATGCGTATGAATATTATTCCGAACATTTGTGAGCGCAAAATATAGAGAAGTATGAGATGCGTTGTATAGCGTTGTACAGCAGCGTAAATAGTACAGCTGGCGACATCTAGTAAATATTTCTATGTGTCTGGAAAAAAATACCATTTTTCCACTTTGGATCTATTGGATCTTGTATAGGACTATTGGATATTCGAAGGGCAATTGGATATTTGTAGGATAATTGGATGTTCGTAAGATAATTGGATATTCTCAAGAGAATTGGATATTCTTAAGAGAATTGGATAGTCTTAGGAGAATTGGATATTTTTAAGAAAATTAAATATTCTTAAGAAAATTAAATATTCTTAGGAGAGTTGGATATTCTTAAGAGAATTGAATATTCTTAGGGCAACTGGATATTCTTAGAACAATTGGATATTCTTAGAACAATTGGATGTTCGTAGGACATTTGAATGTTCGTAGGACAATTGGATGTTCATCGAACATTTATATTTTCATGAAACATTTAGATGTTCATTGAATATCCTCCAGTTGCCCGTAGGATATTGATGTTTTCTGTGTATATGAGTCATGAACAAAAATCGAGGAGAACTCGTACTAATTCAATTTTAATTTTCTCCAGGGATTGCTCATCCTTAATCCCGTTCAAGATCACTAGGGTAGTGGGATAATAGATATCAAGGGTTCTCTTATAAGTCTCGCGTAATCGTTCATCCTCTATGTACGCGTGCAAACTCGAGTATATTGTTGGACCTCCACTCAAAACTGGGGTGCCTCACTCCTTTATCCACGCATCGTGGGTTCGCGCATTGTTCGTGCACACACGTTCACGTTTGTCGACTTTGCATATAACACAAACATACTCAATCACGCGTGATTCTCGAGCAACGAACGTACAGTCGGATCACTGGATGCACTTTCTGCTTCTCTCTTTCGATTCTCTCTGCTTCGCTTTTCATTTATTTCAGTCACGATTTAAAGGCTCCGTTTTATAATTGAAATTTGTTTGCGATGCCTGCGCGTTCAATTCTGGCTCTAGATAATGCCATTTTTATATATAGATACAAATCTCTCTCTCAGTTCTCCCAGATAATTGAATCTCTTCGATACTGGATCTCACTCATCGACTCAGGCTGACGATAATTTCAATATTCATCATCCTTTTTTCCATCAGTCTAATCAAGATCCATATCATCTTTGGTATATACATACGTACGCATGTGTAGTATGTATATAGCCATCTTTCTACCTGCTCGTGGGGTGAGAACATTGCAGAAGCTTTCCCATAACTTCAACAATTCCAATAGTCGTTAATCTGTCGGGAAGTTTCGGAAAACTTGCAGCTCCCGTTATTGCAGGTGGAGAAGTGTGCCACGTCGGTGAGAGTAGGAGAGCTTTCCAGTGGGGTTGCTGGAAAGTGGGAGTCGCCATAAGGGAAGGATGAGGAATGAGGAAAGAAGAGAGAGAGGAGAGGGAATGCGGGCTTGGCAGAGCGAGGTAAGTTAAATAAACTTGTTTAGTTCCCGTGGAAAGTTCTGCGCTAGCGGCCATTGTGTTCGACTGCAGAAAACCCCCCACTACTACTACGGTATTACTGTTTGTGTTGGTGTATGGTTCATGGTGGTGGTATTAGTGCTGCTGTTGAGTTACCCGAAAGTTTAGAATACGAACGAACGAGCTCACTTCCCCATTACGCTTTATTCGCTTGTTTTGCAGTTGCACCCAACGTTTCACCGTCTCTCTTCTTTCTTGCTTTTGCCCAAACCTCGTATACTTTTAATATCGTTCTATAATTACTTTGTCCTATGTTTCCGATATATCGGTAACCTATAAAGTTCAAGTTCCCGAAAGAAAAAAAAGAATTGGTCGAGAGTCTCGGATAGAATCTCAGACAAAGCTTGCGTGGTATCTTGATTTTACTGTTAGGAAAATTAGGCCGTAGGAATTCCGAATTTTATTTTATTTATTTTATTTGTTTTATTTATTTTATTTATTTTATTTATTTTATTTATTTTATTTATTTTATTTATTTTATTTATTTTATTTATTTTATTTATTTTATTTATTTTATTTATTTTATTTATTTTATTTATTTTATTTATTTTATTTATTTTATTTATTTTTAATTTGCTAAATCAAATTCGTTAATTACCAATCAATTAATTATTTAGCCCAACTGACTTATTGCTTGATGGAACTTAATAATTGGCTGACGAAACCAAATGTTGTCGCTTGGAGCATATCTAATCAAACATTTTTCTCCGTGTGTAATTTAATGCTCTGTAATAATTGTATTGCAAGTGGAAAATAACTTGTGCGACATTAGAATCCACCGAAAGAGGACAATCCTCAGTGTCTTTTTGACATGAATTTTAATAAATATAAAAACCACGTAGCAGAAAATTTGGAATCTCATTTTTTTAATGTTTATTGTTGGACGTTGACAACTTGCGGAATATGTAGCAGTTCTGCGACTGTAACTTCGTGCAGGGTAATAAAACGAAACCTTCGCATGGCACAGCAGTAAGCGTGAGCCACAACCAAGCCAAAATAAATTCTGCGAAGCAGAGTTTTTAATTATGCCATGTATAAATATCGTTGACTGTGTTTGTGTATTTTCCTAGTTTGTTCTCCCTCGTATTCTCTTTTTTTTGCTTCCTTCATATCTTTTTTTTCATACAATAATTCGCAAAAAAAGAGTTCCGTAACTATCTCATAGGAATTATATTTCATCGTGAACTTATATTGGTTCACTTCGTCAATTCAAGGAGAAACGTGGTTAATCGGATTTCAGTCACATTATCTTATAGTTTATAGTATAGTTTATTCTATAAGCTTGTGAATGAGATCTCTCAAGTTTTAAGCAGTAATGGAAACTTTCTAGATTAGCGGGAAGAAAGTTCGGTACTATTGTTATTAATTATTATCATTATCATGACAATTTTGTGCAATTTGAATGAATAAATTAACCCCGATGAATGAAAACTCAGTTGAAAACAAACTCTAAAAAAAACGATCTACAATTCTAAAGGATAATCATAATCCATAAAAAAAATTATCCCGACTCATAGAGATATACAGTCTTTTAAAAAATCATAATTTTTTAGATAACATATTGAAAAATCTGTAACCCGTTTTGTATCCAATAAAAAAAATGATTCGATATGTTAGTATGTAAAATGTGCTACGAGGATCACGTTTTTAACTCTTGTTCTAAATATGCGTAGGTAAAATAAATCTCATAGAATTATTAGACATGTCGTGAGGACAAAGAAAACCATTGAAATAACGCAGTGTTAGTACCAGGAAGAAATCACTTATTGATTTCGCGTGCACGTACGAACGAAAAGATGAAAGAGAAAACGAGAACGAGTGGAGGTGAGAAAACGGATAGATATGACAGTTTTGATGGAGGTGACGAAGAGAAGGAGGGAATGTGAAAGAAGGAATGAAAGTGGAGAGTGAGCGAGAGTTAAAACTGGAATGGAATGACTAACGCGCCTCCAGAATTGAGTTCTTTGAAACGTCCCTAGTCGCCATTTTACTTCTCTATGGAGACTGATTCTGCGCTTTCTTCGTTTCCATCCTGAATATACATTCACGTCGTGCCTATACTATCCGAAGAAATTTTCATCTCGGATGTGCCCACATTGTATAACAAAACTCGTCTCCTCCTTCTCTTACCAATCTGCATCGTTGCTTCTTCCAATCTACGCCTTTGCCCACTTTGCACTTGGAGAATCTCACCCCTTTATGCCACCCCTTCTTCCTGCTGATGCTTTTGCTACTTCGGGTTGGAGCTCTGTACCGATAACTTTGCAAAATTCAATTGAATACGATATTAGCAAGTTCAAGCAATATACGCGAGCGACGAAAAGCTAAATTTCAAAAGCGTTTAGTCTCGAACATTTCTAGTTATAAAATAAAGACTCACTTTACTTCATTCTCTACATTCTTATTTGTAATAGGATATAGTTTTATATATTATTGATTGAAATAAATTTCAATTAATATATTGGTTTTTTTTTCAGAAGAATAAATGACAACATTTGTTATTTTTACACTGGTGTATAAAGATTCGATGCATAAATTAATAGAATCTGGCACAGCGTTGGCAATAAATCACGGTTAAATTAGCTGTGAAATAAATGGCCTCGAAAATAATTGTCGATGGAAATGAACGTTCAGCACACGACCAAATGTCCAATATTAACTCCGAATTTATTCCAAAAGATATACATGATGCCTTTATAATGGTAATTTTGAAGTCCTTCAAAAACCTTTACATATTTTTAAAAATTAAAACAAGCGAGGAAACAATTTTTTAAAAAAGTGTTTTTTTTTTAAGTCAAATTGTGGGTAAGAAGAGTTTGAAATTCACACGTAGAATCGAGTACCATTAAATCGAAAAGTCCGTAATGATCTTTTTCTTCATCTGATATTCTGCCGATCGGACTTTTTTTTATCGGCTTTTTTTTCCTTTGCCTACTTCTCCCTGAAAAATTTCCCCGGCTACTTTTTGCCCTTCAGCCGCCACAATAAATAGTGGCCAAAAGAATGGTGACTGTTATTGTCATAATCGTTATTTTTCTTAATTACAAACGAATATTTAATGGAGTCAACAACGTATTATCTCGATTATTAATAGAAAACAAAATAGTGGAGGTCCTAGAAAATCTGAGCCTGAATAATTAATATCACGAATAAGCAATTGTGCGAATGCCAAACGTAATTACGCCCTCGTGGTCCTGCTGGGCCTTCAGGGAATATTCCAACTTTCTCTCTCTCTCTCTCTCTCTCTCTCTTTGCTCTGTTCTACTCTACTCTTCATTTAATTACAAACGCATAATGTGATCGTACCATTGCGCATTTACAGAGAAGTTGCGCCAGCCGCGTTCAGCCTCTCTCTCTCTCAATTTGCCTTCCGAACCACGCACTTCCTTTTCGAAGCATTTGTGATTTCGTCTTTTCATTCATTCTTTAGCGCACACTCGACTCGTCGAATTCTATGATTTATTGTGCCGAGAGCTGAGTAATTATCCAACCACGATGACGTGCATTGGATCGAAATTCCGCTGGAACGCCAACGCATTACTCGATGGTAGGTGGAGTGCAATTCTAGAGTTAAGGGTGAATTGGAGGGATCGAAAAAAAGTATCATTTCTCCCTACAAACGTAGCAAAACTCATCAGAAACTCATTGAAAGAATTTCTTCTGCCGCCGCCAGCGGTTATAGAAATTTTTTTAAATCTTTCATTTCCAGACTCCCACACAGACTAGCGACTAAAAACAAAAAAAAACTTGATTCACACACGGGCATAATTTTCGAAGGATTTTTATAGCCTAGATTATCTCAATTGTTCGCGACCGTTAAATCATTTTTTAAGCCTGTTGCTGTCTACCCGAGTAGAAATTTCATCAGGCATACCTGCTGTCACACGAAGTCCGGATCAGTTTTAGGTACGGTAACCTTATTTGGGGCCGCCGTAAATTCACCTGCTCAGGTCATGTAAGGCTGAGATATGGCATTCGTACTTAATAATGTCGTCTTTCCACCGGATCAGGCTGATGTCAGGCTAGATATGGTAACCTTACTTAGGGGTCGTCGTAAGTTCACCTGATCAGGACCATGTACGGCCGAGATATGGCCTTCTACCTTAAAAATGCCGTCTTTCCACCGGATCAGGCCCATGTCCGGCTTTACATACGGTAACCTGATATAGATATGCCATTCATTGACCTTATCCGTTTCGTATAAGGTCTTCCTGTGGCATTTGGACCAAGATTTTGTCCAATTTACCTTTACCTTCCCAGGTCAGATTCGCATACGGTCTTCGTATGGCATAGTTTTTTTTTAAGGTGGTTCTTGCACTACTTATGAGTCATATGTAGGTCTATTTTCAGCTTCTTTACGAACAAACGAATGGAAATTGATTTTATCGTTAATAAAAGTTACAGATACCTCTAAGTGATCGATTAGCGAGCAGTCTTTTCTATATTTGCTTGTTGTTATATAAAAATGATAAAATTATCAGAATTAAGTCGCTCGCTTGACATTTTACGACTGTCAATTTTTGGAAGGTTATGCATACATTTCATTTGGATTATGGTCTTGAATGCTATTTCATTGCAATACTGTACGGTAAATCAGTCTAGTTTTTCGACACTGTCTTTTTGAATGTTCAATGTCTCGAACGTATAGTTTTGTATCGGTTTATCTACATTTAGAGTTGGAAGTTTTCAAAGGTAAAATGCTGCAGGAGCTGCGTTCCCTATACTTGCCATGTTAAATGAACAATGTCTACAGCAATGTATTTCCAAATCAGTACGGTAAGACTATCTTAAACTTCAGAGACGTTTTCTAGTAATAGTAAATTTTCCATTTTTCATATTTTTAGCGACAAATCTTTATTTGGTGTTAGTGCATGAACCACCTTAATATGCCGTAAATTTA